>JAIUJO010000074.1:7500-711941 GCA_023846275.1 Vanilla planifolia
TAACAATAACAATAATAATAATAATAATAATAGTAACATTAATAAGAAGAACGAGGAGAAGAAGGAGAAGAAGGAGAAAAAGAAGCTGAAGAAGAAGAAGAAAATGAAGAAGAAGAAGAAGAAGAAGAATAAGATGAAGAAGAGGTAGAAGAAGATGAAGAAGATGAATAAGAAGGAGAAGAACATGAAGAAGAAGAAGTTGGAGGAGGAGGAGGAAAAGAAGAAGAAGAAAAAGAAGAAGATCAGAACAATAATAATATAATAATAATAATAATATAATAATAATAATAATAATAATAATAATATAATAATAATAATAATAATAACAATAATAAGAAAAAGAAGTAAAAATAGAGGAGGAAGAAGAAGAAGAGAAAGAAGAAGAAAAAGAAAAAGAAAAAGAAGTAGAAGAAGAAGATGATGAAGAAGATGAAAAAGGAGAAAAGAAGAGGAAGAAGAAGAAGTAAAAGGAGAAGAATGAAAAGATGAAGAAGCAGAAGAGTTAGTAGAAAAAGAAGAAGATGAAGATGAAAAAGAAGAGAAGAAGAAGAAGAAGAAGAAGAAGATGGGGAAGAAGAAGAAGAAGAAGAAGAAAAAGAAGAAGAAGAATTATAACAATAACAACAATAAGAAGAATGAGAAGAAGAAGAGTATAAGAAGAAGCAGAAGAAGAGGAAAGAAGAAGAAGAAGAAGAGGAAGAAGAAAAAGGAGTAGGAGAAGAAGAAGAAGATGATGAGGAAGAAGTAGTAGTTGAGGAAAGAAGAAGTAAAAGAAGAAGGAGAGGAATAAAAAGTTGAAAAAAAGAAGAAGAAGATGAACAAGAAGAAGAAGAAGAAGAAGAAGAAGAAGAAGAAGGAAAAGAAGAACAAGTTTAAGATGAAGAAGAAGAAGAAGAAGAAGTTGTAGTAATAGAGGAAAAGAAGATGAAAAAGAAAAAGAAAAAGAGGAAGAAGAAGAAGAAGAAGAAGAAGAAGAGGAAGATGAAGAAGAAGAAGAAGAAGAAGAAGGAAGAGGAGGAGGAGGAGAAGAAGAAGAAGAAGAAGAAGAAGAAGAAGAAGAAAAAGAAGAAAGAGAAGGAGAAAGGAAGAAGAAGAAGAAGAAGTAAAAGAAGAACGAGATGAAGAAGAAGAAGAAGAAGAGGATGAAGATGAAGAAGATGAAAAATAAGAAGCACAAGGAGAAGTTGATTAGGAAGAAGAAGAAGAAGAATAAAAAGAGGAGGAATAGGAAGAAGGAGAAGAAGGAGATGATGAAGAAGAATTAGTAAGAGAAGAAGAAGAAGAAGAAGAACAAGCAGAAGAATAAGAAGAAGAAGGGGAAGAAGAAGAAAAAGAAAAAGAAAAAGAAGAATAAGGAGAAGAAGATGATGAAGAAGATTGGGAGGAAGAAGAAGAAGAAAAGGATGGAGAAAACAAAGTAGAAGAAGAAGAAGTGAATGAAGAAGATGTAGAAGAACGAGAAGAAGAAGAAGATGAAGAATAAGGAGAAAGAGAAGAAGAAGAAAAAGATGAAGAAGACGAAGAAGAAGAGGGAGAAAAAATCACAAGTAGGTTTGAGGTGAACCGTAAGAAAAACCTCGCTTTTAATTTGGTATTTTTGGTGTTGTTTTTCACAACACCGGTTGGGGGTGGATGTAGGCTTGATTTTGAGTTGAACCACCTTAAAATTCTTTTGCGTTATATTTCTTCTTATTGACGCGTAAAAGATTTAATTTTTAATTGAAACCAAAAATCGAAAGAAAATTTTATTTACCACAATTCACCCCCCTCTTGTAGGATTTTTTTAAGCACAAAGGATTTCAATTGCTATCAGAGCGAGGAATCCCAATTTACGTGAATAACAACACGTGAGAGATCTGCTTATTCTAAGAGAAATTTTTCTCATAAGTGTTGTGGTTTTTTAGATTTTTGGTTTTATGGTTTCCTCTTTGGTTGAGATGAGTGCAACTTTGTGTGAATGTTTTTCTTCAAATCAGCCTCCCTTATTTAAAGGAGAATTTTACTTGTATTGGAAAAATCGTTTTAGAATTTTTATTCAATCTAACGATTTAGAATTATGGGAAGTTATGACTAAACCTTGTGAACTTTCAAGAAATTTTTCTACTAATGAAGTCAAGCTTTTCAGTAAACTTAATGTTGAGCACAAAAGATTGCTCAATTAAATGCTAGGGCATTGAACTATCTTCCTTGTGGAATTTCTCCTAGTGATTTTACACAAATTATGAATTTGCATATGACATTTGAGTTGCAAAAAAAACTCGAAGTAACTTATGAGGGTACCTCACAAGTGAAAGAGACAAAAATTAACATCCTCACCCATGACTATGTACTTTTTAGAATGAATCCTGATGAGAGTTTTAAAAGTATGTTTTTACGATTTAATGATATTGCAAATGGCTTGGCAAATCTTAGGAGGGTATTCTCAAATGGTGAGCTTGTAAGAAAAATTTTGAGAATCCTTCCAGAGGATTATGATCCCCTTGTAATGGCTATTACAGTAGCTAAAGATATCAACAAAATTTCATTGGATGAACTCCTTAGGGAACTTCTCACTACTAAAATAGAAATGGCAAGCAGACTTACGAAAGAGGCGTCTACAAGAAAGCTAAAGCATGAAAGGAAGAAGGAAGAACCCATGGTCTTCAAAGTGACCAAATGTGATTCAGATTCTACTTCCACCTCTTCCACAGATTTGGAGGATGAGGTAAGTTTTCATGTTAACGGTTTAGCAAAAAAATTAACAAAACGTTTTCTTAATTGGAATTGGAAGAAGAAGAGCAATAAGGAGAGGAAGAGGCCACCGACGTGTTTTGAGTGTGGTTAAACCTGTCATATTAAACATGAATGTCTAAAACTTATGGACAAGCATATGAAGGTGGAAAAGAAGAAGAAGAAGAGCTTGAAGAAAAAAAAAGCTTTCCAAGCCACATGGAGTGCCTCTGAAGATTTGGATGTTTCAAGCTCAACTAGAGGAGAAGAAGGGATGATTTGTTGTATGACAAATGAGGCATCTTCAAAATCATTAAGTGAAGAAGAAGAAGAAAATGAGGTAAGCTCTTGGACAAGAGAAATTCTTGAAAGTAATTATATTGAAATTATGAATGCCTTGACTTCTTTAATGAGTGCTCATAAAAAATTAAAAAAGGTTTACAAAGAAAAAGTTGAATGTTTGATTTTGTTATGAAAGAAGATGAAAAGAAAAAGATAGAAAATCAACATATATGTGATGAAAAGGCTTCCCTTATTATTGAAAATACTTCTTTAAAGCATGATATTTTTTTTTTGAAAGAAAAAATACAATTTTTTGGGCATGCTAAAATAAGAATAACTTCACATACTTCTCATGCTTCACATGCTTATTGTTGTTCACATGTCTTCAATTTTAAAAAACCTAAATACATAAGCATTCCTAGGCCATCAAATACTATTTGCTTTTATTGTTGTAAACTTAGACATACTATGAAAGATTGCTATTTTAGAAGAAATATGTATGCACAAAAAAAAATTTAGATGGATTTTTAAGAATGAGAACATGAAAGCTCCATTTAGTGCTCAACCCAAGTTTGCTTGGGTTTCCAAGAGTAGAACTTAGAAGACTAGAAGAAAATGTCTCCAAAATATTTTGAGACATTCTATGATAGGTCTAGAACATTTTGAAAACTAAAATTGATGATTTAATTTTGTGGTATACTTTAATTTAGATTTTATACCAAATATAATCAAAATCGAGAAGAAAAATCAAAATCCACATCTTGGGTATTCATCTATTAGAAAAGCATATAGAGTCTTTAATCTAGAATCATATTGTAAAGGAAACAATACATGTTTTGTTTGATGAGTCTAACCAAATAGTTAGTGAGAAGCATTTAAAAAATGAAATAAAATTAGTAAAGAACCTAGATTCAAAAAAGAATGAAGAAAAATTAGAAAATCTATAAGTAAAAAAAATTTTACCTAGATGATGGAAATTTGCAAACTCATATCCAAAAGATTTGATCATTAGTAGATGATTTACCAATTGTTTAGATTTATGTTTTCGTAGTAGAAAAGAAGAAATATGTAAAGAATTTGAAGATCTTATGACTAAGAAATTTGAAATGAGCATGATGATAGAGCTAATTTTTTTTCTTAGGATTGCAAATAAGACAACAACTTCAAGACTATGGTCACACCTATTAGAATTGATAAAAGTAGTGCATTAGCATTAGTTAAAAATCAAGTTCATCATTCTAGGACTAAGCACATAGATGTTAGATATCACTTTATTAGAGACAAGTGACATAAGGATTAGTAAAATTTGAGTATGTTCCCATTAAGATTGACTTGGCTAATTTTATTTACCAAACCTATACCATCGGGACAATTTCAAACATTAAGGGAATAATTAGAAATTTAGACATTGCTTAGGGTTCACTCCCTTTTGATGGTGTCAAAGGGGAAGAATAGTTAGGAGTTAGGGGAAGTATTAAGATAGGGGGAGCATTTTAATTCTTAATTTCCTTTTTAAGAATTTTCTCCTTGAAAATTTATTTTTATCTATTTTGTCACATTTTTGTATTTAAAACATATGTGTTGCCATCATCAAAAGGGGAGATTGTTACACACATGTGTTTGATGAGTGAAGCATAAATGTTTATATTTCATATGGGCTTGCTCTCAAACAAATGTTTGTAATCATACTTTCCAATGATTGTATTTATTTTAGTTGAATTAATAAGAAATTATGTATAATATGCTTTTGTTTGAAGTGAAAATCAAAACATAATAATTATTTTAACAAACACATAATTGTTTAATCATACTTTAATAACCATATATCATTATATTATCTTACATAGAAAAATTATTTATTATAAATAAAAAAATACATATTCTAATTTCATAAGTAATAATATTTTTATTTTTATTTATAGTTTTGTTGCTTAAAGAATTATGTCTTTTAGCATTAATATATTATAAGATATATTATGAGCACATGTTACACCCTCGTGTTTGATGAGTCAAGCATAAATGTTTATATTTCATATGGGCATGCTCTAAACAAAATTGTTAATATTCAATTAAGACAAGCCATGAACTTTAAATGTCTAAAATAGTGGTCTTCAAAGCTCTTGAAGTCATGGCAAGCTTTAAGGAAATTGAAGACATGCACTAAAGTTTTCATAATTAATTTTTTATTTATTTTTCTTAAATTTGATATGTCCAAATTTTGAGATGATATCGCACACTAGTAGTATTAATATTTAAAAATATTATAAAATTAATAATTATTGAATTTTTATTTTTGGGCCAAGCATTGTTGACACAAAGTATAGGCATTGGTATTTGATTTTTTAAAATTATTTAAGAATAATTTTTCCTTAATTTCTTTTTATAGTCATTTAGAAATCTTATGATACTATGATAATATAAATTTTTTTTGGAACATTTATATTTTAAATTTTTGTACAAAAAATCTAACAAAACACCCTAAAACAATGTTACTCTCGGGAACACTTTAGCATTGGGCGAGTTAAACCTGACCCGACCACTGGCCAGTCCAGGCTTTTTGAAATTTTGAAAAAAACAAATATAAAAATTGGTGGGGGTGCATGCATATTCAAGTGCAAGTTCCCATGTCTGTGCTTGTATGCATATCTATATGCTTGCATTTGTTTGTATGTGTGCTTGTATGTGCATGTGCATTCTTGTATGTGTGTGGCACTGATTTGTGTATGTGTGTGCATGGGGGTATGTGGTTATGCTCTTGCAAGGTTGTACATGTGTGTGTGTGGGTGTTTATGTTCTTGTCATGTGTGCATGCATTTGTATGTGTTTTTGTGTGTGGATGTGTGCATGCATGTCTATGGATACATGAGTGTGTTGCTGTTTGTGTGTGTGTGTTAATGCAAGCATATGTGTGTGTGCTCTCTCATATATCTGTGTATGGGTAAGTGTGCAGGTGTATGTATTTGTTTATGTGTGTGGTTGTGTGCATGTCCATGCATAAATGCTTGTGTGTGTGTGTGCATGTGGGTGTGTCAAAGAAAACACATGTGAATGTGAGATTGTGTTCATGTGTGTTCATGTGTGTGTGGGTGCATGTGCATGTGTATGTGCATAACTATTTGTGAGTGCATGGGCGCATGCATGCATATGTTTACATATGTGCATACGCATGTGTGCGTACATGTATTCATGCATATATGCATCCATGTTTCTATATTGTCTTATGCATGTGTGTGTGTGTGTGTGCATGTGTGTTTGTGTGTGTACAAGTGTATGTGCATGTGCTTTTTGACAGATATGTGTGTGTTTGTGTTTACATGTTTATGCATGGGCATGTGCATGTTGATGTTCGTGAGTTTGCACATATGTGTGCATGCATATACTACTATAATATACTACTATAATATTCATGAGTTTGCACGTACATTCATATACTACTATAAATATACAATAATGCTACTTTATTATAATTGATATAAGTTATGCTCTCCAAATTAAAGTATATTAAGGTATTATTAAGTTACATAATAATAATAATAATAATAATAATTTATAAAGTTAATATTAATATTAAAAAATTAAAAATGTAATTTATAAAATATCATTCATAAATATGTTGTTTATGAATACTACTATATTATTAAAAACAACTACTACTCATTAAACAATTAATGTTGTAAAAGCATGTGTAACCGTAAGAGGACTTTCAAGAGTTGACTATCCTAATACCACACTTAAACAAGCCTAACCTTGTTGTTCTAATGTGAACTAGAGGAATAATGCTAATTTGGTCATACATACATATAATTGCAAAGAAATCAAACTAATGTGATTATTGTACTCAGAATAATGATGTCATAGCATATTTGAATATTAAGACATTATTTATATTTAATTTATATGAATTATGTGTAATGTTATTTCCCTTAAAGTAAACATTCAAATATTAGAACTATTTTCACTAAATTATAGTTCTTATGAATAAAAAATTACATTATTTCATTATTATAAATAAAAAATATATTTATTTTTAAAAACTATTTTAAAGTATATAACATAATAGATTTCTTAAATAATATTAATTGAGAGGTAAGAAAAATGATAATGGTGATTTACTTTTGTATACTAGAAGAAAGAGGGAGTTTTGATAAATATGAGCGATATAGAGAGAAATATTAACAGAGGCAGAGGAGAGAATTGATTGAAAGTTGAAAAGAGAAAAAGAGAGACAAAAGAAAATATTGATTCATTTGATTTACTTTATTTAACATTATATCAAAATCTTAATGATTGTTATATGGCATTATTAAATACAAACTAAAATGGAAACTTTAAAATTACAATCATAATTATGTTATTTGTTAATATTAACGTATAATTAAAGTCAATTATGTTATTTGTGGAACACAACACTAATGTCAATGAAGGAGTAGATTGAATGTAAAGATAGAGAAAAAGAGAAGAAAGGGATAAGATAAAGGGAGTAAAATGTATAAATAATATTATGGAGGAGTGTGAAATTTAAAAATAAAGAGATATAAAGAGGTGAAGTGTTTAGAAGACCAATAGATAGTAGAAGGGCAAAAAAAGAGAATGATAATAAAAGAGGGAAGTGAGATAATGTGAGGTAATCAGATATAGAGAATAAACGAGAGAAATAACTAAATAAAATTATATTTTAATAATTGAGCTTATTATATTTCTGTTATATTAAAATCTTATACAAGTATAATTTAAAACATTATTTTATTGAATTAAAAATTCAAGGTTCTTAAAAAATTCAGTATTTTAAAAAATTTTAAAGTATTTATGCATATGAATAACTTCATTATATTTTTATTAATATGGATAACTTGAAAAGATTAAGAAAATCAAAATATCATTATTATAAGATATCATGTTCACATTACAAAATATGTATAACAAATATGACTAATATATCATAATCATGATATATTTGTTCATGTAGTTTATGAGAGAAAGGGAAAGAGATTAGGAAGACAAGGATAATTAAGAGATTGAAAATAGGAAAAGTGAGAGTAAGAGTTATCGTGATAAAGAGAATTAAGTGAGAGAAATAATAAAATAAAAGATATATATCTCAATAATTTAACATAGCATTTATTGATATTAATTGCTTTTAGTTTAATATTATTTTAATAATTTGCGTAATTTAAAATTATTTAAATTAAAAATAATATTATTCTTTTAAGTTGTTATCATCATATGACATAATATTGATAATCAATATAAATAATTTTTTCATATTCATGACATAATTTTAGAAAGTTTATGCTATATAATATATTATTATATTATATATTATTTAAGCACATAATTCTATAAAAATATATTAATTCTTCTTTATTATGTTTGATAAAAGTTTTGTAATGCATAATTAAATTATAATAAATTAATTGTTTTATTACATTATATGAAGTTTTTATTTAACACTATTTAAAAGTAATAAAAAATTATGTAGATAATATAAATAAATAGTAACTTAAATTGAAGTTATTATATACTATTCATAATTAGGTTACATAAGAATATTAAAATATTATTATAATCTATTGTCACTTATTTGGAAAAAAGAATGTTATGAAAAACATATGTGCAATACAAGAACTTTTCAAGAGGTCAGTAATACTAATACAACTCTCATAAGAGCATGTTTTACTTGGAACTCTAATGAGATCTTGGTTAATAATTCTGATATGGTCTCACATGTTCACAATAATCAAGAAATGCATTCTTATGTGATTATTGTAATGAAAAAAATGAACTATTTAAGAAATTTACTAAATTATCATGCATATACACTTCCAAAAAAATTTCATTTTTATAATATATGTCATAATAGATCCCAATATTAAATTATTAATTATATTAAATTAATAAGAAATTTGTTGTATCAAAATTTTCTTTAAAATAAACATTCAAACATAAGAATTATTTCTACAAAACTATAGTTCTTTAAGGAAAAAATTAAATTAATTATTAATAATAATGGAAATATACATTTATTATAATAATGGGGAGAGAAGAGAGAGATTAGTCAATAAAAAGAAGAGAAGATAAAAAACAAAATGATAAGGAGAGAAATTAAAAACATAAACAATAAGATAGATAGTTGGTGAGCAAGTCATAATTTAAGGATGGAGGAAAAATAAGAGAATGATAATAGGAGAGAAAAGAAAGTAAAAGAATGTGAGAACTATTGAGATAAATGGAATGAAATGAGTGAAATAATTAAAAAATATTATATCTTAATAATTTCTTAAATAATATTTATCAATATTAACATGCTAGACATAAGTAACACTAAGTATTATTTAAATAACAAAAATTTAATGTTTTGTAGTATTTTCATATATTATAAAGGTTTAAAGTACTAGTTACAATTAATTTAATATTATTTCAATAGTATGGATAATTTGAATTATTAATGAAATAATAATTAATATCATTATTTTGATATATTATCAAAATGCCACATAAGTTAGGTAATAAATATAAATAAAATTTCATATTAATGATATCATTTTTGGTAATTAACGTTTTATAATATTTTTAATTATACCAAAAAAACTTATACAAAATTTACATAGTGCTATAAAGATATATCAATTCTAATTCATTATAATTGAAACAAGTATTGTTGATCAATAAGTAATGATTAAAATGGAAATTATAGAATGAAATTAATAATTTTGTTCTTCATCAATATTTTCTTATTATTTAAATCAAGTGCCATTTAATAGAAACAATAACGCTTTAAAATAATGTATGGAAAATTATAACATCCCAAGAAGTCACCAATTTCAACACTATCTCTCAAGCATGCTTAAATGTGGATTTCTAATGTGATCTAATGCAATATTGCTGGCATGGCTAAACATCCATGGAAAAGATAGATACTTGTGTACTTATTGTCTAAAAAATAATAAATTGTTAAAACATTGTTCTAAATTATCATGCCTTTACACTAGTAAAATCATTAATTTTATTATATATGTCATAGTATATTTTAATATTAAGATACCAATTATATGAAAATTTTAAAATATTATGTATATTTTTATTTCTATTCAAATAAATATCATTAACAATTATTTTCACAAAATTATAGTTCATATAAAAAATTTAATTGAAATTTAATTTATTTTAAATAATAAAATATAAAAGAAAAAGTTTAACTATAATTATTTTTTATAATGTTTTGTTTAACTACATTATTTTGTACATTTAAAGAACTAAAAGCATATAAAATTTTGAATTAATCTATTTTAAAAATAAATTAATATTTTGTCATAATAAAAAATAAATGAAATTTATTGTTTATTATATCACAAGCATAAAAGAACATATACATATTTTTATTTGATATTTCATAATATATGTAAATGGTATGATTTTAAAAATTATATTGTTGATATATAATTTAAATGGTAATTCAATCTATGATATATTATATTAAAGTGTGTAACAAGGGAAACAATATATGAAAATAGTGATATAGAGAGAAAATAGAGAGGATAGAATGAAAAAAAAAATTTAGACATATTTATTTTATATGAAATCAAAACACAATTATTTTATTATGAAATATGAAATGTAAAATAGATTATTACTCATGAATTATTAGAAAGAATGTTTGTCATATTTATACATATGTTCAAGAAAAATTGAAATTTATATTAAAAGTTCAAAATATTATAGTGAGTAAAAATATATATTTACTAATTTGTAAAGGAGAATATTTTTATTTTTTTGATAATTTTTATGCATAATAGACTAAATATGAATTAATATTAGCATATTATAACAAGTGTTATAAACAAATGCTTGTAATAATTATAATAAATTAACAAAATAATTTCATTAAAAAATAATTCTACTAAAATGTCTTATATATAAAATATTGTAAAAGATATTTGAAATAGAATATCAAAAAGTAATAAAGGAGAAAGTGGGAAGAAAATAAAATGTTGATAAAAAATGGAAGAGTGTGACTGAGATTGGAATTAAAGATATTGGGTGAGAAGAGAGTGAGTATACTAGAAAAAGAATGTCAAAAGAATAGAGTGAAAATAGGGAAATAATAGTGAACATGTAGAAAGAGAAAGAGAGTTTATGAAATGATAGAGAGACATAATTATTACTATTTTTTAAAAGTAGATGCTAAGAAACAAAATGTGCAACACATGGGTTTCTCAAGAGTTCACACATTCCAATACTACTCTCAATTAAGCATGTTTAACTTTTTAGTTCTTAAGAGATATAGTGGTATAATTTATTGTAGCCACACATCTATACAAATGTAATTAGATCATATTCTTATGGTTATTGTCTCATAGATAAAGAATTATTTAAAAATGTTTCTAAATTATCATGGGTATGCTTTTTAAAAAAAATTTCTTTAAAAAATTTATGATAATATAATCCAATATTAATGTCTTATTTATATTAAATTGAAAGAAAGTTATAAATATTATTATTTCATTTAAAGCAAATATTCGTTATAAGAATTATTTCCATTATCTTATAATTCTTCAAAATAAAATAATAAAATATTTATTAGTTATAAATAATGAAATATATATTAAAGTGCACAACATGAGAGATTTCTATGTTAATTACAATTTAAAGAGATAAAAAATGGATATATGAGATGGGTATAAATATATCATAATTGAGAAATGTCATGGATATATAAGAATGAAATGGACAAAATAGTAATAAAAGGAGAAGAGAGATAATTAAATGAAGAGAAAGAGGACAAGAGAGAAAAGTAAGACAAGATATAAGAGATAGAGAGAATGAATAACATAGGGAAAGAAAGAGAGAAATAATAACATTGCTTGTGATACAACAGAGAGGGTGAGGGGAAGACAATGTGAGAAAGACAAGATAGACAATTTGTTTAACATTAAATATAATTAATATACAAAAAATGTTTAAAGGTTTAGAAGTATTTTAATGTATTGCAAACATTTAAGTATACGCTAAGCATTAATTTAAAGACAAAAAATATGTCACAATAATGATAAAATTTTATATAGTTTATCTTCTATAACATATCATCATCATATTAGAAAAACCATCATAGGGAACATGTATAAACTACTATAAATATTTATTAATCTTTTTGTAATATATTAGATAAAAGATATATCTCCATATATTAAATTAAATTTATTATTTTATCATATCATTTAAACTATAGTTATTAATATTGTATGAAAAGTATAATAATGTTATAAAGATAATATTAATAAAAAACTAAACTTTTAAATATAAAATATTATTTATAATTAAAATTTATTAATTAATATTAATATGGTATTAAAATAAAATTTGTTTCAATAGAAAAATAAATTTTATGAAAAACTATGTACAACATGAGGATAGCTTAAGAGTCAACCTTGGCATATAGCACTTGCCCAAGTATGCTTAATTTTGGAATTTTAAAAAGAACAATTATTATAAGTCTAGTGTGGTCACACATCATAATCACACCAAAAAATAGTACTTTTATGATTATTGCACCAAACTTGATAAACTATTTCAAATTATTTCTAAATTATCAAGAATATATACTTTGAAAAATATTTTTATGTTTATTATAAATTTCATAATTTATTCTAATAAAAATACTTTTTTTATATTGAATTAATATGAAATTATGCAAATTATTATTTTCCTAAATTTAAACAATCATGAATATGAATTATTTCCATAAAATTATATTTCATATAAGTAAAAAGGTCAATTATTAATTATAAATAATAGGTTTTTATTTTTATGAAAAAGGATAAACAAATGAAATTGAAATTTCTTAATTTATATTAGTTTATGGAGCTAAGAAAATAGATTGTGTAAATGGTAATAATATTAGAGATAGAAGAGAGTGCAATGAATGAAGAGAAAGAGAAAAAGAGATGTGAGAGAGAAGATAAAGAAGATAGAAAGATTAAGTAAAAAAGTCTAAGAGACTAAAATCAAAAAATAAAGAGGGATAGAGCAGAGAAAGATTGAGGGGAAGAAAAGGAGATAGAGAACTTAGAGACAAAAGAGAACCATAATAAAAGTGAGAAGCAAGTTAAAGATTTTGAAATTTTTTGAGACAAATATAAAAAAGTGCGAAAAATAATTCAAAAAAAATTATATCTCAATAATTTGATTTATAACATTTATTAATAATAAAATTACTATAATATGTAATTCTAAGTACCATTTAAATTAAAGAATAATTTTAAGTTTGTGGCATTTCACTATATTTTTATTATTTATAGAAATACTTATTTACCATTAATGTAATATTATGTTATCAAAATATGAAACTTAAAGTTTTAAAATTAAAAAATTATTTTTTAAAAAGAAATAATCTTAATATGATATAATATAGATAATAAATAAAAATAATTGTTCATGTTATTGGTATAATTTTAGGTTATTCATATTCTTTAATATATTGTTGTAATACTAAAAAGCTTTTATACATAGCACATTTTTACTCTAATAATCCTATATTGGTTCTACTTTATTAAAACTGATATAAGTTATGCCACCCATAACTAAATTATATTAATGTTTTTTATTATATCATTTGAAATGTCATTTAATATAATATAAAAATTTTAGAAATCTTATAAAGTTAATAGTCATAAATAATGATTAAATTAGAAATTATGAAGTTTTATTTGTAATTATGATATTTATTAAGATCAACATGTTATTAAAATAAATTCTCATTCAGTAGAAAAATAATTGTTAAGAAACAATATGTGTAACATGTGGGCATCTCAAGAGGGCATTCATCTTAGTATTACTCTTGCCTAAGCATGCTTGCCTTAAAAATTCTAATTAGATCTAAAGCTATAATGTTGATGTGGTAGCATAAGTATATAAATCCTAAGAAATTATACTTATGTGTACAAAAGAGTAATAGCTTTAATGCAATTTAATATTAGGCAACATGACTTATATCAACAATAATAAAGTAGAATTAATATTTATTTATAATAGCATATAAATGATATATATATATAAAGTTATTAAATGTAATAGTAATATATTCTATAACATAGAGTATCTAAAATTTTAGAATGAATGTAAAATATTATTTATATATATATATATTATCTATATTATGTCATCAAGATAATATATTGTAGTAATGATATTTAATAGCTTTCATGTTATAACTTTCTTCTCTCTCCGATTATCATTATTTTATTTGCCTCGCACTTCTCTATCACTTAACTTATCTTTACCCTCTTTAACTATTGTCATTCTCTAATTTCTCAATGCTCTTACTCATTCACTTTATTATTATCTTTTTATCGCCATTATCTTCTCTCCTTTTCTCATTCTAATTATTTGAACAACTTGGATTTCTCTCTTAGTTATTTTTTCCTCCCTATTTCCCTTTCTTATATATGACTCTCTGTTTGTGTACTTATCTTAATCACAACTGACTTATTTAAGCTTTACCAAGTAATATTAATTAAAAAATATCTCATGTTATGAAGATTAATTATATATATAAAATAAAAATGTATTATATTATTTATAATTAAAAACGTTTATGTGTAAGAACTATAATTTTATTATAGTTATGCATATGTATGAATTTTTTACTTTAGGATAAAAATATGATATACAATTTCTTATTATTTAAATATGATAAAATGTTAATATTTTTATATATTATGACATATATATAACAAAAATTTAAATATTTTAACTGTACATGCAAGATAATATGCAAAAAAGTTGTAGAAAAATTCATTATTTTAAGCGTAATAATCAATCAAGTATGCTTTCTTAGATTTTAAATGCAAGTGCACCTACACAAGAAGTTCTAATAAGAAATGTAAAATTAAGAATACTTTGGCAAGAGTATAATTGGATTTGATGTCCTCTAAATAAGGCCTCGTGTTTAACATTTTGTTTAATAACATTCGTTTTTCTAATGAACACGAGTTAATTTTAGTAAAATGTTAATATTCATAAACAACAAAATTATGAATAATATTTTATAATTTTCATTTAATTTATAATTGATTGTTATTAAATTTAAAACATTGTTATTTTTTTCATTTCATACAAATTATAATGCTTCATATGATTTAATAAAAAGTAGCTTTAATAAAACATAGTTATTGCCAACATAAGTTATAAAAACAATAATAAAGCATCATAAACATATGTTTGAAATAATATATAAATTCTATGCACCAAATTTCTTTAATATAATAATAATTTATTATATAACATAAATTATCCAAAATTATAAATTGAATTTGAAATTTTATTTAATAATAATGATTTTTTATAATAATAGTTATATATTTTATTATTTATTATAATAAATAGTTTTTAATTTTTATATATAAGATTTTCAAATTAGAAGATATGATTCTTATGAATTTTTATTTTAATTAAAGTAATTATATACATAATTTCTATTATTTAAATGTTTTTAAAATATTAATATTTGAATATAAAATGACATATAAAATTAAAATAAGCTTTTTAAAATTATTTTTACACGATAATTTAAAATTTTCTTTAGTGGAATATTTTCAAGTCAATAATCTTATTAGCATGATATTTTTACTTTTGTATGCATCTATGACATGACCAATATAATAGCACATCTCATTATATTGTAAAGCATTGCATGCTTTGGTGAGAGTAGTACTTCGATCGATGGCTTCATGAGAAGTCCTCTTATTGCACATTGTTTTCATAAAATTATTTTTTTAATAGACAATTGATTTAAAAAATATGTTAATATTTACATAAAACATGATTATGGTTATCTTATAATTTTCCCTTTACCTATTTCTTATTAATACAAACACTATAGCATCTATATCATTTAAATATTTTATTAATCATAATAAAGTAGAATTAATATATATTTAAGGTAGTATATAAATTTTATCTATAAAAGTTTCTTAATAAAATAATATACTATATAAAATACTATTTTAAAATTTACCTTGAGTATGAAATTTAATTTTTTTGTGATATTTGTTATGTCATATGCGAAGAATATCCTAGAATAATGATATTATTTATTACGTATTATAATATTATATTTGTACATTACATAAATACTTTAAGTATTTCCAAAATACCAAAAATACTACAAAAAAATGAATTTTTGTATTCAAATAATATTTAGTATTATATATTTTTAACAAGTTAACTTCAATAAATATTAAAGATTAAATTAATTTTTTGTAACTATTATTTAATTATTTTTCTCACTTCTTTCTTTTTTATCAAAATAGCTTTCATATTCTTGCCTTCTTCTCTCTCACAACATAACTCATTTATTTCTCTATGCCTTCTTTGTCTCTTTGTGTTCAACTCACCCTTTTACTTCTTTCTTCCTTCTCAATTCCCTCTTTCTTTCAGTATTATTTATTTCATCTATCATCATTATCTTCTCTCTCCCTTTTGTCCTTTTCACTTTTTCTTCATTGACTCAGCTCTCTTTTCTCATTAATATTTATCTCTCTATCTTTGTTTAATCTATTCATTACTCTCTCTCCTCTTTTATACTCATCTCCATCAGTGCTACCACATTTTGTTGCTCCATCATTTAACATTAATTAAAAAATCTCTCATGTTACTATAATATATGGTCTATAAATATAAATATATATTTATTACTTATGATTAACAATTAATTTAATATTATTTATTTGTTAGGACTATAATTTAGTTAAAATATTTCTTATTTTTTGAAGTTTAAATTAATGGAAATATATATAAATAATTTTTTGTATTAATTTACTAAAAATATATTAGTATTGAAATTTATTATGATATATGTAATAAAATTAAAAAATTATTTTAAAAAGTGTATATGTATGATAAAATAAAAATTTCTTCAATATTTAGTTTTTTAGGACATTAATTGCACAAAGATAATTGTTTTAGCTTTTTTATGCATGTGTGATAACAGGAACAATAGAATATTAAATCTCATTAGAACTCAATAGTTAAGCATGCTTGGATTAAATAGCAATTTGTATGGTTGAGTCTAGAGAAATCCTTGTGTTCCTAATTTTTTATTGGATTTGTTTTTCTTTTGAATGAGAGTTAATTTTATCAATATGTTAATATTTATCAATGGCATAATATATGTAATTTTTTATTGTAATAAAATTTTGTTATTATTTGTTAATATTAACTTTATAAGATTATTGTAATTTTCATATATTACTAAATATATCAATTCATATGTTGAAATAAAATAATATTTTAATCTAATTTAATATTGGGGAACATAACTTATATCATCTATAGCAAAGTAGACATAATAAATATTTATAATAGTACATACATGTTATGTATAAAAGTTTTGTAATGTAATAATAACATAAATATATATAGATATATATATATATAATTAAATTTTAACATTCATTATACAATTTTAAGAAGTTTATGTAACATGATATATTGTTATTATATTAAAAAAACCTTTATAAATAGCATCTATATATTATGATAAATATATATTTATTCTAAACTATTATAGGTTATATATTATAAGTTACTCATAATTAAATTATTTTCAAGTTATTACTTTATTACATAGCATGAACTATTAAATTTAATATCAGTAACCTAATTTAAATTATAAAACATTATTCATAAATACAATTTTTTTCTTAATAATGCATTATTAAAATCAACTATTACTTATTAGAAAAAAGAATGTTATTAAAAATATTTTTTCAACAAAGAATTTCTTATTATGTCGCACGTATGTGCACTACTCTCACCCATGCATGCTTAACGTTAGAGTGTTAATGAAATCCAATTCCATAAAATTCGTGTTATCACACAAGTACACCAAAATCATAGTTGTGCTACTATTGCCATGAAAATAATGAACTTTTAATAAAAAGTTTCCAATATCAATACTTTAGTTATGTTAAATTAATAAAAAAAAATTTTATTGTAATTCCATTTTAATAAACATTCATACAAAAGAATTATTTCTTTTAAATTACAACTCAAAAAAATGAAATTATTTATTGATTATATTTAATAGAATATACATTTTTGTTAGTATATATATATATATATATATATATATATATATATATATATATATATATATATATATATATATATGTTTGTATTTATATATATGAATGTGCATAATATCACAAATTTATAAATTCTTAATTATTGGAGATGAAAAAAGAGTATTGAAGATGGACATAAGTATATTAAGAGTGAGAGAATTAATTGAAAATAGAGAGAGAAATGAAAATAATAATAGAGTGAGAAGGGACAGATTACTACATGAAGGGCAAAAGAAACAAAGGTAAACGAGATTGAGAGAATAAATAAAGAAATGAAAGACAGAAGGAAATTAAAAAACATAGAGAGTGTGAGGGAAAGGGAAAGTCAAAGAAATAGAAGGAAAGACAAAAAAGAATAATAATGAGAGAGACAAGAAAAATAGAGAATATAAGAGCTATTGAGATAATGAGAAAAGTTAGAGAAATAATTAAATGAAAGATATATCTCAATAATTTACGTATAGTGCTTATCAATATTAATTTTTTATACTCTTATTAAATTCAATATTATTTAAGTACAATAATACCTTGATGTTTTCTTATTTTTTACCATATTATAAAATTTTAAAATATTATTTGATTATGGTTTAATTTTAGTTTATAAATAATTATAATTTTTAATAATTAATTTATTAATAATTATTATCATTATTTCAAATGTCATCTTTATAAGAAACATGCATGTAACAGATATAAATAATACCTCATATTCATGATATAATATTAACTTATTATGTTCTTAATATATTATTATCGTGTTATGAATATTTTTTATATTGTATTTTTAATATTAGAAATATATTATAATTCTACTCTATTATAGTTGATATATTTTATTTAATCCAACATTAAATATTTTTTAAGCTCTTTTTTAATTTTCTATGAAGTGTTATATATAATAATAAATGAAAGTGATATTTATGTTATAAAGTTAATATTAGCAATTAATTCATAAAATATATATTATAAAATATCTTTCATCATTTAAAAATATCAACATATTATTAAAATCAATTATCGCTTATAAGAAAAGAGAATACTATGAAAAATATGGGCAACACAAGTTGTTCTCTACGGCACACCTATCCAAATACTATGCCCACCAAGGCATACTTAACTTTTAAGTTCTAAAAAAACTTGTGCGATAATATTTGTGTGGTTGCACAAGCATAAAAAAGTTTAAAACTAATACTCATGTGATTATTGTATAGAAAATAATTAATTCAATAAGAAATATTTTTTTGATCATCCATACTTTTCTCAAAAAATATTTTTAATTTTATTATTTTATATATAATAATATATTCCAATATTAATGCTTTAAATATATTGAGCTAATTATAAATAATTTATATTATTATTTCTCATAGAGTAAACACAAACAAAAAAATTCTTCCACTAAAATATAGTTCATATAAATAAGAAACTAAATTATTTATTAATTATAAAAAATATTTTTATTAATATATATATATATATATATATATATATATATATTAAAGTATGCAACATAAGGCATGTCTTTGATAATATTAATTGATGGTGATAAAAGAAGACTTAAAAGTGATGGAGATAGGCATACTAGATGAGAAAGAGTCATTAATAAGTAACAGAGAGTAGAAAGCAAAGTATTCATAAGGAGAGGAGTGAGAGGATTTAATGAAGAAAAAGAAAAAACAAAAAAGAAAGAGGATAAAAGTGAGGCAAAAAATAAAAAATAAAAAATCAAATGAAAGAATGAAAGAAATGAGAAAATAAATAAAGATAGAAAAGAGGCGATGAGGGAAAAAGAGAGAGAAAGGGGAGATGAAGAAGTGAATGATAATGGGAGAAGTAAGAAAGTTAGGATAAGAAATCTTTTATGATAAAGTGAAGCAAGAAAGAAAAATAATTAAATACAAGCTATATCTAAATAATTTAATTTTAATATTTTTTAAACTTTAATATGTCAAAGATATATAACATTAATTATTGCTTAAATAAATTAAAAAGTCAAAGTTTTATTTCACTTTATTGCATTAAAAAATTCTAGGAGATATGTAGACCATTTACGTATTATTATTTAATTAATACATTTAATTTAAGTAGTTAACTATATAATAAATAATATCATTATTCAAGGATAATATCTTTGTATGACATTATATAGATAATAAATATAAATAATATTTCATACTTTTAATAAAATATTATTTAGTTCATTTCACACAATATATTATTATGATATTAAAATACTTTGAAACACACACACAGACACACAAACACACAGATATATATATATATATATATATATATATATATATATATATATATATATATATATATATATATATATACATATATAATGTTTTATTTTGTTATAGTAGACATAGATTATGTTACCCAACATTAAATTTTGTAATTGTTGTTATTTTATTACATTATATAAGATGGCATATTTGACAATATACAAAAATGATAAGATATATATATAGTTCGTATTACAAAAAATAATGAAAGTGGAAATTACACTTCAACATTCATAATTATTTCGTTTATAAAAATTAACATATTATTAAAATTAATTATTGCTCATAAGACTAACAAATGCTATGAAAAATATGTGTAAGATACGAAATGCTAAAGAAGACACTGATTTAAATACTACTCTCACCCATGCATGCTTAACTTTAATACCAATGCTATAATGTTAGTATTATTGTAAATGCATATCGAAGCTAAGAAACTTATACTGTTTCATTATAGTCTAAAAATAATAATTATTAAATTAAGCTTCTAAATTATCATCCCAAAAATATGTTAACAAATAATTTCATTTTTATTATATATGTATTTATATATTCCAATATTAAAACAAAAGTTTATTAAATTAATAAGAAATTTTTTGTATTCTTATTTATCTTAAAGTAAATATTTATATAAAATAATTATCTCTACTAAATATTAGTTCTTGTAAATAAAAAAATAATTAATTTTTTACAATTAATATATCTATTATGTAAAATATACATTGATGAGTGTAAAATGTGAGATATTTTTATTCATATTAGTTAATGGTGCTAAAATAAGTGATTGTGGTGATGGCGATAAGAAAATTGAAATTTAGCAAGTCATAGATAGATAAGATAGAGAGGAAAATATTAATAGAGAAAAGGGGAGAGGATAGAGAGAAGATATAAAAGATAAAATATATAACAAAGTGAAAGAAAGAGAGAAACGATAAAATAGAAAGATAAACAAGATGAGGGTGAGAGAAAGATAAATAGATGAAGTATCTAGAGATAAGTAGACAATGATAGTGGGAGAGAGAACCACATGAACCATGAGAGATGTTGAGATAAAGGAAAAAGTGAAAGGAATAATTCAATAAATTTTATTTCATAATAATTAAATTTATAATATTTTTTAACATGAACATGTTAGAAATATAAAAAATTAAATGTTAATAAAATGCAACTACAATTCGTAGTTCTAAAGTATGTTCTTATGCTGTAAAGATTTAAAATATACATTGAATATTGATATAATATTATTTTATTAATACATAAAATTTTAAAATAAATTAATTGTTAAACATATTTATTATTTTTAGATATTACCATAATATGAACATAATATTTCATTTTCATGATATAATTTTTAGTAGTTAATTTTAAGTAATAAATTATTATTATTTTAAAAAACATTAGTACAAAGGACATATATATATATATATATATATAAATTATACATATTATACTTTATTATAGTTGATAAAAGTTATGTCACGTAAATTTTAATTATATTATAGTTATTAATTGGTTATATCAAATAAAGGTGATAATAGTAAATAATAAAAAAAATTAAGATCATAAAATATAATTCTTAATTATGTTATTCTTGAATATTAACATATTACTAAAATCAACTTCTTTTTTAATTAAAAGTATTACAATGAAAAAATATATGAAACATGAGACTTTTTCAAAGGGTCATCCAACATTATGCTACTATTACCAAAGCATGCTTAATTTTGTAATTCTAATGACATTCAAATTATAGTAATGGTGGTCTTACATGTAAACAAAAGTTAGAAAATCATTCTTGTGTGATTTTTGCCTAAAAAATAAAGGATTAATCAGGAAATTTTTTAGATTATTAAGCATATATAGTTTTAAAAGAAATATTTTAATTTTAATATATTTATAGTAATATATTTGAATATCCATATTTTATTTATAATAAAGTAATTATAAATTTTTAATATTATTATTTTCTTTAATGTAAACATTGACGCCTAAGAATTATTATGAATGTTAACTATTTGTTTAATTAAAAATAGTAACAAAATATATTAATTAATATATATGTATATATCAAAGTGCTTAAATCAAATGATTTCTTAATTAATCTCATTATTGGTGCATAAAAATGAGATAATGGTGTTAAAGATACGTATTTTTAACAAGAGATAGTTATGGTTATAAAGGAGAGAGATAGAGGGAAGAATAATAATAGAGAGATGATAAAACTAATGGAGAGACTAAATAACAATGTGAAAATTAGAAACAAATAGACAAAATGAAGAGAGGGGGTTAGTGGAAGACAGAGATAGAGAATAGCTATCAAATATAAGATTGCAATGTGAGAGATCAGAAAATATGAGAATATGAGAGATATTTAGATACAAAGAATGAGAAAACATTGCATAAAAGTTTTAACTAAAAGATTTAACATATAGTATTTCTTAATGTTAAAATGTTAAACATATATAATACTAAATATAATTTAAATGCAATAAAAATTCAACATTGTTTTATTATCATACTATAATAAAAAAATTTAAAGTACATGATGATATTTAATTTAATATGATTTTATTAACATGTGTAATTTAAAATGTTAACTAAATAATAAACAATGTCAAAACTCTTAGATATTATCTTCATTACACATAATATATAATAAGTAAAAGAAATATTTGAGATCAATGATATAATTTTTGGTACTTTATGACTTATGATATATTTTATTTAATTAAAAGCAATCATATATACCATACATGTGTTACATTATAAATATATATTAACTCTATTTTATTTTGGTTGATATCAATTATGGTGCCACAATTAAATTTCCTTGTTATTAATTTATTACATCATTTGAGCTATCATAGTTAATAACATTTAAAATAATAACAATTTTATAAAATTATTATAAAAAAAGTAAAAAATCTTGAAATTATTAAATATTATTCATAATTATGTATTTATAAGTATTAACCTATTTTTTGAAAAAATGTTCTTCATTAGAAACAAATGGCATAAACATTTTGTGTAGTATGACTTTCTAAGAGGTGATGCATCATAGTGATACTGTCATCCAAGAATGCTCGACATTGGATTTCTAGTGAAATTCAATGACATTTTGTTAATGTGATCATAAGTTTATGCAAAAGAAAAATAATTGTTCTTCTATGGTTCTTACCTTAAAAAAGATGAGTTATTTAGGAAATGTTTTAGATTATCTAGCATAAAATTTTAGAAAATTATTTTTCTTACATATGTCATAATATATCAAAATATTAATACTCTAGATATATTAAATTAATAATAAAATTATCAATATTATTATTTCCCATGAAGTGAGCATTCGTACATAGGAATTACATAGATTTAATTTTAGTCCTTATAAAGAAAACTTTTTAATTAATTATTGGCTATAAATAAAACCTCTATAATAATTATTTAAAATATAATTTAATATGTTAAATACAAGTGATGTTTTTAATAATATTAGTTGTTGGAGTTAAAAAGAGAGATAAAGCTAACTGATATAAGTATATTAAAAGAGAGAGGGAGTCATGGAAAAATAAGGGAGAGATGAAGAAAAAACTAATAATAAAGAGAGATGAGAGATGATTGGATTAAGGAAAAATAAAAAAAATAGAAAAGGGAGAAGTTAAAGGTGATAGAAAGACATAATAAATAATTAAAAAAAATTTAAAAATGGTAAGAAATAGAGAATAGAGAGAATGAGGGGAAGATCGAGAGATGAGGATGAGAAAAATAAGAGAATGGCAACGGGAGGAAATTGATAGCGAGAATATGACTTCTATTGAGAAAATGAGAAAGAAGTGATAAATAATTAAATAGAAGTTATATCTCAATAACATATAATAGTTACTAATATTAACATATTAAACCTAGACAACATTAAGCATTATTAAAATATAATGAAAAATTTATGATTTTCTAGATTTTATTATATTTCAAAAGTTTAAAGTACATGTTGACTATTAATATAATATTTTTATTAATATGTATAATTTAGAAAGCTACTTAAAAAATAGGTAATAACATTATTTTAAGATATTATTTTCATATGACATAATATATACCATAAAAATCAATAATGTTGCATATTCATGACATAAGTTTAGTTTGTTTGTTTTGTATTAAATATTATTATGTTAAAAATATTTATACACAACATGTACATAGTATTATAAATATGTATTTATTATACTTTATAATAGGTAATGTAAGTTTTATTATCATGTATTAGATTATGTTAATATTTTTTTTTTATTATATCGAATGAGTACTATATTTATTACTATATAAAACTGATAATGTTGATTCAAAGTTAATAATAACAAATAATAACTAAAATAATAAGTTATAAAATAACAATTCTAATGATTTTTTTAACGATCACACAAGTATGAAAGAGAGAATTAAGAAGATAGAGAGACAGAGAAGTTAGAGTGATGGGAAAAAAGGGAAAGAGAAGAAGAAACAAATATGATAATGATAATAAGAGAAAGAAAAAATTGTAAGAAATTGAAAGCTTTAAAGAAATAGAGAAGTGAAAAAATAAATTAAAATTTTTATATAAACATAATTTAAATCAAAAACATTTTGAGATTTTTAGTATTTATGTGAATTGTTCATGTTTAAAGTTTTTATTTATTATTGATTTAACTTTTTCTTTATTAATACATAAAATTAAAATATAAATGAAATAATAAATAATGGCATTATTCTAAGATATTTTCTCTATATGATGTAATATTTATATTAAATATAAATAATATTTTACATTAATAATATAAGTTAAGGTAGTTTATCTAATTTATTAAATTATTATAGTGCTAAAAATTTTTATACACAACATTTATGCACTATTATAAATATATAAGTTCTATTACAAAGCATTCAATTATATTATATTTAATAATTGGTTATATCATATGAAATAATGTATTAAATATTATATGAAAATGATAACAATATTTAAAAGTTAATGTTAATTAATAATAACAATAATAGAATTTAAAATTATTATTATAATTATTTTTTTATGAATTTGAATATACTATTAATATGAACTTAGTTAATTAAAAAAAATCAATACTAAAAAAATATGTTTAATAAGAGTATTTCTCAAAAGGTCAGCCATGTTAGAACTACTCTAGCCAAAGCTTGCTTAACTTTATTTTCTCCAAGCTATCCTTTGTTGTAATACTTGGGTTGTTACGAATGCTTGAATAAATAAGAAAATTAAACTTATGTGACTATTGTCTAAAAAGTAATGAATTGGTCCAAACATTATCTAGGATATACAATTTAAAAAAATTATGTCAGTTTTATTATTTATGTCATAATATATTAAAATATTAATTTTTTAGATATATTGTGTTAATAATATATTATTTATTTTATTATTTATTTAAAGTAAATTTTCATATTTAAAAATTATTATAAAAATTACGATTGTTTTAATAATAAATAAATAATAAATATTTCTTATTGTAAATATGTATTATAGTAAATAACACAAAAAGATTTCTTAATTATTCTTAATTAATGGAGCTAAAACAAATTGTGGTGATAAAGATAATGATTCCATAAAAGAGTAACTAATGGATAGATAAGAGAGAAATAAATAGTAAAATTATAGTAGATAGAGAGAAGAGATGATTTATTGAAAAGAGTAAAAAAGAGAGAAGAGAGAAAAAGGGAGATAAGAGGTGTAAATGGTAATACCAAAGATAGAGAAATGAGAAAATAGAGAGAAATAGAGGAAAGAGAGGGTGAAGGGTGGGCAACGAGATAGATAAGGGAAGACAAATAGGAGAAAGATAGTGATAGAGAGAAAAAATTGACAAATGTGAGAGTTATGGAGGTAAAGAGAAAAAAATAAAAAACTGAATAAAAGTTATATCTCAATAATTTAACTTACAAAATGTATTAATATTAACTTACAAAGCCTATATAATTTTATATTTTATTTAAATATAATAAAACTTAAAAGTTCTATAGTGTTTAAGTATATTGCAAATGTTTAAAATATATGGTCATTTTAAATTTAATATTATTTATTGATAATTAAGAATTATAAAGTTAACAAAATAATAATTAATATCATTAATCTTAGATATCATCTTCATATGACATAATATATATGTAATAATAAATAATATTTCATGTTCATGATATACTTTTAGGTTGTTTAAGTTAAAAAATATGTTATTATTGGTATATTAAGAATTGCTTATAATATATTATTATTATAAATGCATAGTAATTCTACTTTATCGTAGTTCATATACTTTACTTTGCTCACAATTAAATTATATTAAATTTACTATTTTATTACAATATATGAAGTACTATATTTAATTCTATGCGTACATTATAATAATGTTGAAATGTTAACATTAGTAAATAATAACTAAAATAGAAATTATAGAATATCATTCATAATTATGTTATTTATATATATAACCATATCACTAAAATGAAATGTCATTCATTAGAGTAACAAATGCTATAAAAAATATGGGCTACATGATGAATTATTAGGAGATCACCTATCCAAATACTACACTCACCTAAGCATGGCTAATTTTGAATTTCTAATGAGATTTAGTGTCATGATGGTTGTGTTGTGAAACATGCATGCAAAATTTGAACAAGCATACCTTTGTGAATAATATATATGTCATTATATATCATAATATTAATACTATAGTTATATTAAATTAGAGAGAAATTATGTATATTATTTTTTTCCTTGAAGTTCACATTCAAAAAAGGAATTATTTTCTTAAATTATGGTACTTGAAAAAAAAATAGAATTATTTTTTAATTGTAAATAACAAAAATATAAATTTATTATTTAAAATATATTAAAATTTTAAACATATGCGATTTATTAATTAATATTAAACGATATAATTAAAAAAGTAATAATGGTTATCGAGATATACTTTGAGAGGATAGTCAATGAGGATCATATTAATAATGAGAGAAGAAAAAGATAATTAAAGAAGAGAGAGAAGACAAAAGAGATAGAAAAAATAAATAAGAAAGATAGGGAGATATGAAAAAATAGAGAGAAAGAGAAGAGATGGGGTGAGGGCAAGACAAAGAGTTATAGAAGGTAGAGACAAATAAGAGAGCTTTAATACAAGAGAAAAAAATTATGGAATGTGAAAGCTTTTGAGATAAAGGGAAACAAGTGAAAGAAGAACAAAAAGAATTTTATATATAAAAAAAATTTAACATCTAATATTCATCAATATTAACATGTTAAACACATGTAATATGAAATATTATTAAAAATATAACAATTTTTTTGTTATATAGTATTTTAATATATTAGAAATATTAAAAGTGTATGTTAACTATTAATATAATATTCTTTTAAAAATAGACATTACTTAAAATGTTAATATTAGTAAATAATAACTAATATGGAAATTATAAAATGTAATTAAAAATATATTTTCTATTAATTTTAAAATTCTATGGAAATAAGATTTTATTCATTAGTAAAATAAATATTATCAAAAAATATGTGCAACATAAAGACTTCTAAAGAGATCACCCATCCCAATAGTACTCTAGCCAAAGCTTGCTTTACTTTGTAGTTCTAAAGAGATCCTATCATATAGTGCTAGCATGGTCACATATAAATATAAAGGTTAAATAATCATAATTGTGTGATTGTTATTTTTAAAATAATAAACTATTCAAGAAGTTTTTAAAATTATCATGAATATACACTTTTAAACATTATTATAACTTTACTATATATGTTTTAATATATCCCAATATTAATATTTTAATTATATTAAATTTAGAATAAGTTATTTATAGTATTAAGCCCTTTAATTTTAATATTCATACATAAGAATTATTGCTAATGTTAAAATTTTTTATGATTTATAAATAATATTAGATTATTTATTATTATAAATATAAGAAAAAAATTGCTTTATTAATCTTAATTAATAGTGATTAAAAAATAAAATCATCATAAAGATAAGTGTCCCAAATAAGGGGTAGTCATGGGTAGATAAGATAGAGATAGAGTGAAAAGGAAAAAGAGTGAATGGAGAGAAAAAAATGGTGAGAGAATGTGTATGTAACAATATGAATGTGATAGAAAGAATATATTAGTGAGAAAGAGAAAAGAGAGGGTGAGGGGAAGATAAAGAGATAGAGAAGGGGAGACGAATAATAGAGCAATATGAAGAGAGAACAGAAAGTAAAAGATTGTGTGAGCTTTTGAGATAAAGAGAAAAATATGGAAAATAACTAAATTAAAATTATATTGGAATAGCTTAAATTTTAGTATTTATTAATATCAATTTGTGAAACATACAAAAGTTTAAAAATTATTTTAGTATAAATTATTCTAAGTTTCATAAGATTTTAATACATACAACTTAAAAGGTCAATTAAATAATAAATAACATCATTACTCTTGGTTATTGTATTCAAATGACTTAATATTTATAAAAATTATAAATAATATTTGATATTCATGATATAATTTTAGGTAGTTATGCTATATAATGTATTATTATTATATTAAAAAACTTCTATATATAGTGTATTTATACTATTACAAATATATATTAACATTAAATTAATATAATTGATATGTGTTAGTTTGCAAACAATTAAATTATATTAATGTTATTATTTTATTTCATTATATGAAGTGCTAGTTTAATATTTTAGGGAAATTATAATGATGCTAAAAAGTTTAGATTAATAAATAATAACCAAAATAGAAATATAAACTATCATTCATAACTATTTTGTTTGTAAATATTATCTTATTTTAATAAAATCAAATCTCAATCAAGAGGCCACCCATCCCATTACTACTCCCACCCAAGTGCTCTTAACTTTTGATTTCGAATATGATTTGGTGTTGTTACAAATGAATATGAAAGCCAAATAATCATACTTGTGTGATTGTTGGCTCAATAGTAATGAATAAAATAAGATATTTTCAAAATAATCTTGCATAAATACTTCTAAAATTACTTTCTTTTGTTATGTATGTCATAGTATTTCTAGTATTAATACTATAATTATGCTGAACGAAAAAGAAATTATGTATATTGTTATTTCCCTTCAAGTAAACATTCTTACAAAGAGCTTTTTTCCTAAATTATAGTACATATATATACCAAATTTCTTTTTAATTATAAATGAAAGAACATATTTTGATTATTTATGATATACAATAGAGCTTGAAAATTTATATATTTATTAACTAAGATTAATTTATACAACTAAAAAGATAGATAATTGTTATGGAGATTATCTTTGAGAAGGACAGAATCATGAATATAAAAGAGAGAGTTAGTTTATAAATGATTAACAGAGAGAGAAGATGGAGGTGATTGAACGAAGAGAAAAAGAAAGAATGATAAGGGAGAAGATAGAAGAGATAGAAAGAACAAATAAAAAAGAGAAAAATAGATATGATAAAATATACAAGAGCAGAGATTATGAGGGGAGAATGTGTTCTGAAATAAGAGAGTTCTAATAAGAGAGGGAATAAAGTCAAAGAATAAGAATGATAAATTATTAAATAAAATTTATATTTCATTATAATTTAGAATCTAGCATTTATTAATATTAACATGTTAAACTCATCTAATTTAAAAATTATTAAAATGCAACAAAAATGTTTTGTTCTATTTTGTTTAGCATGTTATAGATTTTTAAACTTTATGTTGACTTCTAATATAATATCACTTTTAATAATTCATTTAATTTAAAAAGTGAATATTGATACATAATAACTAAAATAAAAATTACTAATTGTAATTTAAATTTTTTTTTGCATGATTATTAACATATTATGATAACCAACTATCAAAAACCAAATGATATCAAAACATATGTGAACCACAATGACTTTTAAAAAGTCTACCCACGCCAATATGACTCTTATTGAAGCATACATAACTTTGTAGTTCTAATGAGATCAAGTGCTAAATTACTGGTGTGGTTGTGCACACATATAGATGTAAAAAAATCATACTTGTGCAATTGTTAGCTCAAAGTTAATGTAGTGTCCTAGAAACATAAAGAATTATCATGTGCATAAACTTTCAAAAAGCTTTTATAATAATTATATATGTCATAATATATTTATATATTAACACTTTATTTATTTTAAGCAAATAACAAATTTTTTATTTTATTATTTCCCTTAACAAAAACATTCGTATAAATGAATTATTTTTACTAAATTATAGTTCTTATAAAACATTTAAATTAATTTTGAATTATAAGAAATAAAATAAATATTTTTTTGAAAAATATATGTTAAATAGCACAACCCAAGAGATTTCATAGTTAATTTATACCTATAAACATATTCTACATGCACAATTATAAACATTTGTTAATGATACTTTATTATAGTTCATATAAGTTATGTTGCAATTATTTTATTATATATAAGTTATTATTTTTTTACACAAAATGAAGTACCATGTTTAAAACATTCTTAAATTGATACTATTTTTATAAATTTTTAATTCGTAAATAATAACTAAAATGCAAATTATAAAGTAACATTCATAATTATGTTACTTATGAATATTAGCACATTGTTAAAAATACATTATCATTTTATTAGAAAAAAACAAATGCTAAGAAAAATTATGTGCAATAGATTATTACATTACACTTCCAAAAACAATTTACTTTTTTATTATATATGTAAAACCATATTACAATATTAATATTTTAATGATATCTAATTAAAAATAAATTATTTATACTAATTATTTCTCTTAAAGTAAACTTCAAAACTTAAGAATTATTTTCACTAAATAATAATTGTTATAAATAAATTGTTTATTCATTATAAATTATATAAAAATAATTACTTTTTTAAATAAACATTAAAGTGTGCAACATAAGAGATTTCCTAAATAATCTTATGTGATTGAGATAAGGAAATATTCATGATGGAAATAAGTTCATTATAAGAGAGGAGTCAGGGTGATATAAGAGAGTGATAGAGAGAAAAATATTAACTAAGAGAGAAGAGAGTGATTATTGAATGAAAGAAAAAGAAGAAGAGAGAGAAAATTAAAAGATAGAGAGGATGAATAACAAAATGAAGGGAGAGTTAAGAAAATCAAGAATGATAGAAGAGACAGGAGGTGAGGGCAAGATAACGATTTAGAAAAAGAGAAGATAAATGAGAGAATGATAAGGAGAAAGAAAAAATGATGAAAGAATGTGAGAGTTATTAGACATATCATATTATATAATATAATAAAATAATAATTATAATTTAGCTATAAACAACATAGCTTATATCAACTAAAAAATAGATGTAGCATATATTTATAATAGCATATAGATTGTGTGCATGCATACACACAAACACACAAACACACAAACATACACACACACAAGCGTGTATGCATATGCAGTTGCCCAAACTCTTGCACGCACAGACACAAAAATGCATATGCATAGGTATACACATATAAAAAAATAGAGACACATATTTGGACAGATATGCACACATATGCACATACGCACACACACACACACATGTATAAGTATGCATAGACACAAGTGTATTTATGCACATGCGCACATAAGCAAACTCATGCACACACATATACACACACACATTAACACAAACATGCATGAAAATAGATGTGCACACACTCACGCATGCACTCACACATAGAGTGCATATAGGTACACACATGCACACACACACACATGAGCACACATACACACTCACACAAAAGAACGCACTTACACATACTTTTGCATATAGACATTCAAATGCACAAATGAACATGCATTAACAAATACATACACATGTAACCATGCACAAACACGCATGCACACTTGCATGCATGCATATGAACAAGTACATGCACGCACACACTCATGCACACTCTGCACATGAATGCATGTACAAGTATTAACATGTAGACACACAAATGAACACTGACAACCACACATAAACATCCACACACACATACACAAACATGCATGAATGCAATGCACCCTTGCTGACACACACATATGCATGCACAATCATACACATTTGCATACAAACACAGACAAGCATGCACACACACCCTGTCAAAACATGTGCACACACACATGCATACACATGCATGCACACACATACAAGTACCATCATACACACAAACATTGTCACGCACGCACATACTTACACACAAATGCATATGCACAAACACATATGCACATGAATAAACATGCATGAGCATGCTAACATGCTCACATGGATACGCTTACACACAAATGCAAACATAAATGCACACACACACACAAGTAGATGCATTAAATAAAAACACAAACACAAACACAAACATATGTGCCCACTCACACATGAACACAAACACACACACACATGTGGACACATGCACACAAATGCAGACACACAAGCACACATGCATATGCCCACACACATTCATAAATATACACCTACACACACATACAAGCACACACACACACATACATATACAAAATAACACAAGCACACAAACATAATCAAACATGGTTGCACACATACACACATGCACATGCATACAGGCATGTACATGCCTACACACACACATGCATGCACACACCCACACAAACATGCACATGCACACACACACACACTCATGCACATGCATACACAAATGAATAAACACACAAATGCTAACACATACACATACATGCATGTGCTTATACATACACACATACACAGTTGCACACCCATTCATAAGCACTTGCATACACAAATCCACACACACTAATGCACACACACACATGCACACACACACATGGACACATACAAATGCACACACTCACAAACGAACACACATGCACATATGCACACATGTAATTGCACACACACTCACAAAAAGTTGTATATACACACATGTAGGCACACTCGCTCAAATGCACTTGCACTCACACTAGTGCATATATAGACACAAACCTACACACACACACATGCATAAACATATGCAAATACATGCACAAAAATACTACTACACACCACCACACACATGTACACAAATGCACACACACACACACACACACATCCTCTCACACAAACACTTGTGCACATGCATGTTGCACTTGAACATACATTCACATGTACACTCACACACCTATACACAAGCATGAATAGTCACACATATACACACCACCCACAAACAAACACATGTGCATAGATGCACACAAATGCACAAAAAGACACACACACATACGTAGGCACACATGCATACACACACAACCCCTTACACATAAGCATGCACACATATATTCATGCATATGCACGTGCACACATAAGCTCAAACACACAAACATTCATAGGCATGTAAACACAAACGCACACATGCACATACAAACACAAATGCATGTGCACAACAACACACTCACATGTACAAAGACACACTTGAGAATACACATATACATATGCACAAGCACATACACACAAATAAGCACACACATGTAAGAACATGTACACACACACCTACACCCACACCCACACACATGCACATGCAGGAACAAACACGCATAATGCACGCACACACACATGCACCCAAATGCACATGCACATACACAAACATACTCACATGTGCACACAAACACTCCCACTCACATGCTGACACTCACTCACACACAAATATGTACATACACATGTACACCCACACACACACTCACACGTACATGCATATGAGCCTATGCACACAAGCACACAAATGTACACCAACACATATAGACATACAAACATAGACACGTACACACACTTGTATCAACACACACGCACACACACAATCACCCACCACACACACATGCATGCCAATGCTCAAACATGCTTACAATTGCAAACATATACACACAGACAGACACACTTTCACACATATGCACACCCATGCATAAACACGCACATATACACTCACAGTCACATGTGCATGCACATGTAAATGAACAAGCACACATACGTATGTATACACACACACACACGTACAAGCACACTCATGCTCAGACATGCACAAATAGAAGCACACATACATTTTCACAAAAATGCTCAAACATAAATGCATACATATATATACAAATATACTCAAGCACACACACTTACACACACACACAGACACACATATGTCCAAACTCATATACATATGCAAAAGCATACACATAGACATACATATGCACATGTGCACATACACACACATACATAAGCACACACACACATACAATCATAGGCACACAAAAATACACATACGCACTCACAAATGCATGCACATGTATGCCTAAGCCTAGGAAGACATTAATATAAGCAAAAACATACACACTAATAGAGACACACACAGGCACATATAAAGATGCACACACACAAGCACATGCATGCACTCACACATGTAATCACACACACGTAAATCAACACACACACTTGCCAATATGAACACACATGCAAACACACATGCTCACATAGACATGCACACAAACACATGCACACAATTACACATAGGCCCACGCACACAGATAATCACATATGCGCACATGTTCATGAACATGCACATAGATGCATAGACATAGACAACCACACATGCACATACACACACACACACACATACTGAACATGAGCACGTGCACTCCCACGGACAAACACTCACATGCACACAAGAACAATCATGCACAAACACATATAAACCCAAGAACACACACACGTACATGAATTCCCACATACACACACACACATACAAGCACACATACACATGAATTCACATGATAATACATACATAGACACAAACATGCACATATGCACAAACACACACACATTCACACATAAAAACCCACACACATAGGCTACACTCACACACCCACATACACACATATAATCATAATCACACACCTACATGTGCAAACATGCACACTCACACACACTAACACACATGACCATGCACGCACATACACACCCACATGCACATGCACACACAAAAAATGCATAGATGTGAATAAATGCGTAGTCATGCACACAAATATATGCATACATGCAAACAAACATAAACATTCATGCACACGTACAAACACATACATATGAACACAAAACACCGAAAGGCATACACACAAATGGACACATGCATATGTAGAAACCCACGAACACATGTAAGAAGACACCACTTGAATGCACAAGTCCAAACATACATGCACAAAAAACACACATAAGAACTAGATGCATGCACAAGCATACACATATATTGTGCGCACAAATATCAACATAAATGCACACACACTTGCATGCATATATGTACACATATGAACACTGATATGAAAATAAATACATGTATAGATACACACATGCACACAGGTACATATGCACACACATACACACAAACACACAAACAAATGCATATGCACACATGAACACCCATGCATACACAGGAATGCACACACACTCACATGCACTCACACAAACATGTTCACACAAATACATGCACAAACACACATAGATATAGACACAACACAAGGCCACACACACAAGTACACATGCGCACATAAACATACACACACATGAATGCATGTAGGCATAGAAATGCACAAACACACATACACATAAAGACATGTGTACACACATGCATGTTCACATGCCCAAAGGCACATGCACAAAAACATGCAAGCATATGCATACTCACACACACACATGCATGCACACCCATGCACCTGCATATGCATACCAATGCACATATACTCACAAATGCACATGTACTTAAACTAACACACACACATGCATACCTATGCACATATGCATATGTATATACACATACACTAACACACACTCGCATAAGCACACGCATGCACACATATAAACATATGCATGCATATCCACCCACACACACATGCACTCACAAACAAAAACACATAGCCACCCATTCACACATCACATGCACAAGCATCACACTCACTCACACTCGCATAAACACATGCATGTACACATATAAACATATGTACACATGCTTACATATAAGCACATGCACAAGCACACTCATACACATAAGCATACATAAAGATATGCACATAGATTCGTAGGTCCAACCACACTCACATGCACACACAAAGACCATGCAAGCACACATACGTACTTGCACACAATGCACCCACATAAATGAACTCACATATTCACTAACACACCCATAGGCTTACACATGCACACATGCATAATTATGTAAACACACAAGCACAATTGCACAAACATGCATGAATACACATGCACATACAAATAAGTTCATAAACACACCATGCACAAATACTAAGATGGATGAACAAACACATACACACACACACATGTGCGAATGCAATCACACATGCACACATACAAATGAATAAATACACACAATTGCACACACACAGACACAAACACACTCACACCCATACAAACGCATACGCACACATGCACATACACAAACACATACATGCACATGCACACATAAAAACACAAACATACGCATATACACACACACACACACACACACTTATGAAAACACGCAAACACACCTATACACAAAGACTCGCACACACATCAACTGGCACCCATGCATGCACACACACACAAACTTACACAATGACTCACAAACATATCCACATGCATGAATGCATAAAGACACAAATAGCATGCACACATGCACACACATGCATACACAAATGCACACACATATGTACATAAACTCACACACACACACCCACCCATACGTACTAATGCACACACATACACACACACATGCACATACACAAACCCACACACACTAACACACATACACAAATACACATAGGCATAAACACATGCCAATAAACATGCTTGCTCACACACACACACAACTTCACTTGCATGCAAACACATGGACACATAGACACATGCACATGCAAACATGCACACAAAAACAAAAAACATGTGCACACACGAACAAAAACATACATGCACAAATACAAACATACAAATGCATACAAACACATGCACAAGCAAACACACACCCAAACTCATGCAAGCACACATACACACCAACACACACACACACACATAGATTCACTTGCACACGTACATATACACATGCACACACTCGTACACATAGACAAACATGCATGAATGCAAACACTTGTGCATGCACACATCAATACGTTCTCATCCACACCCATATGTCACTTATACACATGTATGTACACTCATAGACACACATATAAACATAAACACACTCACATACATGTTCATACAAAAATACACACATGCATACATGCAGAGGCACACACACATAAGAACACATGCACACACAAACACAAACATACAAGCATATACAGATGCACAAATGCAAGGACTCATGCAAGAACATGCCACACACATGTAGATAGACATGCATAATCACACATATGCACATGCACCCACACACACATGTTTTTATTTATAGACATGCACACACACACACACAAATCCTCTCACTCATGCACATAGACATTCATAAACATGAACACAAAGACAAACACAAATACTAACACTGAACCACACACATGCTCACATATGCATAAAAATGCATTAACAAAGACACACATGTGATTTTGTGCACTCACATACACACACAAGTACACACGTATACAAAGACATGCACACACACATGCATCTATACACACACACACACCCCCACACACACACATGCAATCACAAATACTCAATACACACACACAAAAAAAAAGATGCACACATGCACGTTAATGCAAACAAACACCCACACACATAAACTTGCACATGCACAACAACACACACACACATACATATGCAAACACATGCACAAAAACAAACACACACAGGAACACATATGCTCACACATAAGCACACACACCCAAACACACACACAAGCATACAAACACATATACACACATAGACACAAACATGCATACACACTCATATGCTTATGAACACATACATATGCACCCATGCTTACACACGCACACACGTAAAGCACACACAAATATGCACTCACTTGCACTCACGCAAAACAATACACATGTGCACACACGCACACACATTTTCTCTTTAGCACATGTCGCACACATGCACACAAACATATACACAAGTAGATGCACACCCACACGCACATATGCACACTAACACATAGCTACACACTTATGCATGCACACAAACACATTCACACATGCATGCTCCCAAGCACACACACAAGCACATGTACAAGCACAAACATACACAGACACACACATGCATGTTCACAAATAGACATACACTTACATGCATACACACCGTTTCACAAATGGACAAACACACACAAAACACCCTTACACACACATGCACACAAAAAGACATACATAATCATGCATGTAAATGCAAATAGATGCACACCCACATGCATTTACATGGACCTATTTGCAAACTCATTCACGCACACACATAACAACTCACATGCACATAGGCACACAATCAACACATACAAACACTCATAAACTTGCACATGTTCACACACACACACACACACAAATACACAAATTAACATAAAAACTTGCACCCAAGAACCCAAAGAAATATACATATATGCACACACACATGTGCACATGCACATGCACATAGACACCCCAACACCCACACACACAGAACCATATGCACATGCAAGCTTGCATAGGATGAGGACATGACCCAAACCCACACACACACATGCACACTTGGATGCATGGACACATACACACATGCAAACACATGCACACACAGAAAAATAAACATGCATGCTTCACACATGCACATGCTCGCGCACATGAATACACAAGCACATGCACATACACACTCAAATACATTGGATCATAGATAAGAACACACACACCCACACAAAAGGCACACATTAACATGCACACAAACACATGCATGCACACACATTCACACACATGTAGATCATGCTTTGACACACATAGAGACACAGATGTGCACAAGCATGTACACACAAACATGCATGCACACAAACAAAAATGCAACCATGCATTCCCCATCACACACATATGTTCATGTACACATGCACATGCACACAAACATGCATGTGCACACAAACACACAGACTAGTATAACCACATTGATACACAAATACACTTACACACATATAAAAACATACAAGCAAAAACATATACACATACAGATATACACACACACAAGCAATCACATATGTGCACACACACATGCACTCATGCACACGCAAATGTGCATACACATACACACATATGTACACACAAGCAGGCATACATAATTATAAACAAATACAAGCAATCACACATGTACACTTGCACACAAATGTATGCACATGCACTCATTCATGCACACTACCACACATACATAACCACAACAACACATGCACAAATGAATGCATAGTAATTACACATTTATAAACAAACACACTCGCATGAACACACACTCAATCATAAACACATAATCGAACACTCAAATGTGCATACACAAATACAGACAAGCACACACACACAGATGCACATACAAATATAGTCACCCACACATGCACATAATAGCACAAATACAAATACAAAACCTCATGCATACACACACAAGCACAAATGCACACTTGCACACACACATGCACAAAGCATGTATGTATGCACACACACACACACACACTCATGCACAAACAAAAATATGCATAGACACATGCACATGTACATGCACACACATAGACATATGTGCACATAGATGTATACACACACTCATAGATGAACACACACATGCACACAATCACCCGCACACACATGCGAAAGCATACACATATGCACACATGCACACATGAAGATGTACACACCCATATCCACATCCACATGCACAGCCACACATGCATTAGTGCACACATGAACACACATGTACCAATATTAACATAGACATGCACACACACACATAAGATTATACATGCTTATACACACATACAAACACACATGCGCACATGTACACACACACACATACCCCCACACACCCACACCCACACTCACAAATGTGCACATGAGCACACATAGCACGCACACTCACACTCACATCTGCACATGGACACATAATCATATGCAAACACACAATTGCATGCTCATATGCACACACATACACACACATACACACATGCATACAAACACTCATGCATAAGAAAACATATGTTCACATACAAATATACATGTAAGCACACACACATGCACAAGAAAGCACACACAGGAGTATCCTTTCATGCACCCACAAACACAAGCGCACGCACACATGAACACATCTACACTCACACACACACACACATGTACACATAAATGCACATGCACACACATATACACACATTATTACAAAAGAAAAATCACATAAAAGAAAAAACATGCACAAGTGCATACACAATCACATAGACACATGCACTCACAAACACATGCATTTGAACATACATTCACATGCATGCTCACACACCTATCCACAAACAAGCATAGACACACACATGACCATACAAACATGCCACATATAAGAATGCACACACACACATGTAGACATAAGCGCAAAAGCACATACATGCACATGTAAGCAAATAAATAGATTCACATGCGTACACTCACACACATGCATGCATGCAAGAACACAATCACATATATGCACACACAAACGTACACAGATGCACATGCATACACATGCACACACACACACACATACACACACGAACATGCACACAAACGCACATGCACACATGCACGAACACATGCACACACACGTGTCTGCATATGTAGTCGCACAAACTCGTGCATGCACTCACCCAAACATGAACATGCACAAGCATACACATATGCAAAAATAGAGTCACACATTTGGACACACATGCACATATACACACATACACACACACGCACATGTATATGCATGCATACACATACAAGCATACTTATGCTCATACACACACAAGCACACATGCACATGCACACAACTTGCATACACACATATATGCACACATGAACACAAACATGCATGCAAACACACGAGCACACATTCACACATACACTCACACATAGAAGTGCATATAGACTCACATGCACGCACGCATGCATTAGTACAAACACACTCACACAAAAGAATGCATGTACGCTTGCTTTTGCACATAGACACTCAAATGCACAAATGAACACACATTAACAAATCCACAAACACACATGCGCACATGCACACATGCACGCATGCAAGGATATGAATGCATATAGACATGTACATGCACACATGCAGACACACACACAAGCACACTCAACACATGAATGCATGTATAAACACTAACATGTAGATGCATATATGAACAAAAACACAAATGCATAGACATCCATACACACACACACATGAATGCAAATGCATAGTTGCAGAGATACACACATATGCATATACAATCACACACATGTGCATGCTAACATAGACAAGCATGCATGCATACACCCACAAAAATGCACAGACACGCACATGTTAAAACATGTGTACACATACATGCATACACATGCACACGAATGTACACACATGCACACACATTTAGGTACCATCATACGCACAAACATTCTCACACACACACACACGTGCACATGCATAAATACACACATACTTGCACGCAAATGCACCTGCACAAAAACATATGCACATGAACAGACATGCATGAGCATCCAAATATGCTAAAAAAATGTAGGCTTATACACACATGCAAACATACACAAATGTACTTGAACACATTAATGCAGACACATATGCACACACACATAGGAGCATACATGCACATACCCACATATAAACACACATGTGCACATATACACACACACGCACCCACACTCACAAACATGCACACGAGCACACACACTCACACTCACATTTGCATATAGACACACAATGATATGCAAACACCTAATTTCATAATCACTTGCACATATACACACACACACATGCACATGCATACAAACACTCATGCATAAGCAAACATATGCCTACACACAAATACATGCAAGCACGCACACATGCACAAGAAAGCACACACACGAGCATGCTTGTGTGCACCCACAAACACAAGCACACACACATAGACATGCATATAGATAGACACATGAACACATTTACACTCTCTCACACACATATACACTACACATAAAGGCACATGCACACACATATACACACATTATTACAAAAGAAAAATCACATAAAAGAAAAAACATACACAAGTGTATGCACACTCACATAGACACATGTACTCACAAACATATGCACTTGAATATACATTCACATGCACGCTCACACACCTAGACACAAACATGCATAGACATACATAACCATACAAAACATGCCACACACAAAGCATGCACACACATACATGTAGACACAAGCACAAATGCACATACATGCAGATTTAAGCAAACACATAGATGCACATGCATACACTCACACACATGCATGCATAAAGCACACAACCACATATATGCACACACAAACACACATAGATGCACAAGCATACACAGGCACACACACACACACACGCATACACATAGGAACATGTACACATACACACATGCACACAAATACACACATACACACAAACACAAACACCCACACACACATGTATGCATATGTAATCTACCACACAAACTCATGCATGCACTCACACAAACATGCACATGCACAAGCATACACATGCAAAAATAAAGACACAAATATTTGGACACACGTCCACATATACACACATACACACACATGTACACGTATATGCATGCATACACATACAAGCATGCTTATGCACATACACACACAATAATACATGCACACACACCACACACTTGAACACACACATACATGCACATGAACACAAGCATGCATGCAAACACAAGTGCACATAGTCATACATGCACTCACACATAGAAGCACATATAGACACACACTTACATGCACGAACACACACATAAGCTCACACACACTCACACAAAAGAATGCACATACACATGCTTTTGCACATAGACATTTAAATGCACAAATGAAAACATATTAACAAATGCACACACACACATGCACACATGCACGATGCAAGGATATGCATGCATATGAACACATATATGCACACACACACATGCACACTCCATGCATGACTGCATGTACAAACACTAACATGTACATACACACATGAACATAGACACAAATGCACTGATATCCACACACATGCAAGAATGCAAATGCATAGTTGTTGACACATACACATATGCATATACAATCACACACATGAGAAAGCTAATATAGACAAGCACGCATGCATATACACACAAACGTGAACATATACTTACATACATGTTAAAACATGTGCACACACATGCATACACATGCACATGAATGTACAAACATGCACACACAAATAAGTACCTTCATACACAAAAAAATTCTCACATAGACACACACTTATAGATACACATGCACATGCATAAACACACACATACTTACACACAAATGCACATGCAGAAACACATATGCATGAGCATCCAAATATGTTCACATGTATAGGCTTACACACACATGCAAACATACACAAATGCACTTGAAAACATTAACACACACACACACACAAGTAGATGCACTCAGACACACATGCACACCACACAAACACATGTATACACTCACACACATGCAAGCACACACATGAGCATGCATATGCAAACATCAACACACGGATACATACCCAAACACACTAAAGCACAAACAATTATACACATGCATGCATGTACTAATGCAAGGACACACACTTGCACACAGACATGCTCACATGCACACACATGTTGACATGCATACATATCCACATTGTTATTTGCATTTACACATGCACACTTAAGTACACACATATGTGCACACACACCCACACACATTCATGCCCACATACAAACACACACATGCACACATAGAAATGTAACCACTGAAGCACATGCACATTCACAAAAAACATACATGCTTGCACACACACATAAACATGTACACATATGAGTACATGCATGCACATACACCTACAAACACGCATGCAACCATGCACTTACATGTGCACACACACAAAACACATGCATGCACTCACACAAATACAAATAAACATGTACATGAGGATGAACACACGCAAACATGTACAAGCACATACACATAGGCACATATCCACACACATAAAAACACAGACACACACACACATGCACACACACACAAGAACATGCATGTGTATACTTACACACATAGATATGAACCCTTATAGACACACACACACACATACACACCCACAAACACAAGCATGCATGTACACTCAAACACACACATACAAATACATGCACATGTATGCACACACATGCACATAAATGTGAACACAAGCACATATGTCCACGTGCATGCACACACACCCTCACTCAAATGAACACATAAATGTAAACATGTGCACCCACAATAAACACACCTACACACATACACACACACACACACGTACACACATTGGCCCAAACCAATGTATAATTGATATGCGTACCATATAGGCACATGCACACAAACTCACACACATGAACACTCACATGATTGCAAGCATGCACATTGTGCACACCAATAAACAGATGCTTGTACATCAACAACCTTAAGGGCATAGACAAATAAACATGCACTCATATGCACATGCATAAACCCGCACATGCTTACCCATGCATGCACATGTACACACACATGCGCACACTCACAAGCATATGGGTGTAAAAAAACATTTACTCGTACATACACTCATATGCACACCAACACACACACATGCACATGTAAACACTCACATGCACACTCTTAAGCAAACACACATGCACACCAACATATACACATGCATAAACATGATAACAAACACAAACCAACATGCAAGCACACACACACACACATACACACTTAATCCAGTCACACACATACATGAGTTGACATACATGCAATCACACTTGCATGAACATGCCCACAAGTGTAGAAATTTATACACTTAATACACACATAAACATACAAAAATATGCACACACATGCTCATAAATATGCATGCATACCAACTATGATGCTTATGCACACACACATATAAACACACGTAAGAATTCACACATGTACAAATGTGCATACACACACAAAAGCATAAACACATAATAGAACAAATACACACACGCACACATACACAAGCTTGCACACACACATGTACACACATATGTACACAAAACTCACACATGAACCCACATAAACATACATACATACACACACATACATAAACACACATGTAAGCACACACACGGATGTACAAACCTGCATGCACACACACACAACACACCCACACATCGCACATACACAACCACACAAACCCACACACACATGTAGATGAACATGCACACACATGCTCAAACATACATACGAGCACAAACATGCACATCCCTATGCACACACACACACACAATTGCACTCACACATAAACACATGCACACACACACACCCTATGCACACACAGATTCTCACACATATGTATGCCCACACACATAGACACATTCAAACAAAACTTGCACACACATGCCACACACACATATGCATGAACACACCCATACACAGTTATCCACACACTTGCACACATCCATGCACAAACATGAACCTATACAACCACTCATAACCACACACATGCATGCACATAGACACACACAAGACAAACTAATGACCACATACATACACACACCCATGCCTGCACACATGCACTACAAAGACACACAATAAACATGTGTACACACACATGGACACATGTAGACATACACATGCACACACCCAAACATAGGAACAAAAACATTCACACTTATGCATGTACACACTCACACACAAATAGATACATGCAAACATATATAGTTAAACATGCACCACACAAGCATACTAGCACACACACACATGCTCATAAGCACACAAACTCACACATGCATGCTTAGAAGTATATATGAACATATGTGAGTGCACACACACACATGCATAAGAAAACACACAAAAACACATGCACATGCACACATATGCATAAACATGTAAGCATTCACCCACACAAATAAGTGCACTAAAACTCACATGCATGCATACTTACATGCACAAAAGTGGATACTCACATGCACACATGTGTGAAGACACATGCACACACACACACAAGCACAAATTGGAACACTCACACAAAAACACATGCACACACACATGTGTAGACACACCTAAACACACATGCATTATAAAACACATGCGCATGATCACACACACATTTACCCATGTGAATGCACACATATGCACTCTTTCACATACACCTAGATATGTGAACACCTAAACACACCCACACAAATGAATACACACACGTGTGCACATGAACAAACACACACACACAAACACACCTTTGTTCACATTTACACAAATAAACACACACTCACATATGCTGATGCACACATGCACATGTAGATGCTTACTCAAACAAACACATGTTTATAGACACATGCACACACATTCTTATGTGCACACACACAAACTAACACATACACACACCTATGCACATACATACATGCACATGCATGTAGACATACACACATACACACATGGACAATAAAATAACTGCATGCACACACATTAAAAAAAGAAATAAACAAAAAATACATGCATATACATAAGCACACACACACACACATGCACAAACATACATGCATAGTCACACACACACAAACTGACAACCACACAAATGCAGATGCAAACACTTGTACGCACTACACACACACATATACATTTATACATACACACATGCATGCACACATGCACCCACCCACGTACATGCATAAGGAAAGACACACACACAAATATAAATATAGAATCACATGTACTTATGCACATGCACATACACATGCATAAATATGCATAGATACACACACTCATGCACACACATGTCTACACACATGCACAAATAACACACACACATGCACACAACTGCATATGCATACATAAACATATGCATATGTGCACATGCACCCATGCACATGCACACAGATACACACACGTACACTTGCACTCCCACATTCACACACATACACATATACACATACATAAAAGCATGCCTACACAAAACCATACACACACAAGCATGCATGACACACTAATACATATGCTCACACATGCCCACCTACACACACACTCACAATGCACAACACATACACATATATACATATGAGTGCACATACAAACTTGAATGCATACACACATGCTCCCACTCATAAGCACACAGACACACACACATGCATTTGTAGATGCACACTCATACATACACTTGCACATGCATGCACAGACACACTCATTCCCACACTCAAACACACACAAATGCATGCTAACAAGTACATAGAATGAAACAACACACCCAAGCACATATTGAAATGCATACATGCACACATACACTCATCTATACACACCCATACACACACACACAAAAAGCACACCCACCCACCCACATACACACATACACACATGCATACACATTCACACAAACTCATACATAAACATACATGCATGTGTGTGCACACATATGCAAAACAACACACACACACACATGAACACAAACATGCATGTGAATATACACACACACCCACACATATGCATATATTTGCACACACGGACACACATATATGCATATGCACACACACACACATGCAACCACATGCACATAAGTATACATACACACACTCATTCACATACACAAACACATGCATACAAATGCACACACATACACATACAAAAAACTCACACATGGAAGCAAAAACATAAACATGCACAGAAACACACACATGTCTACAACCACCCATTAACATGCAGACACACACAAATGCATCCTCACTCACACACATGCACAAATATAAGAACATTTACATGCAAAAATAAAGGCACACATACAAATGCACAAACAAGCACACAAACGCACATAAAACACTAACATGCACACACAATGACAAGCACATGCATGCATGCACACATACACACACTCACACGCACACATGCAAGGACACTCACACTAACACACACACACACACACCTACACTTGCACACACATACATATGTACAAGCATGCACACACTCATGCACACTCACATGCAAACTCATAGATGCTCACAAAAAAACTAGTGCATATATATGCACCCATACACACACACACACCCACTCACATATAGGTGTGCACACACACATGCATGCGAACATAGAAACGCACACATACACAAATTTGCGCACACTTGCACATAAACATACACGCACACACCCAAGCCCCTGCACACACTGGCACACACATACACACATATACACAAATGAACATACATTTGTACATGCACACACACACACACACGTGCACACACTCATCGATGCGCACACATAGGCATGAATGCTTACATATGTGCAAACACATGCCCACATGTCCACATACTCACAAGCACACACACTACACACATTCACACAAGTGCACTTGCATTCACATACAAACACATATGCACACATGTGCACTCGCACTCACATACACACACATATGCACACACACACACATAGACACATGCACAAATGCATGTGTGCACACACGAACACACACAAGCATGCACCTTCACACACACTTGTGATTGCATGCACACACACACACACATGCACTCATGCATAGCCCCACACACTTGCAGACATACAAATACCCAATCACACAACTATACACACGAACACATACGCATAAGCACACTCTCTCACACACATGTGCACACATGCAAATCCATAAACCCACACACATGTACACACATATACACATACATGCATATGCATGCACACACACACACAGATACACGTATGCATAAGTATGCACATGCACACAAAAACACACACAAACTCATGTCTACAAACACGCACACACATGTGCACATTGACCCATGGATGAACTCACACTTACAAAAACAATGCACCCACAAACACACACATGCAGCCACATGCACAAATGCACGCACGTGCACTATTACACTCATAGATGCACACATACGCACACACTCGCACGTGCACATGCACACATAAGCACATAGACATCCAAACACATGCAAACACAAGCACACACAACCCATTTTCACAAGCACATGCACACACACATAAACATGTGTGCACGTGCACACATGCTTTGACACACAGACACCACAGATATGCATACATACAAATACACTTATGTAAAGTCACATAGACATGCACACATAGAAATACCTACACATAGCCACACACACTAACATAAGCACACACATGCACCCACACACACTTGCACACACATGCATATAAAGACATTCATAAATCTATGTAAAAACACAAATGTAGATTAACACACACACACAAACATAGATAAGAAAATACATGCACACATAACCATACATGCACATGCACACAATCATGCATGAACACAAACAAACACCCACACATCAACAAATGCATGCACACAAACACACACACGTCCGCACACCCATGAACTCACATGCAAATGCATGCACACACATAGAAACAAACACACACATGTAGGCACACAAATACACACACATAAGTGCATAAGCACCCACACATATGCAAGCACAAGCACTAACTTAGGTACACATATAAACATAAACATAGACAAATATATTCATAAGTACACTTAAATGATAACACACATACATGCACACAAAAGAACATGCACAAATGCACACACAATAAGTATACAAGTACACATGCACAAAAGCAAGCACTCACACACATATAAGCATGAACATAGACAAACACACTAACTCATAGACATGTACGCACACATGCAAACACAGGCATACCCATAGATATAAACAAACACAAATATGCATACACACATGAATGAAAGCATGAAAACACACATATATACAAGCAAGCATGCAAAGACATGCATATGCACACAAACACACTCATGCATGCACACACATGCACATGCACACACCCACAGGCATAGGCAAACAAACACACATGCATCAACATACAAACACATACATGTAATCACGCATGTGCACGTGTACCCAAGCACATGCATAGACATGCATATACAAATGCACAAACACATACACAAAATGCATGTACATGAGCACACAGATGCATGCCCATGCAGCCATGCACTCTCATGCACACACAAACCCCCACCCCCTGCACACATTCTTAGATGCAAAAGAAAAAGCACACACACTTGCACATGCACATCTACACACATGCATGCATATACACAGCCAAGTATACACACACACACGCACACACATGAAAACCAACACGTGTACACAATCGTACACTAATAAAAACATAGAAGAGACATAGACATATGCACACACATTGAAAAAAACACATGCATACAAATAAATATGCATACAAACATACATGAACACAAAAATATGCAAACACACACACATATACACACATAGGCACACACACACACATAAAGAAACACATGTTTGCACACACACACGCATGCATGCAAGCATGTAAACACTCACACAATTGCATGCATGCAAGCAAACCACACATACAAATGCAGATTTAAGCACCAACAAATGCACACACATCATGTGCGTACCCTTGCACACACATGTAGACGCACATGAACACCCTCACATGCACAAAAGTGCAAAAACACACACATAAATGTATGTACATGAGCATTCATTTGCATGAACATGCACACATATGTATTCACAAATACACAGACGCACATGGCCATGCACACACTCCAATTCACAAGCAAAGATTCACACACTAGCAAACCTACATGCACATGGACACACAAATATGCACACCCAAGTATGCACCCATACACACACAGGTCTTGCATGCAAGCACACACACATGCTTGAACACACTCACATGTGCACACAATCTCACACTCATTCAAATGCACAAATACACATGATGCACAATTGCAAAAACACATAATCACATGTAAATGTTGTAAGCAAACACACTAAGATGCAAGCACACACACACACATGTCAGTGAACATGTAAATGATTGCATGGGCATGCACACACAAATGCACACACACACAAACATGCACCTACATGCACATGCACATGCACGAATACATGCACACACGTAAACACACACGTGTAGACTCACACTTGCCCTTCCAACACCACATAGATGCATACAAAAATGTAGATATTTAGAAACACACATATTTACACATACACATGCATATACATATACATGCATACACTTACACTACCCACACACATACAAATGCATGCATAGAGGCACACATATACAAGCACGTGTAGACATAAAAAAGATGCAAACATGCACACCTACCCAAATACCCAAACACACACACACAAAAAATGCTAATGCAAAACACATACCCATATATGCACATGTATGCATAAATGATGGCATACAACACACAGAAGCATGCTCATCCATTCACACAAGTGAACACACTCCTATGCACACACCCACTAGAACACATGCACATGCTTACACACATGCACTCTCACACACACATGCATGCACATGTGTGCACTCTTGCACACACACACATTCACACATGCACATGCACACCCATGCACACACATGCAAATGCACAAACATATGCACATGCACAAATAGAAACACACAAACATGCACACAAGCACATACACATACACATAAGTGTGTACACATACACATGTAGACAAACACACCCACACACATGTGGAACCACAAATGCATACACACACAAACACATAAACACACAAATGTACAAACACATGCAAAGGCACACAAGCACAAACACACATGTGTAAACACATGCACCCAAATATGTACATTCACATGCACTCTCAACCAGGCACATCTGCAAGCACACATGCACATAGAAATGTACATGCACAAAACCTACACACACAAACACACAAACAAGCACATACTCTCAAATACACATACATGAAAATACTACAAATATACATAAACACATGCAGACACACACCCGACCACATACACTCATGTGCACACACATGTTTGCAAACTAAGGCATAAAAGCACACCTGCATGCACCCACACACACACTAGCACACATTAACACACACATGCACAAGGATATCCACATAGACACACATATGCAAACACACACTTAAAATAGAAGCTATAAGAAATGCACACATGCATGCAAACACAAGCACTTGCAATTACCCATACTCGATCAAGCACACAGACGCACACTTATAAACACACGTGCACCCACACACAAATATGAACATGCACACACTCATGCACACACACACACATGCACAAAAACATGCTCAAACACACACACATGCAGACACAGAGGCAAACACACATGGGCACACACATGCACACGTACACAAACTCACACATTCATGCACACACATATACTTACACACACACACACAATTGGAAGCATAAGAAGACACATATGTATGCACAAGAAAATGGACACACATAATAACATGCAAGTAGACAAGTACACTCACACACATACATCTATACACATGACAAATACACACACACATACACACTCACAAAGACATGACACATATCTACATGTGCATGAAAAATTGCATATGCAAATGCCCAAACACATGCCCTTCAATAGAATGATGCTCACACATACACATGCATGCATATACTTACACATGCTAATAGGTGCATAAACACACACACACACACACACAAATGCCTAAACACAAAGATGTCCAAAACCACCAACATACAAGCCCACAAAAAAAGAAGACACACATGGACATAGACACAAAACCACACACATACAAACACACTAACACAAATAAACACATGAACACATACACACATGACCATATAATTACTTTTGCACACACGTACTCACATGTACATGCACATACACGTGCATGTGCACATGCATATGCATAGAAACACATGTAAGTACATACATACATAGATAAACAATTGAACACATGCATAAAAACAAACAAACACACTGAAACATGCATGTACACACACACACATGCACACATGCTCACAACATGTCCACACACACAGACACACTTTGACACACACACGTACTGACACATGCATATACATATGCACACATACATAGGCATACATGAATAAAGACAAACACACATGCACATACAAGTACACACAAGCACACACATAAACATGCACACACAAGCGCACACATAAGCATGCATACACAACATACACATGTCGATGCACAAGCAGCCACATGCATGTGCACATGCCCACACTCATCCTCACACACACACACATGCACACATATCCACACATACACATGCACACACAATTAGGCTCACACACAGACACACCCACATGCACACAAACTCACACATGCATGAATGTAGGTGTGCACACATCTTCACCAACATGTGCACACACAAATGCACTCACACACATATATACAATGACTCATACACTTACCCACACGCATGATGTTGCAAACATATGCATACACACATGCATATGCACAAGAACACACATATACACATACATAAACACAAATACACACATAAGCCTGCAAGGATTGACACATAAACATGCATGCATATGCATGTGCACATAAATGTGGACAACCATGCACACGCATGTATATGCACCCACACATGCACATGCACTCACAAATAAACTTAGATGCACACCCAAATGAACTTATATGCACACATACACACTCACACATACACGTGCACATAAACACACACACGCATGCACATGAATAAACACCCACTTACACAAACACAAATGCACATGAAAATGGACACACACATGCATACGTGCACACTGATGCACACACATGTAAACACATGCACACACACACACACACATAGACACATACACATACACACATGCAAATGCACACATAAGTAAGCAAACAAGTACAATCACAAACATGTATAATCACACACACATCTACACAAACATGTGCATGAACATTCACACACACATATGCTTAAACATGTACACACACATGCATGTTAACACTAACAAATGCACACACACTCACACAAAAATGAACACAAATGCATGTACCTATGCATGCACATGCTGTAGCACTTGCACACAAATGCATAAGCACATATACACACACAAGTAGACACACTTACACATGTAGAAGAATAAATACGTGCATATATATGCACACACACACATATACACACATGCATACTTATACACATAAATGCACACAAACGACTATACACTTGCACAAACAAGCACAGTCATATAAACACACACGACCACATATTTGTATGCACAAGCAAACACACATGCATGCACGTAGAGCCTGGTGCACACACACAAACTAACACTTGCACATATCTCCACATATATACACACATATGCACACATGCAATCACATAGACATCCACACATATATACAATCACATGCAGACATTCAAATATGCTCAAATGCTCACCTAAAAACACATAAAAGCACACACACACTCGCATATGCACACATAGACCCATGCACCCACAAACATAGATGCACACACATAAATACACACATGTGCATGGACTCACACATGCACACACACATATGAATGCACACACATGTTCATATAAACACCGACATGCTCACATGCAAACTTGCACACATATGCATACTAACACACACATAGAGAGACACATACATGAGCACATGCCATGCACATGCAAAAATGCACACACATGAACACTCACACAAACACACACTTATGCACACTCACACCCATGCAGACACACACACACGTACACATATAAACATGTACACACATATGCACACACAAGTACACATGCCCTTCAATAGAATGATGCTCGCACATACACATGCATGCTTATACTTACACATGCTAATAGGCACATAAACACAGACACACACACATGCAAATGCCTAAACACACAGATGTCCAAACGCACCAACATACATGCCCACAAAAAAAGAAGACACACATGGACATAGACACACAACCACACACATACAAACACACTAGCACAAATAAACACATGAACACATACACACATGTATACATAACCATACAATTACTTTTGCATCCACGTACTCACATGTACATGCACATGCACGTGCATGTGCACATGCATATGCATAGAAACACATGTAAGTACATACAAACATAGATAAATAATTGAACACATGCATACAAACAAACAATTACACTGAAACATGTACGTACACACACACATGCACACATGCTCACAAAATGTCCACACACACAGGCACACTTCGACACACACACGTACTGACACATGCATATACACATGCACACATATGTAGGCATACATCAATAAAGACAAACACACATGCACATACAAGTACACACAAGAACACACATAAACATGCACACACAAGCGCACACATAAGCATGCATACACAACAAACACATGTCGATGCACACATAGCCACATGCATGTGCACATGCCCACACTCATATGCACACACACACATGCACACAGAATTAGGCACACACACAGACATACCCACATGCACTCAAACTCACACATGCATGAATGTAGGTGTGCACACATATTCACCAACATGTGCACACACAAATGCACTCATACACATATATACAACGACTCACACTTACCCACATGCAAGATGTTGCAAACATATGCATACACACATGAATATGCACAAGAACACACATATACACATACATAAACACAAATACACACGTAAGCCTACAAGGATTGACACATAAACATGCATGCATATGCACGTGCACATACACGTGGACAACCACGCACACTCATGTACATGCACACACACATGCACATGCACTCACAAATAAACATAGATGCACACCCAAATGAACTTATATGCACACATACACACTCACACATACACATGCACATAGACACACACACACACATGGACATGAATAAACACCCACTTACTCACACAAACACAAATGCTCATGCACAGACCCCACACATAATAACATGCATAAGCGTACACACTCGCACACCCACACACACACTTGCTAACCCACAAGCACTCAAACACACACACAAACACATGCACAAGCACCCCCAAACATGCCCACAAACACATATGTAAGCATGAACACATGCATGCACACACACGCACATGCATATACACACATGGATGCACACATATACACTTATAGACACATGCACATGCATGCACACACACAAATACACATAAGCACATGCTCACAGATGCACAAAAACCTAATCACATACTCACATAGGCTAATAGACAAATACATGGGCATAAATAAATAGATACAGATGCACACACACACACACATAGACATTATCACAACCACACACCCACGTACACACAAAAACATACACACCTGTATGGACACACTCACACATTCTTATAGACACATATGCACAAACACATGAACACATAATGTATATACAACAACAAATGGGCACAAACACGCACATGCATACATACACACATGCACACACAACATACACACACAAACCCAACCATGCACACATAGGTATGCACGTACAAGCACACACACTTACCCATGCACTTACACAAGAACACACACACACACATGTGTAGACTCACATACACAAAACTTTACACACACATACATAAATACATGTGCATGCACATAGATACACACACATGTGTATGCACATAGACACAAAGAAACACAAGAAAACACACAGACACACGTGCATGCACATACACATGACATGGATTAACATGTACATGCATACACATAGATGCATACACACATGAACATAGGTAGACACAAACACATAGATACACATGCATTCTCACATGCAGGTGCAAACACACATGCATACTTGCACACTGATGCACACACATGTAAACACATGCACACACACACACACACATATACACATACACATACACATACACACATGCACATGCACACATAAGTAAGCAAACAAGTACAATCACAAACATGTATATAATCACACACACATCTACACACACATGTGCATGAACATTCACACACACATATGCTTAAACATGTACACACACATGCATGTTAACACTAACAAATGCACACACACTCACACAAAAATGAACACAAATGCATGTACCTATGCATGCACATGCTGTAGCACTTGCACACAAATGCATAAGCACATATACACACACAAGTAGACACACTTACACATGTAGAAGAATAAATACGTGCATATATATGCACACACACACATATACACACATGCATACTTATACACATAAATGCACACAAACGACTATAAACTTGCAAAAACAAGCACAGTCATATAAACACACACGACCACATATTTGTATGCACAAGCAAACACACATGCATGCACGTAGAGCCTGGTGCACACACACAAACTAACACTTGCACATATCTCCACATATATACACACATATGCACACATGCAATCACATAGACATCCACACATATATACAATCACATGCAGACATTCAAATATGCTCAAATGCTCACCTAAAAACACATAAAAGCACACACACACTCGCATATGCACACATAGACCCATGCACCCACAAACATAGATGCACACACATAAATACACACATGTGCATGGACTCACACATGCACACACACATATGAATGCACACACATGTTCATATAAACACACCGACATGCTCACATGCAAACTTGCACACATATGCACACTAACACACACATAGAGAGACACATACACGAGCACATGCCATGCACATGCAAAAATGCACACACATGAACACTCACACAAACACACACTTATGCACACTCATACCCATGCAGACACACACACACGTACACATATAAACATGTACACACATCTGCACACACAAGTACACATGTACAAATACACACGCAGACATGTATACATACATATATATGCACATACATACACCCATTGACACAAACGAACATGGACATAGACACATGCAAACACATATATGCATACACACGCTCATGTGCACATATAAACGAAGACATGAAAAAACCATAGACATAAACACCCATAGACACACAAGATCACACATATACATGCCCATACACACATGTAGATGCTCACACATAGCGATAAACCATGTGCACAAACACACACATGCACATGCATGTATGCATGCACACATGTGTACCAATGCACACACATACACACACATATGAACAAGTAAGCACTCACAAGGCATTGGAACACAAACACAGGCATGCACACAAGCAGATGTATGCACACCAACATGTACATGGACACACATGGACACTCATGCATAAGGAGTCACACACATGTATAAGAAGGCTCATATGCACCAAAAACACATGCACATACACACATACGCAATCAGTAACACACCTGTACTCACATACATGTGCACAGACACACACATACACACTCAAATGCACCATCATGTGTACTTGCTCACACACATGAACAAACATAGCAACACACATACACACATAAGCAAACAAATACATGCACATGCACACAAAAGAACACACACTAAGTTGGACTTGCAAACACACATACACACATGCGAATGCAGACACACATGTAAAAATGAAAATATGCACACACATTCACATGTACAACTACACTTGCATACATATGCACTTAAAGATGCAGGCACACACACACACACACATGTATACCCATGCATATAGACATGCCCACACACACAAACACACTCATATTGACTAGAACAGGACACACATACAAATATACACACACATAAACACATGGACACACACGTGTACACGTGTGCGCATTCACATGCACACACTCGCATATGCATGCCACCATGTATGTATAAACATGCTCCCACAAATACATGCATGCATGCACACATGTTAATGCATGCACACATGAACACATGCACACATGCACACATGCAAAAGAACACACACACACACATAGACACGCACAAGAGCAAACGCACAGATGCACACACACATGCAAATGCATAGTCGCATGCAAACATGCAAGCACACTCAAGCATACACACATGCAACCAAAAATCCCACACAACACAAATAAGCATCTGCACTAAGTCACATAGCCATACATACACACTAACTTACATATGCTAAAATGGACACACATGCATGTAAGAATACACATAAGCACCCACACAAACACATAAACATGCTCACCCATAGACATGAAATGATATACACACAAACACATCCACACATATGTACACACAAATGCATACACATATAGACACATAAGTAGACACACACACACATATGGACATACACAAACACACTTGCACATGCACAATTACTCTCATACACATGCACCACCCACACACACAACACAGACTTATGCTACATGCACACATACAGACACAAACATATGCACAACCACTCACATGTACACGTTAACAAGCTCACACATTTACACATAAGATGATATGCATACACGCTCTTGCATACACAAACATGTGAGCACACAAAATGCATATATTCATGCAAACACACCATACACACCCATTGAGACACACACACATAAACAAAAACACATGTATAGCACATGAAAAGACACACAAGAACACACTCATATACACATATACATATGTGCACATAAATGTCCACACAAGCACACACCGACACACATACACATACACATATGCACACACATCGACACAGATACAAGCATTGTCAAACAGACATGCATGCACACAATACACACACGTGCACATCCATGTAGAACAAGACCATGCATTCGGATGAACATGCATACACAAACACATGTAGTTACACAGATACACACACATGCACATACATATCATCTCACATACACACACATACATGCACACTCATGCACACAAGCATATACACACACACACACACACACTTGCACGTACACATGCACATAAATATGCAAAAGCATGCACACATGTACATACACACATATATGCACACAGTCAGACTTACACACAAGTGCATGCACATGTGCTTACACATGCTTTCATATTTAAATGCACAAAAATAATCACAAGCATGTACACACATATACAAACAGCTATGCATACATGCATGCATGTTTAAAGAATGCACATAAACACTTGCACCCATATGCATAGAAGTATGCACATTTGCACATACACACAAGCATTAATGGACATACACACATGCACACACACATGCACATGCACCAACACATGCATACAAACATGCAAGTACATGTATACAGAAAAAAAGCACACAAGAATGCACACTCACACACACGCATACACATACATATGAACAAAAGCATGTGCACATATATGCACATGCACAGACAAAAATATGCACACTCAATTGCACACACACATGCACACACATCTACGGGAACACGTACACAATTCTCTCACACACATGCACATACACACATTCACATGCATATGCACATGCACACATACACACACACAAAAACATATGCACACCAATGTGCACACATATACTATGCAAACATAGATATATGCAAAGGTGCACATATGTGCCCATGCACACACACACCCATGAATAGACGCACACACCCAACAATGATACACACATAGACAAAATCACATACGAATGCACATACACCCACACAGATACAAACAATCACACACATATGAACGCACATAAATGCCTATAGATTGAAGCATGCACATACATGAACAACTAAACACACATGCAAACACACACATATAAACACAATGCACATATGCACACACACAAAGAAACATTTACACATGTACACTTAGACACATGCATATACATACATGCACACTCCAACACACCCACACAAACTTATACGCACTCATTGGTTCACACAGATGCATAAACCCCCATATGTACACCCACACATGCTGACAAACAGGCACGCACATACAAACATACACACACAATTGTACATACATGAGCATAAGCTGACTCATGGACTCACACACACAAACACACAAGTATACACACATGTAGACACACTAACACATGCATGTAGAGACACATTTAAAGATCCAAAAACACACACTTGCACATTAACACATGCACATGAGCACTCACGCAAACATACATGCACATGCACAAGTGCATGCACACACACATACAAACTCTTATTAACACATACACACAAACACATTCACACACAAACATTGGCATACACACACATGCACACACACATACACACACACACACCCATACACTCTCAAACTATCATAGACATGCACACAGAAACACATACACACAAAAACATAAATACACACACACACACACACTTGCATCACAAACACATACATATACATGCACACATACGTGCATGCATAAACACTCACACACACATATGCACATGCACATGCACACACAGGCACATGCACATGTATACACACAAACATACACATATGAAGACGTACACATGCATGCACGAACGAACACATGCACATGTGTGTGCTTTTTTTTTTTTTTTTTATTACTGATAGAAATATTACATAAGACCCAGTCTCCTAAGAAGGAGACTTTCAATGCCAAGGAGTTTCCCAGCTCGCATGTGGTACATAGAAATTAAGAAAATTTGGACTTCCCACTGAAACTTGTCTGGCCTACAGCATGTGCCTGAGAAGAGTGCCGCATTCCTTGTCTTCCAAGCAAACCAACATATTGCTGCTGGAATTGAAAATGCAAGTGATTTGAGAGAGGATTTGTGTGACCACCAATGTTGCACCAGCTTGAGGAGATTAGTTTGATCATAGACCTCCAGGGTACGACCAAACCACTGCCAAGTTGGGTATACCATACGACAGCGCCAAAAGATATGTTCCATTGTGTCCACGTCGGGGCAGAAAGGGCATTTCGGTGCCAGTGAGATATTTATCTTTTGTAAGTTCAAAGGAAGAGGCAGCGCATTGTTGAATAGGCGCCACATGAAGATGGAAACCTTTTCCGGAATTCTAGAATGCCAGAGGAGTCGATTATCATAATGCTTGGGAATGGAAGGTAACGTCATCTTGCTCAAGATGTCATAGGCTGTTGCAAAGGAAAATCCTCCATACGGGTCTGAGCATTTATCAAGCCATCCCACCAAACCGCTTAATTCATCCACCAAGTTCAAACAAAATGGAACTAAACCAAGAATCTGGTCCAGCTCCGAACCGGAAACGCCAATCATACCGGACGCGCCAACCGAACTGGGCGACGCGTCCCGAGCTGAACCCGTGGGCGAGCCGTCGTCTTCTTGCTCCGAACAGACCGGAAACAACGCCCTAAATTTTACCAGGCTACGCCAAACGGGAGAAACGCGATGCTTCAGCTGGAATGGGTTCTCCCTCGTGAGATACGCCTGACAAAAAAACTTGGTCCAAAGATTAGAAGTGTGGAGGAGCCGCCACCACAGCATCGTCGAGTGCGCCAGAGCCTGTACCTCAAAATTGATTATACCAATACCTTGTTCATCCACAGGCCGCACAATCCTGTGCCATGCAGCCCAATGATGATTATTTGTGTCCTTTGTCTTGCCCCAGAAAAAGCGAGCAAGCGAGCTATTGACCACCCTTACCGATTTCATGGGAGGGGCCATTACAGCCGCAATGTACCCAGACATCGAGCTCAAAACATTATTAATAAGAACTTTCTTCCCGCCCATTGAAAGGAGTTTGTTTTGCCAAGATGCAATTCGTGATTTCACTCGGTCAACCAGAGGTAGGAACAGGTGGCTGCGGGAACGCCTGGTATCAAGCCAACAGCCCAAATAAAGCAAAGGCATCTTCGCCGAGGGAAAACCCAGGATGGATTTAACACGAACATTCCCAGATAAGGATGAAGACTTGGCATGTATGGCGAACGATTTCTCCTTATTGAGGTCCAACCCGGAAGCCTTCAGGAACGTGTTGATGCTTCTAGCAAGGTGACGGAGAGAAGCTTTGCGGATGGTTGTAAAGATGGCTACATCATCAGCGTACGCCAGGTGTGAGATTGGGCTACACTGCCGGGGGGAAGAAAAATATTCAATGCCCCCCGATTGGAAGGCGCTCGACAGGTTCTGACTGAAGACGTCGATGACAATTGCAAATAATGCAGGTGACAGCGGGTCTCCTTGCCGAACACCGCAGGAAGGTTGAAAATAGCCTTTCGGGCAGCCATTCAGCAAAACCGATAGACGGGTTGCCTCCAGTAGATTCATAACCATCGAACAAAAATTCGAACAAAAACCCTTTGCCCGCAGCGCCGCAATCAAAAACGACCAGTTAACCTTGTCAAATGCAGATTTGAAGTCGAGCTTCAGAATGACGTTGCGATGTCGACGTCGAGTGTTCAACCGGGTCAGCATTTCTTCCATTAAAAGGATGTTGTCGGTGATGCATCGTCCTTTGACCGCCGATTGTTCCTCCGAAATAATCGTCGGGAGAAGAGGAGCCAGGCGAGAAGCGAGTAATTTCGAAAGGATTTTTGCATTCACGTTGCATAGGGCAATGGGGCGAAAGTCGGAGGGAGAAGACGCGGCCGGGGATTTGGGGATCAGACACAACCACGTGGCGCCAACCGCCCTGGGATGCGAGTTCTGGATAAAAAATCGTTCGTGGCCTCCTCAAGGTCTTCAGACAGTACTGCCCAAAAGCGTTTGTAAAACTCCACCGTGAATCCATCCGGGCCCGGGGAACTAGACGCCGCCATAGACATAAGTACTCTTTCCAGTTCAACGGCATCGGTTGACCGGGTTAAAGCGTCGTTGAAATCCGTGTTGACCTTCTTCATGGAAGAAGTCAAGCAGTCGGCGATCGCCTGGCTACAACCGCTTGTGCCAGTGAAGTGTTCCTGAAAATGAAGCGGAAGAAAACGAGATAATTCCTCCACACCCTCCGTCCATGAGTCGTCCGATCGACGAAGCTTCTGAATCCCAAGTTTATGTCGCTTCATCCTGACCGATGCGTGAAAAAACTTTGTGTTCGCATCCCCGTCACGCATCCAGCGGAGGCCAGCCTTCTGATGCCAGTAGTCCTCCTCATTCTGCAACATTAAGGCCAGATGTTTATTTGCCCTGTCCAAGTCCTCAGACGCTTCTGTCGAGAGGCAAATCGCTAGTTTCTCCTCTGCATCCGACACCGCTTTTTCAGCCATGGTCCTGTTCTTGAAGAGATCTCCAAAAACCGAGCGATTCCATACTTTAATAGCCTTCTTCAATCTCGCAATTTTCCCGACCAGTTTGAATATCCCAGTTGCCGCGATAGGAGCCTGCCAGGAGGAACACACGACATCCGCGAAGTTCACGTGGTTCAGCTAAATGTTCAGAAAACGAAACGGTTTTGGGGGCGTGCTGCAAATCTGTCCCGGCCGAAACAGAAAGGGAGCATGATCAGAGGTGGTGCGGGGGAGGATTTCGACACGACTGTTCGTGAATTCTTCCATCCATCTGTCATTGCAAAGAAAATAGTCAAGTAGTTTAAGGAGAATGGCACCATGTCGCTTCCCTTGCCATGTAAACGGCCCTCCTGTTGTTGATGGGATGATGAGATTAGCCGCCGAGATGGCTTCGTCAAAGTCGTAAGCTTCCTTGCTGCAGAACCGCTTCGTTCCGCATTGATCCTGCGCCCGCAAGGTGACGTTGAAATCACCGCAGACGCACCACGGAACATCCCCGACCAAAGCGCTGGTCTCTGTAATAAACTTCCAGAGACACCGGCGAAGGCTGCGAGTATGCATACCGTACACCGCGGTGACATATATAGACTGAGAAACTGCCAGGTCCACACACACCAAAGCCGCTTGGTCGGAGGACCGAACCAAAGACAAACCACAGCGGTGAGACCATAATAACCAAAGCTTCCCGTTGAGCAAGGGCCAGCCATCAGCCAGGCCCAGTTCCGAAACCAGTGCTGCAATACGATCAGCCCCAATTTTGTGTTCGATTAAAACAAGTATGTCGATGGCGTTCGTGAGGACGAGCCGACGAAGCCGTCCCCGGGTTGCACTGTTGCCAACCCCGCGCGCATTCCACGAAAGGACGTTAATCATTAGGAATAGGAGGCGGCTTGGAGCCCGCCGCACTCCGAGTGTGTGGAGGCGAGACAACTTTCGTCCCTCCCCTGTTTTTGGTTCTTCTGTTTTTAACTTTGATGGCCGCCAGAGGCGGGAATTCAGCAGCTTGCTGAAGTTCGCCAAGGAGCTCTGATCGGCCAGAACCGGGATCCATATCAACCGCGTTCGACTGTTCTCGTACCTCCATCCTAGGGGAAGAGTGTGATGAATTATTGTCTGTGATCCTCTGCTTCGGCATATTGGAGGATTCCGTGTCCCCAGTTTGAATTTCTGTGGGGAATGGGGAGGGCGTGAAGATGGGCACCGGACCTCTGTTTCGCTCCAGTTCTTCTTGCAGATTTTGTGGAGGCAACTTATGCTCCAACCAAGCTTGCTGCTGGTAAAGTAAAGCTGTCGATGAACATTCCTCTGACAAGGTTCTGTCAATATCCGTATCCGCCGCCTTGGCCAGCATCTTGTCCAGTTCACAGGGAACCGAGGACGCCCGCAGCGGCAAGGCGTGACCTGGGGCGACGTACGCGGACTTCTCGGTAACCAGGAAGGATGGTTTGGTCGGGGATTTAGGGGAAGAGCATTGCCCTATTTCAAAGTTTATTTTAGGTGGCGTGGGGCAGCTCGATCGCGGCAAATCGATAAAAGGCTGCTTGCCTTTATCCTCCTGTACTGATACCACCGCCATGGGCCGGTTTCAGCATTGTTCCCTACTATGTCCAATGGTCAAACATTGGGAGCAGTACTTTGGCAAGTTGTCGTATGATATAGTTTGCCAGAATCCACCAGTCGCCACGCCGGACTGTGCCGAGATCCGAATCCTTCTCGGAAGCACCTTCGTAACATCAAGCTCAACACATACCTTAGCAACATGTGGCCGAGAAACGGCCGCCGTGGCCGTGTCGACCTTGAGTGGAGATCCAATTGCCGACGCCATAGAGAACAAAATGGCTTTATCAAAGAGGTGAAGAGGTAGATTATCAAACGAAACCCAGACTGGCACAGTCGTCGGCTCCGCCTCAAACCGAAATTCCGACGTCCATTTCAGAAGACACATAGGAAACTCCTTAACATGCCAAACCGTCTTCAGCCAACAGAATAAATAATCCTCCTCCACAGCAAACCTTAACAGGACATGGCGGGAGTTAAGAAGCCCGACCGTGACCGCCCCTCGGAAACCGGCTTTGGCCATCGAAGTGCGAATAACGTCAAGAGGAGGTCTCCCATGTGAAAACTTGCCGACTAACGCCAATTTATATGGTTCAGACAGTTTAGATACTTCGTCGGGAGACACTGTAATGTCCGGCTCGCCGTTGAATAGAGTGGCTCGCCGGGGTTTACACGGCGGGGGATTTGCCCCCCCCCCCCCCCGCCTAGGACTTCCGCAAAGTATCGGTTGACGGATCCCATATTTACTGCATGAAGGCTTCTCCGGCAAACGCCAGAGACCGGGACGAAAACTTACCTCCGGCGTAAAGGTAGCTCCGGCGCAAAGGTAGCTCCGGCGCAAAGCAGGAATTCACAGTAAAGGTAGCTCGGCGTCGTTTAGTTGAGAGTGTGATTAATTTTATTGTAATATTTTATACACATACATATACACACACACATACATATACACACACACATGAACACACAGACACATGCACATGCAAAAACACACAAATGTTGCATATGTATGACATGTGCAAACCCATATATATGTACACACACACACACACACTTACATGCCCACATGCACAAGCACACATAAACACACACACACACACATGCACATAAACACAAACATATAAATTCACACATATGCATACACACACATAAAAACACATACACACATACATGAGCATAGCCATGCAAACACATTAGAGCACACATGCAACCACGAACACACATGCATTAATACACACACACACACACACCAATGAACTCATGCACAAACACAAAAGGTTGCTCGCTCACACACATGCACAAACACATACACCCACAACATGAGCTCACACACACAAATGCATGCACACCCCACACACATACACTCACATGCATAGGTACTCATAGGCACACATGTATGCACAAGCACACAAACATTAACACAAATAACCTTATACACAAACACATATGCACATTCATGCTCACACATGAATACAAAATATATGCACATGCAAAATCACATAGAAAAACACACAAACTAGCACACACACCCACGCAAGCACATGCACACACAAGCATGCATGTATGCACAAAAGCACACACTAATACAAGCACATGCATCCTTACACACACAAGTATAGACATGCCAATGTGCACACATACACACACATATGAACACATACCCAAAACTACACTTGCACACACACACATGCACAAATAGATATGAACACACATAGAGATGCATGCACACAAACACATATAGACACATACACAAATGTAGATAGGCACCTCTCCACATGCACGCATGAACACACACACACATTCACATGTGTATGCATGCACACCAAGATACTGACAGATGCACATGCATGCTAACACATGTACACACACACATGTGCACAAGTATATGCACATGAACTCACATGCAATTGTACACAAACACACAATCATGCACACACGCATGGACACATACACATACACACTCACACATGCATGCACACACATGCACATTCACATATACACACAAACAAACATGCATACACACATGTACACACATGAACAAGCACAAGAACACACACAAGTGTGTGCATCCACATGTGTACACACACACACACATTAGCTTTAAGAAAGACCTCTCCACACACACACTCACACATGCATACGCATAGATGCATGCACGTGCACACACGCATATGAACCTACCTACATACATGCACACACACACACACATAGACATGTAAGAACAAATGTAACTGCACATAAAAACACACACGTACAAACACGTAAGCACACAGCCACACATGAAAATGCACAAGCACACACACACACATGCTCCCAAACACATGCACACACATAGGTACTAACAAGCACACATGTACACACAAGCACACATGCTCACACACATGCACATGCATAATCTCCATCACATGCCAACACACACATGGACACATGTGCACCCACACACAAACACATGTAGGCACACATGCATGCACACACAACCTCTACACACAAGCATGCACACATATATGCATGCATTTGCACATGCATGCACACAAGCCCAAACACACAAACATTCATAGGCATGTAAACACAAACACACTCACACACACACACACATGCATTGGACAACAACACACATGTACAAGCACACACTTAAGAACATAAATATATACATGCATAAGCACATATGCACAAACAAGCACACATGGACACAAGCACACACACACACTTACACCCATGCCCACACATATGAACATGTAGGAACACACATACATAGCACACACACACACACACACATGCACAAGTGCATACACAAACATACTCACATGTGCATACAAATACTCCCACTCACTTGCTCACACCTAATCACACACAAATACATACACACACATGTACACACATATACACCCATAAACATACACACACACACACACGTACTCACACACACCAACATGCATATGAGCCTATGCACACAAGCACACACATGTACACCCACACATACAAGCATACATGCATAGACACATGCACACACTCACATCAACACATGTACACAAACACCCATCCACCTACTACACACATATGCATGCTAATGCTCAAGCAAGCTTGCACTTGCAAACATACACACATGCACACTTTCATGCACGTACACACCCATGAATGAAGAAGCTCACAAACACACACATATACACTCACAGTCAGATGCACATGCACATGCAAATTAACAAGGACACATACACATTCATGCACACACACACACAAACATGTACAAGCACACTCATGCACAAATATCCACACAAATGCTCAAACATAAATGCATACATACACATACAAACATATTTAAGCACACACACATACGTCCAAACTTATATACATATGCAAAAGCATACACATAGACATGCATATGCAAAAGTGCACACACATGTACATAAGCACACACACACATATGCAATCATAGGCACACATACAAAAAGACATACACACTCCAAAATGCATGCACATGTATGCTTAAGCCTAGGCAGACATTCAAATATGCAAAAACATACACACTTATAGACACACAGACACATATAGTCACATATAAAGATACACACACATATACACATGCATGCATGCACTCACACATGCAATCACACACATGTAAATCCACACACACACTTGCCAATATGAATAGACAAACACATTGCATACAAACACACATGCTGACACAAACACATATACATTCACAAAATGCACACACATCCACACATGCACACACATTCACACATAGGTCCACACACACACATAAACACACATGGACATAGATGCATAGACATGCACAACAACCCATACACACATACACACTAAACACGTGCATGTGAACCCCATGGACAAGTTTACTCTTATGCAAAGAAGTACACCCATACACAAACACATGAACGAAAGAACACACACACTCACACACATGAATACCCACATACACACACACACACACACACACACTTACGAGAACATGTACACATGAATTTGTATGATAACATATATATAGACACACACACATGCACACATGCATACACACAGACATGCATGCACTCTCACATTTACATGTACATGTACATATGCAGAAACACACACACACACATGCACACATAAAAACACACACACATAGGCATGCACTCACACACCCACATACACACATACAATCACAATCACATGTTTACATATGCAAACACACACACACACATGCTCACACACATGATCATGCATACACATACACACTCACACGCTCATGACACACAAACACATGCATAGACATGAACAAATGCATAGAAATGCACACAATTATATGCATACAAGCAAACAAACATCAGCACTTATGCACACACAAACATAGGCGTACACACACACACATGCACACAGACAAACACACACACATGGAACACAAAAAAGCATAAACACAAATATGCACATGCATATGTGGATCCACACAACACAATTGTACCCTCGCACATTTGCAAGTGGACATCCACTTGAATGCACAAGTCCACACATGCATGCACAAAAAACACACATAGGCACTAGATGCATACACAAGCAAGCACACATAGGTGCACACAAACACAAACATGAATGCACACACACATGCATGCCCACATGTAGACATATGTACACTGATATGAACATAAATACATGCATGCATACAAATATGTGCACAAGTACACATGCACACACATACACATAAACACGCAAACAAATGCAAATGCACAAATGAAGCTCATGCATACATAGCCAGGCACACACACCCATATGTACTCACACAAACATTCTCACACAAATACATGCACAAATACACACAAATAGACACACATAAATATGCATGCACATGCACAAGCACATGCACACACAAACATGCACACACATGAATGCATGCAAGCACACAAATGTACACACACACTCTCTCTCACACACATACACAAAGACACATGTGTATGCATATGCATGTACAAATGCCCCAAAGGCACATACACAAAAATATGCATGCATATGTATACTCACACACACACATGCATGCACACCCATGCACATGCATATGCATACCAATGAACGTATAGTCACAAATGCACATGTACCACATGCTCATGCGCACAAGCATACTTATGCACACATGCATATGCCCATAGACATACACTAACACATACTCACATAAGCGCACACATATAAACATATGCACACACCCACACACACACACACATGCCCTCACAAACACAAGCACAGTCATACCCACATACACATGCACATGCACAAGCATGCACACTTACTCACACTCGCATAGGCATATGCATGCGCACATATAAACACATGTACACATCCCTACACACTATAGCACATGCATAACCACACACATACATAGAAGCATACATTAATAGAAGCTCATAGACTCACACAACCAAGCACACTCACATGCACACACAAACACAAGCATGCATGCACACATCCATACTTGCACACATTGCACTAACATAAATGCACTCACACATTCTTGAACACACCCATAGGCTTACACTTGCACACATGCACAATTGTATAAACACACAAGCACAATTGCACAAACATGCATGAACGCACATGCAAATACAAATACGTGCACAAACCCACCATGCACAGATACTAAGATGGATAATTAAACACATACACAGATGTGCTAATAAAATCACACATGCACACATACAAATGAACAAGTACACACGTATGCAAACACATACACAAACACACTCACAACCACACAAACACATATGAACACATGCACATACACAAACACATATATTCACATGCACACGTAAAAGCACAAACATATGCACACACACACACACACATACTTATAAACACACAACACCACACACATGCACAAAGACTTGCACACACATCCACTCACATGGATGCATGCACAAACAAAAAATTACATAATGACTCACAAACATATCCACATGCATGAATGCATGCACACAAACATTAGCATACACACACACAATTGTCCATAGAGTTGCACACACACCCACACATACATACTAATGCACACACATGCACACACATGCACATCCATAAACCTACACACACTAACACACATGCATGCACACAAATACACATAGACATAGACACATACCAATGCACACAAACATGCTTGCCCACATGAACACACAACCTCACTTGCATACAAACACATGGATGCATAGACACATACACACATCCACACTAAAACATGCACACAAAAACAAAAACATGTGCACATACAAACAAAAACATACACACACACACATAGATTCACACTTGCACAAATGCAGACACACACACGCACATATGCACATGCATACAAACAAATGCACATGCACAAGCACACACACATGCCCACACTCATGCAAGCACACATACACACAAATACACACAGACTCACTTGCACACAAACATACATATAAACGTGCACACATCGTACACATAAACACACATGCATGAATGCAATCACTTGTACTTGCACACACCTATACATGCTCATTCACACACATATGCATACCCATATGTACACATACATGTACACACTTGTACACATGCATTTGCACTCTTAGACACACACGTACAAATACAGACACACACTCACATACATTTTCATACACAAATACACACATGCACACATCTAAAGACACACATAAGCACACGTGGACACACAAACACAAACATATGGGCATACACACATGCATAAATATAAGGACTCATGCAAGAACATGCACACACACACACACACATGTAGATAGAGATGCATAACCACACATATAAACATGCACACACATGAACACAAACACATACATGCACCCACACATACACACATGTTTCCACATAAACACATGAATAAACACACATAAATGCCCTCACTCATGCACGAAGAAATTCACCAACACAAAATACTAACACAAAACCACATACATTTTCACGCACACAATAAAATGCACTAACAAAGCACACATGTGATCATGTGCACTCACACACACATGTACACATGCATACAAAGACATGCACACACACATGCATATATGCACACCCTCCCACAACACAAAAATGATGCACACATGCATATTATTACAAACGAACACCCACTCACATAAACATGCACATGCACAACAATACACACACACATATATGCAAACACATGCACAAAAACAAACATGCACATAGGAACACACATAAACACACACATCCAAACACACACAAAAGCATACACACACATGCAGTCATGCATATACACGTTCATACACACTCACATGCCCATGCACACACACAAGCACATGCACACATGCAAAGCACACACATACATGCACACCCATGCACTCACACAAAATAATGCACATGTGCGACACATGCACACACATACTTTTTCTCTGGCACACCTCGCACACTTGTACACACACATATAGACACGTAGATGCACACCCATATGCATAGATGCACACTAACACATAGCCACACACTTAAGCATGCACACACACACACACACATGAATGCCAATAGGCACACATGCATGCTCCTAAGCACACACACACAAGAACATGCACAACCATAAACAAACACACACACACACACATGTGCACATGTACACTCACATTCATGCCCATGCACAAATAAACATACACACACAAAACATACTCATAAATGCACACCCACACATGAACATGCACACACACGCGTGCACACACACATAACCACATAGGCACATAGATGTAAATATACACACATGCACACAAAACACACAAGTAACACACACGTAAAGACAAACAATATGCAAATCCATTTGCACATGTAAACACACCCACTCACAAACTCACATCTACATGAACACATAAAATCTAACACATACACATATGCGTACATACACTCACACATAAATTCATGCATATATGTGTATGCATAGAACACATGCACACTTGCATATACTCACATGCATACATATACACACATACAAATATAAACTCCTGCACACACATATGCATGCAAACATGCACAGATCTGCATGAACACACATAGACACGTCTGTGCGCAAGCACACCCACCTCCACACAAATGTACATGCACTTGCATTCTTGCACACTCGCATGGCACACACACAACATGCACACGCAAACACACATAAACAAACATGCATGCAAATGTACTAGAATACACGCAACCACAAATGCACATGTGCATGCAAACACATGCACATGTACACATAAGAAAATGCATGTACACATAGACACATAGTCACAAGCACACACATGAGCTCATATACATGCCCACATATAGTCATACACATATACACACACATGCACATACACCCATGCATTCCTATATGCAAACATGCATTCACACACATTCACATATAGACACACATAGACATGTACACACAAGCACACATAAACTTGCACACACAAATAAATATGCACATGCATGTACACAAATTAACACACACACACAAACACATGCGTAAGCACGCACACACATTGCACACAAACACACACACACGTGCATGCACCCACACTCATACGCACATGCAAGAATGTACACACACATGCACATACATAAACTCACATACACACACATGAACAAACATACACACATATATGTACACACATGCACACACATACACACACATAGCCAAGCACATCCACACTGAGGTACACGCACATGTATGCACACACATGCACATATACACACTCCAACATAAACAAACATGCATACACACACACCATACATGAACACACACAAACATGCACACACACATTCATACACAATTACACATGCACAAATGCATGTGCAAACTTACACACATGCACATAGACACAAACCAACATAGATGAACATGCACACACATGCACCCATACATGAACTCAAACATGCATATACAATTACACATGCACAAACATATGTACAACTCCACACACATGTGCACATTAATGTACGCTAACACGCAGACACAGTACACACTCATACATTAATATGAACAAACATGCACACACAAAAAAAATGCACATGTTCACACATAGGTGCGCACACATGTAGATATGCACTTGCAAACACATATACACATACACACAAATACAAGCACACATGTAGATACATAAACACACTCACTTACATGAACAAACACATCCACACACATCCACACACTCCAACACATACATACACACACAAGAACTCACGTGCATGTGAACACACACATAAACATGCATGTATGCACATGCACACACATGTGCACAAAAGTACACACAAACACATGAACACACACAAACACACATGCATGTGAACATACGTGCATGCACATACAAAGGAATGCTTACATGAACACACACGCATGCACACATGTACACAAAAACACATGCACACACTCATGGACGCATGCAAGCACACATACAAGCATACTCATGCACATACAATTACACATGTATGACAATGCACATATGCATGGATATGCACCCAAACCCTTCTACACACACATGCAAACATAGAGAAACATATGGCCAGGCACACAAAGACATGAAAATAAACTCATGCAAGCATGTACATACATAAGCACACACGTGCATTAGCAAATACTAATGCACAAGAACAAATTTGCAGTCACACATAAATGCATGCAGTCTCACATTCACATACTCATAGAAACACAAGCATATGCACAAACATGCACATGTAAAAACACAAGTCCACACATACACATGCTCATACACAAACACACACACACACACATGCACACACATAAACACACACACCCACACACACTCTCACACATGCACACACAGGCTCACACAAACACACTTACGCACACACACACAATGTGTGTGTGTGTGTGTGTACATATTCTGACACACTTGTATACACCAACACACACACACACACAGTCATACACATACATACATATACAAGCATATATGCATGCACACATGCACACAGTCAAATACACACACACACATATGCACACAATCATGCAACACATACGCACACTCCCAAACATGCATTAACATGTACACAAGCACACGCACACACACATCTCCAAACAAGCAAACTCTTTCATGCACACATAAATGTACACACATGTGCACACACACACTTACAGACATACTAGAACATGTGCACACACCTACTTGCACACATGCACATAGACACACACAACTACCTATGCAGACACAGTTCCACACATGCACATAAGAACACACACATGCATGCACATGCATGCAAAAAGACTTAACATTTGCTTGGATGCTTACACATAAATACACATGTATGCAAACACATGCATATTCACACATGTGCATATGCACAAGCACACACAAACTCATCCACACAGACATGCACACGCATGTAGACACATATACACAAATGTGCATACGCACACATGCACATGCACATAGACACACACATGCATGCACATTGATAGAGACACATCCAAAGACATGCACAAAGGCACACACTTGCACATACACATTGATGCAAACACATGCACCCACATACACACATATGCATGCACACACACACACACAAAGACAAGTGCAACCACATTAACATACAAAAAAACTCACACATATAAAAACATACAAGCATTCACATATACATATACAAATATGCATGCACACATACAATAAAAAATGTACACACACATAGGCACTCATGCACATACAAATGTGTATACACATACACACAGATGTACACACAAGCATGCATATATAATTACAAACAAATACAAGCAAACACACATGCACACACGCATACAAATGTAGGCACATGCACTCATTTGCATGCACTACCACACACACATAACCACAACAACACCTATGCACAAATACATGCATAGTAATTGCACCTGTATAAAGAAAAATAGTCACATGCACACACACTCAATTACAGACACACTCAATAACACACACATAACTAAACATACAAATGTGAAAATACAAATACACACAAGCACACACACAGATGCCCATATAAATATAGTCTCCCACATGTACACACTCATGCACATACAAACACATAATCACACGTGCACACACAGATGCACAAAGCATGCATGCATCCACAAACATATGCATGCACAAACAAATATATGCACACATACCTACACATGCAAACACACACATGCACACACAGACATATGTGCACATAGATGCATACACACAATCACACGTAAACAAACACATGCACACATGCACCTACATATGCACATTTGAATGCATACACATATGCACACATGCACGCATGAAGATGTAGATGCAGATAAGCACATCCACGTGCACAGCCACACATACACTAGTGTACACATGAGCACACTTGCACCCAGACTAACACACACATGCATACAAACACACACACATAGGAGCACACATGCACATACACATATACAAACATGTATGTGTACATGGACATGCACACACACCCACACCCACAGTCAAAACATGCACAAAAGCACACATAGCACACTCTCACACACACTCACACTCACACACATCCTCACATGGACACAGAATCATATGCAAACTCACAACTGCACACTCACATACACACACACACACACATGTGCATGTAGAAAAACACTCATGCATAAGCAAATATTTTCTCAAACACAAATACATGCAAGCACACATACATGCACAAGAAAGCACACACACGAGCATGCTTTTGTGCACCCACAAACACAAGCACATAGACACAAACATGCATACACACACACACACACATGAACACATCTACACATAAACACACACATACACATAAAGCACATGCACACACATATACGCTCATTAATACAAAAGAAAAAAACACACACAAACATGCACAAGTGCATGCAAACTCACATAGACATGTGAACCCACAAACATGTGTCTATATTATATCAATAAACTACTTAAAATAATTTGAAGGCTAAAATATTTTTTATACTATTATCAGTATTATTACACATCAAAAGTAAATCTTAGGAAATAATATTATTTTTTATTTAGTTAATTTTTATAAATTATAAATATTTGAAAAATAATTCTAAACGAATAGTTGACATATATTTTAAACATTTATTATACATTAAAATACTAATAAACATTTAGTTGTTTCTTTTTTAATAATAATAAAATTTCTAATATTTGTTATATAGTAATATTAATAAATATTATAAGATAAAAAAATTCAAATATAATATTTATTTAATTATTTCGCTCCCTTTCCTTTTTTTTAATCTAAATAGCTAACATATTCTCTCACCTTTCTCAACCATTTTGTTTCTCTCATTTTTCTCTACCCTCTTTATCACTTTGTCTTGGCCAAACTAACTCTCCTATAAGACTCCTTATTTTGTCATTCTTCTCTTTTTTCAGTTTATCTTTATTCTCTTTATCTCCTCTATCTCTTATCATGTTTTACCTTTTCTCATTCTCTTTAATGAATCATCTCTCTCTTCTTTCTTTATTAATATTTCCTTTTTATCCTTTTTTTATCATTCCATGACTCCACTCTCTTCTAGTGTACTTAGCTCCATCACCACTATCACTACTTTTAGTTCCATCAATTAACATTAATTAAGTAATATATCATATTATGCAAATTGGTATATCTTCTAAACAATAAATTTACATTTATTATTTTTGATAAGGAAAAAATATGTTAACATTAATAACTTAGATTATTATTAATGATATTCTATAATTTCCTTTTTTATTTCTTAATAATATGAATGATGTGACATCATTATTGTATTGATAAAGTATTAATTATAGCATTTCTTATAATCTAGTGAAATAATAACCTAAATATAATTTAATGCTGGGAAATATAAGTTATAAAAATTATAATAATGCAAAATTAATATATATTTATAATTGTATATACATGCTATGCATAAAAATATTTTGAATGTAATAATAATATATTATTGAACATAAACTCCCTAATTTTATTTAAATGTTTACATTAAAGAAAATAATAATTTGAATTACTTATTATTAATTAAATATTAAAGTAGTAATATTAGAATATATTATAAAACATTAAAATAAAATTGTCTTAGGAGATATATATTCATAATAATTTAGAAAATGTCTTATTAAGATAATTATTTTTGTCATAATAACAAAAATAATATGATCTTCTTGACATTTTATGCAGTCAAAAGCATTAACATTATTGCTTAGATTTCATTGGAATGCAAAAGTTATGCAGGCTTTGGTAAGAGAAGTATTTGGATAGGGGACATGTTGAGAAGTCATAATGAATATATTTTTTCATAGTATTAATTTTTCTTATTAACCAAAGCAAATTTTAATAATATATTAATGTTAATAAGTAACATAATTATGAATGATATTTTATAAGTTCCTCTTTTGTTGTTATTTAATAATCTCAACTTTACAATGTTTATATTTTTTTGAAAAACTTTTAAATAAAGCATTTGAAATGATATAATAAAATCATAACTTTGTTATAATCTAAGGTTTAATAATACATCTTACATGAACTACAATAAAGTATAATTAACATACTTATAATAATAAAAAAGTTCTTTAATATGACAAAAATTATTATATAATATAAAATACCTCAAAACATATGATGAAAATAGAATATTACTTATATTAAGTTTTTAAATTATTTCATAAGAAGAATAAAACATAGAATAATGACATTATCTATTATTTAATTATTTTTTAAAATTAATTTACTTTGTTATTTGTTCTCTTTATCTCTACTTCTCTCTATTTACTATCTTTTCCCTTTCTCTTCACTCAACCACCCCTTTTTTCTCTTTTTATTATTGTTTGTCTTTTTATTTCTCTTATATATTCATGACTCTTTATCTTTTAATATACTTATCTCAATCTCAATTATCTCCTTTTTTGAGCTTAGCTAATTAACATCATCAAGAAATCACTCAAGTTACCAATCTAATATATATTTTCAATAATAAATATATATTTTATTATTTATAATTAATAAATAATTTAACGATTTTTATTTATTAGACTTATAATTTTGTGGAAATAATTTTGTGGAGGAATATTTACTTTAATGGAAATAATACATTAATAATAACATATTAATTCAACATAATTAAATTGTTAATATTGAAATATATTATGACATGTATAATAAAATAAAAATTATTTTTCAAAATATATGTTCATGATAATTTAAAACAATTCTAGAATAGTTCATTATTTTCATTATAATAATCACACAAGTATGATGCTTTTTTTGTATGCATACCTTGCCACACTAGTCATACAACATACGATGTCATTAGAACTCAAAAGTTAAGCACTACAGTGAGCAATTTTTGGATTCATGACCACTTTAGAAGTTCACATGTATGATAACTTCTTCAAAGCTTTATCTTTTCTAGCAAATGGATGTTGATTTTAGTAATAAATTAAGATTTATAAATTCTATAATTATAAATAATATCTTATTATACCTATTTTAGTTGTTATTTATTAATATTAGCTTTATAACATAGTTATTATTTTTGTATAATATCAAATACAACATAAAAAATTATATAATAAAATAATAAATATAGCATAATTTTGTTTTGTGAAACATAACCAATATCATCTATGATAAACTAGAATTAATATATCATTATAATGGCATATACATATTATGAATAAAGTTTTTTCAATATAATAATAAATTATATAACATAAGCTACATAAAATTATTTCATGAACGTTAAAAATTATTATAATATATCAAATGATTATAATATCTTAGAATAATGTTATTATTAATTATTTAATTAAATTTTAAAAAACTATATCTTAAAAATACTATTAAACTAGTAGCTAATATATGCTTTAAATTTGTGTAATACACTAGAAAATAGAAAATGCTACATTTTTTGTTATCTTTTAATATTATTTAATTTTATATATATCTAATATTTTAATATTAACTAATATTATATGTTAAATTCTTGAGATTTCATTCTTACTTATTTTTTCGCACACTTATTTCTTTTTATATACATAATGCTAGCATTCTCTTATTTTCGTCTATCTATGACAATCATTCCCTTTTCGTCTCCCCCATCTCATCTCTATCTTCATGTTGCATGCATTCGTGATAGCTGTATTAGGTTGCATGATATCATTGGAAGTCCTCATGTTGCACATATTTTTTCATAGCGTTTGTTTATTTTTGATAAATAATAGTTGATATTATAAAAAATAATTATAAATAAAATAAATATTAATATTAATTTATAATTTTTATTTTAGTTATTTCTTATAAATTTACATTTTATAACAATGTTATCATTTTCATATAGTAATAAATATAACACTGCATAAAAGAATAATTGTTTTTATATAATTTAATATTTCTTAACATAACTTATATTAATAAAATTATGCTATATATATATATTAATAATTTTGCATAAATTTATCTATAATAGTTATTCAATATTATAATAGTATATTAAAGAACTTAATCTACTTAAAATTATATTATGAATGTGAAATATTATTTATAATTATTATATTAGAAATGAGAGGAAGTCGTAGAGATGATTGAATGAAGAGAAAGACAAAAAGAAAGACGAAAGAAGGAGAAGATAAAATGAGATAAAGTGGATATATAATAAAGTAAAAGGGACAAAAAATAAAAAAAATAAAGATAAAGTAGAGAAAAGTTGTTTATAAGACCAAATGATAGAGAAAGAGTGATAAATAAGAGAATTTTAATAGAAAAGAAGAGAAAGTTGGAGCTATTAAAATAAAGAGAAAGAAGTGAGATAAGTAGTTATGCTGAAGTTATATCTTAATAATTTAACTTTAATATTTATTAATTTTTAATTGTTGAATATATAGTTGTAATTATTATTAAATGTAACTTAGATTTTTTAAGTTTTATAGTATTTTGGTACATAAGCAATGTTTAAAATATATGTTTATTATTAGTTTAACACTTCCTCTCACTTCTAGTATAGTTATCTCTTTCACTACTATTTTTCTTTTCGCCCATCAAGTAGTATTAATTTATAATTAACATGCATTGCATACTTTAATAAAGATTTTAAATAATAAATATATATTTTCTTATTTACTTCTAAAAAAATCCATTTTCTTTTTATTTTTAAGTACTATAATATTGTAAAAATAATTCCTATGAATGAATATTTACTTTAATTTGAATAAATATATATATATATATATATGTAAAATTTCATAATAATTTAATATAAATAAAATTTTAATATATGAACATTTTATGGCATTTACAAAAAGATAAATTGTTTTTTAAAGTTTTTATGTATGATCTTTAAAAAACTTTCTTGAATAGTTTGTTATTTTCAAAACAATAGTTACATAAGAACAATTTTCTTGTTTTTTTATGCAAGTCACCACAAAAGCATTCCAGCATTACATCTCATTAAAACAAAAAGATTAAGTATGATTAGTGAGAATAGTATCGGGATGAGATACCTTTTGAGAAGACCTCATGTTGCACTAACTTCTACATAGCATTCATCTTGTTAATAAACAACAATTGCTTTTAATAAGATATTATGTCATATAAATTAAATATTTATAAACTATAATTAATGATTTTTATTTTAGTAACTAATATTAAAATAAACTTTATAACATTATTATCATTTTTATTTAAAATTAAATTAGTAGTTCCTGGAATAAAAAAAATAAAAAAATTTAATATATTGAATATTTGAAATGTAGTTTTCTTTTTCTTATATGCATCTATGACCTCAATACTATTATAGGACAAGAACTCATTAGGATACCAAAGTTAGGCATCTTTCAATTAGAGTAGTATTGGGATGAGTTACCTCTTGAGATGTGCTCATGTTAGACATAATTTTTCAAAACACTTGCTTTGTAATGAATGAAACCATATTTTAATAATACATTAATATTAGTAAAAAACATGATTATGAATGATATTTTATAATTTTTATTTTAGTTATTATTTCTAGTATTAACTTTATAACCTCATTATTATTTCATAAGTATTAAATATAGCATATCAATTGATATAATAAAATATTAATTATAATATAATTTAATTAAAGAAACATAACATATATCAATTATAAAACATAAAAATTAATATATATTTAACATTATATGCACCTTCTATATATAAAAGGTCTTTTAATACAATAGTAATATATGGTATAACATAAGCTACCTAAACTTATATCATTAAGAAAACCATTTTTTTAGTTCTTTTAGTTAATATTAAATATGAATTCTCTAAGTTACACACATTAGTATATATTTTAAATTTTATATATATATATATATATATATATATATATATATATATATATATATATATATGTTAATAAATAATTTAAGTTTTTTATAAGAACTATGATTTAGCAAAACTAACTCTTATGTGTGAATGTTTACTTGAATATATTAAAACTTCTATAATAAAACTAAAATTATTTTTAAAGTTTTTATTCATGATGATTTAAAAACTTTCTTCAAAAGTTAATCATTTCTCAAACTAAAATCACACAAGTACATTGTCCTACTATTATATGCAATTGTGGTCACACCAACATTACGACATTGGTTCGTTCTTGAATTCCAAAGATAAGATTGCTTATGTAAGAATAGTATTAACAGGGAGGAAGTCTTTAGAAGTCCTTGTGTAACACCTATTGTTTTCATAGAATTCATTTTATTATTGAGTGATTATTAATTTTAATAATATGTTAATATTTATAAATAATATATTTATGAATGATAATTTATATTTTTAATTTTAATTATGTCTTATAAGATTGCCATCATTTTCATATAAGTTTAAATAATTACACTTCAAAGAATATTATAAAATAATATAAAACAGGGTCAGCAAACTGAACTAAGAGATCCATTGTAGCAAGTGAGAGTAGGTCAATCTCAGTCACAAGAGGATAAGGCTGACTGAAGTGCTCTGAAGCAATGATTAATCCAGGATGTGGTTTGTGATGCGCTGTTAGTTCTTTCTTTTGAAATAAGTGATTCAATACCTCTAAACACTTAGAAGGAGGAATCCTATATGTGATGTATGCCATCCTTTGATTCATTTGATTCATAGTGTATGCCATCATCTTTTCCTCAATAGTGTACGCTGTAATTGGGAAGTCCCCTCCTGTGTATTACCAACCATTGGAATTTCTTCCACTCATTTTCATAAGCAACCCCATAATCAGAAGAGTGAGGGGATTGGCAATTTCCCAATGTCGAGCAACATAAATTAAGTAGAATTTATATATATTTATAATAGTATATACAAATTATGTGTAAAAGTCTTAAAACATAATGATAATATAATAAAAAATAAAAACTACCTTAAATTATATTGTAAATATAAAATATTATTTATATTTATTATTAATATTATGTTAAATGAAGATAATATCTTAAATTGATGATAATATTTATTATTTAATTAATATTTTAAATTATAAATATTTATAAAATGATATTAAATTAATAATTAGCATATACTTAAAAAATTTGTAATATACTAAAATGCAACAAAACTTTAAATATTTGTTGCCTTTAATCAAAATTAAACATTACACGTGTTTAACAAATTAATATTAATAAATATTATAAGTTACATAATTAATATAAAATTTCTATTTAATTATTTGTCTCACTTCTTTCTCTTTATCAAAAAAACTCTAAATTTCCCTCAAATTCTTCTCATAATCATTAATATTTTGATATCTATCTCCCCTACCTTTATCACTTTGCTTTCCACTCACCCTCTCTCTACTCTATCACTCTCCATTTTCTAATTACTCTTTCTTTGTCATGTGTTATTTATTCTCCTTATCAACTCTGACTTTTGTCTCTTCTCATTTCTTCTCTTTCTCTTTATTTAATCATCTATCTCTTAACATTGTTTTACTATTTTCATCTTTATCTCTCATATATACTAATCTTTCCTATCTTATTATATACTTATCTCCATCAATATTATATATTTTTAGCAACATTAATTAAGATAAGTTAAGAAATTTCTCATCCTACACACTTTAATATATATTTTTTTAATAATACTATATCTTTTTATATTTATGATTAACAAATAATTTATTATTTTTATTTATAATATCAATAATTTTAGGGAAATAATTCTTACTTATGAATATTTACTATAAAGTAATAATAAATAAATAATTTCATAATAATTTAGTATAGTTAAAGTACTAATAATGGAATGTATTATGACATATAAGATAAAATTGAATTTATTTTGTAAAGTATATATTCATCAAAAGTTTAAAATAGTTACTTCAATAGTTAAATTTTTGAGGCAAAAATCACATATGTATGATTATCTAGCTTTCGTATGCATCTAATATAGTGAAATAACACCTATAATATAATTTAATTATGAAAAATAAGACTTATATCAATAACAATAAAGTAGAATTAATTTATAATTATAATAATAAAAACATAATATATTAAAAAGTTAAATATAATAATAATATATTATATGTGAGAGACTAATGAAAATTATATTATGAATTTTAAATATTAATTATGCTTTTTATAATATGTCATGAAGATATTATCTTAAAAAATTTCTATGATTTATAACTTAATTAACTTCTTAAAGTTTTAACTATTAAAAAAGTAATCTTAATTCATAGCCAACATATTAACTTTTGCAATATACTACAATACTAAAAAACTATATTTTTTGTATTTTAATAATACTTTATATTACATATATTTAACGTGTCAATATTTGTAAAAGCTATAAGTTAAATTATTATGACGTAACTTTTACTTAATTATTTTTCTCTTCCTTCTCTATAACTCAGTTGCTCTAATATTCTCTCACTTCCTTCTCTCTTGTATTATTGTTCTTTTATTTGTCTATCTATTCTCTAACTTTTTGTCATCTTCTCACCCTCTCTTTCCTCTTTCTTCTCCATATTCTCATTTCTCTCTATTTTATTTTTTTATTTATTTTATCTTTTTTTGCTTTTTTTTGTTTCATTTAATTCAAACATCTATCCATTCTCTCTCTATTATTGTTTTCTATTTTATCACTCTTACCTATTCATGATTGTTCTCTTCTAATAAACTTATGTCCCAAACCGCCACTTTATTATTTGTTTATTATAAATTATAAAATATTTATTTATTCTTTTAAAAACATGTTAATGTGCACAATATGAGATATTTTTTAATTAAGTATACCACATGAGAGAGTGCGAGTCATTAACATATAAGTGAGTGATAGAAGAGAAAATAATAATATAGACAAAGTAAAAGTTAAAGAAATGAGACAATTGATTTGAATAAAGGAGAGACACGGTGAGGGGGAGACAAGACATTCTGTTAGGTAACACAAAAAAGAGAAACATAATAGGATAAAGATGGAAGTGAGTATATATAAGAATGATAGTGAGAAACATGAATAAATAAGAAAAAGATTTAAATAATAGTTATATGTCAATAAAATAACTTATAGTATTCATTTTTTTATAAGTCAGACACTTATAAAATTAAATATTATTTAAAAAAGTAAAACTTTTGTAATTAGTTTTGCACATAAGCAATATTTAGAGCATATGTTGGCTATTTAATTAATATTATTTTATGAATTTATGATATCTTAAATTTTAATTAACTAATAAATACTGTCACTTATTTTAATATACTATTATTTTGTGACATAATGTAGTTAATAAATATAGAAAATATCTCATATTAATCATTTAATTTCAAGTAGTGTTTGCTATAATATATGATTATATTAAGAAATTTTATGGAAATCATGTCTATATTATTATTAATATATATTACTTGCGCTCTATAATAGTTAATCAAAATAATCTCGCACGTAATTAAAATATATACAAATAAAGGTTTTATTATTTTATATTAAGAATTATATTATATAAGTAATATTAACAAAAATAAATAAAATAAAAAATTTTAAAATATCACATATAACATTGTTTTTGTTAATAAATATTAACATATTGATAGAACTAATTCACATTCTTTATAGAAATGAATGTTATTAATTGATGTATAATAGGAGGATTTCACAAGTGGTCAACCATACCAATGCCACACTAACTTATGCATGGTTAACTTTTGAGTTCTAAAGATATCAAATGGTTTAATGACAGTCTAGCACACAAACACATATAAGAGCAAAAAATGTACATATATAACAAGCCTCCTCAAGATAATGAACAACTTTAGAAGTTTATATTATTTATCTTACCTGTACACTTTTAAAAATAATTTTAGGTTTAGTATATATTTAATAAGACATTCCAATGTTAATTATTTTGTATATTGAATGAGCAAGAGATTATGTTTATTGTACTTTTATTTATTTCAGTTATTTCCATGCATATCAAAATAAAACTAAAGAAAAATTTTAAAACTAAAATTATTTTAAAAATTATTCTAATATTAAATCTAATTTTTTTTAAAAATTAATATAAATAAAAAAATATCATTAATCTTGTAAGGACCACATAATTATGTATGAAAATTTTAATATAGATATATCATAATATAGTCCACACATGTTTTTTACAATCTTCTTACTAAATATGCATTATACAATGTACTAAAGATTATATTAATGTGGGCAACAACAAAGATTTGTTAATTTATTTTAACTGATTATGCTAAAAAGATGATAGTGGAGATGGAGATAGTTATAATGGAATGAGAGAGAGACATTGAGAGATAAGAGAGTTAAAGATAAAGGTAGGGATACATTGCAAAGAGAGAGTTGATGAAAAGAATAGAAAATATTTTTATTTTAAACTACATATGTTATATGTTTTCAAAACTAAAGGCCATTGAATAATAATCATGTTCATTATATTATAGTGTTTTATAAAAACATAATTTTTTAACAATTAATTATAAAATATGACATAAAAATAACTTATTGTACATTAATTATCTTCAAACTTTGCTATTATATCTAGATAAGCTCACAAATAAGATTGAAATTTATTTTAAAAATTAAACTTTTATGATAATTAATAAAATGATTTATTAGTTAATAAAAAATTCATATAATTAATCTTCTTAAAATTTAGATAAATAGCAAATTATATGTTTTTAAAATTAGTATAATATAATAAATGTTGTATGAAAGCATTTCCAATAATTCTAATATATTAATGTAAAACGTTTTACCACAAAACAAAAACATACCATTATATATCAAATATTTTAATTCATATTTGAAGACATAGCAACAAAAAGTGATCGAGGCAAAAGGGACAAGAAACTATAGTGAGGGAGAGAAAGTGAGAAGGGAGATAAAGAGATAAAGTTAAGATTGAGGTAGAAAGGTGAATGATGGATATAAAGAAGATAATAAAGTTAATAGTTAATGTTAATAAGCAATAGCTAAACTCTAAATTACAAAATAACATATATAATTATGTTGTTTATTAATAAGAATTAACATATAATTAAAACCAACTCTTGTGCATTATAAAACCAAATGCTATGAAAAAAATATGTGCAACATGATATCCTCTCAAAAAAATAACCCATCAAAACACTACCATCACCCAAGCATGCTTAACTTTTGAGTTGTAATAAGATGTAGTACTAATGTTAGAAATTTTCAAATTTTTCATGTGTATATATTTTTTAAAATAGTTTTATTATATTTCGTTTTTAATAATATATTCCAATGCTAATAAGTTATTTGCATTGAATTAATGAAAAATTACATATATTATTTTTTCTTTTAAAGCACACATTCATGCGTAAATTTGTTTCATCTAAATTATAATTATTAAAAAATAGAATTATGCATTAATAAATAAGAAAATCTAAAAATAAATACTATTATTACTATTACTTATATTAATTATTTGCACTACATTTGTATTACAAATTATTAAAATTCAAATTTAAAGTTATATATTTTAAATTCGTATAAAAAATTTTCATTAATTGTATGACAAATATATAATTATCAATGTGAACTTTAATGTTGAATTAATAATATATGTTATACATATCATTTTTACTATTACATTATTAAATAAAAAATTTAAATAGCATTACTATTACAATAAAGTGCATAAGACATTTTTTAATTTATATTGATTGATGGAGCTAAAGAAATAGAAACCATAGAGAAAAGATGATTATAGTGCAAGAGAATGAGATAGACATGAAAGGTAAGAGACATGGTAAAGAAAATAATGATAAAGAGAAAGAATATAATGAAAATTGAATATTATATTTTATTTATGTATATTATTTCTTTAAATATATTTTAATTCAAAATAATCATATTTATGACATTGGGTTTTATATGAAAAACAAATTAAATTTCTTATATTTTCATAAAAGATGTCTAAAGTAAATTATTGCACATTAATTTTTATAAATAACATTGATCAATGTTATATGTAAACAAATGTAACCAAATGCTATATTATAGATTTATGATATTATGATAATTAAAAAAAATATATTACTAACAAGTAAAAAGTAATAGTTTCAATTTTATTTATAATTTGAAAGTATTTTAAGTTATATTAATATTATTAAAAGCATATTATAACATATTTTGCTAGCATGTGATTCTAAAAATTCTAATAAATTAAGTAAATGTTATTATAGCAATAAAAAAGTGATTGATGAAGTATTCCACTGAAATGTATTATACAAATATTTAATCGATATTTGAAGAAGTTGTGATAGAAAGTGAGAGAAAAAAGGTGAAGAAAACAATGTGATGAGAGATACTAGCAAGAGAGAGGTAGAGAAGGGAATAAGAAAAATCAAAAGAGAGAGAGCATTGAGATTGGAAATGTTTGACAAAATAATTGTGAGGGAAAATAAAGATGAATTTTGAGTAAATCTGTAGAAAGAGAAAGAAAAAGAGAGTGAGGGAGAAAAAGGGAGGCTTTGAGAAATGAGATAATGGAATTTGAAAGAAAATAAGAGATAGTGAGATGTGGAGTGAAAAAATATATTATAATTATAAAAACTACAATAAAGAAGAGAGAGGAAAAGAGAATAAAGGGATAGGAAAAGATATAATGGAAAAAATAAAGAGAGATAAGGAGCATGAGGGAAGGAGAGAGAGGGGACAAAAGATAGATGACATAAGAAGAATGAATTAGAATGTGAATGAGAGAAATAAGAGAAGAGAGAGATAGTATAAGGAGAGGGTAATGGAAGATGAGGTGATAATATGGTATAGATAAATAAGAGAATGATAATTGAATAAAGAAAGAATTGAGATTAAGTGAAAGCTAAAAAGATAAAAGCAATTAAAAAAAATAAATAAAAGCTATATCTTAATAATAGAACTAAAAGTACTATTATTATTAATATTCTAATAATATTTAACTTAATATCATTATATAAGTATGCATAATCATAAAATATCATTAAGTAATTAGAGTCACTTATTCAAATATTTTATCCATATATCAATAACATATATAATAAATGTAAATAATATTTCCTATTAATGATAGAATTTTTCATTGTTTGTGCTATACATTATATTATTTTATTAAAAACATTTATAAGCATAATAAGTACATTATTGTAAATATATATTAGCTTTACTTTAATATAGGTATTATAAGTAATATTATGGATAATTAACGTATATAAAAATATTTTTTATTATATCATATTAAGGTTTATATTTAATACTTCTTTAAAAAATAAGTTATAGAACTTCTTAGATAATAGTTTTATTTATTAATAAAATTAACATACTATTAAAACAAACTCACATTCATTAAAAAAACAAATGCATTCATAAAATAAGTGCAACATGACGACTTCTCAACTTGCCAACCAATCTTAGTACTACAGTGGCCCAAGCTTGGTTAACATTTGAGTTATATTATAATCCACTACTATAATACTTATGTGGTCATACGCGCATAGAAAATCTAAAAATACATACTTTTATGACTATTTCTTTGAAGATAATGTACTATCTAATAAGTCTTATTAATTATCATGTAAATATACATTAAAAAAATAATTTTCACTATATATTTTGTGATATATTTTGTTGTTCAAATTTTAATTAAATTGCAACAATAAGAAATCATGTATACTGTAATTTAAATTAAAATGAACATGTAAGTTAAGAATTATTTTCATTAAACTTTATTTCATATAAATAAAAAATAAATTAAGTAATAGTTAGATAATAATTTATATTATTTATTTTAATAAAATTTTCTATATATTATGGCAAAAGTTAGTGTAAATATTACAAATTATTGTAATATTAAAATTAAAAGAATATATTTCTTAGTTAATATAAATTAATAAATTTATCATTAATTGTATCACAAACTTATAATTATGTATGATTATGTTATTATTAATATATCATGGTATACAATATATATATATATATATATATATATATATATATATATATATATATATATATATATATATATATTGGCAATTATGTTAGTAAATATGTAATATAAATATCAACATAATGTATGAAATATTATATTAAAGTGTGCACAAAAGAGTCTTCTTAATTAATACTAATTGATAGAGCTAAAAAGTAGATAATTGAGATTAAAATTAATAGAATAATGACAAAGTCATAGAGAGATGCGATAGATATAGATGAAAAAGGAAATAATATTGATATCTACTAAATTATAGTACATATCCAGGAAAATATACATTTAATAAATTAGTTTACATTAATTATTATAAAGCTCATTTATTATCATTATATTCGACTTCAATATAATTGATATATTATATATATTTAAAATTGGAGATGTTATGACAATTAATTAATATATAAATTTTTTAAAAAAATAATATAATTTATTTTAGTTATAATTTAAATGCATAATGGACTGTGTGTATTAATATTATCTTGTCATCATATATAGTATAAACAAAAGTTTGCAATAATATTAATTTTTTTATCTTAATAGTTTGATTATATATCAAATATCTTTGGTAATATTTGAATATAGAGTGAAACAAAGTGACAAATGAGAAAGTGAAAAGGAGATAATGTGATGATATGATTTAGGGAATAAAAAGATATAGAGATATAAATGCGAGAGAGATAGAGAAAGGAATTTGAGACATTAAGTAATTATATTAACATTATTAAGATAATATTAGTAAATAATAATTATAATTGAAATTATAAAAAATAGTATATAATTTTGTTATTTATTAATAAATATATACACATTATTATAACTATGACCCATTCAATTGAAAAATAAATGCTATGAAAAAAAATATTTAAAGTAGGACTTCTCAAGAACACACCCACTCAAATGCTATGCTTACCAAAGCATGATCAATGTTTGAGTTTAGACAAGATCAATGCTTTAATCCTTGTCTAGAAATAGACACATACAAATATGCGAAAAATTTCCTAACTTATCATTTTTATATGTTTTAAAAAATAATTTTATGCCTAATACAATTACCATAATATATTCCAATATTAATATGCTTATTTTATTGAATTAATGAGAATTTTTTTGTTATAATTTTCTTTAAAGTAGACATTCATACATAAAATTTGTTTATAAGAAATTATAGTTATTTAAAATTTATGTTATGTATTAATCATAAATAATGAAATACAAAACATAAGGTTTTATTATAATTATTATTTAAATTATTTATCTTAATTAAACCATTATGTATGTTAAAATAAAACAAACTCATACATAGTACAAATTACTGTAATTTTTATACTATATAGTCTTAATTAATATAAATAATAAAATTTATTATTTATTATATGGTAAACATATAATTTTTTTGTAGACTTTAATACTCATATATTATAATATATGTTATACATATCATTTTTTGCATTCATTTTTATAAATATATAACGTAAATAGTAATCAAATACATGACATATTATATTGAAGTGCATAACAAACTAAATTCTTGATTAATATTAATTTTAATTGATGGAGCTAGAGAAAGAAAGTTTGAAATGGGAGATTCCTTCTATAAAAGATATGTATGGAAACATGGAGAGATAAGAGAGTGACACATAAAAAATTGTGATAGAGAGAAAAGAGAGAGTAGATTAAACGTAAAGGGAACATTTTCATTTCTAATTATATTTTTGTTATTAAAATATATTGTAATGCAAAAAATTATAATCATATTATTTAATATGAAATGTAGATTCAATATTACATATTAATTATAAAAAAATAGTAAATTATTATACATTAATCGGATATGTTCAATCTTTATCATTATATTTTGCTTTATTACTGCTTTTGTCTATTTGTAATTGTCTAATTCTTTGTCTTTGTTTTTCTTTCCTTTGATGACTCTTCACACTCCACTTCTTTTCCTCTTTCATTGTTAGTTCAACCTCCTTCCCATTCATTTATTCTTTCTTTCTATCTTTTCAATAGATCCTTCTTTATCTCTCTATTCATCTCCTTTTCACTCTTTCATCATTAGTATACTTTTTTATCTATATAATACAATTTCTCACTTGCTACAAAAACAATCTTTCACACTCTCTTCCCTTTGTGTAGTTATAAGCCTCCCTTGCTCTCTCTCTCTCTTTCAACATATTCAACATAATTTATCACTATTGTCTATTCAAACCTATTCCAATCTCCTACATCGCTTCTCTCTATATTTTACTCATTCCCCTCATCATCTTACCCTTGCAAGTATCTCTCATCACTTTATTTTCTTCCATGTTTTACCTCTTTCACTTTATATTGCTCACTCACAAAATATAAATTAAAATATTTGGTATATAATACATTTTAGTAAAATATTTTGTGCTACTGTATTATTAGCATAATAAACATTACTATGTTGATTAGAATTATTATAAACATATGCTCATTTTATTGTGAGTATCACAAAATAACAAGAAATATTTTTCCTCTTCTTTTTACTAATTTCTAAAATGAATATTAGAATAAAATTAAGAAATAATGAGTATGAATTCATAATAAGTGCAAGTATAAAAAATAAATGAAATAATTTTATTTATTTCTATTATCTTATTCATAGTAATTTCTAATTAAGATTAGGTTTTGAATAATTATTCTAATTAATTATTAAATTATAAAAATGGAAATTAATTTATTTTGTAAAAAGATTTCCTAAATAGTTAATAATAATTTTCTTTTCTATCATTTTTTGCATATTATTGTAAGGAATAATATGTTTAAGAAAGAGAAACTATGAAGAATAAAAATCATAAAATGATGATGGACAATAAGAATGGAAAACATTAAAAACAAAAAAGGTCTAAAATAAAAGCATAATAATATAAAAAATCATATTAAAGTAAGGAAATAAATTAAATAATAAATTTAAATAAAAAATCTAGAAGAATAGATATAGCGTTAAAAGAATTAAATAAAATAGATGTGGTTCAGAAAGGAGAAAAAACAACACAAATAAAATAAGAAGAGTAAATATTAAATATTGTAAAATAATATAATAATAATAATAATATTATTATTATTATTATTATTAATTTTTACTATGATTAATTTATATTATATTTCCATTAGTTTTAATATATTAATAAAATGACACAATATAACTTACTAATAATATAAGAATAATGCAAATATGTATTTTTAAAATTGTTATGATTCATTAGTTTTTATGCAAATATGTATTTTTAATATTAGTATGATTCATTAGTTTTCTTATAATAATTTTAAATTATAGATGGCGTTTTTTATATATTTAAATAAACAAAAAATAATATTAAAAAATAAAATATAACTTATAATTATTCTTCTTCTTAATTATAGGAGAATTTGATATATATTAATAACTGTTAAAAATTTCCTTAGTTTTCATAGAATAATAAGTATTAATTTTTAATCTTTACTTTTTTACTTGCTGTTTATTAACCTTATTATTCTTCTTTTGATAAATATCATGTTTCTTATTCTACTCCTTAATCATCATTTGAAATATGATATTAAAGATAGACATAAAAGTAATGACTAAAAGGAGAAAGAGAAAGGATAGAGGAGGGATAAGGGGAGAGAGAACAAGGAGAAATTGGGAGACATGAGAAATAGATATGGAATGTATATGGATAAATAAAATAAAGAATAATGAGATAGAATAGAAAGATAACATTAAGAGAAAAATGGCAAGAGAGAGAGTGCATGATAAAGTGAGAGAGGGAATAAGCGAGTGACAAAGATAGAAGAGGTTAATATAAGGGGAAGGGAGAGGAAAATAGAGAAAAAGAAATAAAATACTGAAGAAAGAGAAAGAGAGTGAGAAAAGAAGAGTGAGAAATACATAATCAATGAGAGAGAAAAAGAAAAGTGAGTAAGGGATGATCAATTAATAAAATAAGATGGTTGATAAATAAGGAGGAGATAAGCGAGGATGTGTGAAATGAGATAGAACTAAGAAGATAGCAAAATAAAGATGTTCAAAAAAGGAGAGTTTCGAAGAGAGTAAAATGAAAGAGAATACTAAGGAGAGTATCAGAAAGAGAAAATAATGAGACAAAATGAAGGAGAGAAGAGATAAACAAAATGTTTGTTATACACAAATTAGAAATTAAGTGAGATATATAGAGAAGACAAAGTGAGGGAATTGGAAAAAAGAAATAGGAAAGATAGAAAATAGAATAAGCTTGATCTAGGAGATAAAAGAAAGTAAGTTAGAGATGAAAGATAGAAAAAGAATAAGAAAAAGCATGATAAGGCAAAAGTGAAACTACAAGTAGAAATAAAGAGGGATGAGGGGTGTGAACCAAGACAAATAGAGAATTTAAGAGAGAGGCTGAGTGATAAAAAATTAGAAAGATTATTAGGAATAAATTTGTTGAGGGAGAGAAGTATAGTCATATAGACATGAAGAAATATTGATGGTATGAGAAAGAGAGGCAAGGAGATCAATATGATAATAAAAAGGGAATTATGGTAATATAGAGAATAGAGAGAAGATTAGGAGATGAGAAAGTGCAATAAAAAATAAAGGGAAAAGAGAGTGCCAAAAAAGCAAATTGGAGTGGTGAAAAGAGAGAGAGAAGAGATGTAAAGAGATTTTGTAATGAAAACGAGAAATAAATGAAGGGGGAAATAGAGAGAGATATAAAGAATGAAAACAATAAGGATGTAAGAAAAGAATCAATAAAAAGCATATAAAAGATGTAGTGGACAACATAGAGGGAAGAGAGAAAGTATGAAAAATGATAGGATAGATAATAATGATAAAAAATCTCGCTTTTATTATCTTACTTTATTTACTAATTATGAATAATAATGTTTTTAATTCCTATAATTGTTTTTTATTTCCTTTTGAAGTCCTCTTAAAAATTATATGTATTTATGCTTATTAAATTTCAATTATTGTTTACTGTACATAATATGTTAATAAAATTAGTATTAATTATAAACACATAATGCAAAATTTCATAGGAAAATTAATATTTAAATTTGATAATGTTTGTCACTTCAATCATTACTACTTATTCATATAATAATTTTTTAATTATTATAAGTTTTCTAAAAAAATAATTAATTACTATACAAGAAATGTGGAATAGAATAATTGTTTTTAATACCATTGATTAGTTGGCCAAATTTTAATAATAAAAAATTTATTCTCATGTTAATTATAATTATAACTACTTACATAAATAACATATTAAATTACTATAATTATTATTTTTATGATAAATTCCTTTTAAGAAGAATAATTTTTAATTTCAAAAAATATTATAATAGTTACTCTATCCTTGATCAATCTTTTAATTGTACCTGATAATTATAAAAATTAATTCTTAAGTATAGTGTATAGAACATCAAAATAAAAAAGTTAATTGATTATTAATTTATAATAATAGTAATAAGAACGTTTTTTGTAAGCAAGATATTAAATAACAAAAAAATTTATTTTGTTTTCCTTTTGTTTTCAAATTCTAAAATGAATATGATGACAAACATCAAGAAAAATCAAATGAGAATTCATTATAAATATAAGCTTAGAAAAAGAATAATTTAATACCTTTCTATTATCTTATTGTTAGCAATTACTAATTAAGAAAAAAATTAAACAAACTTATGAAATTACTTATTCAATTAAAATAGTAAAATTTAAATTTTTTTAGAATATATTAAAATTAATTACTGAATAGTTTCTTTTTGCCTTCTTATTTTTTTAAGTATTGTTTTAATGAACAATGTGATTAAAAAAGAAAAACTATGGTAAAGGAATAATATAAAATGATGATTCATAAGAAGAAGAATAAGAAAATATAAAGAAAAAAATATCTATTAGAGGAAGGGAATTATAATAAAAGAAATGGGAGTAAATGAAGAAATTAAGATATAAGAAAAAATAAAATATGATAAGTTTCAAAAATAAGCATGATAATAAGAAGAACAAGAAGAAACACATGTGATGAAATAAGAAAACAGATATGAGGAAGGAAAAAAATGAATATTGCTAATTAATAAGAAGAAATATGGATTTTCATTAATAATAATAATAATATTTACAATGATCATGATGTTATTTTGTTATATTTATCATATTTATAAAATAAAACATAATTCTTAATAATAAAAAAACAATAACACAATTAAATAACTCTTATAATATTACAAGATGTTAATTATTTTATAATAGATTTTAATTATTAATGGTACAATAAATTTAACTATTAATTGCATCTAAAATGATAAAAATTTACTTTTTAATAATATAATGTAAATATTTTATTCCAAAAAATGTTTTATGTTTTTGAATTCATTACTAATATCTATTAAGATACAAAGCATAATTTATAATTGTTCTTATTTAAAAGTTACTTTGATAACTTTTAAAGCTTATTAAAAATTTTCCAATTTTTATATAGCAATTTTTATTCTTTAATTTACTACATTTAATTTGTTAGTCACATTAACTTCTTTTCATTCATGTCATGTTTCTTATTCTTTTTTTATTTTCTTTTCAAATAGTATGTTGAAGATAAACATTTAAATTGTCACTAAAAAGAAGAAAGGTAAAAATAAATAAGAAGTAGAAAATGAAAATGGTGACAAAATACATTTATCTGAAATATTTACAGATAAATTAAAATTTGGAATGCTTAGAAAAAAGATAAAAAATAATATGAGATAAATTGCATAAGAGTGCATACTAAGTAAGAGAGGGAATGAGCAGGAGAGAAAGATAGAAGTGATTAGTATATGGAGATGGTAGTTTAAGAGAGAGAAAAAGAAATAAAGGAGTAGAGACAAAGAGAAAGAGAGTGAATGAGTATGACAAAGCAAGAAAAAGATAATTATAGACTATTAGAGAAGGAATAAGTGAGGAAACATCAATTAATAGATTAGTTGATGAAGTGATAATGTGGAGATATGAGAAGAAGAAATTAGTTAAGATACATAAAAAACTTTGACAAAAGGAAATGGCGGAGAGAGTTTTGGAGAGAGTAAGAAAACAGTTGAGTGATAGTAAAATAAAGAGAAAGTTAGGAAGATATTCCTTATAAGAAAGAGGGCATTTAAAGAATGATACATGAAGTGATTATGAAGGTATAAGAAAGAGAGGCAAAGTGATGGATTAGTGATGAAAAAATAAAATAGAGCAATATATAGATGGGAGAGAAGGTAAGGAAATGCAAATATGAGATATATAACAAAGAGTAAATAGAGAGTGAAATGGGTGAGATAGAGTGGTGAAAAGAGAGAGTGATAGAAAAAAAGAAATTGAAAGATAGTTGGACAATAGTAGGAAAATAACTAAAGAAGAACATAAAGAGAGATAGAGAGATAAAAATTAGAGAGAAGAAAGAGGAGAGAAAAGAGTAATAAAGGGTTGACAAAAAGCATTAGAGAGATAAAAGAATGATGGATATAGAGGATGAAGAGAGATAAAGAGCTACAGGTATTATGAATAGGATTGATGATATTAAAAAGAAGAGTAATGAGTGTAAAAATCAATAGAGAATATTGGTAGATAATAGAATAAGATAGAATGAATGAACCAGAAGGAGGTTAATATGATATAGAAAGAGGCGAAGTCAAGGAGAGTGAAGAGTTATGAAGAGAACAAAAGTAAAAGATAAAGAATTTGACTAATACAAAAAGATGAAAAGTTAAAGAGATAAATAAATATGTAGAGAGAAGAAAAGTGTATAATATATAATTAAAGGTAAAGATACAAATTAAAGAGACATCTTAACTTAAAAACTTAATGAGTAAAGAAGTATATGTAGATAGATAAAAAGAAAATGATGAACAAGGTAAAGAGAGAGAACTATAAGAAAGAAGAGTGATAACAGAGAGTGAAGTTAAACACTATGACAACGAATATGATAAAGAGAGACTAAATACTTTGAGACAAAAAGAAAAGGTGGAAACGTTAGGGTGAGATAAAGAGGTATTATGTCAAAGGAACTTCAAGAGAGAAAAGAGGTCTAAAAGGAGGGAGAGAAAGGGAGAGAGAGAATAAGGAGAAGTGGCCAATAAGAGAAAAAATGAGATAAAAATATAGTAAAAAGAGATAAATGAAAAGGGTGAAAATTAAAATATTTATAAAGAATTATACACAACAAGAGAGATATAAAGTAAAATAAAGGAAGCAAGAGAAGAGAGAGAAGAATACAAAGAGATAAACAAGAAATGGAAAAAAAATAATTAGGAGGCAAATGGAGAAAGGTAAAAAGATAAAAATAAAAAGTGAAAGAAAAAAAGAACCAAGAGGGACAATGATAATGAAGAGGAGAAAAAAGGGAACAAGAGTGAACAATGTAGAGACTTTAAAGTAATAAACAAAAGCAAAAATGGAAAACTTTGGAGATTGAGCAATGAGAAAGGAAGAGAGAAATAGAATGTGAAAATGACTTATAGGGAATGAGAAAAAAGATCAAGAAGAAGGAAACATAAGCTAAAAGTGATAGAAAGAGGAGAGAAAAAAAATAGAGAAGAGAATGAGAAAAGGGAAAAGAAGTAGATTAAGAGGTTGAGACTAAGACAGATAGAGATAAATTCTTAGAGGGAAAAAGAAAGAAATAGAGTTACAGATGATGGATGAGAAGACAAGGGAGAATGTAAGTGAAAGAATAAAAGTGAGATTTATAGAGACAAAAGGGGAGAAATACACAATAATGAGTGAGGGTAAGATGTAAAAGGAGAGAATTAAAAAGTAAGAGGGCAAGAGACAAAATAGCAAAGGGCATGAATTTTAAAGTTAAAAGAGAAGAAAGAGGGGTAGGAGAAGTGAGACAAGAGAAAATACAAAGAGGTTAAATGAGAGATCACATAGGTTGCCGAGAGAGGAGATAGACAACAAGTGTATGACATTAACATAATGGAAGACAAACAATGGGAAAGAAGGACAAAGATTCCACAAGAGATAAGGTGGAGAGATAAAGAGTAGTTAAAGAAGGGTGAAAAGGTAGAGGGAATGAGGCAAAGAGAAGATGAATAGAGTGAGGATGTTGTGAGAGATTGTGAAAGATAGAGGAAAATAAAGAGTGGGAAGAGAAAGATAGCTATAAGTGATTGATGAGAGTGAGAAGAATGATAGGGTGAAAGCATGAAGAGTGAGTGACAGCAAAAGAGAGATAGACTAGAGAATGTTCTTGAGAGGGTCGAGGGATACTGTGAAAATGTTGAAGAGATCAATAAAATTAGACAACAAAGTTAGTGTGATAGAGATGGAAAAAATAGTTATAATGACAAAGATTAAAAAGCATGTGCAAGAATCCATATGGAAATAAAAATAAGTGAGGAAAGTGTGAAGGTGATAAGAAAGATGGTTAAGAAAATTATAGGAGAAAGAGAGATAAAGAAAAGATATTAAGTAAGAGAGAGAAAAAAGATTGATATAGGAGAGAATTATAAGGGACATAATAGAAAATTACATTGAGAAGATAAAGCTAAAAAAGAGCTATAGATTGTGAGAATAAGATAAAAAGGAGATATAATAAGGAAGCGAAAAAATTACGAAGTAGAGAAGGTGATACATAAAAGAGATAAAATGAGTAAATGATATGTAGCTTAAAAGAAGATATAAAGAGAAGTCTAGATGAGATAGATTGATGAGTCATAGAGAGAAAGAAATAAATTTTTAGAGATTTTTATTTAGAGAGAGAAAGAGAAGAAAAATAAAAAAGCAGTCAAACATTAAGATTAAGAGAGAAAAAAGGAGGAGAGCAATGCAAAGAAATTATTTCAAAAAGAGTAATTGAATGAGAAAAAAACAAAAAGAGAGGGAGATGTAATAGAAAAAAGAACAACTTAAGAAGGAGAAGATCATGAAAGAAAGGGAGACAATTTCAAAAAAAAAGATGATACAAGCTACAATAATGAATGTGAAGGTGAGAGGCCCAAATATTTTGTGAGAGAAAAAACTATTGATAAAGGGATACAGATAGAGAGAGAAACTGAAAGTAATGTTGGAGAGAAAAGAGGAATATGAAGAATTAGTTATTAATCCTATAAGGAAACATTATTTTGAAAAGGAAATATAAAAAATAGTATCACTAATAGTGATTTCTAAAAATTCTTTAAAATTAAAAATTTATTTTTTAATTATTATTTATCATTATAATCCTCTAAAATAATATTTATTATTTCTAATTATTTCAAGATTAATTCTTAATAATAAAAATAGTTATAATTAAATATTCTTAACATTTAAAGGTAAGTTAGTTAAATTACCATTCATTTCTAATTCGTAAAGTGATATATATTAGCATAACTAATTTTCAAATTTAACAATTTTTTGGTTGTTAAAAAATTTCCTACATATGTAAATTGCTAACTCTTAATTATTGTATTTCTTATCAAGCATAATTAATTATTTTGAATAACCATTAAAAATTATACATAACAATTACTACTAATAGTATTGACCAAAACAAACAAAAATTACTCTAGCAATCAGTTAACTATTGAAAAGTTACTGTCATGTTAATTGTAACTCTAATCTTCTTACATTAAAAAAAATAATATTAAAAATGTAAAAAATTACTATTATTATTATTATGCTTAAATCTATGTTGAGAAGAAAAATTTGTAATTACTAAGAATGAAATAATAATCACTTTATTCATAATCTTATTAATGAATATTAAAATTATAAAATTTATTTATTAGAAATAGTGAAAAAGAAAAAAAAAATTGTTAATTACTATATTACACTTAAAATAATAAATAGTTTTTAAATGATATGTAAAAAATAACTAAAATATTTTTTCTTTTTTTTATCCAATTTTAGAAAAGAATATTACAATACAAAGTGAGAAAAATTAATTAGAACAACTTATAAAAGGAAGATTATTGTGAAAAGTGAGAATGGGTGAGAGAGAAAGAGCCAAAAAGTGAGTAGCATGAACTTTAGAGTTGAGGAAAAAGAAAATGGGGGTAAGAAATTTGAAAAAAAAGTACAAAGAGGTATAGTGAGAGATCAAATTTGTCATAGAGAAAGGAGCTAGAAAAGGAGAATAAGTCATTGACAAAGTGAAGACATATTATTAAAATGAATGAAAAAGAGTCCAAAAGAGAATGAAGGTGGAGAGAAGAAGAGTAAGTTGTTGGAATGGAGAAGGAGAGGGAAATGTGACAAAGAGAGTGAGAACAAAATAAAGAGCTAATGAGAGATACAGACATAGGGAAAGACAAAATAAATATGAGAAGAGAAACACATAGCTATGATTCATAGATAAATAAGGGAAGAATTGATAGAATGTAAACAAGAAGAGTCAGTGAGACAAAAAAGAAATCAATTTAAGATAATGTTTATTGGGTAGAAGGATAATAAGATAATGATGAAGTGATCAACAAAGAGAGAGAATAAAGTCAAGGTGTGATAGAGAAGGAAAAATTAGAGTGTGAAAAAGACAATGAATCTAGTGAATGAATGCATAAGGTAACAAAGAAAAGTGGGGGAAGTGAGAATGGGAGCGAGATGGGCACGAAAGTTGTGAGAGAAAGAAACATATAGAGAAGAGAATACGAAAGAGAGAGGGAAAAGTTAAACTTGTTAGAGAACTATATGGGAGGAGGGCAAAGTTGCATAGAGATGTTCAACTCAAAAAAAGAGTTATAGGTTGTGAGAATTAGATAAAAAAGAGACATTAGAAAGCAAAGAAAAAATTACAAACTTGAGAAGGTGATATATAGGATAGAGGACTAAGTGCATGATATGTAACTTATGAGGAGATAGATAGAGAAAGGTAAGAGATTGGTGAGTCATAGAAAGAAAGTGACACATGATGGACATTTTTGTTTAGAGCGAAAAAGAGAAGGAATATAAAGATGTAGGTAAACATCATGATTGACGAGAGAGAGAGAACCGAACAGGGAGAGTTGCAAAGAAATAGCTTTAAAAAGAGAAACACTAATTGAATGATAATGAGGACAAGAAGAGAGAAAGAAGCAATAAAAAAGATTATCTTAAGGGAAGATCAAGAGAAAAAGAAAGATGACTTTGGGAAAACATAATAGAGGCTATGACAAAGAATGTGGAGAGAAGCACAATATTTTGTGAGAGAAAAGCTATGATTTAAGGGGACAGAGATTGAAAGTGAAAATAATATTAGTAAGAAAATACAAAACATTATTATTTTGCAATAAAAATATAAAAAATAGTATCATTAATAGCAATTTTTCAAAATTATCTAAAATTATTAAGTAATGTCATTGCAAAATTTTTTTTTAAAAAGAATAACTATTATATAAACTTTTCTTAAAAATATAGTAATTGTAATATGTCAAGATTAATTATAATTGATTGTTGTTATTTTTTAAAAAATATATCATTTAAATTACAATCCATTATTAACGATTAAAGTAAAATTTATTAACATAACTAATTTTTTAACTTTAAAAATTATTTGGATTTTAAATAATTTGTATTTTTACGAATAGCTAATTCTTAATTATAATATTTCTTATGAATAATAATTAAATATTTTGAATCATTATTTAAGAGATTAAGATAACAACTATTACTAAATTTAATGGTAATAACTAAACAAATGGCTCTATCATTTAATTATAAAAACTTTATTCTCACATAAAGTACAACTTTAATCTTCTAAAGTAAATAACTAATATTGCAATTATGAAATTATTATCTTTATTATTATGCTTAAAATGTTTTAAGAAAAAATATATAAACACTAAGAATAAAATAATAATCACTATATTCGTAATCTTGTAATTAAATATTTTATTTATAAAATTTATTTCTTAATAATAGTAAAGAAAAATAAAAAAATAAAATTTAATTTGTTAAATTTTGGTGAAAATGATAATAACTTTATTCTAAACCTACCCGAAGAAATCAAATAAATAATTATTTTTTCTTCTTTTAAATTTTAGAAAACAATATTATAACAAAAAATAAGAAAAAATTTAATAAGAACTAATTATAAAAAGAAGATTAAAAACGAAAGAAGTAAATGCATAATTTCTTTTTATCTTATTATTTTTTTAAAAAAATTAAAAATATTTTTAAATTAAAAATATAAATTTAAAATTACAATTATAATAAAAATAATTAATATTCTTTTTCAAAAAACATTGCAAAAAAGTACTAATAATTTTATTTTGATCTTCGTTTTTTTATATGGTTAAAAATAATAATATGATTAAGAAAATGAAATCTTGAAGGATTATTATTGAAAGATGAATAAGAAAAAGAATACAAAAAATATAGGACACAAAATAAGAATAATAAAAATACAAAAACATACTTAAAGAAGAAAAGTAAAAGTAGGAAAAGTAATAAATTGTGATATGATGGGGAAAAGAAACTAGATTGAAATAGAGAGCATAAGATAGAGTTTGACATAAAATATTTTTAGTTAATATGAATAAAGAATGCTATAAGAGAAGTCATAAAAAATTGTGAGAGATATTTTCCTATTAGAGAGTGCATGACAATGTGAGTGAAGGAATAAGTGGGAGAGAAAGATAGAAGGGATTTTTATAAGGATATCAGAGTTAAAGAGAGAAAAAAATAAAAAAGGAAAAGATAGTGAGAAAAGGAGTGAGGGAGTAAGGTAAAGCAAGAAAGAGATAATCATGGACAATTAAAGAAGGAATAAGGGAGGAAGCATCAATTTTTATAATTAGATAGTGAGTGATATTATAGTGAAAAGAGAAGAAAGTGTGTAGAGATATAATTTGTTAATAGACTTAGACATGAAGTAGGGATGGATAGAGTTTGAAAGAGAGAGATAAAAGAGAGAGAGAGAGTAGTAAAGAGATTATTATAAAAAGGAAATAGTTAGATATAAATGTTAGAATTTAGATAAATATATAGATTTTTAAATGAGATAAAAATGGAGTTAGTTATAGAGAGAAGATAACATGAAAGAGGCGAAAGGAAAAGGATATAAAATAGCTAATTGAGAGAGTCAAAGAGAAAAGGAAAGAAAGAGAGTTACAAAGAAACAAAGTTTAAAGGAGAATAGAATAGTTTAAGAAAGAGTGAGGAAAGAGATTAGAAAAGCTTAAAGATGGAACAAAGAAGAGGAAAGTGAGTGAGCATGTTGGAAGAGAAGTGAAAGAAGTACAAAAGACAAATAGAGATAGAAAGAAAGAGAGAGAAGTGTGAAATTAAGAAAGTAAGAAAGAGGTATAGTGATTATAAAATAAAGAGAAAAGTTAGGAAGAGATTCGTAATAAGAAAGAAGGTATTTATAGATGGAGAAATGAAGACTTGGTGAAGGTATAATAAAGAGAGCAAAGTAATAGATGAGTAATGAGAAAAAGAGATTAGGCAATATTGAGAAGTGATAAAAGATAAAGAGATAGACAGGTAAGATATATAATAAAAAGTAGAAAAAGAGCGGTAAAGATAACATAGAGTAGTGAAAGGATTAAGAGTGAGAGAAATAAGACATTGAGAGATAATTGGGAAACAAGAGAGAAATAAATGAAGAGCATAGAAAGAGATAAAGAGACAAAAAATAGAGAGGTAAGAAGATAAAAGCAATGAGGAGCACATCCGAGATATAAGAGAAGAGATTAAGAAAAAGAGAAATTTAGGACAAAAGGTAGCAAATAGAAGGGCAATAATAGAAGAAATTAAGAGAAGACAGCGAAAAAGATAGGGTGACAAAGTGTTGATAAACATTATGAAAGATGTTGAAGAATGATGGATATAGAAGATGAAAAGTACTGAGGAGCATGAGATAATAGGAATGGGATTGATGATATTAGAGAGAAAAGTAATGAGAGTTTAAACTAAAGAGAATATATGGAGATTGTAGAATAAGAAAGAATGCATAAATGAGATAGAAGTTGAAATGATATAGAAAGAAGGAAGGTCACGGAGTGTGAAGAGTCATATAGAGAAAGAAAGCCAAAGACAAAGAATTAGACTAACACATAGTGACTTCAGAGGCAATGAGGTGAATAAATATAAAGGGAGAAGTAAAGAATGTTATATATAATAAATTGTTGAGATAGAGATTAAAGAGGCATGCAAACATAAAAATGTTTACGAGTAAGGAAGCATACGTAGAGAGATCAATAGAAAATTAAGAATAAGGTAAAGAGAGAAGATGATGAAAGAAGAGTGATAATATAAAGGCAAGATAAAAACTAAAAATAATACAATAGAAAGGGACTAGATACATTAAGATCAAAAGAAATGTAGCAAAAGTGAGGGATAGATAAAGAGATATCAAGTCAAAAAGAAATTGAGAGAATAAGGGACTTTAAAAAGAGAAAAAATAAAGAGAAGTGGGAAAATAAAAGAAAGAAGACAAAAAATAAAAAATAGAAACAATTCATATATGAAATAGATGGAGAAAGATAAAGAGATAAAAAAGAATAAGAAAGGAAAAAACCATTGATGAACAATGATAAGGCAGAAAAGAAAATGCAAAACAAGTAGGAGTGAAAAATGTGATAGTTCAATAAAAAAAATGAAAGGAAAATTGGAAGTCTTTGGTAATTGAGGATTTAGAAAGGAAGAGATAATTAGAATTAGAAAAGTCTTTAGAGAGATTGAGAAGAAAGATGGGGAATAAGGAGAGAAGAGAGAAGAGAAAGAGGGGAAGAGAAAATGACAACAAAGAAGTTAGCAGGAAGAGGGAAGGGAGTGAAACTGAGAGGCTATGATTAAGAGCAATAGAGATAGATTATGAGAGAAAAATTAGAATGAAAGAGAAAAGCAGATGATTGTTAACTAAAAAAATGAGATTAAAAGTGAAACACTAAAAGTGAATTTCATAGAGAGAAACAGGGATAAATAAAAAATTTGTAGCAAAGAGTAAAAGGTGAAAAAGGAATGGAACCATGCGAGAGCAAGAGGAAAAAAGTGAGGGGCATGGATTTTAGAGTGGAGAGAGAAGAAATAAGGGGAACAAAAGTAAAAGAAGAAAAAATAAAGAGGCTAATAGTGATCAAATTGGAAGTAGAGAGACAAGATAGATAACTAAGGTAAGGCATCGGTGAAGTGAAAGACAAATAATTGGGAATAAGGAGAAAAGATCCAAAAGAGAGAGAAGGTTGAGTGAGAAACATTATGTTCTTGGAATGGAGAAAAGTGAGATAGAAATGAGGCAAAGAGAAGGAGAGTAGAATAAGGAGCCAATAAGAGATAAAAAATAACATAAAGGAAGACAATGGAAGAGAAGGTCATAGCTATGATTGATAGATAAGAGAGAGGATTGAAATAATGAAAATAAGAAGAGTGAATGAGACCAAAAGAGACATAAACTTGAAATAGTGTTTGAAAAGGCTGATGGAAAATGGGATAATGATGAAGAGATCAACAAAAGGAGATAATATTGTCATAATGTGATGGAGAAGAAAAAAATTAAAGATAGCATCAAAGACAATGAATCTAGTGAGAGAATGCATAAGGTAACAAATAAAATTTAAGTGAGAATATGAATAGAGAGATGAGTGAGAAAATCATGAGAATGAGAGATAAAGAGAAGAGATTAATGAAAATTGAGAAAAGATAGATTAATGAGAGAATTGTAATGGTGTTAGTACTATATTTCAGAGAAGATAACTAAAAAAAGAGCTATATGTTCTGAAAATGAGATAAAAAGAGAGTTGTCAGATGGGAGACAAACAATTGCAAACTAAAGAAGTTGATATATATGGTAGAAAGACAAAGTGAATGATATGTATCTTAAGAGTAGATAGGAAGAGGAAAGAAACTGAGAGAGAATTATGAGTCACAGAGAGAAAGTGACACATTTATAGAGATTTTTTTATTTAGAGCCAAAAAGAGAAGAAAGATAAAAATGTAGACAAACAATAATATTAAAAAATAGACAAAAAGGAAGAGAGAAATGCAAAGAAATTTTTCAAAAAATAAACACTAATTGAAAGATAAAGAGGATAAGAAGAGATAAAGAAATACAAAAAAAAAAAAAGAATAGCATATGAAGAAGAAGATTAAGGAAAAAAGAGAGATAATTTTGGAAAAATTTTGACAACAATAAAGAATGTGAAGGAGAGTCACAAATATTTTGTTAGTGAAAATGTTTTACAGAAAGGGATATAGATTGAGAGAAAAAAGAGAATAATATTTGAGAGAGATAGAGAAAAAACTAGTAAAATTAATTGTTTATCCAACAAATTAATATTATATTTTGTAGAAAATATAAAAAATTGTATCATTAATGGTTATTTTTTAAATTTTTTTAAAATTATTAATTAATGTTATAAAAAACTTTAACAAGAATAATTATTATATCAACTCTTTGTAATAAAAGTACTAATTATTAATTACCATTTTAGTCCTTTAGAATATTTTTTAAAATTCTAATTACTTAAGATTTACTCTAATTAACTATTCTTACTATTTAAAAAATATGTCATTTAAATTACAATTCATTATTGACCATTAAAGTGATATTTATTAAAATGGCTAATTCTTAATTGTTATAGATCTTATCAATAATAATTAATTATTTTATTAATTATTTATCAATTAGAGATTGCAAAAACTTTTGCTAACTGTATTGATCATGACTAATGATAATTGCTCTATCGATCATTTAAGTATAAAATAGTTAGTCCATATGAATTATAACTTTAATCTTAGGAAAATTACTTATATTGCAGATCTAGAAATTTTATATTATTATTATTATTATTGCTATTCTTTACAAGGAGAATAAAACAATGTAGAACATAATAATTAACCAAAAGAAGAGAATAATAAAAATAAAAGATTTGAAATAAAAGATGAAAATAAGAAATGAATAAAATTAAATATCAAGTATTTCAAGTGTAAATAAGACAATAAAAAGAAGATAAACAAAAAAAATGAGGTGAAAGGAGACTAAAAATAATAAAAGGAAGACAAATAGATAAAAAGAATAAATATAATGTTTTTAAATTATTAATAATACTATTGATTATTTGCTATTATTATTGTTCATTAATTTTATTTTTTTAAAAATTTATAATATAAAATTCATATATTTTAATTTCTATATTTTTAAAATTTGAAATAATAATTATTGTTTATAATAAAATGATAATTAGTGTATGTTATCTTATGATTATTGTGAAAAATTAATTATTTTAGAAACATTTTAAATTAAAATTATATAAAAAATTTTATTATTCACTATAATTATAACAAAAAATCTTTTTTTTAATAAAATGGAATTATCTAATTCATAAAAGATTTATTTTATTTATTTGTATTTATAAATAATATTTATTATAATAGTAAATATAACCTGTAATTGCTCTTCTTATTAAGTACATGTGATTTTGATAACTCTTAACGATTACAAAAATTTTCTAAATTTTAAAAGAATAAGATTTAATAATTTATAAACTTTATTTTATATTTTAAAATTCTTTAACTTTTATTCTTATTTTGATTCATATCATGTTTCCAATTCTATTTCTAAATTTTCTAATGAGATTGGACATTGAAGGTGGAAACATAATGAATAATAAAAAATAGGTAGAGAGAGAACTTGAATAAAAAGGAAGAAAATAGGTGAGGTGAGAAAAAAAAAATAAGGCATATCTTGAAAAATAGAAATAGAAAAGACTAGGAGAAAAGAGGAAAATATTATTAAGAGATAGATGGCAAAATGGAGAATGTTGTTAGAGTGAGGGAGAGAGAGAGGGAATGAATAAGAAAGAAAGATCGAAGAGATTGCTATATAAAGAATTTAGCAGAAGAGGTCGAAAAAAAATATAGCAGTGATGAGAGACAATGCAAGTGAAGTAGTGAAGTAGAATGATAAAGTGATAATAATTTAGATTGAGAGTAAGGGAAAAACATGGGAAGAAGCATCAATTGATTAAACAAAAAGGTGGACTAATAAGGAGGAGATAAGGGAAGAGAGAGCAAGATGAGAGAGAATAGATTTAAAAGAGCAAGATAAATATATATAGAGAAGGAGACAATGTTGAAGTGTGGAAGATAAAATGAAGATAGTAGGTAGTGTGTTAGAGAGAGAAATTAAAAAAAGTAGAAATGAAGGAGAGAAAAGATAGCAAAACCTTTGAGATAAATGAGATATAAATTGAGGGAAATATAATGAGAAGAGAAAGAGAATGTGAGGGGTTAATTAAAGTAATTTGAATGATTTGGTGGAGAGAATTTGAGAGAAAGATGGAAAGGAGTTTAAAGGAAAAATTTATGGAGAAACGAATGGAGTAAGAAAGAAAATGCAGAGAGAAACATAATGATGGAAAACATGATTAGAGAAAAGTGGAACTTGAAAAAGCTTTAGAGTGTGATAATGAGGTATAAAAAAGTTGAGTGAAATAGAGAACGTAAGAGAGAGGTTTATACAAAATATTTCTAGCAATTATAGAAATAGAGAATGTTATAAGAGAAATGATAAAAAAAGTATGATATAATTTTCTTAAGGGAAATGCATGATAAAGTTATAAAGAGAATAAGTAAGAGAGATAGATAGAAGGGATTGTTATAAGGATATAGAAGAGGAGAAGATAAAAAGAAATAAAAGAGTAAGGATGTAGGGAAAGAGAGTGATGGAGAAAGACAGAGAAAGAAAGAGATAATCATATACTATTAGAAATGGAATAAGTGAGAAAGGAAGCATCAATTTATAAAATTAGATGGAGTGATATTATGGAGATAAGAGAAGAGAGAGTGAGTCGAAATAGAATTTGTTAAGGGACCTAGAAAAAAAGAAATAGGGAAGGGGAGAGTCTAGAAGAAAGTATTATAAATAGAAAATAAAGAGAGGTAAAAATGATGGAAGGTTGAGATAGATAATGAGTTTTTCTAAAATGAGATAAAATTTGAGTTAGATACAAAGAGAAGACAATGTGAGAGATGAGAAAGGAAAGAGAAAAAATAATTACTGGCAAGAATCAAAGAAAAAAGAAGGAAAGAGAGTTAAGAAAAAGAGAAGTTTAAAGGAGAATAGAATACAAAAAGAAAGAGATAGGAATGAGGTTAGAGAAGTTTAGAAATATATGAAAGAGAATGAGAATGATGGAAGATTTGTTAAACTAGTGAAAGAGACAAAAATAGATAAAGAGGAGAAGAGTGAGAAGTGCAAAATAGAGATAGTAAGAGGCAGGTCGAGTAGTGGACAAATAGATAAAAAAGTTAGGAAGAGATTCCTTATAGGTAAAGGGAATTTAGAGGTGGAGACATTAAGAAATTGTGATGGTATAAGAAAGAGAGGCAAATCAATTGATAAATGATGAAAAAAATAGATAAAGCAATATAAGCAAGAGATAGAAGATTAAAAGAATAAGATGTGAGATTTGTAATAGAAAGTAGATAGAGATAGTCAAAAAACGCTCAGACAAAGTGGCAAAAAGTGAGCACAAGAGACGAGACATTGAGAGATACTTGAATAGTAATGAAGAAATAACAAAAAAACATAGATGGAAATAGAGAGTAAACAAAATAGAGAGGTAAGGGATCAGAGATTTAAGAGAAGTGATGAGAGAGGAGAGAAATATAAGAAAGAAAATAAGAAATAGAAGATAAATAATAAGAGAAATAGAGAGAAGAGAGAGGAAGAGAAAGGAGAGTGACAAAGGTTTTCATAGAAATATTAAAGCGATAGAAGTATGATGGATATTGAAGATGAAAAGAAATGGGGAGAAAGAGATAGTAGTAATGGGATTGATGGTATTAAAGAGAAAAGTAGTGAAAGCAAAACTGACAAAGAATAAAGGGAGAGTTCAATGAGAAAAAATGAGTGAATGAGGAGGATAAGATGTTATAGGTAGTGACAAGGTTAGCGAAGATGAAGAGTCATCAAGAGAAAAAAGTCAACGCAAAGAACTAGACTAATGCATAGAAACCAAAGTGGTAACAAGGTCAATAAATATAGAGGAAGATGTAAAGTATAGTACAAATAATAAATGGTCAACATAGAAATTAAAGAGACATGTAAAAATAAAAAATTTGACAAGTAAAGAAGTCTAAGTAGAGAGATAAAAAGAAAATAAAGAATAAGCTAATGTGAGAGAAGACCATGAAAGAAGTCTGATAAAAAAAAGAAGATAAAAAATATGAGAAATAATATATTAAAAAGAGGATAAATATATTAAGATAAAAAATAAATGGAATAAAAGTGAAGGATAGATAAAAAGATATAAAGTCATAGAGAAAGAAAGAAACAAAAGTGAAAAACTAGTGAGAAAAAATAGGGTGCGTGGGAAATAACAGAGAAAAGAAAGTAAAATATAAACAAAAAGAGATATAAGAGAAGGTTAAGAAAAAATATATTTACAAAAATGTTATCACAAAAAGAGAGATATAAAGTGTAAGACAAAAAGGCAGAGAAGAGAGAGACAAACATGAAGAGATAAGAAAGAAATTGAAAAAATATAGATTAAGAAATAGATCAAGAAAGATAAAGAGATAAAAATTGAAAAAAAAGGAAAAATCTCTCAGGCAATAATGATACTGAAGAATTGAAAAAATAAGGAACAAGTGGGAGTGAGAATTGTGAGAGTACAGTGAAATAAAATGAAAAGGAAATAATAAGTTTTTGGTGATTGAGGATTAAGAAAGGAAGAGAGAATTAGGATTGAAAAATTGCTTATAAAGATTATGAAGAAAGATGGGGATGGTGGAAAGAAGAGTGAGTAAAAGTGTATACCACTGATTTTTATGTGATTTGGCTTAAATTTAATCTTTCATCTACCCTTGAGAAAAAATAGGCATAAAAAGAAATTATGTATGCCTTTTGACTAAAGAAGGCTAGGTTAGAGCATCACAAGAAGAAAATAGAATTAAGATACAATAACTTTCAAACAAAATAGAATTTCCAATAAAGGAAAACAAAGTGAAAATAAAAATCTATACAAACAAATTTCTATGTTTGATAAATACTCAAGGAACAATTAAGTTTAACTTTTTTACTTATAAAAAAGGAATTTGAGAGCTTAGTTAGTTGAAAGAATAACATGAAATTTGGACCTTGATGAGAAGGATGCAACATAAGGATGTTAAAGAGTGATGAGTAAGATAGAGAAGTCAATAATTGATGAAGATTTTAATTTAGAAAGAGAAAGAGAGACCAATGTAATGGAATAGTTTTAAAATGTGACAAACTAATTGAATGATAAAGAGGATAAGAAGAGAGTGGGAAGCAATAGAAGTAAAAGAATAGCTTAAGAAGGAGAAAATGAAAGAAAGAGAGACAATTTTGGGAAAAAGATTATGGAGGCTACAATAAAGAATGTGATGGAGAGGCACAAATATTTTGCAAAGAAAAGTTATGGATAAAGAGACATAGGTAGAAAGAGAAAAAGTGAATTCTATTACAAAGCAATAATGGAAGAAAAAGAAGAGTTAATTATTCATCCTATAAGGCAATATTATTTTGAGATGAAAATACAAAAAATAGTATCGTTAATAGTAATTTTTCAAAATTTTTTAAACTTATTAATTAATGTTTTAACAGAATCTTTTAAATAAGAATAACTATTATAGAACCTTCTCTTAATAAATGTAGTAATTATCAATTACCATTATGGTCTTCAAATTAATTTTTATAATTCTAATTATGTTAAGATTAATTCTAATAAATATTCTTATTATTTAATACAATGTTAATTAAATTGTATATTCTTATTAACTAATAAAGTAATACTTATTAGCATAACTAATTTTAAATTAAATAAATTTTTGTTCTTAAATAAGTCTTATTCAAACAACTAATTCTTAATTATTATAGTTCTCACCAATAATATTTAATTATTTTGAATAATTGATCAAGAATTAGAGATAATAAAAATTATTATGAACCATATTAATCATAACTTATGAAAATAGTTATAACCATCATTTAAGTATTAAAATGTTAATCTCATGTAAATTGTAATGTTAATCTTCTTATGTGAATAATCAATATTACAAATCTTAATATTTACTATTATTATTATCATTATTCTTATTATTTTGGATAAAAATATCTTGAGGAAAAAATTATTATTACAAAGAATAAAATAATAGTTACTTGATTCATAATACTGTAATTAAATATTAAAATTATAGACTTATTTCTTAGTAGTAATAAAAATGGAATAAAAAATAATTTTTTTCATTATTAAATTATAATAGAAAGAATAAATATTATTTTTGAAAAGATACCAAAAAAATAATTAAAAACTTTTTTTTCATTTTTTCATTTTTAGAGAATGACAGAAGTAAATTTATAAGTTAATATTACCTTACTTCTGACAATCACATTATAAGACAATTGTTGAAATAAAAAAATAATTATAATTTATAATTATAATAATTAATATAATTTTTTAAAAATATTGTAAACAAAGTAATAATAATTTTCTTTTCAATTTTTTTATTTTTCATGGATTCTTAAAAAGAATAATGTGATTTAGAAAGACAAATTTGGAGGTGTAATTATATAAAGATGACTCTCAAGAAGAATATAAAATAATGTAGGACACAAAAAGAACCACAAGAAGCTAATAATAAAAAATAAAAAATTAGAATAAAAGAAGAAACACGAAAAAAAATTAAAATTAAATATGAATTATTTCAAGTGTAAATAAGAGAATAAAAGGAGTTGAAAGAAACAATATTTTTTAAAGTATGGCAAAAACAATAAAAGGAACATGAATAATAATATTTAAAATTACTAAGAGTAAGCATAATTTTTTTAAAACTAATTAATAAGACTATTGATTATTATCAAATTTCTATTTATAGTAATCATTATTTTTTTGAAAAATTTGAAAATATAATATTTATATTTTTGTTTTATATTTATAATATCAATAACTTAAAATATTAATTATTGTTAATAGTGTTAGAATAATTATTTTGTGACATTAATTATTTTATAGCAATTCTGATATGAAAATTATGCAATAAATGTTTATGTTCATTCCAATTAACATAAAGTAAATCTATTTTTAAGATATTTTAATTTTTTATTCTTCATAAATTTATCATACCTAATTTAATACATAAATAGTATTTATCATTATAGTTAACATAATTTGTAGTTACTCTTCTTATTAATTACAAGTGATATTGATAAGTAGTAGGGGTTATTAAATATGTTTTAAATTTTAATAGCATAATAATTAATAATTATTGCACTTTATCTTACAATATTTGTTTTATTTATCATATGTTTTTGTTCATATCATGTTTTTAATTCTATTTCTAAATTTTTTTACAAAATAAGATATTGAGGATAGACATACAATAGATGATAAGAAAAGAAATATATAGAGAAAGAGATAAAAAAGAAACAAAGGTAAGAGATGTGAGAAATAATTTTAAAAATAAAATATATTTAGATAAATAGAAATAAATAAGACTATGGATTAGGAGAATGATAATAACAGAAAGATAGCAATAGAGAATGCATGATGGAGTAGATAAGCTATAATGTGCATGGAGAGAAAGATAAAAGAGATTCATATATGAAGAGTTGTGAGGAAGAGAGAAAAAATAAATAAAAGAGTGAAAAGAGAGAAAATGAGTGAGGGAGTGAGGTAGAACAAGAAAAGGAAAACATTTAAGAGTGAGAGTACAAGAAAAGATAGGGAGGGAGCATCAATTTATGGAATAATGTAGATTGATAAATGAGTGAATTAGAAGGAGGTTGAGATGATATAGATAGAGGTGAGGTCAAAGAGAGTGAAAAGTAATCAAGGGAAAGAAAGTCAAAGATAAAGAATTAGACAAATATATAGAAAAAAAAGTAAAGAGGTAAATAAATATAAAAGAAGAAGCAAAGCAGAAAATATATAATAAAAGGTAGAGAATGAGATTAAATATACATGCAAATGTAAAAGATTTGATGAGTAAAGAAGTATAAGTAAAGAAATACAACCAATGTGAAGAATAAGATAACGATAGAGAAGCGAAAGAAAGAGGTGATAATATAAAGAAGTAAAGCCTATGACACAATATAATATATGAAGTGTATACATTGAGACAAAAAGAAAAAAAGCAAATGTGAGGAACGAATAGATAAATATTAATATAAAGGGTCTTAGAGAGAGAACGCAAGTGTAAAGGGAGAGATAAAAAAGGATAAGGAAAAGGTATTTATGAAGCTAGATATGAAAAGAGAGATATAAGGTGAAACAAAAAAAGAGAGTAAGAGAGACAAGGTACACAAAGAGATAAACAAGAAGTAGAAAAAAATTAGATTAAGAGATAAATAAGGAAAGATAAAGAGATAAAAATAAAAAAAGAAAGGACAAAATCTTAGAGGAATGATGATACAAAAGAAGAGAAAAAAGGAGAACAAGTAGGAGTGAGTAATGTAAGAGAGTCGTTAAAGAAATTAAATGATAGGGAAAGTGGATTACTTTGATGATTGAGGATTAAGAAAAGTAGAGAGATTTAGAATTAGAAAGTGCCTTAGAGATGAAGAAACATGGGGAAGAAGGAAAGGAGATTAAAAAGAGATAGTAGGTGGAGTGCAACAAGAGATAAGAGAAAAAGGACAATAAGGAGATTAAAAGGTTGAGATTGAGAGTGACAAAGATAGATTATGAGATAGATTCATAGAGGGAAAAGAGAAAGAAAAAGAGATTTAGACTATTGATGAAGAAAAAAAGGAGTACAAGTGAAAGAAGAAAAGTGAGATTTAAAAAGATAAAGAGAAGAATTATTCAATAAAGAGTGAAGAGTTCATAGCAAAAAGAGACAATGAAAGAGTGAAACAGCAAGAGACAAAAAAGTGAGGAGCATGAATTTGAGAGTAAGAGAGATGAAAGAGGCGATAAAAGAAGTGAGAAGAAAAAAACAAAAAGAGCAAAAGTTAGAGATGAAATAGGTCATAGATTGAGGAGATAGAAAAAGAGAGTAAGGGAATTACATATGTGTGAATATGTGTGTGCATTTGTGTGTGCTTTTGTGTTCATTCACATGTCTGTGTGTTTGCATGTGCATGTGTGAGTTTGTGTAGGTTAGAGTGTGTGTGTGTGCATGTGTTTGTAAGCATGTGTTTGTGTGCATGTGCATGTGCAAGTATGCATGTATATAAATGAATTTGTGAATGTGTATGCGTGTGTCTATGCATGTGTGTATCTGTGCATGGATATTTATGTGCACGTGTGGGGCTGAGTATGCATGTTTGCATGTGGGCATGTGGGCATGTGTGCTCATGTACTTCTGTGCGTGGACATGTGTGTGCATGTTTGTCTGTGTTCATTCATGTGGGTTGCATGGGTGCATGGTTTGTGTATGTGTGATCATGTGTATATGTGATCATGTTTGTGCATGCATTTGTGTGTGTGTGTGTGCATGCGTGAGTATGCATGCATGTGTGTGTGGGGGGTTGTGTGCGTTGGTGTGGTCATGTGTGCATGTCTGTGGGCATGGGTTTGTGTGAGTGTTTGCATGTGTATGCACATCTATATGTGTGTGTACATCTTGTGTGCAAGCATGTGTATGAGTGTGAGTCATGTGTGCATGGGTTTATATGTATTTTAGTGTTTGTGTGCGTATTTTTGTGTTTTCAAGTCTACATGCATTCGCATGTGCTGATGTGCTTGTGTTTATCTTTATGTGTTTGCATTTGTGTGTGTGTTTGTTAATGTAAATGTGTGTGTCTTTGTTTGCTTGACCATGTGGGTACATGTTTATATCAGCATGCATGTGAGTGCAAGCTTGCATACATGTATTTATACTTGTGAATGCATGTGTGTTTGTACATCTGGGCATGTGGGCATGCATGTGCATGTTTGTGTATTCGTGCTTGTGTGTGTGCTTGTATTGGGTGCATGTGTGTTTTTTCAGTATGTGTGTGTTTTTATGTGTTTTGTGATCTTGTGTGTGTGCATGTCCCTGTGCATGTGTGTACATGTATGTGTGCATGTGCTAATGTGTTTATGCGTGTATACGTGTGTGTGCATGCATACATGTGCGTGTGTGTGCACGCTTGTTTGCATATGTGTGCATTTGGTTTTATGATTGTTCTTATATTTGCTTCTACATGTATACGTGCATGTGTGTGTTTATGCATGTGTGTGGGTATGTGTGTGCCCATGCATACACATGTTAGTGTGTGTGTGTTCATGTGCTAGTACGTGTGTGTACATATACGTGTGCATGTGCGTGTATGTGTGTGGGCATGTGCATATGCATGTGTGTGTGTGTGCAAGCTTGTCTGCATATGTGAGCGCCTTTGATCTTGTGTTTGTTCCTATGTGTGTTTGTGCATGCATGCATGCATGTGTGTATGCATGAGTCTGTGTGCTTGAGTGTGTGTGCATGTGTGTTTGTGTAAATGCATGAATACATGCCTGTGTGTTTATGCATGTGTGTGTGTCTATGCATGCTGTATATGTGCATGTTTGTGTGTGTGTGTGCATGTATGTGCATGGGAGGTGTATGTGATTGATTTTGTGTATGTGAATGAGCATAACATATGTGAGTGTGTATAAATTTACATGCATGTTTGTGATTGTTTTTGTGTGTTTTCTTTTGGATGTGTGTGTGCATGCATATGTTGTGTGTTTTTGTATATGCACATATGTGCATGGGTTTATGTTCATGTGTTTCTGTGTGCCTATGTAAGTGTTTTCTTGTGTTCATACATCCATGTGTGAGTGTCTATGTGTGTATGTGGATTTTTGTATACATGTGTGAATATGCTTGTGAGTTTGTGCATAAGTGTGTGTCTACATGTGTGCATATGTGCTTCTATGTATGTGTATACATTTGTGTGTGTGTGTGTGCATATGTTTGTGTACTTGTACATGTGTAAGAGTGTTTGTGTGTGTCGTGTTTGTGTGAGTGTCATGTTTGCATACACGTTAATGTGTTTGTATGGTTGCATATGTGTTTGGGTTTATGTGTGTGCACGTGGATCCATGTATGTGTGTGCATTAATGTGTGTAAGTGTGTATGCAAGCACATATCGGTGTGGGTGAGTGCATTTGTGCATTTGTGTTTTTGTGTATTTGTGGATGTGTGTGTATATGTTGAGACATGTGTATTTAGAGTTCATGTGTGTGTGTGTGCTCTCGAGTACATGTGCAAATGTGCGAGTGTGCGTGTATTTGTATTTACATGTTTTCATGTGTATGGGCCTTTGGACAAGTTTGCATTTCTATGTATGTGTGTGTATACGTGTATGTCTGTATGAATTTTTGCATGTGTGTGTGTAAGCATACATGTGAGTTTTTGTGTGTTTTGTGTGTGTATGCATATGCATATGCATATTTCTATTTATGTGTGTGTGCCTATGTGTGAATGGTCATTTGTAAGTGTGTGTGAGTGTGTCTATGTGTGCATATGTGCTTGTATGATTGTGCATGTATGTGTGACCATTTTTATGTGTTCTCTTATAGGAGTGTGTGCTGTCAGCATATGCGTGTGTATATATGTGCATGTGTGTGTGCTCATGTCTACATGTGTGTGACGATGTACACATACATCTATGCATGCATGTGTGTGTGTGTGTATGCATGTTGCATGTGTGATCAAGTGTATATGTATACGTTTGTGGGTGTGTGTTTGTGTGCACAAACATATGTTTATGTGCATGTACAAGCATGTTTCTGTTAGTGAGTGCATTTATGTATGTAAGTGTGTGTGCACATGCTTGCATGTGTGTGAATTTGTGTGTGCATGCTCATTTGTGTTTGTGTTTGTGTTTGTGCATTTATGCATGTGGGCGTGCATCTGTGTGTGGTTGTGTGTGTGTGGAATTATGCATGTGTGTGCATGGGCTTTAATGTGTGTGGGAGTGTGTGCATGCGTACATATGTATGCATGTGTGTGGTAGTTCATGAGTGTGCTTTTTGTGTTCGCATGCATGCAAATTTGAGCATATAGATTTGTGTGCAAGCATGAGTGTATATGCATGTGTGAGTCCATGTGTGAGTACATGTGTGTGTGTATGTGTGTGGGTCAATGTGTGTGATTGTGAATGTGGGTACACATGTTTGTGTGCATTCGTTTGTAGGTATACGTGTCTACTTAACAAGCGTGCATTCTTTTGTGTGATTCTGCATGTATAATTGCATGTGTGTGCATGTGCAAATGTGTGTATGTGCAAGCACTTGTGTGCATGAGAATGTGTTTGAATGTGTATACGTGCATGTTCATCTATGTTTGTGAATTTTTGCATTTGTATGTGTGTGTGCATGCACACGTGTGCATGTGCATGTGCATGCATGTGCACTTATGTGCATGCCTCTATTTTTATATTATGTGTATGCTTATGTGTGTCCATATTTGTGTAAGTGCATACAGATGCATATGCATCTACATGTGCTTTTGTATGTGTGTATGTGTATGCATGCATGCATGCTTTTCTCTCCGACTTTATTCATTCTTTCTCTCTCTCTCTATCTACATAAATTTTTTCATCACTTTTTCTCTTATTCCTACCCTTCACCTCCCATAAAACATTTGCTCCACTTACTGCCACATTCTTAATGATAACCGTTATCTTCTTTTTCTAATAACTCACTCTCTTTCAGTTCCATATTTTCACTTCCATATCTCCTTACTTTCTTGCCTCCATCACTTTCCTTTGTTAACATATGCATGCTTCCACTTGGCTCTCTATCCTTTTTCCTCTCTATATTTCTTTCTTAATTTATCATACTAACTTTCTTGTCTCTCTTTGTTTATCTCTTTATCATTGTTCTATTAATCCTCTGCTTCTCTAGTCTATCTTTCTTTTACTCTAAACCCTCTTCTTGTTTTCGCTATATCATTCTCCTCTCTCTTGTTAATATATTGCACCTATGCCTTTCTCTTACTCTTTTTTTATCTTGCTTTATGACTTTTATTATCTCTCACTTTCTCGTTATTCTCTCCTTCTCTTTGCCTCATTTCTCTCTCTTCTCTATACCTTCAACTTTTCTTAACTCTTTCCACCTTCTCCCTCTTTTGGAATCTCTATATTTCTTTCTCTTCAATTTTGTCTTTTAGTTTGTCGCTCTCTCACTCTCTTTATAACCCTCCTCTATCTATCATCCATGTTATCTCTCATTTTATATCTCTTTTTATTTCAACTTCCAACTCTTTTCTCACCACCACTTTTGTTTCTTTCTCTCTTCACTCTCTAATTCACTCTCTTCACTTTTTTCTCTTTCTTTATCACTCTTCAATTCTCCCCATTCACTCTATATTCTTCTCTCTTTTTTATCTATTTCTATAGCTTTATTTCTATAAATCTTACTTTCTTTTTTCACTCATATTTCATCTTAATCTCTTTATTTATAATTTCTTTTTCTATCCCTCTCTCTTCTCCCTCAAATTTATTACACAACTTATCTCTTTCTTTCTTATATAATTATCAATATTTGTTATTTACTAAAATAATGGTTAATAGTCATCATGTTTTCATATAATATTGTTAATTATATTTATAACAAGATCTTTTTTATATAAATTATTATTTCCCATAAAGTTATCTATTTCTCACCAACTTAACCTCTTAATCTCCCTCTCTTCCCTTTTCTCTCTCACTTTAGTATCTTTTTTCCTTCATCTCCATAAATTCCCTTGATTATCTCCTTTTTCCCTACCTTTCTTCTTAGTCTCTTAAAGCTCGTTATCATTCAAATTCTCTCTTCCTTTCTCAGTCCTCTACCCCCACAGTCATGCATTTTATATTTCATTTGCTTTTATTAAACTTCCTCTCTCCCACACTTCCTTCTTTCATGTTCCTTTAGTTTCTCCTCATATCTATCATTGTCCCTCAAGGGTTTTGTCTTTTCTTTTATTTTATTTTTATATATTAATACTTTTTAATCTATCTCCTCATCCATATATTTTTTATTTATTCTTTAATTCTTTATTTACTTTCTCTCTCTTCTTTATCTCTTCTCTCTTGCACTTTATTCTCTGTCTTGTGTATCTATCTTTCTCATTCTCTTTTTTCTTCATTTTCTTTTATCTTTACTTTCTATCTTCACTAAATCATTTTTTTCCTCATATCTTTATCTCATTCATTCTCTCTCTTATTTCTCACTTTTCTCAATTTCCTTTCTCTCCTTTTTCCCACTCTTTCTCTCTTTCCTTACACTCAGTATTAGTTCATCCCTTTCTCAATTTATTCCACTGTATTTTTGTGACTCAATTCATGAGGACTCTATTTATTGCATTCAATATCACACTTTTTATCTTCTCCCTCTCTCTAATAGCTATCTTCTTTCTTGCTCCTCTCTCTCTTTTCTTCATCTTCTCTATCCTTCTATATCTTCCTTTTCTCTTTTATACCTATAACATTATTTATGTTCACATGTCTCCTTCAATCTCTATCTTAGCCTATTATGCTATATCTTACACATTGCCTCTCCTTATGTATTTATTTCTCTATTTATCTTCTTTTTCTCCTTATATTAATTTAATTTTTTATATTTGACTTCTTTCTCTTGATGACTCTTTACTCTCCTACACCTCGTTATCTTTTCCTCTGTCATCTCAACCAGCTCTTTTCATTCATTCTTTGTAAATTTGTGATATCTTCCTTTATTTTCTATTAGTTTATCCTCCCTTTTTTATTCTCTTTTATTTCATCTATCTCATTCCTACTATATATTTCTCTTTATACTTTTTTATATTTTTATCTAACGTTCTTCTATATCTCTCATAATTTTTATCAGCACTTTATAAATCTATTCTATCTTCCACTTTTTTATTATATTTCTCCAAATGTCATGCTTTTCTATTTTATCTTTTCTTCCCACTCTTTCTTCCCATAATCCTTTCTTTTATTTCTCTTATTTTCTCTTTGTTGCATCTCTCTCCCCACGCTCTTAATTTCTTATCTAACATCACCATCAAGTTATTCTTCCTCTCATTTTCTCTCTCCAAATTTATTCTCTCATTCTCTCTTTATCTATGTCCCTTTATCCATCCCCTTTTCTCTTAATTCTACCCTTTATCTCTCACAAAACATTTGTGCCTCTCTTTATCACACACATTATTATACCTTATCTTCTTTTTCTCATAATTCTCTCTTTCATTCTTACTCTTCTCCATCTTTTGCTTATTTTTTTTCTTTTTCTATTCTTCTACCTTTTCTTTGGTTCTCTCTTATTTGATGTGCATGTTTCTTTTTAAACAAATCACTTTTGGTCTCTCTCTCTCTTCTTTTTTGTCTCTCTTAATTTTTAGTCTCCCATATATCTTATTTCTTCTTCTCTCCTTAAATAAGAATCATGATAAATGTCTCACTTTCTCATTATGACTCATCAATCTCTCCCACCTCCTTATCTATTTCTATCTCCTAGCAAGCTACATATCATTTGCTAATCTCTTTCACCACTATACCACCTTCTCTTTTTTATCACTTTTCTCTCACTTTTCTCATATCTTTTTTTATCTCTCATTATCATCATCCCTTACTATTTTTCATGGAGTGTCTTTTCTTATCGACATTATATATTCTCTTTAACAATTTTTTCTTAGGTCCTAAATGTTTTATTCTCTCTTTCATAATCTCTTTTTTCTATTTTTCTTTCTCCCATAATTCTCTCTCCCATCTCACTCATTACTTTCTCTCATTTGTAACTTTCCTTTGATATCCCAAGCATGCTCTCACTTGCCTTTATCTTTGTTTCTCTTTATTTGTTTCCATCTCTATCACATTATGACATCTTTGTCACTCTTTCTTTACCTTTCCAACATTGTCCCATTATCCCTGTACCCTCTTTAACACTCTCTCTAGTACATCTCTCATTACTCTTACTCTTCTTTTTTCACTATTTTGTTATTCAATCTTTTATTTACCATCATAGTTATGTTAATGTATTCTAACACTACCTTATCTTGTTCTATCTATTTCTTTTTCTCTTACTACCCCCATGTTCTACCCCTATTCTCTTTGCGTCATTTGCTTCTTCCTCTTCTCCATCCAATAATTTCTTCTCACCAACTTCTCTCTTCTATAATATAGCTCCTTTTCATTTATTTGTGTCTTTCAATTTGTTGCTCCCTTATTCTCTTTTCCTCTCTTCTCTCTATGACACTTTCTTTCTCCTACTCTATCATTCTTTTTATTTTATCTTCTCTCTTTACTCTCTAACTTGCTCTTCTCACTTTTTATCTCTTACTCTATCATCTTTCCATTATCAACTTTCACGTTATATTTTTCTCTTCTTTATCTATTTTTCTTTGCTTATCTCTATAAATCTCATTTTTCCTTTAAGTTGATTTCTTTTTAAGTTTCATTTATTTTTATCTCTTCATCTTGTCCTTTAAATTATTAATGAAGTAAAAATTAGTATACAAAACTCATAAAAGGGAGGTGAATTATGTTCTTAAAAGAAATTTTTGCATGCATTTATTTCTTAAAAATAGTCTTATGTTTTTAGGAAACCTTAATTATATGTATATATTAGTTTTAATATGACAAAGAAAAAGAAAGGTAAAAATTAAAAATGAGACACTATAATTTTTTGGTGGTTTAATTCAAATTAGAATTTATGTCTACCCTTAATTAAAGTGTACAAAAATAACATTAATAGAATATTACAACTTTAAGTTTTCCTTATGGTTCACCTCCAATCTATTAGCTTTTATTGGCTCAAGTAAAACCTAGTGTTTTGTCAGCTCAATCCCAACTTGGTTCTTTTATTAAAACAAACAGAACTTGGGCTTTCGCAAATGTTGGGCCCAACTCAATAGAAAATAAAATAAAATATAGAAAGATGGAAAACTTCTAATAAATATGTGTGACTTTTTATACTGGTTGAAAAATGTAACAAGGCATAATGAGCTTAAATTCAAGAAGAGAAATGATAATTTAAAAGATTAAATGTGTAAGACTAAGTTGAAAAACTTTGAGAGTTTGAGAAGTCATTATTACCAATAGAATTTATGTTAATAGAATTGAAGCAACACTTTATTGAGATCTCAAATATTGATTCATGTTAATTAGTTATTTCATTTACAATGGTTATGTGTTTATTAAAAAATATTTTGTCATAGCTAATCAAAAGTAAGTCAAAAGTTGTTCCAAAAGTTGCTTCCAAACTATGTAAAAATATCTTAAAATATTCTTCCAAAATTACTACTTCAATTTCATAAAATAATTCTATTTATTTGTTAATTAAGGAGATGTCTGAATATGATTTGAGATTGATACAAAATGACAATGACTTTAAAATCGATAAGTTAATATTTTATTAAGAAAAAAACTTTTCAAAACTTTGTGTGCATGTCCTTTAGTCTTTAATCTTACTAAACACTCCAAATTACTTTAAAAACCACTAATTCACCATCTTTTAAGGTGCATGGGTTGCTTATTAGAAACTATACCTAATTCATACTAAACAAACCCATTAGAATAACATGCTAAAAATTTAATGGTTAACTCATCAAACACAAGGTGGCCTAATAGTCTCTCCCTTTTGATAATGTGTTCATGTGTGTGAGCATATGCAATTGTGCATGCATGCATGTATTTGTGAGTGTATGTATATAAATAAGTAGTTGCATGCATATGCAAATGTGTCTGTGTGTGAATCTGCACATGTGTCTTTGTATGCATGTGTGCATGTGTTTGTGCGTGTGAATACTTGCATGTGTGTTCTGTTGTAGTTTGTATGAGTGTGTTTGTGTGTGTGGGCATGTATATACATATGGGTATATAAGTGTGTGTGTGTGTGTATGTCTCATCTTTATGTACATATGTATGCGAGTGTAGTTGTACATATAAATGTGTGTGTGTGCATATTTTCCTTTTTACGAGTGTGTCTACATTTGCTTGTGTGTATGTTGTTTGTAAATACAGTTTAGTGTGTGTTATTTTGTGTGCATGTGTACGTACTTGTTTGTCTATTTGAGCGTATGTGTTGCTATCTTTGTGCATGTTTGTGAGTATGTACACATGTTGGTGTGTTTGAGTCGATGTGTGTGTGCATGTATGTGGGTGCAGGTGTGTTAGTGATTGTGTATGTATGTATTGTGTGTGTGTTTTGCATGTGAGCATTCTTATACATGTTTGTGACTCCTTATGCATGTGTGTGTGTGTGCATGTCGGTGTGCATACATGTGCTTGTGTGCATCCCTATGCTTGTCCTCCTATGCCTATGCTTGTGAGTGCTTAATTGTTCGTATGTGTGTGTACGTGTGTGCATAGGTACGCATGTGTGCATACGTGCATGCACATCTGCATGCGTGCATGCATGCAGATGTGTGTGTTTGTGCACATGTGTGCATATGATTTATCCTTATGTCCGAGTTTTTGCATGTGTCTGTAGGCATGCATATGTGTGTTCCCATGTGTTTATGGGTGTGTGCATGTCTATGGTTGTTAATGTCTTTGTCTAATTGTGTGCATGAGCATGTGCATGAATATGTGTATTTGTATGTGTCAGTGTCCATGTTTGTGTGTGTGTGTATACATGTGTGCATGTTCATGTGTACATGTGTGTGCATATTTATATGTGTATGTGTGTGTTCATGGGTGTGAGTATGCGTAGGTGTATGTTTGTGTTTGTATTCATGTTTGTGTACTTGTGCATGTGCATACATGCATGTGCTCGTGTATGTGTCTCTGTGTGTGTGTGTGTCAGTGTGCATATGTGTGCAAGTGTGTTCATATGAGCATGTCTATATGTTTGTGTGAACATGTGTGTGCATTCTTTTGTGTGTGAGTGTGCGTGTGTGTATGCATGTGTGAGTGCATCCAAATGTGTGTATGTATTTGTGTGTATCAGTGTTTATGGGTGCATGGGTCTACGTGTGCATGTGCTAGTGTGTCTGTGCTTTGTGTGTTTTTAGGTAAGCTTTTGAGCATATTTGGATGTTTGCATGTGCATATATGTATGTGTGTATGTCTATGCGAATGTATGAGCATGCACATATATGTGAATATCTGTGCACATATGTGTGAGTGTGTGTGTGTGTGTGTATGTGTGTGCATGAGGCCCTACGTGCATGTTTTTGTATTGTGCTTGTGCATACAAATATGTGTATGTGTGTGCTTGTTTGTGCATGTGTATATACATTTGTGTGCATTTACGTGTATGCGTCTGCATGTGTGTGTATGTGTGTGTGCACATATATGTGCAAATGTGTGTATTCTTTTGCATATGTGTGTATGTGCTTATTCGTGAATACATGCTTGTGCATTTGTGTGCAAGTGTTGCAGCTTGTGCATGCATGGGTACATGCATGTGTGTTCATCTTTGTGTGTGTGTGTGTGTGCATTTGTTAATGTTGGCATGGATGTGTGTGTACATTTTTATGCATATGTGTGTGTGTGTGTAGGTTCATGTGCAAGTGTGTTGATGTGTATGTGAGTGTGCATGTTCGTGATTGTGCTTATGTGTTTACTTATGTTTGCATGTGTGTGTGCAAGTATTCATATGTGTGTGTGTGTACATGTGTGTGCATTGGGGTGCACGCATGCGTGTCTGTTTGCACATGCATGTGGGAACACATGTGTATGTGCGTGTTTGTGTCTTTGTGTGTTCATGTGTGTATGCATCTATGTGTTTGCATGATAATCCATGTCATGTGTATGTGCATGCACGTGTATGTGTGTGTGTGTTTGCATGCATGTGTGTATGTGTTTTCTTGTGTATGTTTGTGTCTATATGCAGACACATGTGTGCATATGTGTGTGCATGCACATGCGTTTGTGTATGTGTGTAATGTTTTGTGCATGTGAGTGTACACATGTGTGTGCATGTGTGCTTATGCAAGTGTATTAAAGATTGTGTGCACTTGTATGTGCATGCATTGTGCATGTGTGGGTTTTTATGTGTATGTTGTGTGTGCATGTGTGTATGTGTGCTTGTGCATGTTTATGCTCATGTGTTGTTGTATGTACATTATGCGTGCTTGTGTTTGTGCATGTGTGTCAATAAGAATGTGTGTGTTTGTGTGTGAGTGTACATCCATACATCTGTGTATGTGTGTACTTGGGTGTGTGGCTATGATGATGTGTATGTGTATGTGTGTGTGTACATCTGTGTCTATATATTTATGCCCATATATGTTTCTGTTAGCCTATGTGAGTCTATCCACATGTGTTTATGCATCTGTGAGCATGGGCTAATGTGTATTTGTGTGTGTGCATGCATGTGCATATGTCTATGAGTGCATATGTGTGCATCCATGTGCATACATATGTGTGACTATGTGTGCATGCATTGTGTTCATGCATGCTTGTGTGTTTGTGGGTATTATTGTGTGTACTTGTGAATGTGTTTGTTTGTATGTTTGGGTCCTTGTGGGTTTGCAAGTGTGTGTGTGTGCGCGAGTGTGTACGCCTACGCGTGTTATTGTGTGCAGAGTCTATGTACGTGCATTTGTGTTTGTGTGAGTAAGTGGGTGTTTATTCATGTGCATGCGTGTGTGTTTTTATGTGCATGTGTATGTGTGAGTGTGCTTATGTGCATGTAAGTTCATTTGTCAGTGCATGTGCATGTGTGTGTGCATGCACGTGTGTGTGCGTGGCTAGCATGTGCATATGCATGCATGTCTGTGTCTATTCTTGTGAACTTATATGTACGTTTGTGTTTATGTATATGAATATGTGTGTTCTTGTGCATATGCATGTGTGTATGCAAATGTTTGCATAATCGTCCATGTGGGTAGGTGTGTGAGTCTTTGTGTGTATACATGTGGGTATATATGTGTGCACATCTATGTGTGTGCACACCAATGTTGTTGCACCTATGTTGTTGCATGTGTGAGTGTGTGTGCATGTAGGTGTGTTTGTTTATGTGTGTCTACATTTGTGTTAATGTGTGCGCATGTATATGTGTGCATGTTTGCGTGTGGATATGAGTGCAAGCGTGCGTGCATGCATGAATGCATGTGCATGTTGCTACATTTGCATCTGCATGGGTTTGGTGTCCATGCATGCTATGTGTGTGCTTGTGTGTTTGTGTGTGTTTATCTTTATTCATGTATATGTATGTATGTGTGCATGTGTATATGCATGTGTCAGTACGTGTGTGCGTGTCATGTATGCATGTGCTTGTATGTGTTTTTATGCAAATTCATGTGCATGTGCATGTGAGTATGTGTGTGTATGTGATTTTTCATGCACATATGTGTCCTGTCTTTGTGTGAGTGTGTATGTGTGTGTATATGTGCATGTGCAAAGAAGTATGTGTGTGTGTGCTTGTCTACTTGTGTGTTATTGTGTGTGTCCATTTGCATGTGCATACATGTGTGTGTTCTCATGCTTCCAATTGTGTGTGTATGTGTGTGTGGATGTGCTTGTGTGTGTGGGTGCATGGATATGTAAGTGTGTGTACTTGTGCATGTGTAAGTGCTAGTGCATGTGTGTGTGTGCATTTTCATGTTTGTTTATGGGTGCATTTATGTTTATAAGTTGTGTGTGTGTGTGTGCTTGTTCAACTATGGGTGATTGCAAGTGCTTGTGTTTGCATGCATGTTTGTGTGTCTTGGAGCTTGTGTTCAAGTGTGTGTTTGCATGTGTGTCTATATGGACATGTGTGTGGGTCGATATGTGTGTGCATGTGTGTGTCAATGTGTGCCGGTGTGTGTGCAAATGTGCTTCTATGCCTCAGTTTGCATACATGTGTGTGCACATGATTATGTGTAGGTATGTGTATGTACATGTGTTTGTATATATTTGTAGTATGTTCATGTGTGTATGTGTCAGTGTGTGCTTGTTTGTGTGTGTAAGTTTGTGTGCATGTGCTTGTACATGTGTGTGTGCATGCATGCTTACATATGTGTCTGGTTGAGAGTGCATGTCAATGTACATATTTGGGTGCATGTGTCTACACATGTGTGTTTGTGCATGTGTGCCTTTGCATGTGTTTGTGCATTTGTGTGTGTGTGTGTGCATATGCATTTGTGGGTCTACATGTGTTTAGGTGTGTTTGTCCACATGTGTGTGCATATGTGTGAGTATGTGCATGTGTGTGTTTCTATTTGTGCATGTGAATATTTTTGTGTATGTGCTTGTGTGCATTTGCATGTGTGTGCATGGGTGTGCATTGGTGTGCATGTGCATGTGTGGATGTGTGTGTGTGTTCAAGAGTGCACACATGTACATGTGGGTGTGAGAGTGCACACATGGACATGTGTGTGCGAGAGTGCACACATGTGCATGTGTGTATGTGTGTGTGTGAGCGTATGTGTGTTAGCATGTGCATGTGTTTTGGTGGGCATGTGTGCTTGCATGCATATATTTTTGCATAGAAGTGTGTGTTCAATTGCGTGAATGCATGAGCATGCTTTTGTGTGTCGTATGCCTACTTTTATGCATACATGTGCATGTATGTGTACATGCTTTGCATGAGTATGTGTGTGTGTGTGTTGGTTTGTGTTTGGGTGGGTGTGTGAGCATGTTTGCATCTATTTCTATGTTGACACATGCTTGTATATGTGTTTGTGTCTATGCAAGCATTTGTATGTGTGTAGGTAATGTGTGTGTGTGTACATGTATATATATATGTGTGTGTATGTGTACATGTGAGTGTGTGTACATATCTACATTTTTATATGTATGTGTATGATGTATGGAGGGCAAGTGTGACTCTACATGTGTGTGTTTACGTGTGTGCATGTGTAGGTGCATGTGTGTGCATGCGTGTGTGCATATGCATGTTTCTATGTGTGTGTGTTCATTTGTGTGTGTACGTTTGTGTGGGTGTGTAATTGTGTGCCCATGTGAGTGTATTCAAGCATGTGTCTGTGCTAGCATGCATGCATGTGTGTGTGCATGGGTACTTACTTGGGTGTGCATATGTGTCCATCTGCATGTAGGTGTGCTAATGTGTGAATCTTTGCTTGTGCATTTGATTGTGTGAATGGTCGGGTGCATCTGTGTATGTGTGAATGCACATGTGTGCATGTGCATGCAAGTGAATTCTCATCTAGATGTAGTTATATGTGTGTTTCTACACTTGTGTGCATGTGAGGTTGTTCATGTGCATCAACATGTGTGTGCATGTGCATGTGTGCATGGGTATGCACGTATGTGTGTGCATTTGTCGATGTGGATATGTGAAATAATATCTGTGTATGTGTGTGTGTGTGTGTCTAAGCATGCATGTGTGTATGTGTGTTTGCATTCTTGCATGCAAATGTGTGTGCGTGTGTTTGCATGCTTGCATGCATGCATTTATGTGTGCAAACATTTGTATGTCCATGTGTGTGCGTGTGTTCTTGTGTGTGTCTATATGTGTATGTGTGTGTATTTGAATATTTGTGTGTTCATGTATATTTGTAAGCATATTTATTTGTATGCATGTGTTTGTGTGCATGTGTGTGTGCTTTTGTGTTTGCATGAGTGTACGAATGTGTGCACGTGTTGGTGCGTTAATGCTTGTGGGTGTCTGCATACTTGGGTGTGTGTGTGTGTGCTCATGCTTGGGTATGTATGTGCATGCATGTGCGAGTTTGTGTACGTTTGCTTTTGCATCTAAGAATGTGTAGAGGGTAGAGGTTTGTGCGTGTGAGAGGACATGTGTGCATAGGCATGCATGTGTGTGCTCATGTACATGAATTTTGTTTGTGTTTGTGCACATGTATGCATGTGAGGGTGTGCATTTGTATATGTATGTGCTTCAGTACACATCTGTCCATGCATGATTACACGTGTGTGTTCGTGTATCCATGAATGTTTGTTTGTTTGCCTGAGCTTGTGGATGTGATGCATGTGCATGCATGTATGTTTGCGCATGCATGTGAAAATGTTTTTATGTGTGCATGTTTTTGGATGACTATGTGCTTATGTGTACATGTGTACGTGCGACTGTAACAGTGCACATGCACGCATTTGTGCATATGGCTGGATGTGTGAGTTTGTGGGTGCATTTGTTTTTTTAAGTGTGAGTGCATCAATGTGTCAATGTGTTCATTTGTGTGCATGTTTGTAGACATGAGTTTGTGTGTGTGTTTCTGTGCATGTGCACACTTTTGTGTATGTGTGTGTTTGCATGCATGCATATGTATGTAGGTGTATGCGTGTGTTTATGGATTTTCATGTGGCCCCATGTGTGTGTGTGTGAGTGTGCTTGTGTGTATGTGTTCGTGTGTATAGTTGTGTGATTGGGTATTTGTATGTGTGCAAGTGTGTATGGCTATGCATGAGTGAATGTGTGTGTGTGTGCATGCGATCACAAATGTGTGTGTAGCTGCATGCTTGTGTGTATTAGCATGTGCACACATGTGTGTGTAGGATTATATGCATGTGAGTGTCTTTAACTTATGTTTGCATGTCTGTGTGTATGTGCATGTGTGTCTATATGAATGTGTTTGGGTACATGTGTGTGTATATTTTTGTGACAGTGCATATGCATGTGTGTGTGTACATGTGCATGTGAGTGTTTGCATGTACATATGTGCATATGTATGTGCATTTGTGCACATGTGTGTGTGTGTGTGTCTATGTGTGTGTGCATATGTGTGTGTATGTGAGTGTCAGTGCATATTTGTTCATGTGTGTATGTGTGTGCTTGTGATTCTGTGTGGACATGTATGCATTACAGCTTGTGCTTACACGTATATAAGCATTCATGCCTATATGTGTGCATCTATGAGTGTGTGCACATGTGTGTGCATGTATAAATGTTTGCACCTTTATTTATATGTGTGTGTGTGCACCCCAATGTGTGCAGGGGAATGTGTGTGTGTACGTTTGTGTGCAAGTGTGTGTACATTTGTGTAGGTGTGCATTTCTATGTGCACATGTGCACGTGTCTGCACACATATTTGAGAGTGAGTGTGTGTGCATATGTATGCACTTGTTTTTTTGTGAGTGTGCCTATGAGTTTGAATATGGGTGTGCATAAGTGTGAGCATGCATGTTTATACATTTGTGTGCATGTGCATGTGTATGTGTGTGTTTTCTTATGCATGTGTGCAGATATTTATGCTTGTGTTTGTGCACTCACATATGTTTATATATACTTCTATGTGTGTAATTGTGAGTTTGTGTGCTTATGAGCGTGTGGGTGCATGTTTGTCTGTGTATGTTTGCATGTACCTATTTGTGTGTGAGTGCATAAATGTGTAACTCTGAATGTGTTTGATCATACATTTGGTTGTGTGCATGTGTATATGTGCATGCGTCCATTTGTGCGTACGTATGTGTGACTGTGCATGTCTTTGTGCTTGCACATGTGCGAGCGTATGCATGTGTATGTATGTGGCTAGGCATTTGACTTGTGTGTGTTTATGGGAATGCATGCCTGTGGGTATTAGTGGTTGCATAGGTGCATGTTCATGCATGGATGTGTACATGTGTGTCAATATTTGTGTATGTGTGTGTGTGTGTGTGTGCATGTGTGTGCATGTTTTGTGTGTATTTGTCTATATGTGTAGGAATACATATGTGTGAGCATCTGTGTGCATAGGTATGGGTGCATGTGCTTTTGTGTGAGTGCATTTGTGTGTGTGTGCAGAAGGGTGTGCATGTTTGTGCTTATGTGTATGTTTGAGCATGTGTGTGCATGTTCATCTACATGTGTTTGTGAGTTTGTGTGGCTATGTATGTGTCTATGTGTGGGTGTGTGTTGTTGTGTGTGTGCATGTGTGCATGCAGGTGTGTACATCTTTGTGTGTACTTGCATGTGTGTTTATGTATGTGTGTGTGAGTGTATGTATGTTTGTGAGGGTTGTTTATGAGTTTTGTGTACATGTGTCTGAACATTTGTCTTTGTGTATGCATGCAAACTTGTGTATGTGTGAGTGTTTGTGTCATTATGTGTGTGTGCTCTTGTGTGTGCATATGCATGTTTTTGCAAGTTTGTATTCCTATGCATATTTATATGTGTGTGTGCACAAGCATCTTAGAAGGTATGCATGCGTATTTATGAGCACGTGTGTGTTTATTTGTGTGTATGTTTATGTGTGTGTTTATAAGTATATAAACCTCTACACTTATGGGTGTGTTCATGCATGTGTGAGTGCGTGTATGTCAGCTCGTGTATGTGTGTGACTAGATTTATGTGTGTATATGTGTGTGTACTTGCATGTTGGTTTGTGTGTTTTCATGTTTATGTATTTGGGTGTGTGGGTGTGCTTGCATGTGCATATGTGTTTGCTTAAGCGTGTGCATGTGTGCATGGGTGTGCATATGAGTGTATGTGCTAGCAAATGTTTTTGTACACCCAAATACATGTGAGTGTGCACATGTGTGTGTACATATGTATGCATTGGTACACATGCACGTGTGAGTATATGTGTCTATGCATGTGCATATGAGTGCATGTTCATGTGTCTATGCCCTTAAGTGTGTTCATCTTTATGTGTCTATTTATAGGTGTGCACAATGTGGATGCTTGCATGTTTGTGTGTGTTCATGTGTGTGAGTTTTTGTGCATGAGCCTATGTGGGTATGCATGTGAACTGTGCAATAGTTTGGGCCGATGTGTGCACATGTGTGTATGTGTGCATGTGCATGCATGTGTGTCTGTGTGTGTATGTGTGTGCACATGTTTACGTTGGTGTGTTCATGTGTGTGAGGGTGTGTGCACATGTGAGCTTGTGTTCACATTTATATGTGTGCATACTTGTGCATGTGTTTGTTTGTGTGTGTGGGTGTGCATGCATGCTTATGTTTGTGGGTGTGTATATGTGTGTGTATATCTATAAGGATTCATATCTATGTGTGTAACTATACACATGCATGTTCTTGTATGTGTGCATGTGTGTTTGTCTATGTTTGTGTGTGCATGGATATGTGCCTATGTGTGTGTGCTTGTGAGTGCATGTCTGTGTGTGTTCATGTGCATGTACATGTTTTTTGTATTTGTGTGAGTGTATTCATGTGTTTGTGTGTGTGCATGTGAGTAAATGGTTACATGTGTGTTTGTATGTGTCTGTGCGTGCATGTGCTCGTATGTGTGCATGTTTATGTGTGTGTGCAAGCACATATGCGTTCTTGTGCATGTGTGTGTGCATGTGTGGTTGCATTTCTATTTGTGTATATGTGTGTTTGTATGTGGGTATGAGTGTGTGTGGGTATGTGTGCACATATGTGTGTACATATGTGTGTACCTATGTGTGCTTGTGTTTATGCATATAACAATGTCGATATGTATGCATGTGTGCATGTGTGTGCATGTTGTCGTGCTTGCATGAGTGCATGCATGCTTTTGTATAAGTGTGTGTGCTTTAGTGTGTTTGGGCATGTGTCTGTGTGTTGATGTTTGTATGTTCATGCTCATGTGTGTGCATGCCTGTGTGAGAGTGTATATATATGTGTCTTTGTGATGTGCATGTGTGTGTGAGTGCGTCTGCTTGTGCGTGTGCATTAATGTGTTCAAGTGCATATTTGTGTATTTGCATGCATGTGCAAGCTTATGCATGCGAGCATGTTTGCATGCTTATGCATGTCTTTTTATGAAAATATGTGTTTGTGCATGTGCATTTTTGTTTAAGTATGTGTGTATTTATGCATGTGCATGTGTATCTGTATGTGTGTGTTTGAGAATGTTTGTGTGTATGATGGTACTTGTATGTGTGTGCATGTGTGTACATTCATGTGCATGTGTCTACATGTGTGTGTGCACATGTTTTAACATATGTGTGTGTATGTGCATGTTTGTGTGTGTGTGAATGCATGCTAGTCTATGTTAACATGCACATGTATGATTGTTTATGCAAATGTGTGTGTGTTTCAACAAGTGTGCCTTTGCAATCGTGCTTGTGTGTGTATGCGTGTGTGGATGTCTGTGCATGTGTGTTTGTGTTCATGTTTGTGTCTACATGCGTTCATGTGCGGTGTGTGTGTGTGTGTGAGTGTACATATACCTATTCCTATGCATGTATATCCTTGCATGCATGCATGTGTGCTTGTGTGTGTGTTTGTTAATGTGTGTTCATTTTTGCATTTCAGTGTCTATGTGCAAAAGCACGTGTAAGTGCATTCTTTTGTGTGAGTGTGTGTGTCTTCTTATGTGTGTGCATGCATGTAAGTGTGTGTCGATATGCACTTCTATGTGTGAGTGCATGTGTGAGTGTGTAAACATGTGTTTACATGCATATTTATGTGCATATGTGTATGTATGTGTGTGTGCAAGAGTGTATGTGTGCTTGAGTGTGCTTGCATGTGTATGTGCATAAGTATGCTTGTGTGTATGCATGCATTTACATGTGTGTGTGCATATTCATGTATATGTTCATTTATGTCCAAATATGTGTGTCTTTATTTTTTCATGTGCATGTTTGTGTCATTGTATGTACGAGTTTGTGCAACTACATATACATACAAGTGTGTACGTGTGTGTGTTTGTGTGTATGTGTGTGCATGTGTTCGTGCATGTGTGCATGTTTGTGTACATGTTCATGGGTGTATATGTGTGCATGTGTATGCTTGTACATTAGTGTGTGTTTGTGTGTGCATATATGTTGTGTGCTTGTATGCATGGATGTGTGTGAGTGTGTACATGTGCATCTATGTATTTGCTTACATGTGCATGTATGTGCATTTCTGCTCGTGTCTATGTGCATGTGTGTAACATGTTTGTGCATGGTCATGTGTGTCTGTGTGCGTCTATGTATGTTTGTGTATAGGTACGTGAGCATGCATGTGAATGTATCTTCATGTGCATGTGTCTATGTGAGTGTGCATGCACTTGTGAATGTAAGCATATGTTTTTTCTTTTGTATTTATGTGAGTATATGTGTGTGCATGTGCTTTTATGTGTGCGTGTGTGTGTGTGAGTGTAGATGTGTTCATGTGTGTGTGTGTATATGCATTTCTATGTGTGTGTGCTTGTGTTTGTGGGTTCACACAAGCATGCTCGTGTGTGTGCTTTCTTATGCATGTGTGTTCGCTTGCATGTATTTGTGTGTGTGCATATGTTTTCTTATGCATGAGTATTTGTTTGCATGTGTGTATGTGTGGGTGTGTGCATGTGAGTGTGCAATTATGTGTTTGCATAGGATTGTGTGTCCACGTGTGGATGCGAGTGTGAGTGTGAGTGTATGTGTGCGGGTGTGTGTGCTTGTGTGCACGTTTGTAGGTGTGGGTGTGTGTACTTGTGCACATGTATGTTTGTATGTGTGTATGTGCATGTATGCTCCTATGTGTTTGTTTGTGTGTGTGAATGTGTGTGTTAGTGTGGATGTGTGTTCGTATGTGTAGTAGAGTGTGTATAGCTGTGCATGTGCACATGTATGTTTGTATGTGTGTATATGCATGTATGCTCCTATGTGTTTGTGTGTGTGTGTGTACAAGTGTGTGCTAATGTGGATGGGTGTTCATGTGTGTAGTAGAGTGTGCATGGCTGTGCATGTGGATGTGCATATGTGTATTTACATTCTCATCGTGCATGTGTGCATATGTGTATGCATTCACATGTGTGTATGTGGGCACGTGTGTGCTTTTGTGTGTATACACCTATGTGCACATATGTTTATGTGTGTACATGTGTGTATATTTGAATGTGTATGTGTGTGTTCATAAAATTTTTTGTGCATACATGTGTGCACGCAAGCATGCATGCTTTGTACATGTGTGTGCACATGTGTGTATGTGTTTGTATGTGTATGCATGTGGGTTTGTACTTATATTTGCATTATTATGTGTGCACGTGTGTTTAAGTGTAGGTGACTACATGCATTCATGTTTGTATTTATGTATGCACATTTCAGTGTTTGGTTATGTGTGTGGTATTGAGTGTGTGTGCATGTGAGTGTATTTGTTTGTACATGTGTAATTACTACGCATGCATTTATGGCTATGTGTTGTTGTGGTTATGTGTGTGTAGCATTGCATGCGAATGAGTGCATGTACCTACATGTTTTCCCATGCATGTTTGCTTTTATTTTTTTATAATTATGTATGCAATCTTATGTGTACATAGATACATATGTGTATTCACATTTATGTGTGCATGAGTGCGTGTGTGTGTGTGTGTACTTTATGTGTATATATGCATGCTTGTATGTGTTTATATGTGTCTAGATGGTTTTATGAGTCAATGTGGTTGCACTTGTCTTTGTGCATGTGTGTGTGTGCACGTCTTTGTATGCGTCTCTATCAATGTGCATATGTTTGTGTGTATATATGTGTGTGTGTGTCTGTGTGCGTACGTGCATGTGTGTGTGTATGCACGTTTGTGTATATATGTGTTTACATGCATGTGCATGTTTTTGTGTATGAGTTTATGTGTGCTTGTGGATATGCACATGTGTGAATATGCATGTGTGTACGTACATGTGTACTTGCACATAAGCATCCAAGAAAGTGCTTAAGACTTTTTTCATGCATTTGTGTACATTTGTGGAAGTGTGTGTGCATAGGTGGTTGTGTATCTATGCGTGCATGTGTGCATGTAGGTATGTGCTCATGTGCCAGTATGCCTGTATGTGTGTGTGTGTGTGTGCACATGTGTGTACATTTATGTGTTCATGAAAGAGCATGTTCATTTGTGTGTGTTTGTGTGCTTGAATGTATGTTAATGCATGTGTTTGGAAGTGTGTGGGTGTGTTGCATGATTGTGTGCAAGTGTGAGTGTGTGTGTGTGTGTGTATTTCAGTGTGTGTGAATGTGTGCATTCATATATGCTTGCATACACATGTGTGTGTAAGAGTGAGTGTGTTTTGGTGTCTACAAGTGTGTGTAAATATGCACACACACGTGTTTGTGTGTGTATATGTACAAGTATGTTTGTGTGTGTGCATGTGTAGGTGTGTGTGGGCATGTGTGTTTGTGTATGTGCATGTGTGTGCACTTATGTGCATGTGTGTGTGTGTTTGTGCATGAGCATTTGTGTGTGTGTTCTTCTATTTTTACTTGTGCATGTTTGTGCACGTGATTGTGCCTTTGCTTGTGTTTGAATGTGAGAGTGCATGCACTTGACTACAATTTTTCTTGTGCATTAGTGTTTTTTCATGCACGTGTGTGCTATGTGTGTACATGCTTGCATGTGTGTTTATTTTCATGTCTTTGTGTGTTAAGCCATATATTTGTGTGTGTTTGCATGTGTGTGTAGATGGGTTTGGGTGTTAATCTGTGCACATGTGCATTGTTGTACATGTGTAATTGTGTGTGCATGAGTCTATTTATGCGGGTGCATGCATACATTCATGAGTCTGTGAATGTGTTTCTATGTACATTTGTGCATGCGTGTGTGTGCGTGTAGGCACTTGAGTGCATGTACATGTATGTATGTTCACATGTGTGTGTGTGTTTGTATGTGTTCATGTGTATTTTTGTGCATGTGTGTGCATGTGTATGCATGCATGTTTATGTGTGTGTTCACATGCATGTGAGTCTTTGTGTCAGTATGCATGTGTTTGAGTGGATGTGTGTGTTCATGTTAGTCTTTATGTATCTACAAGTGTGCTTGCATGTGTGTGTGCATATGTGTTTGTGCAAGTGCATATCTGCATGTGTGTGTGCACTTGTGTGTAAACTTGTGCCTTTTTTTGCATGTGTGTGTGTTTGTCGATATATGTATGTGTGTGTACTGCGTCTACGTGTTAGTGCATATGTGTGTCTATATATGTGTACATGAACATGTGTGCATGCATATATGTGTTTGTGAGCATGTGTGTGCACATGTGTTTGTTTGCATGTCTTTGTGTGCTTGTAAATATATGCATGTGTGTGGGTTTGTACATGCATTTGTGCATGTGTAATTGTGTATGCATGTGTGTGTGTGTGTATCTTCATCTATGTTGGTTTGTGTCTATGTGCATGTGTGTTGGTTTGTGCATGCATTTCTGCATGCATAATTATGTTTGAATTTGTGTGGGCATGTGTGTGTGTGTGGGTTTGTTCATGTGTGTGTATGTCAGTTTATGTATGTGTATGTGTGTGTGCATGCTTGGATGTGTGTATGTGTGGGTGCATGCACATGTGTGTGTGTTTTTGTGAGAATGTGTGTGCATGCTTCATGTGTTGTGTGTGTCAATTTGTGTACATGCATGTGCGTATTTATTTGTTTGTGCAAGTTTATGTATGCATGTGTGTACATGTCTATGTGTGTGTCTATTTGTGAATGTGTGTTAGTGCTTGCATGCATGTAGGAATGCATGGATGCATATGCATGTGCATGTGTGTGCATATGTGTGTGCCTAGATGTGTGCATGTCTATGAACTTATGTGTGTGCTTGTGACTATGTGTCTATGTGTATGTGCATTTTCTTGTGCATGAATGTGCATGTGCATGTGTTTGCATGCACATGTGCATTTGTGGGTGCATGTGTATGAGTGCATGTGCATGCATATTTGGTTATGTGTGTGCGTGCATGTTATGATGCATTCGTGTGTGTTCCACGTGAGTGTGCAAGAATGCAAGTGCAAGTGCATTTATGTGTAGGTGGGTGTTTATGTGTGTGCATGTGCACACACATGTGTTTATGTGTGTCCATGTAGATGTGTGTATGTTTGCATGCATTTGTGTGTGTATTGTGTTTTTTATATGTGTGTATGTGCATGCATGTGAAAATATGCATGTGTGTGTGTATGTGTGCATATCAGTGAGTGTGTGCCCATGTGCATGCTTATGTAGGTACGTTTGTGTCTATAGGCATGTGCATGTGTGTTTGTTCGTGTGCATGTGTCTGTGTTTGTGCGATTGTTAGATTTTGTGTGTTCATGTAGATGTGAGTGTGTGTGGGTGTGTTTGCATGTGCAAGTACATTTGCATGTTGCTTGTCTATGCATGTGTGTTTTTGGTACATTTTGTGTGTGTATGTATATTTACATTTATGTGTGTGTGTGGATGTGTGTGTGTGCATGTGTGTGTACATGTTCATGTGTGTGGTTCTGTATACATGTGTGTGTGTGTGCGTGGTTGTGTATGTGCATAGGTGCATGCATGTGTGCGAGTGTGCATGCATTCATGTGTGAGTGTGCATGATTTAATGGTTGTGTGTACGTAGAAGGGAGGGTGAGTTTGTGTATGCCTATGTGTATGTATGTGCGTCTGTATTTCTATGTGCATGTGGGTGTATGAGTGTGGGCATTTGTGCATGATTGTGTGTGAGCATGAATACTTGTGTTTAGGTGTTTTGTGTGTTGTGCATGCATTCTTGTTCATATGGCTGAATGTGCATGTCTGCATGCATGTGTTTGCATTTTTTTGCACACACTTGTGTATGCATATATGTATGTTTGCATATGCGTGTGTGCGCATTGATATTAAAGTGTGTGTGTGGGTGCATGTGTGTGTATGTGCATGTTTTTAAGTGTGCATGTGCGAGCATGTGTGTGTGTGTGTGCATGTGAGTGTGTACATGTTCATGTGTGTGCATATGTGTGTGTTAGGATGTATATGTGCATGTGTGTACATATGTTTATGTGTGCAAGTTTTTGTGTGTGCATAGGCTTGAGTATGTATGTCTGTGCATGTGTATGGATGTGCATATGTATGCTTATGCATGTGTATGCGTGCATGGTGGTTTGTGTGTGAATGTGCATGTCCAAGGGTGGGCATGTGTGTGCACACATATGTGAGTGTGTGTGTGTGCATGCATGGGTGAGTTTGTGTGTGTGTGTCTATGTTTGTGTTAATGTAGATGTGTGTATATGTACATGAGTGTGCGTATACTTGTGCGCATGTGTTTATGCTTTTGTGTGCCCCTGCTTACTTGACTATGTGTGTATTTATGTGTGCATGCATTTATGTGTTCATGTGTGGATGTTTTTGCACATGTGTGTGTTTGTGTGTGTGTATGTGTGCATGTGCGTGTGTGCGTGCACATATGTGTGTGACTGGGTATTCATGTTTGCATTTGGCTTTGTGTACATGCCTCTTCGTGTATGCATGCTTTTGTGCATGTGTGTCTCTATGTGTGTCCATGCATGAACTGCATGTGAGTGAATGTGTGTGCATTCATGTGTATGTGTGCATGTTCATGTGTGTCTTTGTGTTTGTGTGTGTCCTTGTCTATGATCCAATGTATTAGAGTGTGCATGTGCTTGTGCTTGTGCATATGTATGTTCTTGTATGTGCATGTGCTTGTTTATTCATGTGCACGTGCATTTGCATGTGTAGTGTGCATAAGTGCATGTGTGTGTGCATGCATGTTTATTTTTTTGTGTGTGTGCACATGTGCTTACATGTGTGTATGTGCCTATGCATCCAAGTGTATGTGTGTGTGTGTGTGTGTGGGTTTGGGTCATGTGCACAAGCTGTGCAAGCTTGCTTGTGCATGTGCTTCTATGTGTGTGGGTGTTGGTGCATGTATGTGCATGTGCATGTGCACATGTGCTTGTGTGTGCATATGTGCATATATCTTTGGGTGCATGTGTGCAAGATTTTATGTTAATTTGTGTATTTGTGTGTGTGTGTGCACACGTGTGAGTTTATAAGTGTTTTTATGTGTTCATTGTGTTCTTATGTGCATGTGAGTAGCTGTGTCTATATGCATGCTTGAGTTTGTGAATTGAAGCATGCAAGTGCACGTGGGTGTGTATTTATTTGCATTTATGATCATGTGCAAGTGAGTCTATGTGTGTGCATGTATATATTTATGATCATGTGCAAGTGAGTCTATGTGTGTCTGTGTGTTTGTGTGATTGCATGAGTGTAGGTGTGCGTCTGAATTTGTGTATGGGTTTGTATGTATCTCCATATGTGTGTGTGTGCATGTATGTTTTGTTTGTGTGTGCACATATTTTTTTTTATGTGCACGTGCATATGTGTCTATGCATCCATGTGTTTGTATGCAAGTGAAGTTGTGTGTGCGTAAGTCAGCGAGCATGTTTATATGAAATGGCATGTGTTTATGCCTATGTTTATTTATGTGTGTGCATGTGTGTTATTTTTTGTGGGTTTTGTGTATGTGCATGTGTGTGTGTATGTGTGTGCATTAGCATGTACGTTTGTGTTTGTGCAAGTCTATGTGCATAGGTGTGTGTATTTGTGTGTGTGCATGAGTGTGTGTATGCTAATGTTTGTGTGTGTATGCATTCATGCATGTGGATATGTTTGTGAGTCATTGTGTAAGTTTGTGTATGTGTGCATACATGTGTGTGAGTGGGTGTGTGTGCAAGTCTTTGTGCATGTGTGTGGTTGTGTGTGTTTATAAGTGTGTGTGCATATGTTTGTGCTTTTTTGTGTGCCTGTGCATGTATGTGTTTGTGCATGTGCATGTGTAGATATGTGTTTGTGTGGGTGTGAGTGTTTTTGTGTATGTGTGTATGCATTTATGTGTATTTGTTCATTTGTATGTGTGCACATGTGATTGTATTTGGACGTGTGTGTATGTGTTTGTTCATCCATCGTAGTATCTGTGCATGGTGTGTTCATGAATGTATTTGTATATGCATGTGTATTCATACGTGTTTGTGCAATTGTGCTTGTGTGTTTATACTTTTTTGCATGTGTGCATGTGTAAGCATATGGGTGTGTTTGTGAATGTATTAGTGCATTTATGTGGGTGTAGTGTGTGTAAGTATGTGTGTGTGCACACATGCTTGTGTTTGTGTGTGCATGTGAGTGTGCTTGGGCGTGTGAGTATATGTGCATGTCTTTATGTTTGCTTTTGTGGTTGTGCTTGTGCTTGTGCGTAGGCATGTGTACACGTGTTTATATATGTGCATGCATGTGCCTATGTGAGTGCGAGTGAGAGTGCATGCTTGTGCATGGGCATGTGTCATGGATATGACTATGTGTTTTTGTTTGTGGGTGCATGTGTGTGTGTTTGGGTGTGTGCAAATGTTATATGTACATGTGCGTGCTTATGTGAGTGTGTGTTATTGTATGTGTATATGCATATGCACATGTGCATATGTATGTGTGTGTGCGTAAGTGTGTGTGAGTACATGTGCATTTGTGAGTATATATGCATTGGTATCCATATGCATGTGCATGGGTGCGCATGCAAGTGTGTGTGTGAGTATTCATGCGCATGCATATTTTTGTGGATGTGCCTTTGGGCATGTGAACATGCATGTTTGTACACATGTCTTTGTGTGTGTGTGTGTGAGAGTATGTGAGTGCATTTGTGTGCTTGCATGCATTCATGTGTGTGTATGTTTGTGTGTCCATGTGCTAGTGTATTTGTGTATGTGGTCAAGTGTGTGTCTATGTGCATGTGCGTGTGTGTGCATGTATTTTTGTGAGAGCATGTGAGTGTGTGTACATGCCTATGTATGTGTGGGTGTTCATGTGTGCATATGCATTTGTTTGTGTCTTTGTGTGTATGTGTGTGTATATGTAATTGTGTGCATGTGTAGATGTCTTTATGTTCATATTGGTGTGCATATGTGCACATGTGTACATGCTTGTGTGCGTGCATTTATGTTCATATCTGTGTGCACATATGTGTGTATGCTTGTGCTTGCATCTGTTTCCTATGTGTGATTTTTGAGCATGTATGTGTGGACTTGTGCATTCGAGTGGATGGCTACTTGCACGTGTGCATAGGTACATTTGTGTGTGTGCATCTGCATATGCATGTGTGTATTTGTGTCTATGCCTTTTGGTGTGATTATTTTCATGTGTGTGTGTGTGTGCATCAATGTTTATGTTTGTTTGCTTGCATGCATATATTTATTTGCTTGTCTATTCATTTGTTCATCTCCATGCATGTGTTTGTGTGTGCATGAGCATGTGAGTGTGTATGTACATGCATGGTCATGTGTGTGAGCATGTATGAGTGTCCGTGTTTGCGTGTGTAGGTGTGTGATTGTGATTGTATGTGTGTATGTCTTTGTGTTAGTGCAAGCCCATGTGTGTGTATTTTTAAATGTGCATATGTGTGTGTGTGTGCTTGTGCATAAGTGCATGTGCATGCATACATGAGTCTGCATGCATGTGTGCATATGTGTGTGTTTTTATGTATGTGTTATCATGTGAATTCCTATGTATATGTGCTCATAAGTGTGTGTGTGTGTGTGCATGTGTGTGTGTATATGGGTATTCGTGTGTGTGTGTTCTTGTATTCATATGCATTTGTGCATGAGTGTGCTTGTATGCATATGAGTGTTTGTCCATGGGGGTGCACCTGCACGTGTTTAATGTTTATGTGTATGTGCATGTGTGGTTGTGTGTGTCTGTGCATCTATGTGCATGTGTATGAACATGTGTGCATGTGGGTTTATGTGTGTGTGTGGGCCTATGTGTGAGTGTTTGTGCATGTATGGGTGTGTGTGAGCATTTTGTGAATGTATGTGTGTCTATGTGAGCATGTGTGTTTACATGTATGTGTGTCTGTATGTGTGTTCATATTGGCAAGTGTGTGTGTGGATTTACGTGTGTGTGATTGCATGTGTGAGTGCATGCATGCATGTGTATGTGCGTGCATCCTTATATGTGCCTGTGCATGTGTCAATAAGTGTGCATGTTTTTCCTATATGAATCTCAACCTAGGCTTAAGTATACATGTGCATGTGTTTATGAGTGTACGTGCATTTGTATATGTGTATGATTGCATGTTTGTGTGTGCTTATGTATGTGTGTGTGTGTGCACACATGCATATAAGTGTTTATGTGTATGCTTTTGCATATTTATATGAGTTTGTACGTATGTGTGTGTTTGCATGTGTGTGCTTGAGTATGTTTGTATGTGTATGTATGCATTTATGTTTGAGCATTTGTATGGTAATGTATGTGCACTAGTATTTGTGCATGAGTGTGCTTATATGTGTGTGTGTCTTTGTGTGCATACTTTTGTGCATGTGCATGTGTGCTTGTTCATTTACATGTGCATGCACATGTGACTATGAGTGTATATCTGTGTATTTGTGAGTTTCTTTATGCATGGGTGTGTACATGTGTGAAAGTGTCTATGTGTGTGCATGTTTGTGAGTGTAAGCATGTTTAAGCACTTGCATGCATGTGTGCATGGCGGGTTGGTGTGCGTGTGTGCATGTGTGTTGATGTGAGTGTGTGCATGTGTCTATGTATGCATGCCTGTATATGTAGGTGTATATGTGTGTGCTTGTGTGCATAGGCTGATATATGTGCATGTGTGTGTGAGTGAGTGTGTGTGTCTATATGTTTGTGGGTGTATATAAGTGTACATGTGCGTGTATGTATTTTTGTGTGAGTTAGTGTGAGCATGTTAGTGGGAGCATTTGTGTGCACATGTGAGCAAGTTTGTGTATGTGCATGTGCATGTGTGTGCATGTGTGTATGTACTGTGCATGTGTGTTCTTTCATGTGTATGGGTGTGGGTGTAGGTGTGTGTATGTATGTCCCTACAATGTGCACTTGTGTTCATGTGTGCTTGTTTGTGTGCATGTGTTTTTGCATGTGCATAAGTGTGTTCTCAAGCATGTGTTTATATACGTAAGTGTGTTGTTGTGCACATGCATATGTGTATGTGTGTGTGTGCATGTCCATATGCATGCATATATGTGTGCATGCTTATGTGTATGCATGTATGCCTATGCATTTGTATGTCTTTATATGCATTTGTGCACATGTGTTTGTGCATGGGTGCACATGTGTGCATGTGTGTGTTGGTGTGTGATGGAATTTATGCATGTGTATGTGTGTAAAAAGGTTCACATGTGTGTGTGAATACAAGTGTGTGTGTGTGCTTGTTGGCATGTCCATGCGTGTGATTATGCATATGTGTCTACATGTACATACACAGACATGTGTGTGTGTGCATGTTAGTGTGAGATGTGTGTGCATGCATTTCATATGTCTATGTGCTTGTGTGTGCCTACGTGTATTCTTATCAATGCCTGCACATGTGTGAGCATGTGTGTATGTGTATGCATGTGTGCTTTTGTGCATCTGTGCATGCACACCAATGTGTTTGTAAGTGTGTGGGTGGGTGTTATTGTGTGCAAATGAGTACGTGTTTATGTTTGCATTGTATCTTTATGATTTTGAGGGCCTATGTGTTTCTACTTATGCATGTGCTTATGTGTGTGCATGTGTGTATGTTGATGCATTTGTGTATTTATAAATATGTGTTTGTGTGTGTGTGCACGTGTGTTTGAGCATATGTGTATGTTTTCTTGCATGTGTGTCGATGTGCACATGTGTTTTTGTTTATGTGTGTGTGTGCATGTTCTAAGTGTGTGTGTGTGTGTGGGTGTGTGTGTGGGTATGTGTTGATGTACTTGTTTGAGTGTGCATGAGTGTGTGTGTGTATGTATGCACATATGTGTAAGTGCACACGTGTGTGTGGTTGTGTGTACAAGTTTGTGGGCATGTGTGCACATGCATATGCACATTTCTGTGCTTGTGTCTATTTGTGGTGCATGCATGTGTATATGCAAGTGTGTGTGTGTGCATTTATGTTTGTCTGTGTGCATGTGTGTTTGGGTGCATTTGTATGTGCATTTGTCTATATGTCTGTATATGTGTGTATGTGAGTGCAACTTATTATGTGCATGCATATGCGTATGTGTGTTTGTGCATGCATGTGTGTATGTGTGTGTAGCTCTTGTGCATGTGTGAATGCATGTATATGGGTGCATATGTGTGCATGTTCATGTGCGTGTGTGTGTGTGTGTGTTCTAAGTGTGTGTGTGTGTGCTTGTGTATGGGTGTGTGTGTGTGTGTGGGTATGTGTGGGTGTATATGTTTAAGTGTGCATGGGTGTGTGTGTGTATGTACATATGTGTATGTAAGTGTGTGTGTGTGTGTGTGGTTGTGTGTACAAGTTTGTGTGCATGTGTTTTTGCATGTGTGTGCATGCATATGCACATTTCTATGCTTGTGTCTATGTGTGGTGCATGGATGTGTATATGCATGTGTGTGTTTGTGCATTTATGTTTGTCTGTGTGCATGTGTGTTTGTGTGCATTTGTCTATATGTCTGTAGATGTGTGTATGTGAGTGCAACTTATTATGTGCATGCATATGCATGTGTGTGTTTGTGAATGCATGTGTGTATGTGTGTGTGTAGCTCTTATGCATATGTGAATGCATGTATATGGGTGCATCTATGTGTGTGTTCATGTGTGTGTTTGTGTGTTCATGTGTATGAACATTTGCATGCATGTGTGTGTGAGTGTATATGTATAATGTTCCTATGAGCATGTATGAGTGTGTAAGTTGGCATGTCTATGAGTGCTTGTGCAACTGCATCTATGTGCACATGCTTACATTCCATTTTCTACACACATGTGTGTGTGAATGTGTGCATGCATGTGTGTTTGTGTGCATATGTATGCAATTGTGTATGGACATGTGTTTGCATGTTTAGCTTTGTAGACATGTGTGTATCCATGTGTGCATGCTCTTTCTTACATGCATGTGTATGTGTGTGCATTTTTGAGTTTGTGAGCATGTGTGCAAATTTTTTGGTTTGTTTGTGTGAGTGCACAGGTGTACATATCATCATGTGTGTCTACATGTGTGTGTGTGCTCTTACATGTTTATGCTTGTATGTGTGTGAGCACGTTTGTGTGTGTACATGTGCTATGTTTTTGCATGCCTGTATGTGTGTGTGTCTATGCTTGTGTGCATGGGTGTGCTTGTGATTGCATATGTGTGCTTTTTTGTGTGTATGTGCTTGTGCACATGTCTTTGTGCATGCGAGTATGTGAATTTGTACCCACATGTGTGTGTGTGTGTGTGGATGCACACATGTCTGTATATTTATCTAGGTTCACATGTCTATTTATATATGTGTTCATGTGCATCTATGTTTATGCAGGTGTGTTTATGTGTGTGTGTATTTGTACATCTGTGTGTTTCTGTGCATGCAAGTGTGTGTGTCTGCATGTGTGTGCACACATGTGCATGTGAGTATAAGAGTACGTGCATGTGTGAATGTGTGTGCATGTGTTTGCATGCATGTCATGTGCGCCTATGTGTCTGTGAGTGCTTGTGCATGTGTGTAGTATGTGACTGTGCACAAGTATGTGTCTATGTTCGTGTGGTTGTTATTGTGTGAGTGCATATTTGTGTATGTGTTGTATTTGTGTGTGAGCATGCATGTGTGCGTGTGCATGTGCACTTATTTTTGTGTCTGTGAGTGCATTAGTATGTTAGTTACATGTGTTTGTGTGCATAGAAGCATATACATTTATGCATATGTGCATTTTTTGCATAATCATGTCTATGGGTGCATGTGCCTATGAATAAGTGTGTATGTATGATTGAGTGTGTGTATGTCCATGTGCATATATGTGCATGTGCATGTGTCTTTATGTGTGTACACATGATGTGTGTGCATTTGTGCATTCTTGTGCATATGTATGTGTGTGTGTGTGCGTGCATAAGTGTGCTTGTGCATGTGTGTACATGTACTTGTGTGTGTGTGCGTATGTGCAGGCATGTGCATTTACATGTGTGTGTGCATGCATGTTTGTGCTCATGTGTGTGTAGCTTTTTTGTTTGCATGGGCATGCTTATGCACATGCATATGAGTGGTTGTGTGTGTAAGAATGAATATACATGTGTGAATGTGTGTGTATTTGTGCATAGGCACGAACGTGTGTGCAAGTTTGTGTGGTCATGCATTCATGGTTTTTTATGTTTTTGTACATGTGTGAGTTTTTGCATGCATATGCATGTATTTGTGTGTGCTTGTGCATGCGTAGAAATGTGCATGTGTTGGCATATGTGTGCATATGTCTGTATATGTGCCTACATATGTGTATGTACACATATGAGTAGGTGTATGTGAGCTGGTGTGTACATATGCACGTGTGTGTGCATATGTGTGTGTGTGATTATGTGTGTTAGTACCAATGTGTGTGTGTGTTTGGGAGCAAGTGCGTGTGTGTTTGTGCATTTTGCATGTGCGATTGTATGCTTACGTGTTTGTACACGTGTTTGTCTTTACATGCAATAACATTTGTTTTTGCATGTCTATTTGTGTGTGTATATGCATGTATGTAGGTTCATGTGTGTGTGTGCACATGCATGCTCTATGTGTGTGCATGTTTGGAGGGGTGTTTCTTAGAGCTAATGTGTGTGTGTACATGTGCACATGCACATACATGTGTGCGTGCCTGTGCATGTTTACATGTGTACATGTGTGCATGCATGTTTGAGTGTGTGTACATATGCAAATTTGCATGTTTGTGTGTGCATGTGTTAGTGTGCAAGTGCGTGCATGTGTATGTGACTATAAGTGCATGTGTTTGTGCATGTTTGTGTGCTTTTGTGCAATTGCATGTGAGTGCTTGTGCATGTACCTGTGCACATGTGTGTGCGTGTGTGTGCATGTGCTTGCATGCATGTGCATGTGTTAGTGTCTTGGTGTGCATGCATACGCATGTGAATGTGTGTGTGTTCGTGTGTTCATTTGGAGGGGTGCCTATCTGCATTTGTATATGTGTGTTCGTTTACATGAGTCTTTATGTGTGTAAATATCTATTTGTGCTTGTGTGTGTGTGCAAGTGTAGTCTTGGGTATGGGTTTGCATGCTGTGTATGTGTGTGCATTGGCATGTCTATACTTGTGTGTGTAAGGATGTGTGTGCTTGTACGGGTGTGTGCTTTTGTGCAGGCATACATGCTTGTGTGTGTGTCCAGGTGCTTGCATGGGTGTGTGTTCTTGTCTATGTGTTTTTTATGTGTGATTTTGCATGTGCATATATTTTGTGTGCATGTGTGTGTACATATGCTTATTTGTGTGCATGTGTGTGCTTATGAGTGTGTATGCATGTGAGTGTATGTGTGTGTGGGTGTGCATCCATTTCTGTGTGTGAGCTCATGTGTGTGGGTGTATGTGTTTGTGTATGTGTGTGAGCGAGCATACTTTTGTGTTTGTGCATGTGAATTCATGGGCGCGTGTGTGCATGAATGTATGTGTGTTTGTGGTTGCATGTGTGGTTCCATGTGTGTGCTAATGTGTTTGTATGGCTGTGCACATGTATGTGTGTTGTGTGTGTGAGTGTGTGTATGCATGTGTGTGAATTTATATGTCTATTTTTATGTGCATTTGTGTGTGTGTGTTTATGTGTGCATGTGCATGTTTGCATGTAAGTGTGGGTGTGTGTGCTCATGCGTGTGTTTGTGTATGCATGTACATGTTTATGTGTTTGCATGTGTGTGTATGCATGTGCATATATTTGTGTGTTTTGGCATGTGCATGTGTTTTTATGTTCATGTGTGTGAGTGTGTGTACATATGTGTGTGCATACATGTATGGTTGTTCGCATATGTGTGCTCATGCATAGAAATGCGAGCTTGTTTATGGATGTACGCATGTGTGTATCTCTTCATATGTATATGTTTGTGTTGTTATATAAGGACATTTGTGTGTTTGTGAATATTTGTATGTATGTGTGTTTGTGTTTGTGTATACATTTGCGTATGCATGTGCCTATGTGTGTGCATGTGCATGTGCACATGTGTGTGTGAGTGTTTATGTATGCATGTGAGTGTGCATGCAAATGCATGTGTTTGCGATGTAAGTGTGTGTGCGTATTCATGTTTTATTGTGTGTGTGTTTCTGTGAGCATGTGTATGCTAGTTTGTGAGTGTAAGGGGGTATGTGTTTTTGTATGTGAGTGTGTGTGTGTGTGTGCATATGTGTGTGTGTGTATCAATGCTTGTGTGTGAATGTGTGTGTTTGCATGCGTTAATGTGAGTTTGTATGTGTGTGTGTGCATGCACTTGTGCGTGCATGCTTGCCTTTTTTTGAGCGTTGATGTACTTGTGTTAATGTGCAAGTGTGTGTTTGTGCATGTTTGAATGTGTCTCTACATGCATGTTTTAGTGTGTCTGCATAGGTATGTACTTGTGTATTTGTGTGTGTAAGTGCATGCATCAACTTATGTGCATATATGTAGAATTGTGTGTGTATATATACATGTGTGGTTGTGTGTGCGTGTGTGTGCATGTTTGTTTGTTTATTCTTATATGTCAATATGATGGGTGTGCATATGGGAGTATGTGCATTTGTGTGATCCAATGTGTGTGAATAAGTTTCTATGGGTGTGTGAGCGTGTGCATGTGTGTTATACATGTGTGTTGGTGTACTTGTGTGAATGTTTCTTTGTGTGAGTGTATATGTGCATTGTGTTTATGTGTGTGTTTGCATGTGTGTTTAGTTGTGCATGTGTGTGCATCCATCTATCTATAAGCATTTGTGTGAGTTTGTGTGTGAGTGTGTGGGTGTGTGTGCATGCACATGTGATTTTGTGTTTGTTATTGTTGGGTGTGTTTATGCATTGATGTGTGTGCATGTGCATGGGCACATGTGTGTACCTTTGCATATATCCGTGTATGCATATGTATGTGTGTGCATATTAGTGTGCATGTGTCTATATGTGTGTGTATGTGTATTTGTGTGTGCATGTGTGTGTGCATGTGTGTGTGAGTATGTGCATGTTTGTGCATGTATGTGTGTATGAGAGAGTTTTGTACTTGTTCTTATAGATGTGTGTGCATGTGTGTGTGTGTGTGCATTTGAGTGTGCATACTTTTATGTGTGCATGTGTATATGTCTGCACATGCCTATGCTCATATGTGTGTGCATTTCTGTGTGCTTATGTGTGTGTACATGCTCTTGCATGTTTGTATGTATGTGTTGGTGCATGTGCATGTGTGTGTGCATGTGTGTATGTCCATTCATGCTTGTGTGTATGTTCGTTCATGCTTGTGTGTATGTGCACATGTGCATTTGTATATGAAAGCATGTGTAGGCACATGTGCATGCACTTGTGTGCAAGTCTAAGTGTGTGTACATATATATGTGTATGTACATGTGTGCATGCTTTTGCTAATTTATGTGTATATGCAAGTGTGTGTATGTATATGCTTGTGTGCATGAGTGTGCATGTATGTGTGCGTGTGTGTGTGTGTGGCATGTGGTGTTTGTGCATGTGTGTGTTAGCTTATTCGTGTGCTTGTGCATGTATCTGTGTAACTATGTGTGTTTGTGTATGCATGTTCTTGTTCGTCCGTGGATGTGCACGTGTGTGTATTGTGTGCATGCATGCATGTTTGAATGTGCTTGTATCTATGTCTGTGTATGTGCACATGTGTATATGTCTATGTGCATGTCTGTGCTTGTGCGTGTCTTTGCATGTGCTATACTTATGTTTTTGTGTATGTGTTTCTATCTTAATGGGTGTTTGTGGTGTGTTTCCATGTATATATGCAGTTGTGTGCTTGCTTGTTTGTGTATGCAAGTGCATGTGTGCATGTCGTCTTATGTGTGCATATGCGAGCATTTGAATGTGTACATATGTGTGGTTGTATGTTTGTGTCTACATGTGTGTGTGTGGGTGGTGCATGTGTATGTGTGTAAGTGTGCATGTGCAAGTGTGTTTGTGTATGTGCATATGTGTCTGTCTGTGTATGTGTTCGTGTATGCATATGTGTGCATGTGTTTGTGTGTACATCATTTCATGTATATGTGTGAGCATGTTTGTGTGTGTGTATGTGAGTGCTTATGTGCATTCTTACATGCATGTGTGTGTTAGTGTGTGTGTGTGTATGTATTGCTATGTGACTTAGTGTGTGCACCTGTTTGTGTTGCATGTATGAGTTCTTACATGCGTGCATGCTTGAGTGTGCTTGCGTGTTTGCATGCGACTATGCATTTGCATGTGTGTGTGTGTGCATCTGTGCATTTGCTATTTTGTGTGTCTACGTGTGTGTGTTATTTTGCATGTGTACATGTGTTCATGTGTGTGTGTAGGTGCATGTGTGCATGGAAGCATGTATTTTTTGGTGCATGTTCACACATAGTGGTTGCATGCTTATGCAAGTGTGTGTGTATGTGTGTGAACATGTGCATATGTCTTTGTACGTGTATGTGCATGTGTTTGTGTGTGTGCACTTGCATGTGTGTTCTATTCTAGTCTGCATGAATGTGTTTGTATGTGTGGGCATGTCTATACACATGGGTATACATGTGTCTATGTCTATGTGTGCCTAATTCTCTATGTGCATATGTATGCAAGTGTAGTTGTACATGTGAATGTGTGTGCATATTTTTCTTTTTATGTGTGTGTCAGCATTCACATGTGTGTATGTGTATTTGCAAGTCCAACTTAGTGTGTGTTCTTTTGTGTGCATGTGAGTGTATTTGTTTGCTTATATGTGTATGTGTGTCGCTATGTTTGTGGATGTGTGTGAGCATGTGCACAAGTTGGTGTGTTTGAGTGTATGTGTGTGCATGTATGTGGTATAGGTGTGTTAGTGATCATGTATGTGTGTGTGTTTGTGTTGTGAATGTGAGCCTTTTTATACATGTGACTCCTTATGCATGTGTGTGTGTGTGTTGTGGGTGTGCATACATGTGCTTGTGTGCATGCCTATGTTTGTGTTCCTATGCCTATGCTTGTGAGTGCTTACTTTTTCATGTGTGCATGCATATGTGCATGGGCAAGCATGTGTGCTTACATGTGCATGTGTGTGTTTGTGAACATGTGTGCACATGGTTTATCCCAATGTGTGAGCATCTGTATGTGTGTGTGCCCATGTGTCTATGAGTGTGTGCATATCTATGGTTGTTCATGCCTCTATCTTTATGTGGGCATGTGTGTGTGCTTGCATATGTGTGTTTGTATGTGTCTATGTCCGTGTTCGTGTGTGTGCATTGGTGTATATGTGTGTGTATGTGTGTGTGTGTATACATGTGTGCATAATGTATTTGATCATTTGTACATGTCCATACATGTTTATATATGTACGTGTGCATGTGTGTAGATGTGAGTGTACATAGGTGTGTTTTTGTGTGTGTATTTTTGCATGTTCATGCATGCATGTGCTAATGTGTGCATATGTGTCTGTGTGTGTGTGTGTGTGTGTCAGTGTGCATATGTGTGCAAGTGTATACATGTGAGCATGTGGGTGTGTGTGTTTATGTGAACATGTGTGTGCATTCATGTGTGTGTGAGTGTGTCTGTGCATGTGTGCATGCATGTGTGAGTGTATGCACATGTGTGTATTTATGAGTGTGCATCAATTTTTGTGGGTACATGGGTGTGTGCATGTACTAGTGTGTGAGCTTTTGTGGGTTTTTGCGTGAGCATTTAAGCATGTTTGGATGTCTGCATGTGCATGTATGTATGTGTGCATGTCTATGTGATTGCATGTGCATATGCATATGTATGCATTTGTTTGTGCATATGTGCAAGTGTTAGTGTGTGTGTTGTGTGAATAACGCTCTATGTGCATGCATGTGTGTGTGCTTGTCCATGCAAATATGTGTTCGTGGTGTTTGTATGAGAGTGCTTGTTTATACATGTGTATGTGCATTTATGTGAATTTATGTGGAGTATGCAAGAGTATGTATGTGTGTGTCTCTGCATATATGTGCACATGCATGTATTCTTCTCTGTGTGTGTGTGCTTGTGTGTGTATGTGTGCTTGTGCATTTGTGTGCAAGTGCTGCAGCATGTGCATGCATGGATACATGCATGTGTATTCATCTTTGTGTTCATGTGTGTGCATTTGTGGATGTTAGCATGCATGTGTGTGTACGTATTTATCCATATGTGTGTGTGTATGTTTATGGACACATGTGTGTAGATGTGTGCACGAGTGTTCATGTTTGTGATTGTGCTTCTGCGTTTACTTATGTGTGCATATGCTTGTGTGTGCATCTATGTGCACGTATGCGTGCATGTTTGCACATGCATGTAGGAACACGTGGAGGTGCATGTTTGTGTCTACGTGTGTTCATGTGTGTATGCATCTATATGTATGAATGTGCATGTTAATCAATGTCATGTGTATGTGCACACATGTGTGTGTGTGTGTGTGCATGTGTTTTCTTGTGTTTCTTTGTGTCTACTTGTGTTTCTTTATGTCTATGTGCATACACATGCATGTTTATGTATGTGTGTGTGCATGCATTTGTGTATGTGTGTAATGTTTTGTGCATATGAGTGTAGAAATGTGTGTGCTTATGAGTGTGTATGGGTGAGTTTGTGTGCTTGTACGTGCATGCATATGTGTGCATGTGTGGGTTTGTGTGTGTATGTTGCGTGTGCATGTGTGTTGTGCGTGTTTGTGCTCAAGTGTTTTTTATATGCATTATGTATGCATGTGTGTCTATAAGAATGTGTGAGTATTTGTGTGTGAGTGTGTGCCCATATATATGTGTACGTGTCTGTGTGTACATGGGTGTGTGGCTTTGAGGGTGTGCATGTGTCTGTTGTTGTGTGCATCTATTTCTATGTGTTTGTGCCCATACATATGTCTATTAGCCTATGTGAGTCTGTGCACATGTGTTTACGCATCTGTGAGCATGTGCTTATGTGTATTTCTTTGTGCATGCATTCGTGAGTGCATATGTGTGCATCCGTATGCAACATGCAAGAGTGTGTGTGTGTGCATGTGTTTTTGTGGGTATGTCTTTGTGTGCTTGTGCATGTTTTTGTGTGTGTGTTTGGGTGCTTGTAGGTTTACAAGTGTGTGTGTAAAAGTGTGTATGTCTATGCGTGTTATTATGTGAGGGGTTTGTGTATGTGTATTTTTGTTTGTGTAAGTGGGTGTTTATTCATGTGCATGCGTGTGTGTTTTTATGTGCATGTGTATGTGTGAGTGTGTCTGAATGCATGCAAGTTCATTTGTGGGTGCATGTGCATATGTGTGCATGTACATGTGTGTGCATCACTATGCATGTGTATGTGCATGTGCATATGCATGCATGTTTATGTGTCTATCTATGTGGGCTTTTGTGTGTTTATGTTTAGGTATGTTTATATGTGTGTTCTTGTGCATATGCATGTGTGTATGCATATGTTTGCATCATCGAGCATGCAGGTAAGTATGTGAGTCTTTTTATGTATGTGTGTGAGTGCATTTGTGTGTGCACATGTTGGTGTAGATGTGTGCACGCCTACGTTCGTGCATGTGTGAGTGTGTGTGCATGTGGGCGTGTTTGTGTGTTTGCAAGTGGGTGTGTTTGTGTGTGTGTATACTTATGTTTGCGTGTGTGTGCGAGTGTATATGTGTGCATGTTTGTGAGTGTTCATATGAGTGTGGGCATGTGTGCATGTATGTATGCATGTGCAGGTAGCTACGTGCACATCTGTATGTGTTTGGTGTGGATGCATGCATATGTGTGTGCTTGTGTATGCCTATGTGTTTGACTTTTTCCATGTATGTGTATGTATGTGTGCATGTGTATATGCATGTGTCAATACGTGTATGTGTGTGTGTCTATGTGTGTGGACATGTGCGAGCATGTGTGCATTTGTGTTTGTGTACGTGCACATTTTTGTGTGCATCTGTGTGTGTGTGTGTGAGTTTTTTTATGTTTGTATAGTTATTTATTAGTGTATGTATGTGCTTTCATGTGTTTCTATGCTTATACATGTGCATGTGCATGTGAGTACTTTGCTACACAAGTAACTGTATGTTCACGTGTGCATGTGTGCATATGTGCTTGTATGTGTGTGGTTATGTGTCTATGTCCATGTGTGTCTTTTTTCATGGGCATGTGTGTTGGTGTGTTTGGGCATTTGTGTGCCAATTCATTTGCATATGTGTGTGCGTGTGTGTGTGTGCTTATGTGCCTATTAGCATGTGTGAATACAAGCATGCATGTGTATGTGTGAGCATCATTCTATTCAGGTGCATGTGCTAGGGCATGTGTGTATGCAATTTTTCATGCACATGCCCAAATGTGTAATGTCTTTGTGTTAGTGTGTATGTGTGTGTGTATTTGTCATGTTAATAGATGTATGTATGTGAGTGTGCTTGTCTACTTGTGTGTTATTATTTGTGTCTATTGGCATCTGAATACATGTGTGTTTGTGTTCTCATGCTTCCATTTGTGTGTGTGCTTGTGTGAGTGTGCTTGTGTGTGTGTGTGCATACATGTGTGAGTGTGTGTACATGTGCATGTGTGTGCCCATTTGTGTTTGTCTCTGTGTCTTTATATATGTGTGTTTGAGCATGTTTGCGTGCAAGTGCTAGTGCATGTGTGTGTGCATGTTCATGTTTGTGTGTGGGTGCACGTGTACTTATAATTGTGTGTGTGTGTGTGTTCTTGCTTGATTATGGGTGATTTCAAGTGCCTTTGTTTGCATGCATGTGGGCGTGTCTTGGAGCTTGTGTTTAAGTGTGTGTTTGCCTATCTGTGTCTATGTGGATAGTTGTGTGGGTTGGTATGTGTGCTCTTGTGTCTATCATTGTGTGCTGGTGTGTGTCTGGGTGCATACAAATGGGCTTCTATGCCTCAGGTTTACATGCATGTGTGTGCACAAAAGTGTATGTGGGTGGGCGTGTGTGTGCATGTGTTTATGTATATTTGTAGTTTATTCATGTGTATGCTTGTGTGTGTGTGTGCTTAATTTTTTTTGTGTGTGTAGGTTTGTGTGCATGTGCATGTACATGTGTGTGTGCATGAGTGCTTGCATATGTGTCTGGTTGAGAGTGCATGTGAATGTACATATTTGGGTGCACGTGTCTACACACTTTTGTTTGTGCATGTGTTCCTTTGCAAGTGTTTGTGCATTTGTGTGTGTATGCATTTGTGGGTCTATATGTGTGTGGGTGTGTTTGTCCAGATGTGTGTGTGTGAACACATATGTGTATGTGTATGTCCATGTGTGCATGTGTGTGTGTTTTTATTTGTGCATGTGCGTATGCTTGTGCATGTTATTGTGCATGTGCTTGTGTGCATTTGCATGTGTGTGCAAGGGTTTGCATGTGCATGTGTGAATGTGTGTGTGTGCAAGAGTGGACACTCGTGCATATATGGGTGTGTGTGAGAATTCATGTGTGTAAGTACACATGTGTCCTTGTGGGTGTATGCATGCATGCATTTATTTGTGCATAGGAGTGTGTGTTCGCTTGTGCAAATGTATTGTCATGCTTCTATTTGTTGTATGTCTGCATTTATGCATACATGTTCATGTATGTGTGTGCATTTTGCATGGGTATGTTGTGTGTGTGGGGAGGAGGGGGGTGGGTTGGTGTTTGGATTGGTGTGTGAGCATGTTTGCATCTATTCTTATGTCTGCATGTGCTTGTAAATTTGTGTGTGCCTGTGCATGCATTTGTATGTGTGTGGGTTGTGTGTGTGTGTGTGTGTGCATGTATATGTATATGTGTGTGTGTGTACATGCAAGTGTCTATGTGTCTATATCTACATTTTTTATGCATGTGTGTGGTGTGTGGAGGGGTAAGTGTGAGTCTACATGTGTGTGTTTATGTGTATGCGTGTGTTGGGTGCATTTGTATGTGCATATGTGTGTGCACAGGCATGTGTGTGTGTGTGCATTTGTGTGCATGCATGTCCATGCATGCATTTGAATGTACATTAATATGTGTGTGTGTGCTTGCCTCTTTGTGTGCATGCGTAAAACTTTTACGTATGAGTATTTGTATGTGTATATATGCATTCATGTATATTTGTGTATTTGTATGAGTGTGTGATTGTGAGCACATGTGATTGTGTTTGAGCATGTGTGTGTGCTTGCATGCATGCACATGTGTGTGCATTGGTGCATACTTGGGTGTGTCTATGTGCGTGTCCATGTGCATGTAGGTGTACTAGTGTGTGAACCTTTGTTTGTCCATTTGAGTGTGTGCATAGCCGTCTAAGTCTATGTATGTGTGAGTGCATATGTGTGTATGTTCATGCATTTGAATGCTCGTGTACATGCATTTATGTGTGACTTTATGCACTTGTGTGTATGTGAGGGTGCTCATGTGTGTCTACATGTGTGTGCATGTGCATGTGTGCATGGGTAAGCATGTGTGTGTGCATTTGTTGGTGCATATATATGTGTTCGTATATGTGTGTGTATCTTTGTTTGCATGCTTGCATGCAAATGTGTGTGTTTCCATGCTTGCATGCATGCATATGTTTATGTGTGTGTGTTTGCATATTTGTTTGTTCATGTTTGTTTGTAAGCATATTTATTTGTATGCATGTGTTTGTGTGCATGTGTGTGCATATGTGTATGTGTGCTTATGTGTTTGTATGATTGCACGAATGTGTGCACGTGTTGGTGTGTTCATGCATGTATTTGTATGTGTGCATACTTGGGTGTGTATTTGCATGCATGTGTATACATGTACGTGTGTGAGTGTGTTTGCTTTTGCTTTTGCATCTAAAAATGTGTGTAAGAAGTGGGGATTTATGTTTGTATGAGAGTGCATATGTGTATGGGCATGCATGTGTGTGCTCATGTACATGCATTTTGTTTATGTGTTTGTGCACTTGTATGCATGTGAGGGTGTGCATTTGTATATGCATGCCTATGCATGTGCTTGGGTACATATGTGTGCACATATGATTACATGTGTTTGTTCATGTGTCGATGCATGTGTCTTTTTTTGCCAAGGCCATTAGGTGTGTGCATGTGCAAGTGTGTGATTGCATGAGTGTGTTTGTATGCATGTGCATGTCTTTGCATGCTTGCATGTATATGTGTGTTTGCTTGCTTGCATTCATGTGTGTGTGTGTGGATATGTGTGTTTGTCTATATCTATGCATATGCCTATGTGAGCATATTTGTGTGTACATGTCTATGCGTTAGTGTGTTTGTTTATGTGCTTGTCTATATGTGTGTGTGCCTATTTTCGTGCATGTGTACTTGTATGCTTACTATGTGTGCATTTGTGCATGTTTTTGTGTGTGAATGTGTGTGTGTTATCATGCAAGTATGATTATGTGTTTATGTTTATATGTGTTCATGTGTTTGTGCTTGTGCTTGCATGTGTGTGAGTGTATATGTACATGTTTGGATTTGTGCACGGGTGCTTGTGCACTTATGTGTGTATGATTGTGTGTTTGTATGAGTGTGCATGCATATGCATGTGAGTTTGTGGGTGCGTGTATGTTTGTATGTGTTTGTGTTCATGCATGTGTCAATGTGTGAGTGTTTGTTTGTGTTTATGCATGTGTGTGTGTGCACGTGTATAACTGCATTTACAAGTATGATTGTGTGTGTATGTGTTTTCTTATCTATGTTTGTGTGTGTGTTAATGAGCATTTGTGTGTGTATGTGCATTTGGGGATGTGTTTATATGCATGTGCGTGTATCTGTTCATTTGCATGTGTGTGTATGTGTGTGTGTGTGTGGATGCATGTGTGTTTATGTTAGTGTGTGTGGCTATGTCTGGGTATTTCCATGTGTGTATGTGTCTCTCTACATGAGGGTATTTGTGTACATGCATGTGTGTGGTGTTCATGTGCATGTAAGTTTGTGTGTGTGTGCATGTGTTTGTATGTCTATGTGCTTATGTGTGCATGTGAACGTGCGAGTGTGTGCACATGTGTCAATTTATGAGTTTAGTAGTGCATGTGCACACATTTGTGCATGTGGCTCCTGGTGGTGTTTGTGGGTGCATTTTTTGTATGTGTGAGCGCATCCATGTGTTGATGTGTATATGTGTGTGTGCACATTTGTGGACATGAGTTTGTGTGCGTTTGTGTGCATGTGCATGCTTATGTGTACGTGTGTGTGCATGCATATGTATGTATGTGTATGTGTGTGTGTTTATGGATTTGCATGTGTGCACATGTGTTTGTGTGTGTGAGTGTACTTGTGTGTATGTGTTCATATGTATAGTTGTGTGATTTGATATTTGTATGCATGCAAGTGTTCGTGGCTGTGCATGAGTGCATGTGTATGTGCATGCAATCACAAGTGTGTGTGTAGGTGCATGCTTATGTGTGTTCGTGTGTGCACGCATGTGTGTATAGGATTATATGCATGTGAGTGTGTGTGTAATTGTGTTTGCATGTCTATGTGCATATGCATGTGTGTCTATATGCATGTGTGTGTGGGTACATGCATGTGCATATTGTGTGCTAGTGCATATGCATGTGTGGGTGCACATGTGAATGTGAGTGTTTGTGTGTATGTGTGTGCACATGTATGTGCATGTGTGTACATGTGTTTGTTCATGTGTTTATGTGTGTATGCATATGTGTGTGTACATGAGTGTGAGTACACATGTGTGCATGTGTGTATGTGTGTGTGCTTGTGAGTGTGTGTGAACATGTAAGCATGAGAGCATGTGCTTGCAAGTATGTAAGCATTCATGCCTATATGTGTGCATCTATGAGTGTGTGCACGTATAAATGTATGTGCATTTGTGTATACATGTTTGTGTGTGTGCCAGTGTGCGTAAGGGCTTGTGTTTGTGTATGTTTGTGTGCGAGTGTGTGTACATTTGTGTATGTGTGCATTTCTACGTGCGCATGTGCGCGTGTGTGCACTCCTATGTGTGAGTGAGTGTGTGTTTGTTTGTATGTGTGCATATTTATGAACTTATTTTTTTGTGTGTGCCTATGAGATTGCATATGATTATGCATAATTGTGTGCAAGCTTATACATATGTATGTGTGTGCATGTGTAGGTGTCTGTGTGTCAGTGTGAGTGTGCTTGCATGTGTGCGTATGAGTGTGCATGCGTGCTTGTACATATCATTACGTGTGCATGTTCATGTTTTTTTGTGTGCATGTGTATGTTTGGGCACTTGTATGTGTGCCTTTAATTTTGCTTGTAAATATGCTTATATTTGTGCATGTGTGCATGAGTGAGGAAGTATTTATGTGTGTGTGTGCATATTAATGGGTGGTTGTAGACATGTGTGTAAGTGTGTCTATGCATGTTTGTGTTTTTGCATCCATATGTGAGTTTTTTTTATTTGTATGTGTGTACATTTGTATGCATGCATGTGTGCGTGCATGAATGTGTGTATGTGTATTTATGTGTGTGTGGTTGCATCTATGTGCTCTTTTGCGCATGTAATCTTGTGTGTGTGTGTGTGCATTTTTATGTGTGTTTGGGTGTGTGTTTGCATGTGCATGTGCATGTATGAGTGTTTGTGTGCACATCTATGTGCATATGAGTGGGTGCGTGTGTGCATTCATGAGTGTGTGCATATTCACATGCATGTTTGTGCTAGTGTGTGTGTTGTTGTGCATATGTGTGCACACACATGTGTGCCTGTTGATGTTTGTGATTGTGTGCATGTGTATGCATGGTGTATGTGTGTGTGTAGGTGGGTGGTTATGCTTTTGTGTGTGTATATGGGTGTGTGTATGTGTGTATGTATGTATATTAATGTGTGCTTGTGTGTGTTGATGCGTGCATGTGTACTTGTTTGCATATATTTTTGTTTGTGTATGCATTTGTGTGTGTTTTTGAGTGTGTGAGTGTGGGAATGTACGTGTGCATGTGTAAGTGTATTTATGAGTGTGCATCTACGTATGCATGTGTGTGTGTCTGTGTGCTTATGAGTGGGAGCATGTGCATATGCATTCAAGTGTGTATGTGCACTCACTTGTATGCATGTGTGTGTGTGTTGTGCATGTGAATGTGTGTGTAGGTGGGCATGTATGAGGGTTTGAATTAGTTTGTGTACATGCATGCTTTTGAATATATGGTTTTGTGTGTGCATGCTCTTATGTATATCTATGTGTGTCTATCTGTGCATGTGTGAGTGCAAGTGTATGTGTGCATCTGTGCACATGTGCATGGGTACATGTGTGCATATGCATATGGTTACTTATGTACGTGCACTTGTGTGTATGTGCTTAGCTATTTGTTCATGTGTGTAGACATGTGTGTGTGTGTATGTGTTCATGTGTACATGTTTGAGCATGTTTCTATGCATAACTGTGCATGGGTACATGTGATTCTATGTTTATATTTGTCTGTGTGTGTTTGCTTATGTATGTATGTGGGTGGGTGCATGTGTGCATGCACATGTGTGTATGTGTACATTTATATGTGTTTGTGTGTGTATACTACATGTGAGTGTTTGCATGTGTGTTTTTGTTGTTGTGGGTTTGTGTTTGTGTGCCTATGCTTACAAGTTTGTGCTTGTGTTCATGTGTGTTTGTGTGTGTGTGTGTGTGTATATGAGTATGCATGTGTATTCTTATGTTTATTTGTTTTTCTTTGTGTGTGTGCATGCATTTGTGTTGCTATCCATGTCTATGTATGTGTGTATGTCTACATGCATGTGAATGTATGTTTGTGTGTAGGTGTGTGTGCTCGTAAGAATGTGTGCGTGTGTGTCTATATACATGTGTTTGTTTGTGTAAACATTTTTATGTACATGTGTGTACCTACATATGTGAGTGTGTGTTAATTTGTGTGTACATGTACAAAGCTGTGTGCATTTGTTCATGTGCACACATGTGTTTATTCATGTGTGTGGGTGTGTTTAGGTGTTCACAAGTGTTAGTGTATGTTCAAGTGTGCATATGTGTGCATGCACTTGAGCACATGTGTGTGTGTGTGATCATGTGCATGTGTTTGATAATGCATCTGTGTCTATGTGTGTTTACACATGTGTGTGCGTGCATGTGTTTTCGTGTGAGTGTGCCTATTTGTGCTTGTGTGTGTGCATGTGTCCACATACGTGTGCACATGTGAGTATCCACTTGTGTGCATGTATGTTTGCATGTGTGTGAGTTTTAGTGCACCTATTTGTGTAGGTGCATGCATGCATATTTATGCATATGTGTGCATGCGCATGTGTATGTGTTTGTGTGTATTTTCTTATGCTTGTGTACGTGTGCTTATGCTTGTGTGTGTGCACTCACATATGATCATATATAATTCTATGTGTGCACATGTGAGTTTATGTGCTTATGAGCATGTGTGTTTGTGCTTATATGCTTGTGTGGGTGCCTCTTTATTTGCATATGTTTGCATGTATTTGTTTATGTGCATGTGTTCGTCTATATGTGTCCATGTGTGTTTACGCATGTATGATTATGTGTGTTTTTGTGCATGCATGTATGCAGGCACGGGTGTGTGTATGTAAGTGGTCATGCATTTTTCTTGTATGTGTTTGTGTTCATGTATGTGTGTGGGTATGAGTGGTTGCATAGGTGAATGTTTGTGCAAAGATGTGTGCATGTGTGTGGATATGTGTGTATGTGTGTGTGTGTTCACATGTGTTTTGTGTGCACATGTCTACGTACGTGGGCATACATATATGTGAGCATCTGTGTATGCATGGGTGTGTGTGCATGTGCTATGTGTGAGTGCATTTGTGTGTGTTTGCATAGGGGTGTGTATGTTTGTTCTTATGTGTATGTTTAAGCATGTATGTGCATGCTCTTTTTCATGTGTGTGTGGTTTTGTGTGTTGTGTTTGTGCATATGTGTGGGTGTGTGTTGTTGTGCATGTGCATGTGTGCATGCAGATGTGTACATCTGTGTGTGCGCTTGCATGTGTCTTTATGTATGTATGTTTGTGTGGGTTTGTGTGTGAGTTTTGTGTGCATGTGTGTGTACATTTATTTGTGTGTGTGCATGAAGGCATCTGTATGTGTGTGTGTGTGTGTTTGTGCTATTATGTGTGTGTTCTATTGTGTGTGCGTATACACGTTTGTACATGTGCGAATTTCTATGTGTGTATGCAGAAGCGCCTTAGTAGGTATGCAAGCATATTTATGAGCACATGTGTTTATATTTATGGGTATGTTTATGTGTGTATTTGTAAGTGTATAAACTTCTACAATTGTGGGTGTGTTCTTGCATATGTGAGTGCATGTATGTCAGCTCGTGTATGCGTGTGATTGGATTTATGTGTGTGTGTACTTGCATGTTGGTTTGTGTATGTTTTCATGTTTTTGCATGGGTGCATGCGGGTGTGCAAGCATATGCATGTGTGTTTTCTTAAGAGTGTGCATGTGCATGTGTGCGTGGGTGTGCATATGAGTGTATGTGTGAGCAAATATTTTTGTACATCCATATGCATGTGAGTGTGTGCAAGTGTTTGTACATGTGCATGCATGGGTACACATGTGTGCATGAATATGTGCTTTTGTGCATGTATATATGAGTGCATGTTTTTGTGTCTATGCCCTTAAGTGTGTGCATCTACATGTGTTCATGTGTGTGAGTTTGTGTGCATGTGTCTATGTGGGTATGCATGTTAGTTGTGCATTGGTTTGGGTAGATGTGTGTACATGTGTATATGCATGTATGTGCATGCATGTGTGACTTTGTGTGTATGTGTGTGCACATGTTTAGGTTGGTGTGCACATGCTTGTGAGGGTGTGTGCACATGCACGTTTATGTGTGTGCATACATGTGCATGTGTTTGTATGTGTTTGTGAGTGTGCATGCATGGTTGTGATTGTGGGTGTGTATATGTGTGTGTGTGTCACTACAAGGGTTCATATCTATGTAAGAGTACACATGCATGTTCTTGTGTGTGTGCATGTGCATGTATCTAAGTCTGTGTGTGTATGGATATGTGCATATGTTAGTGTGCTTGTACATGTTTGAGTGTGTTCATGTGCATGCACATGTTTGTTTTTGTTTGTGTGAGCACATGCATGTGTTTGTGTATGCGTGTATGTGAGTGCATGGTTGCACTTGTGTTTGTATGTGTTTGCATGTGCAAGTGCTCTTATGTGTGCATGTTTATGTGTGTGTGCAAGCATGTATGTGGTGTATGTGTATGTGCATTTGTGGTTGCATTTCCATGTGTACATGTGTGTGTTTGTATGTGGGCATGAGTGTGTGTGGGTGTGTGTGCACATATGTGTGTATCTATGTGTGCAAGTGTGTGTGCATATAACAATGTAGATATGTATGCTTGTGTGCATGAGTGTGAATGTGAGCATATGTGCATATGTGTCCTTAAATGAGTGCATGCATGCATCTGTATAAGTGTGTGTACTTTAGTGTGTTTGGATATGTGTTCATGTGTTGATGTTTGCATGTGCATGCGCATGTGTGTGCATGTCTATATGTCAGTGTCCATATGTGTTTGTGTGGTGTGCATATGTGTGTGTGTGTGCATTAATGTGTTCAAGTGCATTTGTGTATGTTTGCATATGTGTGAAAACCTATGGATGTGAGTATGTTTGCTTGCTCATGCATGTCTATTCATGTGCATTGTGTTTGTGCATGTGCATTTATGTGTAAGTATATGTGTGTTTATGTATGTACATGTGTATCTACACGTGTGTGTGTGTGTGCATGAGAATATTTGTGTGTATCATGGTACCTATATGTGTGTTCATGTGTGTACATTCATATGCATGTGTTTGCATGTGTGTGTGCACATGTTTTAACATGTGTGTGTATATGCATGTTTGTCTATGTATGCATGCATGCATGCTTGTCTGTGTTAGCAAGCACATGTGTATGATTGTGTATGCATGTGTGTGCATCGACAAGGGTGCTTTTGCATTCATGCATGTGTGGATGTCTATGCATGTGTGCCTGTGTTCATGTGTGTGTCTAAATGTTAGTGTTTGCACGTGCAATCATGTACAGAGTGTGTGTATGTGTGTGTGCATGTACATGTTCAGATGCATGCATATCCTTGCATGTGTGCATGTGTGTTTGCATGGGTACATGTGTATGTGTGTGTGTGTATGCTTACATGTTTACATATGTGTTTGTCTGTGGGCATCTGTGCATTACTTTGTGTGTTTATGCTTGTAAGTATAAGTCTATGTGTGTGTGTTTGCTGGTGTGTGTGTGCATATGTATGCATGGTCTTATGTGTGTCTTTTTATGTATATGTGTAAGCATATTTGTGTGTGTTTGTGTGTGTGCATGGGTGCATGTGTGTATGTATGGGTGTGTATTTCATATGTTTGTGCAAACTAGTTCACGTGTGTGTTTATGTGCATGCACGTGTGTGCAAGTGGATGTGAATATTCATGTTTGTCTTTATGTGCATGTTCATTTCTGTGTATGTATACATGCATATGCATATGCATGTGATTGTGTGCTTCAGTTGTGTAGGTGTTCCTGTGTGCACATGGATGTGTTTGTGCGTGCATGTATGTGCTTGTGTGTTTGGGTGCATGCATGTGTGTATGCATATTTTTGTGTGATGTGTGTGCATACATGTTTTTGTTCTTGTATGCATGTGCATGTGTGTGTGCGTGTGCATGTGTGCACGTGTATATGTGTGTGTGTGTGCATATGCTTTTGTGTGTGCATGTTTTTACATGCATGAGTAAGAGTGTGTGGGTGAATTTGCATGTGTTTCCATGAGTGTGGGTGTGGGTGTGTGCACCTTTTTATGTGAGTGCATGTTTGCATGTATGTTCATGTGTGTGTGTGTGTTTGTGAATGCATTTGTTTGTGTGTGTATGTGTTCAAATTTGTGTGTATATGAGAATGTATATGTGATTATGTGTGTTTACATTTGCATGTGTGTGTGTGAATGCAAGCAAAGATGCATGTGCATTATTTTGTCTGTGTTTGTATTATTTATATATGTGTTCAAGTGTGTTTGTGCATTTATGCATATGTGCATGTTTGCATGCTCATTCGTGTGCATGTGTTTTCCTTTGTGTGAGTGTGTATTTTTATTTATGTGTGGACATATGCATATGTGTGTGGACATATGCATATGTGTTTGTGTGCATGTTTGTGTACTTGTGCTTGTTTGTGTGTGTGTACATATATGCATGTGTGTTTGCATACATGCATGTGTGAATTTCGATTCAAATGTGCATATGTGAATGTCTATACAAACATGCACGTGTGCTTGTGTATTTTTGCAAGTGTGTATGTGCGTATTTTCATGTGTACAAGTTTGCATCTATGCATATGTGTAAGTGTGTGTGCATTCATGTGTGTATGTGTGTATGTTTGCATTTATGCATGTGTGTTTGTGTTCTTTTGTGCATGTATATGTGTGGTTATGAATGTATGCTTGCATGTGTGCACGTATTGATTTAGATAGGCACATGTATCTATTTCTATGTGTGCATGTGTGTGTGCGAGTGTGCATGTAGGTGGGTTGGTGGGTGTGGGTGCATGTTCATGTGGGCATGGGCATGTGTGTGTGTGCACATATGTGTACATGAGTGTGTGTGTGTGTGTTAATGCATGCATATAGGTTTGTGTGCATGTGTGTGTTTGTGAGAGTGTGTGTGCATTTGTGTGTGCCTATGCATTTACAAGTGTGTGTGTGTGTATAGATGCAAGTGTATGCATGTGCATGTGCTTGTAAGTTTATGAGTGTGTGGTTAGGTATGATCATGTGTATGTGTCTGCTTATGCATGTATGAGTGTGAGTGCACATGTTTGTGCACATGTGTGTGTGCATAAGTGTTTGTGAGTGTGTGGATGTGGGCATGTATGATTGTAGGTGTGTGTACATGCATGTGTGGCCATGTATTTGCATGTGTGTGTGTGCATGTGCATGTGTGTGCATACAGGCATGTGTGTTTTTGTGTGTGTGCATGTGTGTTGTTTATTAGTGTACATATTCATTTGTATTTGTGAGCATGTGTGTGCATGGTTGTGTGGCTCTATGCATATGTGTGTGTCATCTATTCATGTGTGTATATGTGAATATATGTATTTCTATGTGTATAGTTTGTGTGCATGTTTGTATGAATGCATGTGTGTGTGTGTGTTCATGAGTGTGCATGAGTGCGTGTGGATGTTTGTAAGTAAACACGGTCACACGGTCTCCTACAACTCATTAAGCCCATTACCAAGTTCTTTAGGCTACTTGGCTCGAGCTTATATGCTTAGCCATGTGTTAGATTATTTGGCCAAAGTTTTTGTTTTCTCAAAACATGTTTTATATATTTATTTATTATTATTTAATTACTTTCAAAAGAAATTTAATTGCTATTAAAATATAAAAAATGTCATGACTTGTTATGCTTCCAAGTTGGATTGGGTTTGGCCGAGACTTGGGCCTGATTCGACTTGGTTTAGATGGTTTATTTACACACAACTCCATAGGCTGATTGCCTAGTACTTCAGGCCACTTGGCCGAAGCTATTGGCTTGGCTATGTCTTGGGTTATTTTTCCAATTTTTTAGTTTTTAAAAACCTCTTTCATATATTTATTATTATTGTTTTTATTACTTTTGAAAGGAATTTTCTAGCTATTAAAATTTCAAAATAGTTTTGTAACTACTAAAATAATAATACACAATAAATTAATAATAATTCATGTAATTGAATGATTTATGTTCCTAATTATGCCATATCTAATTAAGTAATAAGATAGATAATCAAACTAGTTGATACTTTAGAGAAAAACTCTTGGCGGTCAGCTTCTCCTTTATGAGTTTGATCCATGACTCCTTGATATGCCATTTTAAGACACAACTAGAGCATAGGTTTCAACACAACTTGACTTTGCTTCACTTGTGAATTGCTCCATTAGATATCTAGTCAAAGCACTTCAATTGATTGATCCTATAAGAGTTTAAGATGCTTGACCGGAAAAAACTTGAGAAATATATTAGAAAAACTAACACTACTATTTTGTTGTCATTAAATAAGTGATGTATTGATCAAAAGTACAATAATATCTCTTATTTTAAGATGACAAAATAGTGAAATAAAAAGATATAAATTATGTAAGCATATATATATATGCTCCTCCTACATTCTTGCTTACCCTAAATATATGAAATTGATATAATTATGCCACAAGCTTGAGATGTAATAAATGTTTTTTTTCATACATTTCTCCTTTTTTTTGTCATGCAACAAAAGATAAAATAAAAGTGAAAGATGCAAACAAGGGTACACACAACAATAATATTTATACATAACTTGACTTTAAATATCTAATGGTTTAGTGCATCTTTGTTAAAAAATATATCAAAAACAAAAGTAAGTTATTAATTTTTAAGCATAATTAAAATATAATCATTATACTTTATAAGGGAAAATATTAACCATCTTTTATAGACATAACAATATTAATTAATTATTATGCAGTCTATTCGTGTGTAGTTTAATAATTTTGAAGATTCTAAACTCTTTTACTTTATATGTGTTTCTAACAATTTTTATGAGAACTAAATTTAAAATAAAATCACAAGATCAAACATGTTTTCAAGGACTTCTCCCATTTTTAAGTTAAAAAAGATTATGAGATATATAATAGAATCATGGATATGCAACTATAAATTCTAAGAACTATAGTTAATTTCTAATTAATAAATCATTTCTTATTAATGCTTATAATAAGGTCTAAGAGAATTCACTTGTAAAAATTATTTATAGCTTTGCCACAATGATATGAACAAACAAATCTAAATTTCTTTCAAAAAGTAACATAATACTTTAGTCTTTATCCAAAAAAAATATTTATTTAATAAAAATTATTAAATATTTTAATAAGGAAAGATCTTGGATATATTTAACAAATTAAATTGTTAACTCTCTGTGAAGTCTAACCTAAGCTTCCCCTAAGTTTTATTACTATATTTCTATTAAACTGTTAATGATATAATCCCTAATAAATTGAAATATTATATTTTTATGATTTCTCATGTAATGATTAAGTTGGTTATATACCCTTAGTACAAACCCAATATTATTTGTAATAATTGCTTTTATTTCATATAGTTTGTTCTTGAATACCAATTTAGCTCTAATCAATTGTTGATGACTAAGCATATGAACTAATTTATCTACTTAATTTCTCTCTAGTGCAACTAATTATCAATTCGTGACATGAACCTACACCCTTAAGAGCTTCTTCAATAAATATTTGTTGTACGAATGATACAAATGTATTTGATCAATTACATTTATGGAAACTTATGTTCTAAATCCTTAACCAGCATATCATTTAATTAATTCAAATGGATTTTGACGTTATCAAATTAAAGATAGTTGTTAACTACCTTCTTTATATTCCTTATTATCTAATTTACCTTTTTTTCCTTCAATTCTAAATTCACAAATAATTCTATATAATTATTAAAATATTTATTTTTATTTTTATAAATAACTCATCAAAACACATGTACATTTTTATTTTTCAAATTCTCAAATCATATTAATTAAATTTTCAACTATCTTCTCAATTGAAAAGAAAAATAATTAATATAAACTAGAAAATTTATGATCTATATTTTTAAAATTTATTATATAAAAATAATTTAATCTTTCTAATTATCTAACAAATTTAGCAAAACCAATGATGGTTACACTTTTATTCTTATAAAATTTAACTCATGCAAATTTAGAAAAAATCGATGTCACTAATAAAAGTCCAAGTCTCTTTTTCATCTAAACTTAAGAATTTTTTTCTCCAAAATAAATTATATATAATGGACTACTAATTGTTGTGTTCATTTTTAAAAACAAATCATATCATTATTCAATTACATTTTATCAAAGCGTGTTATGAAGAGACTATGGTGTTGATTTGCTTACAATATTTGAATTCATTATACAACAATTGTATGCATTAACTAATAAATTCTAAGTAATTAATATTTCTTAATACTAAGTCTAAATAGATTTTTTCCTCTAACTTAAGCTAAATAAGCTATGAACCATAAATATTTTGTGAGTCACACAAACTCACAAAGCTAGGGTTGTCTCCATAGGTTGTAAAATATGGATACATGTTAATTGAACTACTTAAGTTTTAAATTATAGACCCAAATCATCTTGAATTCAATTGTGATTGTGTGTGATTAAGGCACTTTTACAAAGATATTTGCTAAATATATTTCCTTATAAATCCATTAATATTTATCTTACTTTAAATAATTAAATTTTTTAATTAGGAAATCATAAGAAATATATGTCAATGTCCATCACAATAATTACATGCACATGATATTTAATATAAACTTTACAGGTATATAAACTAGCATTATGTTTAACCACATAGTTATTTAATGAAGCATGTTTGTGAACATGTGAAATATAATAACATTTATTATCATTCACATGCACATAAGAAGATTCTAATCTATATTTTTTAGTCAAATAAAATGTAGCATTAGAACTTTCATTCACAACACTATTGTTTTTATTCATATGAGTAAAGGATGGAGCATATAATGACACATATGAATGTGGATAAATATAAGAAGTAGAAGCACATGAGGGAACACTAACAAACTTTTCTTTCAAATCATCTAACTCTTTTCCAATCAAACAAATATTACTTACTTTTTTTTTTCATAAAAATTTTCTTTTAAAGAAATATTTTGATATTTTAAAGAATTAATAGATGAATTGCTCAAGACTAAAGATGTCTAATATTCATGAAATTTTTTATTTTATAAAGTACTTAAATTAGTAACATGTATATGTGAATCACTTCAAAGCTATTCATTTCTAACTTTAAGCTATTACATTATCTTTCTAATAAGTACACACGATACTCTTGTTTGTCATAGTTCACTCTAAGTCTAGCATACATCCTAATCGATTTTGTATGCTCAACTATAAGTACATAAAAAGAAATAGTCAATTTATTATCATTAATAATGTGACTATCATTATCAATGGTAGAAAAAGGTTGTGCACCTTGAGATGAAGAATTTTCTTTTAAGATGCATAAAGTTTCTCTCTTCCTCTTTCTCTTTTCTTTTTTTTTGTTTGATTCCTTATTTGTTTCTTATCTTGAATGGGAAGCATAACCAATTTATCATATAAATTTTATAGTTCATACATAACCTAAAAATAGATTTTTAGGTGACAAATCTTGATTCTAATTTGTTGTGGCAAAGAAAAATAAATATACTTCATTCCATTGGCATTTCTTTGCCTTGAAGTTCTAGAATATTCATCAAAATCATTTGAAGTAATAAAATAATTTTTAAATAATAACCATAACTCAATACTAATATTTAAAATAAATGTTTAAATTCATTTGTTCATAAAATAAAAGTTTTATCTTCAAACATAAGTAGATGCATGAATTTAACCATATAAGGAATAAAAAAATAGGATCTTCTTTTAGAAACTTCTTCCATTGATGTAATATGCTATGATACCACTTGATATACTTTTTTCTGAGCTAATACTTAAAAGGGGGGGAATTATACTTTTAAACATTTTTCTATTTTGAAAAACTTTTCTCAAATTAAAATTTAGCCTTATAAAATAAATCATTTTATAATTTTACTAAATAAAAATGTATAAAAATTTAAGTTTTATGATATTAAAAAATATTTTATGCATTATAAAGATATTTTTGAAAGTTTCTTTTATATATATTTTTAATTAAATATTATTAAATAAGAAATATATCATAAATTGCATAATAATAAAGAAAATAAATATGATAAAGGAGTTTTAGATGATTTGGCCTAACTCATGCCTACTTCCATCCCCAGTAAACCCATCTAGAATTTTATTAACAAAACCATCTATTCGCCATTGTAGGTAGGGGTATCCTTTACAATCCAAATCGTTTTATCATGATAAGGAAGGGTTCACTATCAAAACTATAATTATAAATGCTTACAATAATGAAAGACAATAAAAAATAATAATTAGTCGTAATATTTTATTATTCACTTGTAAAAGCTATATGACATAACTCTATGGATCATGATATTAGAATATAAGTCTATAATTAAATATTAGTGGAACAATCTAAATGACTTAGTTGAGAAAATATTAAATTTAAAAAGTTTTATTAATATGCCCTAATGTTATTAAGAAAAAATAGGATGAACAAAGATTTTTTATTATTATAATCCTTTTAAAAAAAGATAAAAAGGAATAAGGAAATAAATAATCATTTGTAAAGAAGTCACTAATAAGATGTACAATTGAAAAAAATGTTAAAGAAAATTGAGTCACAAGCAAGGCTCTAGCAAAGGAATCAAACTTAGATTGCAATTTTTGATTTTGTACCTTCTCTTCTAAAAATATTGATGCGTAAGGTTAAATTCAACTAATTCAAAATAAATACAAACAACTTTTTGGAATGCTGATTATGAATGAGAACCATCATCTGATTTGAGTGGATGAAGCAAGTGTTTCTCAATCAAAATGTTGAATAAAGGGCATACATCTAACCTTGATGCTTAAGAGTACTAATCATTTAGGAAAAGATGAGCACAAACATTTTATCAAGTTCTATAGATGGCATCTAGTTGAAATATACTTTTCATAAATACAAAGATGATCCCAACCATTCAATCAAACTTGTTAGAAGGATAGTTAAATGAAATCTACTATTCACAAAAGCAAGCATGATGTGGACTGTTTGATCACAAAAACGTACAATCAGATGGCATAGTGTCGGTCAAGCTTTGGATATAATAGCTCCTAAAATCTTAGACCCACATGCTCTAAAACTAATGCATGCTTCATGTTATAACAGCTCCTCTTCTTTTATAATTTGAGCTAGTACATGGTGTTGGCTCCTCTTTGTGTTCTCAAGAATTCATACCCTAGGATACTTGCATACTTTATAAGACTACTTGTAGCATGTGATAATGGGTCTTGTCTGACCCACTTCATTGCATAATATTTCACAAATCTATCATGACTTTTATTCTTCTAAGCTAAATTGGGTTTGATTTTAACTTGGGCCTGATCCAACTTAGTTCATATAATCTCCTTGCCTATGACTCCATAGGCTCATTACCTATTATTTTGGTGCACTTGGCCTAAGCTTATCAGCTTAGCCATGTGTTGGGTTCTTTAACCAATTTTTTTTCAAAAAATATCTCTTGTATATGTATTAATCATTTTTTATTACTTTTCAAAGAATTTTTTAGCTATTAAAATATCAAAATATTTTGACAACTACTAAAAAGATAATACATAAGGAATCAATAATAATGCATGTGAATAAATGATGCTATGAAAAAAAATTATTTCATTTGTAATCAAGTGATAGGATAAACTAACAAATCAATAGATGTTTTGGAGATGGAATATTGATGGTTAACTACTCCACCAAGAGTTTAATTAATAGCTCCTTGATATGCCATTTATGCCATAACTAGATCATAACCACCAACACAACTTAACAATGCTTCTCTTGTGGATAGCTCCATAAGACATTTAGCCAAAACTCTTCAATTGATTATTGTTGTAAGATCTTGAGATGCATGACTGAAGACACTTGAGAATGTGTGTATGGGTGTGTTGTCATCAAACAAGTAGTGCCATTGCCAAGGAAATAACAAGTCTTTCTATATGTATATGCATGTGTGTGTGGGTGTGTGTACATGTGTCTATGAATGCATGTCTTTCTATGTGTGCATGTATATGTTCACATGTGCAAATGAGAATGTGTGTGTGTGTGTTTGCATGTATGTGCATTTATTTACATGTGTGCATTAGAAAAATGTGTATTTATATTTGTGAGTGTGTGTGGGTTCATGTGCTGTGCATATGTGTGTGTGTGTGCATTTGTGTGTGTATTTTTATATATTTGTGCATGTGTGTAAGCATGTGCATGCGTGGGTGTGTTTATGTATAGGTGTGTGTGCATGCATCTTGTGTGTGGGTGTGTGTATATGGGCCTCTACATGTGTGTGTATATGAGTATACGCATTACTTTGTTGGCATGTGCTTGTGGGCATCCATGTGTGTGTGCCTATACATATGTGTGTGTGTGAGTATGCATTTGTGTGTGGTGTGTGTGTATGTATAGGCTTAATTCATGTGTGAGGGTTTTTGTGTGTGTGTGCATATGTGTACATGTATTAGTACTTGTATATGTGTTTGTGAATGTGTCCATGTGCTTGTGTATGTATGCATGTGTGTTTGCTTGTGTATGTGTGCTTGCACACACATTTGTGTATTCGATTGCACGTGTGCACATATGTGTGAGTGTGGGTGCACATATTTCTATGTGCATGTGTTTTTGTGTTGATGTGTGTGGGTGCTTACACGTGTGCATGTGCATGTTTGTGTGCATGAGTTCATGTGTGTGTGTGTGTGTGTGCATATGAGCTCTTTTTGTTGTGTGGTTGTGTGTGAAAATATGTGTACATGCATATGAGCTCATGTGTTAGAGTTTATGTGTGCGTCCTTGTGTGGTTGTACTTGTGTGTGATTGCATAAGTGTGTCTACTTGTGTGTGTATGTGTGTGCATTTGTTTACATGTCTATGTACCTATGTGTGCTTGTGTGTCTGTGCAAGTGTTTGTACACATCTGTGTATGCATACATGTGTGTATGTGTGTGTGTGTGCATATGTGTATACTATTAAATGCATGAGTTCATGTTTGTGTGCTTTCATGAGTGTTTGTACATGAGTGCACAAGTATTAGCATTTGTATATATGTGTAGTTGTGTGTTTGTGTGTGTTTCTATGTATGTGTGTGTGCATGCATGTGTGTGTATATGTGCATGTGAGTGTGTGTGTGTGTATTCATGTGTGGTGATGTTAGTGTGTAGGTGCATGTAAGTTTGCACCTACATGTTTGTGTGTGTGTTGTTTGTATGCATGTGCCTATGTGTAGTTGTAGTTGCATGCTTGCATACATATATGTTTGTGCCTATGTGTGTGTTTGTGTGTGCGTGTGTTTGTTTTTGTGTGTGTGAACTTCTAAATGTGTGTGTGTGCGTGCATGCATGTGTTTATGCTTTTGTGTGTGCGAACATGTTTGCATGCATGCATATGTGTGTCTGTGTATGTGTGTTTCTACTATGTATGTATGTGTCTATGTGCGTTGGTGTTCATCTATAATTGTGTGCATGTGTGTGTGTATGTATGTGTGTATTTGTCTGTTCATAAGTGCATGTGTGTGTTTAGTGCATGCCTACATGTGTGAGCATATGTTTGTGTCTTTATGTGTATATGTACATGTGCATGTACAAGTGTGTGCACTTTGTGTGTTTGTTTATGTGCATGTGTCTAGATGTGTGCATGTGTGTGTACATGTGCATAGGCATTGAAATGTGCGTGTGCATGTTTGTGTGCATGCATGCATGTGTGTATGTGTGTAATTGTATGGGGTGTGTTTATGTGTCTAGACTTGTGTAAGAATGGGCTTGTCCATGTGTGTATGTATTAGTGTGTGTATGTCTCTGTGTGTGTACGTGCATGTCTATATATGTGAGTATATTTGTGAATGTGGTTGTGAGATATTATTCATAAGTGCATGTTGATGAGTATGTGTGAGTTCATGGGCATGTGTGTGTGTATGCATGCATGTGTGTGTGTACATGTGAGTGTGTTTTCTTGTGCATGCATATATTTATGTGTGTATGTGTGGATGTGTGTGAATATGTATATGTGTGCAATTATGCATGCATGTGTGCCTGTGCCTATGCCTATGCACATGCAAGTGTGTGTTTGTGTGTGAATGCATGTGTGTGTATGCACCAGTCTATGTGAGGTGTGTGTTTGTGCATGTGTTTACATTTGTTTGTGTCAATATTTTTGTGTGTGCATGTGTATCTGTGTGCATCCCTTCTGTGAGTTTATGTGTGTGTGTGTGTGTGTGTGTATATATATATATATATGCATGTGTGTACACTTGTGTGCGTGCCTATATGCATGCCTATACAAGTGTATGTGGTTGTGCGTGTGTGTACACAATCACATTTATGTGCATGCGTGATTATGCTTGTGTGAGTGTTTTTGTTTGTGTGTACAAATGCATGTGCATGTGCATGTGCGTGAATGTTTGTGCACATGTGTTTATGTGTGCCTTTGTATGTGTATATTTGTGTGAGTGTAAGTGCATTTGTGTGTTTTTTAGTTTATTTGTGTAAGTTCTTCATTTGTGCATGTGTGTTTGTGTTTGTATGCATTGTGCATGTGTGTGTATCTGTGTGTGTGCGTGCATATGTATGAATATGTATGTGTGTGCTTCTATGTGTTGTTGTGTGTGTGTGTATGTGTACTTATGTGTTTTTTGGTTCATGCACATGTGCTTATATGAATGCATTTATTTATGTGTGTGTGTGTATGTGTGTGGATGCATGTGTGTGTGCATGTGCATGTGTGTGTGTTATTATGTGTTTGTGTGTATCTATGTGCATGTGAGTGGGAGCATGCATGCATACACGTGCATGTGTTTGTGCATATTTGTGTGTATGTCATGTGTGCACATGGGTGTGTGGATGTAGTTGTCTGTGATGATGTGCTTTGTGAGTGTGCATGTGTGTTTTGTGTGTGCTTGTGTGTGTTTTTGTGTGTGTGTGTGTGTGCATATGCATGTACATGTGTGTTCTTGTGTGCATGTGTTTTTGTACATGTTCATTATTGTTCACATGCATGTGTATACCTCTATGTGTGTTTGTCTATGTACATTTGCATATGTGCTTTTTTGTGTATTTGTGTGTGTGTGAGTGTGCACGTGCTTGTTTATGTGTGTATGTGTGCATGTGTGTATATGTGTGTGTGTCTATTTGTGCATGTTTATATAAGCATATGTGTATGTGCATGGGTGCACAAGCACATGTTCAAGTTCTTGTGTGTGAGTGCTTGTGTGAGCATCTATGTTTGTGTGCATGAATACTCATGTGTGTTTTGTGTGTACACATAGGCATAATTGTATTTGTATGCTTGTGCATGTGGGTGAATGTGCATGCATGTCTACATGTGTTTGCAAATGTTATCTTGAATGCATAGGCCAGTGTTGTGTATGTGTTCATTTATGTGCATGTAGTCATGTGTTTACATTTGTGTGTTTATATTTGCATGTGTGGGTGTGTGGGTTTGTGTGCATGTATTTGCATGCATGCACATATATGAGTACACTTGAGTGCATACATGCATGGACATGTGAATGTGTGTAATGGTGCATGCTTAAGTGTGTGTGCACGAGTGTGTGTCTATGCATACATTGTGTGCATATATGTGTGTGTATGAATATGTTTATGTGTGTGTGCATGTGAATGATGTTTTGTAGGTGTGTCTATGTGTGTGCATGTGTATGCATATGTGTCTGTGTATATGTGTTTATGTGTATGTCTATTTGTGTGTGTGCACGCAAGTGAATGTGTGTGCGAGTTTGTGCATGTGTGTATGCATGTGTTATGTTGTGCACACATGTGTGCATGTGCACGTGTGTGGCAATGTGTGTATATGAGAGTGTGTTGTGTGTGTGTGTGTATGTTTGTGGGTGTGTATGTGTGAATGTGTGGGTGCGTGTTTCTGTGCATGCATGTGTGTGGGTGTGTGTGAGTGTGTCTGTGTGCATGACATGGCATGAGTAAGTGCATGTGCATGGGATGCATGTGGGTTTCTATGTGGGCATGCATATGTGTTTTTTAGGTGTTTGTGTTTGAGTCTTTCTGCATGTATGTGCATGTGTATGTGTGTGTGTGTGCATGTGCATGCATATGCATGTGTGTGTTCATGTGTATGTGTTCATGCATTTGTGTGTTTGTGCGAGTGTGTGTGTGTATATATGTATGTGCATTTCTGTGTGGGTTTGTATGTGTGTGTGAGAGTGTGCACATATGGCTGCATTTGCTTGTTGGTGTGCATGTATATGGATGCATGTGTGATTGTGTGTGTGAGTGCATGCATCTTTATGTGCATTTGTGTATATGTGCATATAATTATATATGCGTGTGCTTATCTGTGTGTTCATGTCTATTTTCCAATGCATATTAAACTGAGTGTGTACTTTTGCATGTGCATGTGTGTGCATGGGTACACATGTGTGTGTTTGTGTGTGAGTGCACGTGTGTGCTCGTGTGCAAGCTTGAGTATATGCATGCATTAGTGTGCATTTGTGAGTGTGTGTATGCATGTGAATGCGAGTGTGTGTGTGTGTGCAAGGTTGTGCACAATTGTGCATGCCTTTATGTGTGAATGTGCATGTGCTTGTGCATGTTTGTAAGTGTGTATACGTGCTTGTTTGTGGCTGTGTGCATTTGTGCATGTGTGAATACATGTGATAGTGTTTGAGTCTGTATGTGTGTACATGTAAATATGTATACATGTGTATGTGTGAATGTTTATATGTATTAGTGTGTGTATATGTGTGCACGTGTTTGTGTGTGCATGTGCGTATGTGTTTTTGTGTGTTTGGGTGTGTAGATATGCATGTGTATTCTTGTGTGTATGTATTCTTGTGTGTATGCATTCATGTGTTTTAGTGTGAGTGTGTAGGCACGTGCATATATGCATATTAGTATGCATGTGTTTATGTGTGTCCATGTGTATGTGTATGCATGAGTGTGTGTGTGTGTGTAAGTGGGTGTTCATGCATGTGTTATTTTTATATTTATACCAACATGTGTGCACGTGTAGATGTACATGTGCAGGTGAGTGTAAGAGTGTATGCATGGGTGCATTTATGTTTGCATTTGTGTGTGTTTGTGATTATGTGTGTTTGTGTTGATGTGTGCTTATATATGCATGTGTATGTGTGTGTGCATTTGTTTATGTGCATAAGTCTGCATGTGTGAGTTTAGTGTGTGTGTTCTTGAGTGATAGTGTGTGTGTGTGCATTTGTTTTAGCCTATGTGTGTGCATGTGTGTGTACTTGCATGGGCACATGTGCTTACAAGCACCTATTTAGGTGCATGTGCCTATGTTTGTGTGTTAGTGTAGTCATTAGTGTGCACATATGAGTTTGTGTGTTTGCAACTAAGGTTTTGTGTGTGCTTGTTTTTGTGTAGGTATTATGTGGTGTTTTTTGTATATGTGTACTTATGTGTGTGTGTGGGCTTGCGTGTGGGTATGTGTGTACATGTATTTGTGCATGTCGGCAAAAGTGTGCCTATGTGTGCGTGTCTTTGCATGTATATATGCATGTGTTTGTGTGTATATGCATGCCTGTGTATGCCTCTACGTATATATGTGTGTATGATCTTTGTTGTTAATGTGCATGTTTTTTTGTGTGTGCAAGTGCATTTTTGCATACATGTGTGTATGTGTGTGTGCATCACTACTTATGTCTACGGTGGTGTGTATGCACATTTGTGTATGTGTGCAAGGGCGCATGTTTGTGTATGTGTACATTTGTGCTTGCATTTTTGTGTTTGTGAGTTTGTGCATATGTTTGTTTGTCTGTGTGTTTTTTTCCTATATGAGCACATGTGTGTGGATGCAAGTTTATGTGTGTGTGGATGTGTTTATGTGTGTGTTTGCATGAATACAAGTGTGTGTACATGTGTTTGCGAATGATTGTGCATGTGTGGGTGCGTGTGAGTATATGTGTAAGTGTGAATGCTTGTGCATGTGTGCATGTATTTGCATGTGCATGCATGTGTGAGTGTGTGCCTATGTTTGTTCATGTGTGTGTTTGCTTGTGTGTGTATATGTGTGCATATGCACATATCTATAAGTGCAAATGCATGTGTCTATATGACAATGCATACAAGAATGTGTGTGTGTGCATAACTATGTTTGTATGTTTGTTCAAGTGTTTAGGCATGTGTGCCTATGCAAGCATGTACCCGTTTGTGTGCATATGTGTGCATACATTCATGCATGCATGAACATGTGCTTTGTGCATGTGTATGTGTGTATGTGTATGTGCATGTGTGTGTGTGTGTTAGTATCGGTATTTATGTGTGTGCATGCATGTGCGCAAGTGTGTGCATATGTGCGTGATTCCTTGTTTGTGTGCATGTGTGTGTGCATGTGAATGTTTATGTGTATACATGAGTGCATGTTTGTGTGTGTGCATGTGTGTGTTTGCATGCATGTTTATGCAAGTGTTTTCGTGTGTGTGTGTGTGTTTGTGTGTGCATGTATCTATGTGTTAATGATTTTTATTGCGTGCTTACGTATGTGTGCATTTGCATGTTTGTTTACTTATTTTCTTGTGTGTGTGCATGTGTGTATATATTTGTATGTGTGTGTACCTATATGGGTTAAGTTGCAAGTGTGTTATTATGAGCACGTTAGCATGCTTATGAATGTGTATGTATATTTGTGTGCACTTGTATGTGCATTTGTGTTTGTACATCCATTTGTGCTTATGTGTTTGTGTGTGTATGTTAGTGTGTGTGCATTTGCATATGTTTTGTGTATGTGTGTGTGTGCATAAGTTTGTGTTCATGCCAGTGCAAGTGTGTGAGTGTGTGTGAGCATGTGTGCTTGTTTGTGTGTGTTGCATATGTTTGTGCACATGTTAATGTGCATGTGAGTGTGTGAACAAGCACATGTGTGATTGTGTGTGCATGTGTGTGTGTTCATGTGTGCGTGCATGCGTGCTCGAATGCATGCATGCATTTTGGTTTATGCATGTGTATGTTTGTGAACATGTATGTATGTGTTTGTGTGTATGTGTGTGCATACAGTACGCACTTGTGCATGTGCCTTTATATTTGTGTGTGTGTGTGTGTGCGTGTGCTTGAGTGTGTGTACACCTATGCATGTGCATGAGCTTTATTTGAAATGTGTGTGGGTCTGTGTAATGGTCCGCATGTGTGTGCTTGTGTTTGTGTGTTTGTAGGTGTGTGTGCCTATGTGTGCAAGTGTATATGTGTGTGCATGTTTTTGTTAGTGGGTATGTCATATAGGTGTGCTAGTACAAGCATGTGCATCTGGGCTTGTGAGTACGTGTGTGCGAGTGTAAGTATGTGAGTGTCCTTGTGTATGTGGGTTTGTTTTTGTTTTGTGAGTGCATTTGTGTGGCAAAGTATGAGTTTGTGTTAATGTGCATGTGTGCATTTGTACATGTGCATATGCTTGTGTGTGCATACATTTGTGTGCTATGTGCTTATGTGTGAGAGAGAGCTTATGTGTGTCATTGCATGTGCATGTGTGTATATGCATGCACAAGTTGCACATGTTCATGTGTTGTGCACACATATGGTGCAAGTGTGTGTGGCTGTGTGCTTGTGTCTTTGCATGTGTGTGCATGTGTGTGTGTGCATATGTGTATCTAGTCGTGTGTGTACATTTATACATGTGGGTTTACATGTTTGTGCTTGTGCAGATGCATGTGTATATGTGTGTGTGTGGGTTTGTGCGTGTATGTGCATCCATACATGTGTGTGTGCATGCATGTGTATGTTCGTTTCTATGTTTGCATACAAATTCACACATGTATGTGTGTTTGTGTGTTTGTATGTTTATATATGAGTTTATGGGTGTAGGTTTTCTTGTGTGTGCATACATGCATGTGTGTGTGTGTAAGTGCATGTGTTTTTGTGTGTTCATGTATATATGTTTATGTGTGTGTCTACCTGTGTATGTGTGTGTGTGTATGTATGTATCCATGTGCATGTGGACATGCATATGTGCACATGTGTATGCATGTGTGTGGTTGTGTTCAGGAGTTTGTGTGCATGTTTGTATGCTTGTGTGTGTTTTTGTAAGCATGTGTGTGCAAATGTGCATATATTTACATGTGTGTGCATGCTCCTACATGTGTTGGAATATGCATATGTGTATGTGCATGTGTGAGTTTGTGTACACATGAGTGCTGATGTGTGTTTGTGGGTGCATGTGTATGTTCTTGTGAGTGTGCTTGTGCATATTTGTTTTTGTCCATGTATAGGCGTGTGAATGCATGTGTGCATATTCATTCATTTCTTTGTGGGTGAGTGTGTGTGTGCATGTGCATGAGCATTAATATGTGTGCGAGTGTGTGTATTCTTTTGTATGTTTATGCTTCTTTGTGTGTATGGGTGTGCATGGTATTTTTGCATGTTTGCATTTGTATGTACACGTATTTATGCATGTTTGTGTTCGTGTTTGTGGGTGCAAGTATGTGTGGTTCTATGTGCATATATGTGTGTGTGTGTGTACATTTGGTGTGTGCATGTTTGTGTGTTTGAGTGTGTGCATGTGCATCTATGCATCTGTGTGCATGTATGATACTACATGTGCGAATATGTGTGTGTGCATGCTTGCTCATGTGCATGTGTGAATAGATGTTTGTGCTTATGAGTGTGAGTTTGTGTGCATATGAATGTGTGTGTGTGTGTGCATGTGTGTTTTTGTGCATGTGTGGGTGCAGGTGTGTGTGTATGCATGAATGTGTGTGTATATGTCAGCATGTATGTGTGTGCTTGTGTGCATGTATAGGAGTGTGTATGTATAGATGCATGTGTGTGTGCATGCATGTGCATGTGTGTGTATATGTGATTTAGTGTGTGATTGTGTTTGTGTGTGCATGTATGTGTGCATGCATGGGCATGTGTGTGAGTATGTGTGTGTGTGTGTGTAGATATGTGTATGCATTTGTAACGTGTATTTGCACATGTACATGCATGCATGTGTGCATGTGTGTGTTCGTGTGAGTCAATATTCATGTTGTAGCTATGTGTGTTTGCATGTTTATGTGCGTGCAGAGGGAGGAGGGAGTGATTGTGGGTGTGCATGCCAGTGTGCATGTGTATACTTCTACATGTGTGCATGAGTTTGTGCATGTGTACTTGAGTGTGCATGTGTGTGTTAGCTTGCACATGTTTGTTCATGTGTGTGTGTGTTCATGTGTGTGGGTGTGTGTGGTTGTGTGTGTATGCATATATAAGTGTGGGTGTATGCATACAAACATGAGTGTGTGCTTGCACATGTATATTCCTATGCATATGTTTGTGTTTTGTGAGTGCATTCACATGTGTGTGTTTTTGTGTGTGACTGTACATCTATATGTGTGCTTATGGAAGTGTGAATACACATGTGTGTATGTGCATGTGTGCACCTAAGCATGGGTGTGTCCAAGTGTCTGTTTTTGAGTGTACAATGGTGTGGACCTATGCACACTTGATTGTGTGTCTATGTGTGCTTCTGTGTGTGCATGTGTGAATGCTTATGTACATGTACATGTGTTTGTAGTTGTGTGGGTTCTTAATTGTGTGTGTATTCATGCTTTTATCTATGTTTGCATGTGCATGCATCTGTGTGCATGTGTGCATGTGGGTATGCATATGTGCATGAATGCACAAGTATTTGTATGTGGGTGTGCATGCATGTGTGAAAGTTTGTGCATTTCTAAGTGCATGTGTCTGCGTGCAGGTGTACATATGTGTGCATGTGCATGTGTGAGCATACGGTGTGTGGGTGTGTTCTTATGTATTCATGTATTTGTGTGTGTGCATTTGCATTCATGTGTTCTTATATATATGTATGTGTGTGTGTGAATTTGTGTTGTATGTTCATGTGTGCGTAAGTGTGCATGTGTGTGTGTGTGTGAATATGTATAAGTCTCTGTGTGTGCTTAAAGGATATATGTGTGCATGTCTATGTGCATTTGTGTGTGTGTTTGGATGTTTTTAAGCTTGCATATGTGTGTGCTTGTATAGGTTCTTGTGAAATTGTGTACCTATGTGGGTGCATGTACCTATGTATATGTGTGTCTTTGTGTATTCATTGGTATGCACATGTGGGTATGTGTGTCTGTGTGTGTGCTTGTATGTGTGTGTGTGTGCATGTGTGTATGTGTTCATGTGCACATGGCTGTGTATGTGTGTGTGTGTGCTTGTTTATGTGCATGTTTGTATACGTATGTAGCTTTGTGTGTGTGCATAAGTGTGCCAGTGTGTGGCTGTGTTTGTATGTATATGTGCATATGTGTACATGTATGAGTGTGCATGTACATGTGTTTGTATATATGTGTGTCTATGTGTGTGCATGTGTGTGTGTGTGCATGCTTGTTTGTGTGTGTAAGAGTGTATTTTTTGATGAACCTAGTTGTATGTGTGTGTCCATGATATGTATCTCTATGTGGGTGTGTATGTGTGTGTGTGTGAGAGTACATGCACCAACATATGTATGCCTGTGAGCATGCATATATAAGTGTGAGTTTGTGTGCACGTGTGTTTGTGTTGGCATGTATGCAAGTGTGTGCATGGGTGTTCGAGCAAGTGCATGTGTGTGTGTATGTGTTTGTTCATGATTGTGCATGTGTGTCTATGTGCATTCTTGTCTGTGCTTGAGAGTGTGTGTAGCTGTGCATGTGTAAGTTTCTGTGCATGTGTGTGCATGTGTCTAGGTGTGTAGGTGTGTTTGTGTTTCTACTTGTTTGTGCATGTGTGCATACATATGTGTGTATGTGCACATGTGTACATGTGTAGGTGCATGTGTTTACATGGTTGCAAGTATGTGTGTCTATGCGTGTGTGCGAGCTTTTGTGCATGTGTGTGTATGCATGTATGTCTGTGTGTATGTGTAAGCTTGTGTCTATCTGTGTATGTGTGCGTGTGGGTGTGCATAGATGCATGCATGTATGCGTGAGCATGTGCTTTGTTCATGAGTATATGTGATTTGTTTGTGTGTGTACTTGTGTATACCTTTGTGTGTATGTATCTTTATTTGCATGTGTGTGTGCATGTGCTTGTAAGTGTGAATGTGTATGCATTTTTATGTTTGCTTGTGTGGGTGCAGTGCATATATGCATGTTTGTGTTTGTGCATATGTGTGAGTGTGAGTGCATGCATGATTGTGCATGTGTGTGCATGTTAGTGTGTGTGTGTGTCAGTGTCTGTATGCATGTGCATGCATTTAAGCATGCATGAGTATGTATAAATGCTCATGCATATGTGTGTGTGTATGTGCATTTGTGTGTGCATGCAAATAAGTGGGTGGATGTAGGTGCACACGTGCGTGTGTGTACATGTGTATGCATGGGTGAACATATGTATGTACGAGTGTGAGTGCCTATGTTTGTTCTTGTGTGTATGCTCATGAGTGTGTGTGTGTGTGAGTGCATGCTTGTGCTTGTGTGCCCATGTGGGTACATGGGACATGGTCGCATGTGTGAAAGCATTTGTGCATGTGTGCAAGCATATTTACGTGTGTGTGTGTGTGCGTGTGCAAGCATATACATTTGTATATGTATAGATATGTGTGTGTGGGTGCATGTGGCTGTGTGCATGCATACTTATAAGCATTTGTGATTGTTCTTTGTGTAGGTGTATGTGTGCATGCAGCTGTGCAGGTGTGCGTGTGTGTGTTTTCATGTGTGCATGTGTGTGCATGTTTGTGTTCATGTATGTGAACATGACATTCTATGCATATGTCTACCTATGTGTGCATGATTATGTTTGTATGTGTCTGTGTTTACATGTGCATATTTGTGATTGCATGTGTGTGCGCATATGAATGTGCATGTATGACTGTGTATATGTGTGTGTATAGGTGTGCATGTGCATGTGTGTATGTGTCTATGCTTGTGTGTGTAATTATGTTTATGTATGTGTTTTTGCATGTGTATGTGTGTGTACATATGCATGTGTGTATTCTTGTGTTCTTATGTTTGTATGCATGTGTGTGCATGCATGTGCATTCGTGTGTGGTTTGTATAGGTTGGTTCATGTGCATATATTTGTATGTGTGCAAGTGTGCTGTGAGTATGTGTGTCGGATTACATGTATGGGTGGGTATACAAACATTTATATGATTGTGTATACATACATTTATATGATTGTGTCCATGCATGAGTGTGTGTGCAAGCATGTGTGTGCTTATACACATCTACGTGTGTGTTTACACTTGCTTATAAGTGTGTATGATTAGGAGCATGTATGCTTATGCATGGATGCACATGTCTGTGTGTGTCTCTATGTGTGGGTATGTGGCTATGTGAGTATGTGCTTTCATATGTGTGCACATGTGTGTGTAGGCATGTGTGTTTGTGCTTGTGCATGTTTGGTTTGTGTGCATGCACATGTGCTTGATTGTACTTATTAATGTACATGTGTGTCTTTGTGGCTATGTGATTGAGTGTGTACATGTGTGTGTCTATGTGCTTGTGCATGTGTGCATGCATGTATCTCTCTATGTGTGTGTATATGTTGGTTTCTGTGTATGCATGTGCACGTGTGTGTACACTTGCATGTGTATGTGAGTGTGTGTAAGTGTTTGGCATGTAGATGTGTATGTTTGTTTGTGTCTGTGTGAATCTCCATACATGTGTATGTGTGTAACTGGATGGCATATGGGTCTTTCTATGTGTGCGCATGATTGCATGTTTGTGTGTGTGCATGTGTGTGTGCACATAGGCTTATGTATGCTTGCATGCATGTGTGTGCATCCACATGTGTGTATGTGCATATGTGTGATTGTGCATATATTTGTATGTGTGTGGTTGTGTGTTCCTATTTTTGCATGTGTGTGCTTGTTCGTGCAGTACGTTCATATGTATGTGTGATGCATTTATGCATGTGTGAGAGCTTGTGTGCGTGAATATGTGTGTGCAATCTTGCATGTGTTTATGTTTGCATGTTTGTGCATCTATCTATGTAGCTCTGTGAATGTGTGTTCGCGCTTGTGTGCTTGTGTACTATATGCATGAGTGTATATATGTTGGTGTGCAAGCATTATTTTATGTGTGTACTTTTACATGTGTGCACATGCATGTGTATATCTGTGTGTGACTGTGTGAGTGTATATGTGTGCATTTGTGTGTCTATGTATGTGTGCATTTGTGAGTGTTTGTGATTATGTGCTTGTGTGCATGTGTGCTTATATATGCATGTATATGTGTGTGTGCATGTGGTTGTGTGCATGAGTGTTTGTGCATGAGTACTTATGTGTGTGTGCTTGAGTGATAGTGTGTGTACTTGTGTGGGCACGTGTGCTTGCAAGTACTTATTTATGTGCGTGTGCCAATGTGTGCGTGTTTGTACATTTATTAGTGTACACATATGAGCATGTGTCTTTGCAAGTGTGATTTTATGTGTGCATGTTTGTGTGTGTGCTTGTATGTGTGTGCATATGCATATGTATGTGTGCTTATTGTATGTGTGTGTACTTGTGTGTATGCATTTTGTTTTTGTGCTGGTGTGTATGTTTTTGTGTGTGCGAACATGTGCATGTTTGTGTGTGTGCATATGCATGTTTATTTGTGTGTGGAAGCACTTTTTTGCATGCATGTGTTTATGTGTGTGTGTGCATCGGTACCTATGTCTATGCAGATGTGTATGCCTGTTTTTGTGTGTTTGAGTAAGGGCACACGTTTGTATGTGCCTACATATGTGTGTGTTTTTTTGTGTTTGTAAATTTGTGCATGTGTTTTTTCGACTATGTGTGCTTTTGTGCCTATGTGAGTGCATGAGTGTGGATGTTAGTTTGTGTGTACGTGTGTGTATGTGTTGATGTTTGTGTGTGTGTTAGCATGCCTACAGGTGTGTGCATGGTTGTGCTTGCATGTGCACATTGTGTGCATATAGTTTTATGCATGAGTGTGTATGTCTGTGTTTGTGCATGCCTACGTGTGGATGTGAGTATGTGTGAATGCTTATGGATGTGGGCATGCATGAGGCCCTATATAGTGCATGTCCATGCATGTGTGTGTGTGTGTGTGCCTATGTTTTTTTATGTGTGTGTGTGTGTGTGCTTGTCTGTGTGTGTGTGTGCTTTTGTATGTGCATGTGTGCATATGCATGGGTGTGCATGTGTGCATGTATGAATATGTGTAGGTACAAATGCATGTGTCTATGTGGCTATGCATATACAAGTATGTGTGTGTGTGCACAAGTATATTTGTATGTTTGTGCAAGTGTTTGGGCATGTGTAATCATGTGTATGTATGTGCACATGTGCATTGTGCATGTGTAAATGCGTGTATGTATGTGCATGTGCTTGTGTGTATATGTATATCCATGTTTGAGTGTGTGCATATGTTTGCATAAGTGTGTGTATCCTTTTTTGTGTGCATGTGTGAATTTTTGTTGGTGTACATGTGCGCATGTTTGTGTGTGTGCATGTGCATGCGAGAGTGTGTGTGCATGCATGTTTATGTATGTGCATGCGTGTGAAAGTGTTTGTTTTCCTATGCATGTGTCTATGTGTTTTTTATTTTTTTTTTGTTTATGTATGTGTGCATATGCATTTTTGTCAACTTGTGTTATATTGTGTGTGCATGTGTACAAATATTTGTATGTATGTGTGTACCAATGTGGTGTCGGTGCATTTGCATGTGTGTTCTTATGATCATGTATGTGTACTTGTGCATGTGTATGTGTGTTTGAGCACACGTGTGTGTGCATTTGTGTTTGTACATGTGTGTGTGTCCTATGTGTTTGTATGTGTATGTTAGTATGTGTGGTCTGCATATAGGTACATGTATGTGCATCCATGCCTATGTGTGCACTTATGCATTTGTTTTGTGCTTGTGTGTTTGTATGTGCATGAGTTTGTGTTCTTGTTAGTGCAAGTGTGTATATGTGTGTACAAGTGTGCTTGTGTGTGCATGTTAGTATTTGCATGTGTGTATGCATGTGTTTGTGGACATGCTCAAGTGTATGTATGCATGTGAAGAAGCACGTGTGTGATTGTGTGTACATGTGCATGTTTTCATGTGTGTGTTATGCAAGTGTATAGGTGCATGTGAATGTGTATGTATGTGGTTGTGTGTGTGTGTGTGTATGCATACATATATGCACATTTGTGTGTGCCTTTGTGTATGTGTGTGTGCATGTGTGTTTGTGATTTTTTGTATGTGTGTTGGTGTGTGTGTTTGAGTGTGTCTACATATATGCATGTGCATGTGCTTAATTCTGAATGTGTGTGTGTCTAATGGTGTGCATGTGTGTGTACTTGTGGTTTTGTGTGTTTTAGATGTGTGTGCTTGTATGTTCAATTGTATATATGTGAGCACATGTTTGTCTATGTGTATGTGCATATAGGTGTGGTAGTACATGCGTGTGCATCTGTGCTTGTGCATATGTTTGCGAGTGTGTGTGCGAGTGTGTGTGAATGTGTGAGTTTATGTGTGTGCACATCATACAAGTGTGTGTATGTGTGTGATTGCATGTGTATATGTGTATGTTTGCATTTGAGTGTGTGTGTACTTGTGTATGAATGTGGGTTTGTGACTATTTTTGTGTGTACATCATTATGCAAGTGTTTGTGTGTGTTCATGCACACATGTGTGAATATGTGTGTATGTGTGTGCATGCATGTTTGTTCATGGGTGTGTGTATGTCGATGAATGTGTGCTTGTGTTTGTATATGTGCATGTGCGAGGGTCTGTGTGTGCATGAATGTGCATGCTTATAATAGGCATGTGTGTGTGTGCATGCTTGTTTGTGTAGGTGTCTATGTGTATATATGTGCATTTTTGTGTGTGTGTGAGTTCATGCATATGTCTGTCCATGTGACTTTACATGCGTGTTTGTGTGTACATGCATGTTTGTTTATGTGTGTGTGTATGTGCATGTCTATGTGTGCATGTGTTTATACATCAGTGCATGTGTGTATGTGTGCATGTGTAAGCATGTTTATTTTTGCTTTTTTGTGCATGTGTGTGAGCACGTGTGCATGTTTGCTCATGTGTTAGTGTATGTATGTTTATGTAGATGTTTGTGTTTGTATATGTGTGCATATATATATATATATATGTGTGTGTGTGTGTGTGTGTTTGTGTGTGTGTATATGTGTGATTCTGCATGCATGTTTGTACGTGTCTTTTTAAGACTATGTCATGTGTGTGTGTGCTTGAGTGCGCATGAGTGCATGTTGGCCTTTGTGCATGCATGTGTGCGTATGTGCACATGTGTAGGTGTGTGTGTGTGTGTGTGCATGTGTGTGGGTTTGTTTGTGTAAGCATATGTGTATGTGCCTTCATGTTTGCAAATGAGTTTATGCATGTGCTTGCTCATGCATGCTCAAAGGTATGTGTGTGTTTTGCATTTGTATGTGTGCATGGGTACATGCCTATGTTTATTTATGTATGTGAGTGTGCATGTGCATGTGTATACATTAGTGCACTTGTGTGTACATGTGTGCATGCATGTGTGTGTGTAAATAAATGAGTGTGTCAATGTGTGTGTGTGCATGTGAGTTTGCATTATTATTCATGTGCATTTGTGTTTTTATGTGTGCATGTGCATTTTTGTGTGCTTGTGTATAAGTGTGTGTGTGCATGTGTGGATGCACATGTTTGTGTGTATAAATGTGTGTGCATGCATGTTTGTGTGTGCCAAAGTGTTTGGGCATGTGCACATGTATGTGTGTTTGTATGGGTTTGTTTATGTGCAAGTGCATGTGTGTTCAAGTGTGTGGTTATGTGTGGGTGAAGATCTATCAGAATGGCTATGCACCTGCTTCTGTGTATGTGTATGTTCCTACTTGTGTGAGTATGTGTCCATAAGTGTGTATGTGTGTTTGTGAGTGTGTGCATTTTATATGTGTGCTTGTGTGTGTGTGTGTGTCGTGGTATCTATGTTTGGGTGTGTGTGTGTGTGCATATGTGCATGTTTATGTGCTTATGCATCTTTGTGTGCTTATGCATGTCTATGTATGTGTGTGTTCCTACTTGTGTGTGTATGTGTCCATAAGTGTGTATGAGTGTTTGTGAGTGTGTGCATTTTATGCTTGTGCTTGTGTGTGTGTGTGTGTCATGGTGTCAATGTTTGGGGATGTGTGTTGCATATGTGCATGTTTATGTGCTTATGCATGCATGTGTGTTTGCATGCAAGCACATGAGTGTGATATGTGTGGGTGTGTGCAAGTGTGTGCTTATGTGTGCCTGTGTGTGTGTGCATGTAAGAACATGTGTGTGTGTGTGTTTTGGTGCACATACCAATGTGTATATCTTTGTGGGGGTGTGCATGCACATGTGCATCAGTGGATTTCTTCATGCATGTGTGTCTACACAAATTTGTGTGTGTGTACATGTGCTTTTGTGTTGTTGTGTGTATTCATGTGTGTATGTGCATGTTTTTGCATGCATTTGCGTTTTGTAAATTTATGTACGTGTGTGTTTGTGCATGTATATGGGACTACATATATGTGTATGTGCGTGCATGCATATGTACATATGCAATTGTGTGTGTGTGTTAGTTAATGTGTAGGGGTGTGTGTATTAGTATAGTTTTGTAAGTGTGTATGTCTGACTTTGCATCATTATGTGTGTGTGCATGTGCATATGTATGTGTTTGTGCATGAATGCATATGTGGGTGTGTGTGGATGGCATGTGGACATATATTTGTGTGTTCATGAGTGTAAGGTTGTGCTCATATGCATGTGTGCATGTGTTTATAGCAGATGTGTGTGTGCATGTGCATGTGTGTGCTTATGTTTACGTACATGTATGTGCACATGCAAATGCGTGCATTCATGGATGTGCTTGTATGTGCATGTGTGTTAGTGTGCATGCTTGTGTGTTTGTACATGTGTGTGTGTGCATACTTGTTTGGGTATGTGTGCATTTGTGTGTATGGATGTATGTGCATGTGCTTGTGCATGTGTGTGGCTATAGAAATATGTGTGTATGTTCTTCTTTGTGTTTGAGTGCACATATGCATGAGCTTGTGTGCACATATTGTTGTGTTCACATATGCATGTGTTTGTATGTATTTGTGCATGAGTTTGTGTGCATGTTCATGTGGGTGTGTGTGTGCATATGATTATGCATTAGTGTGTGTCTACATAACTATGTCTATTTATATGTGTGTTTGTTCATGTCTGCATGTCTGCATTTGTACATGTGCATCATTATGTGTATGTTGCCTATGTATGATGCATGTGTATGTGTATGGGTGTCTATGTATGTAGCTATGTGTGAGTGTTTCTGCACATGTGTGTTTTTTTTGTGTGTGCTTCATGAGGGTGTGTGTGCATAGCCATGTGCATGTGTGTTTACACGTGTGTCCATGTGCATATGTGTACCTATTTGTGACAGTATTTACATCCATGTATATGTGTCTTTGTCGGTGTGTATGCCTATTTTTGTGTACATGTTTGTGTGCATGTGTGTACATTTGTGCACATTTGTTTGTCCATGTTTCTATGTATGTTTGTATATGTGTGTATTCATGTGCATGTGCATATTCCCACACATGTGTGTTGTGTGCGTGCATGCATCTTTGTGTTTGTGCATGTGCTTATGTGTATGTGTGTTTGTTTATGTGTTTGTTTGAGCTTTTATGCATACATGCGAGCTTGTGTGTGCATGTGTGCTTTTTTTTGGGAGCATACATGTGGTTGTGAGACTATACATTTGTATGTGTGTGTGTATGTTTTTGTGTTTTAATGTGTGTGTACATGTGTATGAATTTATGTGTGAATGTAGTCTATGTGCACGAGCTTGTGTTTGTACATGCAAATATAGGAGAGCTTGTGTGTGCATATGTGTATGTTCTTTTGCATGTGCATGTGAGTACATGTTGTTTGGTCGAGCTTTTGCATGTGCATTTGCATGTGTGCATGGCTACATGCACATATGTGTGTTTGTGTTTGTTTGTGTGCATGCTTTTGCATGTGTCTATATGGATTCATATATGTGTGTACATCTATGTGCACATGCATGTTTGTGAATGTGTCTATGGGCATTGGCAAACACGCATACATGTGTGTGTGTGTGTGCATGTGTATGTGTGTATGAGAGTATGCATGTGTGTGTGTGTGCTTGTTTGTGTGTGTGAGTATGTGTGGGTGTGTATGCATGTGTGTATATGTGCATGTGCATGTGTACTTTTCTGTGTGTGTGTGCATATGTGCATATGGTTGTATGTGTGCGTATGTGTGTGTGCGTTCTTATGGTGTTTGTGTGTTCATGTGCAAGTGTATTCGTCTATGTGGGTGTGATAGTGCATGTGTGGTTTTGTTTGTGTGTGTTTATTTATGTGTATTTGTGTGTATGTGTGTGCATATGCATGAGTGCCTATGGTTGTGCATGTGTGTACCTATACATGTGCATGTGTGTTTTTTCTTGAGGGTGTGTGTATGCATTTGTGTGGATTTCTCTGTGTGTGTGTGTGTACTTGAGCATGTGTGATTGTGTATGTGTGTGCGCATGTTTCAGTTATTTGCATGTATATGGGTGGGTGTGTATGGTCTTAGTTCCATACATGTGTGTGTATTTGTGCATCCATGTGTGAGTGTGTGTGTGTGTGTTCTTGTGCACATGCATGTTTGTGCTTCTATTCATGTGTATGTGTGTGTTTATGCACATATTTTTATGTAGTTGTGTGCATTGTGCATCCATATGTGTGTATGTGTGCATGTTCTTACATGTGTGCATGTGCCTACAAGTGTGTGCACGATTGTGTGCATGCTTGTTTATGTGTTTGCATATGTGTGTGCTTGTGAGTGCATAGGTGTGCTTATGTAAGTCCTCATGTGTTCATGTGTGTGCAAGTGTATGTGTGCTTGTGTCTGCAAGTGTGTGGTTATGTATATGTGTGTGGATGCGTATGGCTGCATGCATGCAAATGTTTATGTGTGTGTGTGTGTGTGTCTATGAGTGTGTTTTTGAATGTGTGAATGTGTGAGGTTGGGGGGTGTATGTGTGAGTGTATGTGCATATGTGTTTGTGTATGAGTGTACAAGTGCACGTGTGTCTTCGTATGTGTATGTGTGTGTCCATACATGTGTGTATAATTTTGTGTGTATTTGTGTGCTTGTGCATGTTCATATTTTTGTGCATGTGTGCACATGAGTATGTGTGAATGTGTTTGTGAGTGTATGTGTATGTGAAAGTGTTTTCTTACACGTGTTTGTGTATGTGTTTCAATGCTTGTTCATGTGTGTGCATGTGTGCATGTGTGCATGCACGTGTGTGAATGGGTGTCTATGCATGTGTGCATTTATGTTGCTATGTGCATGTGTGCATGAATTCCTATGTATGGATGTATGCATATGTATGTGTATTTGCAAGTGTGCGTAAACATGTTTATATGTGTGCATGCATGCTTGTGTGTGTGTGTGGATATGTGAGTTTGGTGTGTGTGAGCCATTATGTGTGCATGTTTATTCATGTGTAGGTGTGTATATGTGTGCATGTGTGGCCATGCATGCTGTGTGAGTAACAGTGTGTACACACACGTGTGTTCATTCATTCAGGCGTGTGTGCATACGTGTGTGTGTGTGTGCCTGTGTGTATGTATGTGTATGTGCATGTGTGTGTGTTTGTGTGTGGGTTATTATTGTGATTGTGCATGTGTGCATGAGTTTGTGCACATACATGCATGAGGTTTTTTGCTTGTTATGTGAGTGTATGTGCATGCATGTGTTTGTGTGCATGTTAGGTGTCAGTGTTTGAGAGAGAGAATGTCTGCAAGTGTATGTTTTTGTGCGCATCAATGTGTATCTATACATGCATGTGTGTGTGTGTTTTTCTACATGTGCATGTTTTTCTATATGTTTTAATATGTATGTTTCTATCTATGTATATGAGTATATGTGTTCATGCATGCTTGTGTGTTTGGTCATGTGTACATGTGCATTTGTGTTTGTATGTGTGTGGATGTCATTGTGCATTTGTGGTTTTGTTTGTGCATATGTTTCTATGGATGCATGTACTTATGCATGTGAATGTGTGTTTGTGTATGAGAGCATGTCTGTGTGCATATTTGTGTGGGTGTGTGTATGTGTTTGTGTGTTTGCTTGTGCGGTTTTATATATGTTGTTGTTCATGTATGCATGAGTGTTTGTGTGTGTGCATTCATGCATGAGTGTGTGTGTGTGCATTTACACATGTATTTGTATGCAGTTGTGTGTGTTCTGCATCCATGTGTGCATATGTGTGTGTTCTGCATCCATGTGTGCATATGTCTGTGTGCGTATGTGCATTTTTTTATATATATGTGTGTGTGTTTGTGCATGCATGTTTGCGCATAATTGTGTGCATAACTATGTGCATTTGCATGTTTGTGTGTGTTTTTGCTTGGGTGTGCATGAGTTTACTTGTGTCTGTGTGTGCATGTTTGTGTGTGCATGTGCATGTTTGCATGTATGTATTTGAGAGTGCATGTGTGTGATTAAATGTATGTGTGTTTATATATATGTGTGTCTATGTGCATGCACGTGTTTAGTTGTGCATGTGTACGAGCATGTATTTGTGTGTGTGAGTGTCTATAAGTCGGTTTATGTGTGGGTGTTTGTGTGTGTGTGTGTGTGGGTTCATGTATTCATGTGTGTTATGATGTGGGAGTTCATGTGTGTGTGTGTGCATGTAGACAAAGTTGTGTGTGCACGGTTGCACACGTGTTTGGTCATGTGTCTATGCATGTGTGTGTGTTTGTGAAGTATGTATGCATGTGTGTGCATGTTTGTGTGTATGTGTATATATGTCTATGTATGTGTGTGGTTGTGCATGTCTATATGCATTTGTGTGTACTTATGTGTCTATGTGTAAACATGTACTTGTGTGCATTTATGCATGCATGTTTGTGTGTGTGTATATTCATATTTTTATGCATGTTTTGCATAGGCATGTGTGAATATATGCATTATATGAGTGTGTGTGTGTGTGAGTGTGTGCATATGTGCATGTTCAAGTGTTTGCTTGCATGTGTATATGCATGTGTTTTTGTTCTTATTCATATATGTGCATGGGTGCATGCATGCTTATGTGAATGTGTGTCTATTGGTGTGTATTTATGTTGGAGTGTGCAAGTGTGCATGCATGGCTAAGTGTGGATGTGTGAATGAATGTGTATGTGCATGTGCGTGTGAGCAGGTCTGTATGTGTGCATGCACATTTGTGCATGATTTTCTATGTGTGTTCAAGTGTGGTTGTATTTGTGTGTGCACGTGCATGTTTTCATGCTTGTGTGCGCATTAGCATGCTTGTTTGCCTTCGTGTATGCATGTATATGCACATGTGAGTGTGTATGTGTGTGCATGTATGGGTGCGTGTGCTGTGTGTAAGGGTGTGTGCTGGCATGTGTGTCCATTTTTACATGCATGCATGTGTGTGTTTGTGTGAGGGCATGCATATGCTCATGCATGCATTTGTGTAGGTTATCATTGTGTTTGTGTATGCATTTGTGCATATGTGTATGAGTTCGTGCACATGAATGCATATGTTTTTTTTGCATGTGTGTGTGTGTGTGCATGTTTTTGTGCATATGGTTGTCTGTGATTGCTTATGTGCATGTGTGCTTGAGTGTGTCTATGTGCATGCATGTGTGCATGTGCATGCGTGTGTGAGTCAAAATGTGTGCGTATATTTGTTTGCATGAGCATGTATGCATGTTTGAACATTTGTATGTGCCTTTGTGTGTGCGTTAATACATTTGCATGCATGTGTGGTATTGTGTGTATGCATGTGTGTGTGTGTGTATGTGTGGGCATACATGATCATGGGTGTATGCATCTTTGTGAGCATGTGTTTTGAGCCTCTATTTATTAATATTTGTGCAGTTTTTTTATTCATTTGCATGCATGGGTGGGTGTGTGTGTTTAGGCATGCACAAGACTGTGCACATGTGTGCTTGTGTGTGTGAATGTATGTGTGTGTATGCATGTGTGTGTGCTTGTGTGCATGTAAGATGTGGATGTGCATGTGTATCTGTGTTTTATTGTGCATGTGTGTATGTACGTGTGTGCTTGGGTGGGCATTGTTTGTATAGATGCATATGACTGCATGAGTGCATATAAGTGCACATATGCATGTGTATTTCAACGTGTGTGTGTGTGAGTGTGTGTGTGTGCATTTTTGTGAATTTGCACATGTGTGTGTAAATGTGTATGCACGTGAGTCTTTGTGTGTGTGTATTCACGTGTGAGTGTATGTGTGTTTTGTGAGTGAATGTGCATGTGTGTGCATGGGTGTGTGTGTGTGCTAATTTGTCTATGCATTTGTGTGTGTGTGCTTGTTTGTGTGCGTCTACATACATCTATGTGTTTGTATGTGTATGCTTATGCATTTGTATTTGTGTGTGTTTTTTGTGTGTGTTCGCATGTGTTTTTGCAAGAGTGTGTGTGTGTAATTGTGTGTGTGCATATGAATGTGCATGTGAGTCTGTGCACATGAATGTTCATACTTGTGTGCATATATGAGTGCCTGCACATGCGAGCATGTTTGTTTGCACATATTCAACTATATTTTGGGCTTGTGTATGCATGTGTGAATGTTTGTTAGTGTGTGTGTGGGCATGCATAAGTGTGTAAGCTTGTCATTTTTGCTTGTGGAATTATGTGTATGCATGTCAATTCTTGTATGTGTCTTTATGTGCATGTGTGCATGCATGCATGTGTGTGCATGTGTTGTATTGCACATGTGTGCATGTAAGAAAGTGTGTGTGTGTGCATGTGAGTTAGTGTGTATGTGCATGCTTTGTGGAGGACATGAGTTAGTGTTTGTGTCTATGTGTGCATGCGTGTGTGTGTGAGTGTAAGCATGCATGCATGTGTGTGTGCATGTGTGCACATGTGTGAGTGTGTGCATGTGTCTGTGTATGTATGTGTGCTTATTCATGTATGTGTGTGTGTATTTGAGTTTATGGGAGTGTGAATGTGTGTGTATGTGTTTGATCTTGTATGTGTTCTTGTACATGCATATGAGAGTGTGCATGTGTGTTTATGTGCATGAGTTCATGTGCATGTGATGGTGTGTATGCATGTGTGTGTGCATATGTTTGTTTGTTTATGTTTGTGTGCATGTCTATGTTTGTGGGTGTGCATGCTTGTGTGTGTGTGCAAGTGTATGTACTTATGTGTGCTTGTGCTTATAGGTGTGCATGCATTTGTGTACATGTGCAAGTTTGTGTAAGTTTTTGTGCATGTGCACATGTATGAATGTGTGTTTATGCATGCTTGTGTATGTGTGTCTAAGAGTTTATGCATGCATGCTTGAGCATGTGTGTGCATGTGTGTTTGTGTACATGTGTGTTTGATTTTGAGTGTGTGTACGTGTGTGCTTATGCTTGTGCATGTGTGTATGTGTTTGTGTGCTTATATGTGTGTGCTTGTGCTTATGTGCACGTGTGCATGTGCGTATGTGCTTGTGTGTGTACGTTTGTGCGAGCATATGAATGTCTACGTGTGCCTATGTGTGTGCATGCATATGCATATCCTTGTGCCTATGTGTGTTTTGCATGTGTGTGAATGTCTATGAGCCTTTGTCTATATGTGTTTGTACTCTTATTCCTATGCATGTTTTTGGGCTTTCTATCAATATGTGTGTGTGCATGCATATTTGTGAACGTGTCCATGTCCATGCACAAGTGTGTGTGCATGTGTTCATGTGTGTGATTGTGTTCATGTGTGTGTGCATGTGGGTATATGTGCATGTGCATAGGAGGGTGTGTATCTGTGTGGATATGCATGTGTGTGTGTCAGTATGTGTGTGTGTTTGTGCATGCGTGTGTCTAAGTGCAAGTAGGTGTGTATTTATGTGTGTGCATTCTATGTGTGCTTATGTGTTTTTATGTCAATGTGTATGCATATTTATGGGTGTGGGTGTGCATGCACTTGTATAGATGCATGTGTGTATATGCACGTGCAAGTGTGTGCACATCTATGTGTGTGGGCATGGGTGTGTGCGTAGGTGTCAGTGTGTGTTGCTGTGTGTGTTTGTACATGTCTGTGGTTGTATGTGTTTGTGTATGTCTACAAACATGTGCATGTTTACATGAGTGCATATGTGTGCATCCATGTGCATGGATTTGCACGTTTATGCAAGTGCAAGAACATGTGTGTGTGAGAGTGTGTGTTTAGGTGAACGTAAATGTGCGTGTGTGTGTATGGATGTGCATGCATATGTTTTTGTGTTTGTGTGTGCACATGCATAAATTTTTGTGTGATCACTATATGTAGGTGTTTGTGCGTCTTTGTTTATGCACGTGGGAATATTCATTTGCTTGGGTGCATGCATTTGTGTGTGTACACATGTGCATATGTATTCACGTCGTTGTACATGTGTTATGGTGCATCCAAGTTGGCATGTGTGTGTGTGCATGTGTTTGCAAGAATGTATGCATGCGTGTGTGTACGTCATGTGTGTGCACTAGTAAATGTGCAATGAATACATGCATGCATTTGCTTGTTCTTACAAACATGTGTATGTATGTGTGTGGGTGTATATGCATGTGCTTTTTTTGTGCACTAGTTTGCATGCTCATGTGTGTGTGTGTTTGTGCAAATGTGATTGAGGTACACATGAGTGCATGCATATGTGTGTGTTTGTATGTGTGTTTTTGTATGGGGGTGTGTGTGTGTTTGTGCATGTGTATGTTTATACATGCAAACATGTGTGTGTGTGGGTTCGTACGTGTGTGTGAGTTTGTACATGTTTTCATTTTGAGTATGCATATGTGGTTATGTTTGTGTATCCATGGGTGTGTGTGTGTTTATGTGCACATGTGTGTAGGTTTGTATGCATGCATGTGTGTCTTTGTGCATGTTTATGTGTATGTGTAAGGATGTGTGTCTGTGTGTGTACATGTTTTTGAATGTTCTACACTTGCATGTATGTGTTTATGCATCTATGTGTGTGTGTTTTTGTGTGTGTGGTTGGTGTTCATATGTGTATGTGTGTGCATGCATTTGTGCATGTTCATGCTTATGTGTTTATCTATGTGCATGTATGTGTGTGTATGCATGTGTATGTGCTTGTGTGAACACATGTGTGTTCCTATGGCTATGCACATGTGTATGTATGTCTATGTATGCATGGTTATACAGGTGCATGTTTGTATATGTGTGCTTGTGTGCATGTGTTGTGCTTGTATATGTTTGTGTAGGTGAAGTGCAAGTGCATTCGTGTGCATGTTTGTACACCCTTGTGTGCATCTGTGTGCATGTGTATATACGTGTGTTTGTGCCTACACATGTGTGTGTGTTTATGTGAGTACATTTATATGTGTGACTATATGTTGTGCATGTGTGCACGTGTGTGTGTTTGCATGTGTGTGTGTGCATGTGCATTTGAATGTGCATGTATGAGTGCATGGGCATTTGCATATTTGTGTGTGCATGTGTGTTCGTGCATGTCTGTGTGTGAGTTTATGCATTTGTGTGTGTACAAGTGCATGCACATGTGTTTGTTCCTATGTGTGAGCATGTTTATGTGTATGTACTTGTACATATATGTGTGTATGTGTGTTGTCTAGGTTCTTGTACATGTACGTGCCTGTATGCATGCATGTTCGTGTGTATGTGTGTGCATTTGTGTGTGTTAGCATGTGCGAGTGTGCTTATGTGTCTAAGCATCTAATTGTATGTGCATGCATTTGCATGTGTGTGTGCTCACATGTATGTATATATGTGTGTGCAAATGTGTAATTTTCTTTGTATTTGCATATGCATGTTTGTGTGAGTGTATGTGCAATTGTTTATGAGTGCTTGTGTGTGTGTCTACGTGTGCTTGTGCGTGCATGTGCATGCATGTGTATATGTGTGTCTATTTGTCTGTATATGTGTGCATGCATATGTATATTTGAGCATGTGCATATGAGTGTTATTGTGTTGTGTGCATATATGTGTATGCATGTGTGTGATTTGCATGTTTGTGTGTGCATTTGTGTTGAAGTGCATGAGCATGCATGCATGCGTGCACATACGATTGCCTATGTACATGTGTGTATGTGCGTGTTTGTGCCTGTGTGTGTATGCATGCATGCATGTGTCTATGTGTGTGAGTACGTGTGTATGCATGTGTATATGACTACATTTGCTTTTATCCATGTTTACATGTATGTGTGCAAGCCTGTTTGTGAGTGTGTGTGCATGTGTTATGTGTGCATATGTATGTGTGCTTGTAGAAACTTGTACATATTTGTGTGTTTATTTTTTTCTGTATACATATGCACATATTTGTGCATGTATTTGCACGTATGAGTGTGTGAGTGTGAGCATTTCCATGTGTGCATGTGTGAGTTTGTACATGCACATGGATGTGTGTGTGCTTGTGCATGTGTGAGTGTTTATGCTTGTGTGTGTGGGTGGATGCATGGATGCTTGCATGTGTGCATGCATGCCTGTGTGTGGGTGTGGTTGTGCATTGTTTCTTGTTCATGTGTGTGTGTGTGTGCATATGAGTGTGGTTGTGTACACCTGTGTATGTGGGTTCGTGTTGTAGTGTGTGTAGGCTTGTCTGTGTGTGTATATGTTTGCAACTATTTGTGTGTGTTCATACATACACAAGTGTGTGTGTTTATTTTCATGTGTATAGGTGTTTGTGTGAATGTGTGTGTGTGTGCATGGGTACATGAGTGCATGTATGTTTATGTGTATTCCTTCATGTCTGTGGCCATGATCACATGTGTTGATGTATGTGTGTATGATGTGTGTGTGTGTATGTGTGTGTGGGTGAATGTGTGAGTGTGTAAGTGCTTTTGTGTTTGTGTGTGCATACATTTGTATGGATGTTCTTGTGTGTGCTTTTGCATCTACATGTGAGTGAATGCATGTGCATGCATGTAGGGCAATTTCTTTATAAGTGCATATATGCATGTTCATGCATATTTGTGTGCATGTTTGTGTGCATATTTGTGCATAGTTATGTGTTTGTGTATATATGTGCATGCACTAGTGTGTGCATGGGTGCATGTCTGCATGTCATATGTGTTTATAACTTTGGGTGGGTGTGCGTTCCAATGTGTTTTTGTGCATCCATGTTTATGCATCTATATACATGTGTGTGTGTGTGTGTCCATGTGTGAGTGTATATGTAGACATGCATGTTTATGTGCCTATTTGAATGCATACATGCATGTGCACGTGTATGCATCTATCTTTGTGTGTGTGCATTTATGTGAGTGTGTGTGTTGTTTGCACATTTGTGTCAGTGTGTGTATGTGTGTGAGAATATTTGTAATTGTTCCTATAGATGTGTGTAAGCATGCTGCATGTGGGTCCTTGTCTGTGCATGTATGCATGGGTGCATTAGTGTAGGCTTGTGTGCACCTTTACGTGTAAGTGCTTGGTTCATGTGTGCGTGTGTGTGTTTGTAATTGTGTGTGTGTGTGTGTGCATGTGTTAGTGTCTATGTGTGTTTATGTTTATGTGTGTATGTATACATTCATATGCATGTAAGTGTATAGATGGGAGTGACTGTGTATGTGCATGAAGCTATTCATGCGTTTGTGCATATAGTTGTGTGTGTGTGCATTAATGTGCATGCAAGTGTGCATGTTCTTTTGTGTTTGAGTACATACATGAGTGTGTGCATGGGTGCACTCACATGTGTGTGTGTGCATGTGTGGATTTGTGTTTGTGTGAGTGAGAGTGTGTGTGGCTATGTGTAAATGTGTGTGTACATGTGTGCGTTTGCATGCATCTATGAGTGCATATACATGTGTGTATGTGCATGCATGTTAGCATGTGTGTGTGTGCGATTGTGGGTGTATGTATGTGTGTTTGTGTATGTGTTTGCATCAATATGTGTGTGTGTGTGAGTGTATTTTTGCATGTGTGTATACATGTGCAAGCCTTTGTTCGATTGTATATGTATGTGTGTGTATACATGTTCATGTGCATATGAGTGTGTGTGTGTGTGCTTGTGTATGTGTGTGTGCGTGTATGTATGTATATGTGCATACTTAAGCATTTGTACATGTTTGTGCATGTGTATGTGAACTTGTGTAAATGTGTGTGCAAGTGTGTATTTATGTGCATGAGTGTTCATGCGCTCGTTTGTGTGCGTGCTTGTGCATGTGCGTGCGCATGTATGCATTCCTCTATGTTTGCATGTGTGTGTACTTTGGTATGTCTACACAAGTGTGTGCATGTTTGTGTAAGTGCATTACATGCATGAGTGTTTTTGTGGGTGCACATATGTGCATACTTGTATGCATATGTGCACACATGTATGCATGTTTGTGTGCATGTTTTTGTGCGTGAAGGTGTTCATGTGTCTGTGTTTGTGTGCATCTATTTGTAGGGTGCACATGTGGGTATGTTTGTAAGTTCCTCCATGTGTGCATGAGTGTGTATGCATATACGTGTTTGTGTCTGTGTATGTGCATGTGTAAGAATGTATGTGTATTAGCATGTTTGTGTGTGCATATATGTGAGTGTGTGGGTGTGTGCATGTGTGAGTGTGAAGATGGCTATGTGCGTTTCCATGCGTGTTTGTGTGTCTATGCATGTGCATGTGTACATGTGTCATTGTATGTATGCAAGTGTGCATGCATGTGTGTACATGTGGGTGTGTAAGCATGTGCTTGGTCGTGTGTGTGCATGTCTATGTATGCATATCTATATGTGCATCTATGCATGTTTGCATTTGTATGTGTGAGCATGTGTGTGAGTGTGTGTAAACATGCATGGTTTTGGGTGTGCATGTCTATGTGTGTGCTTGTATCTACTTATGCGTGTTTTTTTGTTGGTGTTGTGTTTATATATGTATGTATGTGCTTGTGTGTGTGTGTATGTGCATGTGCATCTATGTGTGTGGATGTTAGTGGGTGTGTGTGCATGTGTGTGTGCTTGTTTGTGTGTATCGATGTGCACATGTGTGCATGTTCACATGCACTCATGTGTATGTGTCCTTGGATCTGTGTCTATGGGTGTTTGTTTACATGTGTGTTTGTGTATGTGTGTTTGCATGCACGGACTTGTGTGTGTGTTCATGAGTGGGTGTGGAAGTGTGTGTGTGGATATGTGTGTGCATGTGAGGTTTTTGTATATATGTGTTTGTTCATATGCATTTATTATGTGCATGTTTGTATGTGTGAGTGTGCACAAGAATACTCCATGTTCAAGTGCATGTATGTGTGTGTTCATGTGCATGTTCTTGTGAGTACATGGATTCATGCACGTGTGTGTGTGTGTGAATGGATGTGTTAATGTGAATGCATGCATGTGTGTGTGTGTGCTAATATGAACGTGCAGGCATTGGTGTGTATGTGTGCATGTCCATGTGTGTGGGTGTGTGAGAATGTGTGCTTGGAAGTGTGCATGTGTGTACATTTGTGTGTGCTCATGTGTGAGTGCATGCATGTATTTGTTTGTGTATTTATGTATGCATCATTGTGTTGGGATGCATGTATGTGTGTGCAAGTTCGTGTTTATTTGTGTGCATATGCGTGTTTGCATTTGCATGCATGTACTTATGTGTGATTATGTGTATGTGTGTGCATATGTGTGCACTTGTGCAAGTATTAGTGTGTGTGTGTGTGTACATGTATTGTGCATACTTGTGCTTTTGAATATGTGTGTGCACATAATTGTCTCTTTTTGAGTGTGCTTATTTGTGTATGCAAGTGTGTTTAAATGTGTGTGCATGCATGTGCACACATGTTTGTGTGTGTGCACATGTTTGTGCATTTGTGTTTGCACCTCTGTGTTTCATAAATGTGTGTGTGCATGTTTCTCTATGGGTTCACTTATGTGTGTATATATATATATATATGTGTGTGTGTATGTGTGTATGTTTTTGTGTGTGAGCATGTGTTTGCAAGCATGTGCACATGTTTGTATGTGTGAGTGTGTGTGTGTATATGTATGATTATGTGTGTGCATTATGTGTGTGCATGCATGTGTGTGTGTGCATGTTTGTGTGTGTATATGTGTGAGTACATCTGTGAGTATTTTTGCAGGTGTATTCCTACATGTGTGTGCTTGAACACATACATGAATGTGTGTTTGTGTGTTGACAAGTGTAAGTGTGTGTGCATGTACATGTGTGCATGTCTGAGTGTGTTTGTGTGGTATGTATGTGTTTGTTTATGTGCATGACTTTGTGCATGTGTGCTCTTTTGTGTGTGTTTGTAGCATGTGTGTGAATGTGTGTGTGTGTTTGCATGTGGGCATGTGTGTGCATGCATATGTGTGTGGGTGTGTTTTTTCATGCATAGTTGTGTGTGTGTGAGTGCTTGTATGTATTTATGTGGGCATATGCGAGTGCATGCTTGGTTGTGGGTGTGTGTGGGCATGTATTTGTGTGCCTGTGAGTCCACATGTGTGCATGTGTGTGCATGCATTTGAGTTCATGTGAGTTTATGAATGCATATGTGCATGTGTTTGTGCAAATATGCACATTCATTTGTGTATACGTGTGCATACATGTGCATTTGTGTGTGCATATGTGAATGTGTTTGTATGTGCTTGTAGAGTGCATATGTGCTCGTACACGTGTGTGTGAGTGTGCATCTGTGCGTGTATTTATGCAAGTGTGTGCATGTGTTTCTATGTATGTGTGTGTGCATGCATATGTATTTTTTTGTTTATTTATGCATGTGTACATGTGCATGCATGTTTACATGTGCATCTATGTGTGTGCAAGCTTTTCACATGCATTTATGTGTGTGCATGCACATATGTCTTTGTGCTTATCTATGTGGTATGTGTCACACATGCTTGTTCTTTTTTATGTGCTTATGTGTCTATGTATATATGCTTCACTATGCTTGTGTGTGCTATTTGTGGATTCTTTTACATGTATGTAAATGTATGTGTGTGCATGCATGTGCGTTCTTATACATGCCTGTGTGTATGTGTTTAAGCTTGTGTTTTCATATTTGTGATCCTATGTGTGCATGTGCTTATTAATATTTATATGTGTATGTGTGTGTGCATGTATATGTGGATTCATATATCTGTGTGTGTGAAATTGCATGTTTGTGTGAGCATACATGTGTGCATGTCTATGTGTGTTCAGGTCATGCACTTATTCAAGCATGCATGTGAGAATATGTTTGTGTGAGTGTGGGTGGATGTGTGTGCTCATGTGTATATGTGCAAGCTTGCATTTGCATGTACATGTGTGTGTGCTTGCATGTGTGTGCACATGGATGTACGTGTATTCTTGTGTGTGCATGCATGTGTTTGCATTTGTGTGTGCATCTGCATATGTGTGTTTGCATTTGTGTGTTAATGCTCACACATAGATGTGTGCATGTGTGTATGTGTATGGACATATGTATGTGTGTTAGGTGTTCACATGTTCATCTGCATGTGTGTATGTGTGAATGCATGCATTTGTGTGTGTGCATATGTATGCATATGTGTGTGTATATGTGTGTGTTCGTGTGTGGATGCAAGTGTGAGTGCATGCATGTGTGCACTTATACATGCATGTGAGCATGATTGTGTCCATGTGTGTGTTTGTGCATGCATGTGCATCCATGTGGGTGCAAATGAGTGTGAATGCATGGGCATGTGCTTGCATGTTCATGTAAAAATATGTGCATGATTGTTTGTGTGCGTGTGTATCTATGTGTGTTATTATGTGAGCGTGTATGTGTTTATGCATGTGTGATTTTTTGTATGTGTGGGTGGTTGTGTGTGTGTGTTTGTGATGCATGTTTATGTGCATGAATGTTTTTATGCAGGTGTATATTTATGTGCTTGTTTGTGTGCATAGGTGCATTACATGTCTCTGTGCATACATACATGTGTGTGCATGCATGCATGGATTTTTGGGTGTGGGGTATGTGTGTTGATGCATGTATGTGCACTTGTTTGTGTGTGTGTGTGCGTCTATGCATGTTCATGTGCATGTGTGTACTTGCAAGTGTTTGTGCTTGTTTTTTTGTGCTTGTAGTGTGTGGTTGTGCATTTTAGGATGTGTGTGTGTGTGTGCATATGTGTGTGTGTGCCTTTATGTTTGCATGTGTGTGTATCTACACATGTTTATGTGTGCTTCATGCATGTGTGTGTATGCACACATGTGAACGCATGTTTGTATGTACTAGTGTTTGTGTTTTTGTCATTATATGCATGTGTCAGCATTTTTTTCTATGTGCATGTGCCTGTGTGTTACTCTATGTGCGAGTGTTGGTGCTTGTGCACGTGTGTGTACATGTTTGTGCATGCATTGGTATGTGTGAGTGTGTAGGTGCATGTGGGTGTCGGTGTGTGTGCTTGTGCATGTGTACATGCATAGGTTTGTGTATGTGTGTATCCATGTGTTTACGATTACATGCATCTGTGCATGTGAGTGGGAGTGTGTTGGTTATGTGCATTGGTTTGTGTGTGTATATGCTTGTACATGACCATGTGTGTGTTTATGTGCTAATGAATGCACAAACATGGACATGTGTGTGGGTATTTGCGTTGTAGGTGCCATGTGTGTGTGTGTCTACACAAGTGCACGTGTGTGTGAATATGTGTGCATATTTTGTGTTCATGAATGTGCTTGTGCATGTGTATATCTATGTGTGCACACACATATGAATGAGTGTTTGAATTTCAGAACTTAGAAATAAAAAAAATAATAGAAAAGAATACTTACTAATGATTCATATCTAATAGATTTCTTTAACATATATGACTAGATAATAGCTAATATTATCTAATCTTAGTTCACTTAAAATTCTCAATAATAGAAAACAAAACTTTTTAATTCTTTATTGCAATGTTTAAAACTTACTTTCACCATAAAATCTCATATTTTGAAGTTTTAATTTGGACCATTTGTCATCAAAATCATTTTATGTCTATGATTTTCTAAATCGACAAAATTTTTCATTTACCACACCTAAATAAACTAAACTTCAACAAAATAAAGATTATACTATACTCAGTTACACCCTTATGTTTGATGAGTCAAGCATAAATGTTTATATCTCATATGGGCTTACATTAAGTGAAATTATTTAATATTTAATTAAGTCAAGTCATTAACTTTAAATGTCTAATATAGTGGTCTTCAAGGCTCTTAGAGTCATGGCAAGCCTCAAGAAAATTGAAGACGTACTAAAATTTTTATACTTGAATTTCTCTTTATTTTTCTAGAATTTGATATGTCCAAATTTTGAGATGATGTGGCACACTAGTAGTATTAATATTTGAAAATGTTATAAGTTAATAATTATTGAATTTTGATTTTTGGGCCAAATAGTATTGATGAAAAGTATATATATTGGTATTTGATTTTTAAAATTTATTTAGGAATAATTTTTTTACAATTTTTTTCATAGTCATTTAAGATTATCATAATATAAAATTATTTTGGTATACTAATATTTAAAATTTTGGCAAAAAAATTCTCACAAAATACTATAAAACAACTTTAGTCTAGGGAGTTTTACTATAACATTAGGCGGGTCGACCTGACCTGACCACTGGCCTGTCCAGGCTTTAGGGATTTAAAAAAATAAAAATAAAAATTGCTCGATTAACCCGAAGGGGTGAGCGAAGCTCGAAAGTAGCGGTGAAACCTGAACGAAACAGCGCGTAATTAGCCCGCAGGGAAAGCTGAATAATAAAGGACTAAGACTAATGACATACATGAGAATCTTATCAAAGGAACTAGTATAGGTTAACAAAAATATATCTATGGAGTTGAATTAATTTGAAAAAAAAAGAAGATTCAAAAGATCTCGAATCATAAAAAAAGACGCCTTTGATCAAAGGATCTACTCTAAGTCTAGCAAAATATTTGCCAATTTAGTATTGGGGATATCTCGAAGAAAAAATGATGTTGCATGAAGGAAATCAACAAAAACAATTATTACACACATCTAGAAGCAACATCCAAGCTCATGCAGAGTGTGCTACAGTACGGGAGCATGTTCACATGCTGCAGCAAGACAACTATTGCAGAGTACACACACACAATGCTATTCACAAGCACGTGAGATTATTTAGCACCAGAAAAATGGGAATTGAGTGAAACTACGCACACGCAAAAGATTGGGTGCACCATAAAACAACGTGCGAGCGAATAACACTTGCATGAAATTGCAAGGACGGTGGACCATGTGTGCAAATCGGGTAACACATATGCGTGAACACTTACCCACACGGTACGTGCAACACACTCCACCTCCCACAAACAAGTGAGCCATTCCCAACCCACCTTAAAGTAAAACGTGCAAGAAAAAACTTATTAAATGCATGTAAAACGACCAAAATATCCATTCTTATACTAATATAAATAGGTGCTTGAATTTTCTATCAAAAGAAAGCCAAAAAAGAAAAAAACCATGTTTGTCTTAGAAAAAAAGAAAAAAAGAAACAAAGCATTTCTTTAAGTTCCAATCTTAAGTTTTATATTCTCTCTTTCATGCTTTCAGTTTTTCTTTGCCATTCCATGTCTCATTTTCAGCTATATTTAACCCCGAAATAATGTTGTTGTGAAGCGTTAAAAAATGTTTCCTCATAGACAAATCATATGTGGTATCAGAGCAATTAGTTAAAAGGGCTACACTAATTTATTTTAGTATCAAAGCCTCATTTCAATGACAATAGCAAAAGCTAGGAAGAAGGGAGTTGAAAAGTAAGTTAAGAAAGAAAAGCATAAGATTGGAGAAACTTTAATCAAGATGAATGTGCCAACAAATCAATCAACAAACATTAAAAGTTAGTTAGCTCTATTGACTCAACAAATGCAGAGGTTAACAGAGATAATGTTAAAAACCCAATGCCCTGTGAAAAAATTTTGACCACTTGCAAAACAAAGAAAATGTCGTCAACTACAGAAATTCTAGTTAGAATATTCATACAAGATAGCTGAAGACGATGATGAGAATGACATTAATGGTCTTTCTCCTTCAACACTGGGAATTTAGAGTGTTCGTTCAAGATTGAAATTAAACTTCAATTACCCATCTATGATTGTATAGCTTTGACAAGTGTTATTATCTATTCCTTTGACTTAATTTTCAATAAATTTGAAGACCTTAATGTGAGAGAAAAACCAATGTAGTTAAGGAAATTGGTTGTATTTGAAAAGATTCAAAATGACTCAAATCAACAAAAAAAAGCCTATGATTAGGAAATCTGTTCTACGTTGACAATAATACAACTAGAGACTCGAGTTATATTTGAAAAAAGAAGAAGAAGATTCAAATAAACTCAAATCATCAAAAGAATAGGCTTATGATCAGGGATATATTCTAAGTCTAGTAAATTATTGAACAATTTAGCATCAAAAAAGTATCAAAATAGAAAATAACCTTTTCATGAAGCAAATTAACAAAAAAGAATAATTATGCATATTGAAAAGTAGCTTGTGCGACACGCACTGCAGCAAAAGGCAAGCACATTAATGTGTGGTAGCAGGACAAGTGCTGCAAAGTACGTGGGCACAATGGTACTCACAAGTGTGCAACATTTTTCACACATGGCATTGCGTGCGTTAGAATTGGGCACATAATGAAATTGCATGGGCATAAAGGACCAGGCCTACGACAGGCCATCATGCATGCAAAACTATGAGCTCAATTTATTGTACTAGTAGATCTCGTAAAGCTATTGTGGTAGGTGCTGCACGTGGCACTGGCGGCGCTGCATGTGTGTGTTAAGTGCACCAAACTAAAAATGGCCCATGTGAGAAAAAAATCGTCAAAAGCATACAAAATTACAAAAATATTCCTTATACAACTTTAAATAAGTGTTTGAGCATTCTATCAAAAGGTAGCAAATAATAAGAAAAAACCAAACTTCTACTATTCTTCTTGAACTCTTTTCTCTTAAGAATGAAATGATATTAACATTAGCAAACAAGGGATTCAAGCATACACCATGAATCTATTGATACACAATGCTTTCAAAAACTTAATGACATATTCATTATTTATTCTCTATTTGCCTTTAAAACGAAATAATATAGATTTTAAATATATGTAATATGGCTATATTATGTGGAATGCATATTATACAAATAAAAATTGCATTCTCATTGATTTTGTGTTATAAAATACCATTTATATTCTAAAATTGGAATGAACGTAGGGATCGGATATAGAATATCAATAATAACAAAATAGCTAGATTATGAGAAATGTAAAACGATTAAGTAGCATCTACCAAAGTTGTTGGAAAACAAGTAGAGCTAAAGTGCATCTAAGAGGATAGAAGCTGAATGAAATTTGAGTAAATAAGTAAAGAAAAAAAAAATAAAAGTAAAACATAAAGAATAACACTAAAAAGTTGAACAAATATTTCACTAAATTAGAAATTCAACATCATATGCAACACTCAAAAAAAATAAATGGGAAAAGAGAAATTATTAAGCTAAACTTGTCGAAAGAGATTGATTATTTATAATAGCTAATTGAGAACATTAACATCAATCAACATGAGAGCCAGAGTATAGCAAAATAGAGAAAAAAATGAAGAACGCAAGCAATTCTATATGAAATACCCTAAATAAGGTAAAATCATGAAGCCAAGAATGACAATGTTCACCATGAATTTCAAGATTACATACAATAGATTCTCTTCATGTTTGTATTGTCATTTTTAGCAAGACAAATGTAGGAAAAATAGTTGATGATCTAAGAGATTTAAAGAGAACAAGAAAAGAAAACATCCAAGAATAGATAAGAGTAGTCATAGGATGGTTACTTTAGGAATAAATAGAATCCATCTTAGAGCCCTCTTGAGTGCCCTTTTATAAAGACCTTGGCACCCCCTTAATCCCCAATCACCTTAATCTCATTTTGTTTTCTTTTCTTCCTTAGTCTTCAAGAATTTATCTTTATTGAATATGATGGGTCATTGATAATGCAAGCTTAAGACTGGCATCACAAGATTAATGGTCCTTTTACTCTTATATTTGTTGTCCTTATTAGCATGTGCATACCCAATAGGTTGACCATGCAACATAACAAACAATGACAACAATTTAGCATTGAGTAGCTTATTTGCTACCAACTAAAGTTGGATACTATTGAAGACAAATAATAACTATGTGAATGATGCAAATTAAGCATATCAATTTTAGTATCAAGGTTTTAAGGATAACTATCATAGGTACCATGTTGATGATGAGATGACAAGTAGCAAACCTCCAATAGCAAGTAAATTAACCATTGGAAAAAAATTGATGTCTCTAGCCTTTAAGCTAAATTGCTTTGTTCCTATGTTGAAGTAGGACAAGGGCAAACCTAAACAAAATTATGATAGTGATCAAACCAAGTACCCTGGCAAAACTTATATATTTACCAAGTTAGCTAGCACTCACAAATCCACTTGCCTTCACATAAATGATCTGTGCAAATCCTAGCAAACACAAACAACTACAACAAAGAAATACTTAAATGCAAGAAATGCTAAAAAGAGACAAAAAGGTGGACAACTAAAAAAACAAATATATAACTTAAAACCTTACAAAAACATAAGTAAAATAATCAGCTTTAATATTTGAGCATCTATGTTTAGCCATTGAAAGTAAGACAGCCTCCTCAACCTTCAAAACCATAACATCATTTAGATTTCTAGCATAGAATAAGAAAAATATAATACGCAACAATAAAAACAAAACTGTAAATAAAAAACAAAAAATGAAAATGGAAGATTAAAATTGATCTAATAATGCAAAGACATGATCCTAACAGCTCAAATGTAAAATGCTTAAGCAAGTGATTCATCAAAAGTACACTTCAATATATAGGTACGACATTATGGAAGAAAAGATGTTGACCTAACAGTGACAAGATTTGAATAATAGAATAATGGGAGAACTTATGAATATTGGCAAGATTTGAAATGCTATGGGACAATAGCAAGATTTGAGCACCAACAATTAGGTGGGAAACTGTGAATATTGTTGGGATTGGGGAGATGGAGTAGCCATAGAAGCAACTTCACAAAGGACGGAGAGTGGGTAGGGCAAGGAATATACCAACATCACTAAGCTAGTCCTTGTTGCTTTGACATGCAATGAGGGTCACCAAAATTATGGTGCAAGAGAGAAAGACGAGAGGGCTGATAGACAAGTTACAAATCTTCTTGATACATGTTAGTATGGTCATGTAAAAAAAATAACAAATTCAACCATTTTATAACAAAAATCATTATTTGATAAATAATACAATTTCTTCATTCTTTTTTTTCTTCTTGGATAAAATACTTTATTAAATGATAATTGCAATTTTGTTTCAACAAAAATAAATAGAAAATTATCTCAAAGACAAGTTGGACATCTAAAATAGATAATATTAGTCAACTGATCAATAGATCCACAACCATGAAATAGTTCAAGAATGGAGTAAAGAGATAATACAATTTCATTCAAGGTGGTTTGCCCCTTTTGTTAGGCTATATTTGGTTAATCAAGAGCATAGAAGGCTTTTACTACACCTAATAATGCCAAAAATTGTCCTTAAGGATTTGGTTGAGCAAAGTTAGTAACACTTAGAAAATTGACTATATAAAGTACAAATTACATTACGATGGTCTTAAAACAGAAAGATTTTAAAAAAAAACAATGAATCCACTATTTTAACTCAAGAGCAAAGTCTAAGAGAGGGCAAGGAGCAAGGTTACATTGAACCTTATGTTTGATACTCTAGCAATTGGTGATGGCTGCTAGCTCATTATGGATCTAAAGTACGTGTGTGTGAGAGAGAGAGAGAGAGACAGAGAGATGGAAGGGAAGAGGATGGGGGAGGGAGGAAAAAAGAGGATGGTGATAGTCACGATAAATAATAGTAAGAGACAGAGGATTGAATAAGAGTTAAGGGATACTGGTTTAACTTAGGGTTAACTTTATCTGAAATTAGAATACACTCAATTCTTAAATCATAATAATTAGTGACAAGATGAACTTGTCTCAAAAACTATAAATCGGGTACGCCAATGAATAGTGATAATATAGTTGTTCGTATTTCAAGAATAAACCAGTGACTTAAGTAATAAGTACTTCAATGAAACTTGGGAAGTGGACTTTAGTGGATTAAAGGTTTTCAAAATGTTAAAAACTACTATTAGATCAAGTGACAATAATTTTTACATGCCAAACTCCATTGAAGAGGGAAAATCACGATATTAAATGTTGAATGATTCAATATCTTAGAGCTTTAAGAAATTGAATTGCTGGAGAGTTTAACTTAATGTACCTTTATAAAAAGAATAATATACAAGGCAGACAAGAAGAGTAATAGTTAGAAGTAAGGTACATGTTTAGGCCATAGATTGGAAGTAGAGAGGAATGGTTGCTAGTTTTTCGCATGGAGAGAAAGGAGGCTATTAAGGTTAGAAGGATGATGATCTTACTTTGTTGAAGGGGCAATAATTTGTGATGGTCAAATTTAGTGAAATAATGTTCATATGTCAAGCGAGTTCTATCTTTCACCTTCTCTGAAGAGATTTTCTTGTTCATTACTTTTGGCATCAATTCCACTTGCATTTTGATGACAATGCAAACACTAGCATGATAGATAAAGATCATGAGAAAACACACATAATAATCTTCAATTCATGAGCATGTTGAAGAGTAGCATACATATTTTCTAGTAGATGAAGCCACTTTGGAGCCTTTCCAACACATCAAAATATCTTCATATGACATCAAGCACGTACAAGTGTTGCAAAATATTACAAATACATTTTTGTATTTTCCTATAGTTGAAACTTTTTGCTAGTTGTATATCGTATAAGATGTAAATTTTTGTCACAATGCATAAGATCACGTATGCTAAGGTTATTTAGGGATTTACATGAGCACTACATATATGCATACTGAATCAAATGTTCTGGAGTCATTGCTAATCATCCTAGATACAATGGAAAATTATCTATTTGGATTTTTTTGAAGGTTAAAGGTTAATCTAGAACTCCTTGGATAATTCAAAAACTTGTCTTGAATGATTAGGCAATAGGCATGATGATTGTCTCATTTAGATGTGTAAGTAGGCATGGACCAAACTACCCTAAAAGGTTGGTAAGCCACCAAATCTTATATAAAGCAAATTGCCTCAAAAGGTTTGTTCTATAAAGCTAAACTGCACTAGATGTGTAGCCATCAACTCAGGGTGATGTAGTCTCCTTCAGTTACTAGGGGTGTCCCCTCCTTCCTTTGCCTTTAAACCCTTAACTTTTAGAAGAAGAATTGATCCATTTCATGATGATTTCATGGCCCTTTGGAAAGGTTATCCAAGGGAGAACATTCAAGGTATTTTAGTGTGATGCTAAACTCCTTTTTTGTGGAAATCGATGCAATGCAAGTGTGGTACCATGATGTCATAATGCTACCAAAATTATTCCTTATGGCTTCTAAAGCTTCCTCGCCTTTCAATCCCTCTGTTCCATCATTCTCCCCTCATTCGTTCAACAAAGTCTAGCCTAGTTTAACTAAAAATATATAAAAACATTTGTTCACATTTAGAGAAAGCCTTATGTAAGACTTATTGTGTTTTGTACTTTCTTGATGAACATCACATTTCAGGCTTAAGTTTAAAATTTAAATTTCGTTCAAGCTATATTTCATCAACCAAAAGTGAACTTTCAAATCGGATTCTCTACAAGTTGAAACAATAATAAGCTCTCAATGTTATTACATTTTTACCAAATAAAATATGCTTTAAATGGTGTTAACTTTTATGGAGTATAAGTTCACATAACTAGCCATGACTTTCATTCTCAAAGTTACAAATGATAAAGTAATCTTAGTGGCCTCGTTTTTGAAAGTGCAAGGAAAACTAGATCAATTAATTTTGCAATCTTTATCTTATCTTCTTTTCATTCTTTTTAGTATTTACAAGTCTTCTTGGGTAAACCAACATTCTGATCATGAAAAACTCATGTTAGAATGTTTGGTTCCCACATAGAGTTTTTGTATAATGCTTCCATAGTAATAAAATATGGTTAAGTTCTCACCACCTTAAAAAAAGTCTACTTAGTGAATTTTCACAATTCTCACATAACCAAAACTGTAATGTTCTATACTCCCTAAGATTTAGCCTCCATGCTTATGTTTTTCCTCTCTTAGACTCAACCCAAAATATGACAAAATTCCCTATTTTGTACCCTCCCACCACATCCTTTTTTGTATTGCCACAACCACTAGTAACTTATCATTATCGCAGACATCATATCAGGAATCACACCCCTTCATAGTCACATTTTGATTATTGTCCCAACATTTTGATCAACTATGGACTAATGACACGTCCATGCAAATGTCAACTATGGACTTGTAGCTACATGTGGGTGCTCAAATAGGGCAAATGGGGTAGTGCTTGTAGGAATAAAAGATATCATGATCATGATGAAATAGCTTATTAAAGAGAAAATAGTAGAAATGCCCATCAAGGTACCCACAAAGCCCATTATGATCACAACATATTTTTCTAATTGTAATGAGGATTTACTTTGAGAGTCACTAACTTTGCAACCTTTGTATTTGAAAGGACTTACGCATCAATTAGTTGTCGGTGCAAGGTAATCTTCCAGATATTTAAGGATGTTTGAACTAAAATTTGGTACATTATTGATGTGATCAATTGTAGCAATACCAATAAAGCAAAGAACAATTCCATGCTGTTCTTCATTCACAACAACTAGAAGGTAGATGGAGATGGGCCACCTTTATTAGAAGGACCTTTGCATTTTTGTCAAGCATTAGGAGGAGAAAAAAACTTGCACCTAGAATCTCTAATTAAAAAAGGAATTACTACAAGAAAAGCTTCAAGAGTTTAAGATGTAGATGAAAGAAGCCTTGCCAAAAGCATTCTTAAGTAAATTTGTTTGTGGGGTATAGTGAGAAAAGATTTGTCTCATCTTTATCCAAGGGATGTAGAATCTAGTCTACTCTACCTTTGAAACATGAATGCATACGATACTTCGCTCAAATTTTATTCATAATTCTCCAAAAAGGTAGGCCGATGATGTATGACCTCTCCCGAATCCCTACTAAACAATTATCAGAACTTTTCTTAGGCAGCAAAGCATTGAAATATGAGGGGAAAAGGTAGAGCAATGGATTCAATACCAATTTGATGCCAAAGGGTGACTTCAGGCTAACGTTAATAGTGTCGGGATTTGAAATCTATAAGCCCTTGGTGGACATATTTTGTACTATTATGTAGGTAAGGAGTCAAAAATCCTTTTTCTAAACTATATTCTTCTCAATTGCATGTTCATGTTTGATAGGAATTTTGTGCATGTTCAATATTTTGAATTTGAAGTGACTCTTGGTAGTTACTTGGGCTTTAAATTTGAATTTGAAGTATAAGGTGATACACTCAACAAGGGATGCAGAGTGCATGCTGAGACATAACTCTCAAAAGACAATAAGGAAACAAGAGATTATTTGACTAAGCATGATACTAACATCCTAGGACTTGCGTGCTTTGTTCAATGAATTCACTCATTAGGAGGAGGTGAATTATCAAATCCAAGACACACAAGGTTTGTTATGCAGGGAACCTAAAGAGGCAGAGGGAGGTCTATTTTCCTTTTCTTCCTTGGCATTCTTGTGTTTCTCTTTGAATTGTTAGTACTGCTTGTCGAAAAGTTGGGTTTGAAAGAGAGATTTATGAGTAACTCAACCTCTTTTGCCACAATCATCAAAAGCAAGGACAATTTAAGGAAACCCTACACATGCAATTTCTCATTCTAGAGATTGAGGCAACAACATTCTACTAGAATATCATTCTAAAATGTGTTTTGATGAGGTAATTGATGTTTTCACTGAGTTCTTTTATGAAGTCTCAATCTCTCCATTTAAGATATTTTTTCCTCAATGCTGAACTACCATGGATTGATGCCAGAAAAGCAAGGGCCAAACACAACAATGATGACATTTTGTGTTGCTTTTGTGTTGTCAGTTATAATCCAATGCAATTTTAACTTGAACTGGTACTGCTTTATTTACATAATGAAGAAGATGATAGATATCCTTGGTTGTCCTTTTTCCAATGGTGGCCATAAATAGAGCTCTTCACTTTATACTCTTTGTTTTCTAATTGAAGAACAAGTGGGCCTTCGTCAAAGGATGGGACCACAAGGATAAAGGTTCTATAAATGTTGATGTTTACCAATTTGCCATTCTAGGATTATTAAGTGAGGACAAGACCTTGCAAAGTAAGATGTTTAAAGAAACTTTAACGCTCTAATAAATCTCTTTGTTAAGGTTGCAAATGATTATAGATCTAGCGAACTAGATAGGCAGAGTACGAATATCTTAGCATTCAACAAAAGGAGTACAAGTTGGCAATTGAATGCAGTAAGGATAAGGCTACACTCATTCTTCTCGACTACTCAACTAAACAAAATAATCCTCAGTTAATAAAAAGAAATGACCAAGCAAGTCCCCCACCCAAACATCACCAACTAAGTTGAAGAAAAATTCAAATGTAAAGGAAATTACCCAAGAGGTTAATAAAATGATTCCAAAGGTCCACGGTGAATCTCCTGTGAATCTAGTGGAGAACAAGAAGTGAAGAGGAAATAAAGGACAATGAAGACGAAGAAGAGGGTACACAATGATTGTCTCCCACTATTTCCTTTGTTATCTTATAGTGGCCATGCTAAGTACTTAACAAGATGCTAGTTGTTTCTTATGATGAGGTAGATTGTGCAAATAGTGCTCCAAAAGGCAATAAGCTACCTCCTAACATTGAATAAGTATAAATAAGAGTTCAAGGGGTCAAGAAATGGTTGAGAATGAGTTAAGAAGCTAGACTTGATGAATTTTAAAAATTGATAGTTTCCGGTGCCTCGTCCTTTAGGCCTACCATGCTTGAGTTCCCTCTTAAACCATCCAAAAGATTACTGGCATGTTTTTGAGGTATAAGAAGATAATCAATTCTTGACAATTACTATCAACTACAATTGAGTCCTGACTTGACTACACGACCTTTGAAAGAGTATGCTGAGGAGCATTAAATAAGCTTATTCATCAACTAAGGGAAATATGGATAGGGAACCCAGTGTTGACAAATAAGACCAAAGGACTAAAAGCTCTGCAAGCTTTGGAAGGACCATCATTTCATCATGGGAAGGCATAATAATGCTCTCAAGAAGAATAAGAGACTTAAAAAGCTGGTAAATTGGATTGATTAAATTTTTTCACCAATTGTAATGGAGAGGAAAGAGTAAGAACCTCCATGAGGCCATTGTAAGCCTTTAAACCTAATCAAGGGTAGTTAAAAGGAGTTATAGGAGAGGATAATAGCTAAAGAAATCTTGGAGTGAGATGTCTTCAATCTAATATACCTAACCTCTTTTAGGACTTCAAAATGACATGTTTCTTGGAACAATCCACAAATTCCATAATAACATTTTTGAGGAAGAACTTTTCTTAGTAAAATTAGTACATAGCATGGCCAATGAACTCATTTCCTTTGAATACATAGATAATGATTATCTTTAAGCTAATAGATAATTTTCAATGGTTTAGGGTTTTGTTGAAATAATTTTTTAACTTTAATGAATGCATTATTGTGTTTGATGTTTGAGAAGTTTTCATCTAATATGCAATCATATGTTTGGCTTGGTTTCTAGCAATAACTTGTGAGTGACAAAATAAGACAATCAGGTGTCTAAATGTTGGAGGAACCTATAAAGGCCAAATCTCAATAGGACTAAACAAATAACATGTCATGGAAACAATAAGTTAAGTGAGTCATGATGAGTACCATTGTAGAGACAAGCTCAAACTTTTTTGGGATCTCATAAATAGACCAAGGATAAATAAATGTTGATAAGATAAGCACATAGATAAGGGAAGTGGGTCTCTTAGATGTCAAGTCATGGGCTTGAGAGGAGGAAATAGCCATAAAAGTTTAGTCTTCTACTAAAGTTCAATGAGTACTAGACAAGTACTAGTATAATAAGGAGCTCAATCATAGATTAAGATTTTGGGCTGCTTAAGCAAGTCGAAGATAAACAATCATCAATTAGTCAAGAGCACAATAAGGGGATATCTCTTGATGGGACTTCTTGAGTGTTAGACTACGGCTTGTAAGGAGGAGATAATCACAAGAAGTTGACCCACTATTAAGACTCAATGTGATTAAATGAATAGCAATGTAGTAAGATGCTTGAGCAACATATTGGTTTGTCAAGTTATAGAGAAATGCTGAGGTCAAAGAGATGTTGGCAAATCAAGCAAATAGTGGGCAAGAAAATTCTAGGTAGGACTCCCCTAAGTTTCAAACCATTGAGTTAGCTTCAAGAATTTATCCTTATTTTAACCTTATTAAATTTTGAAAGACTACCAATGTGGCAAAAGGCTTGAACCAAGATTGGTTCTTGAGTAAAGAATCCAATAGGTGAATGAATCATGAGTTCTAAACCTTCGATAAGACCTAGCCTTTATCATGTTATAGATTTAACTTGTGAAGAGAATTGCACATCATTATATATTGACCATTTGTGTGGTCTAGAAACAAAATGTGTGAGACTTCCTAAAAGGTAAAGAGAAATATTAGAAGCAAAACAATTGTAACATTCAAAAATTGAAGTTGGATACAAATCCTTAAGTCTCTACTACATATTGGAGGTATGTCCTCCTTATCCTCCTTTTACAGTTTGTAAGCATTTGGACTGACTACATTGTTTGATAATGTAGGGGAATGTTTAATTTTGAACAAAAATTATCAATTCCTCATCAATACTGCACATTTGGGCAACACATGGCCTTTAGAACGGAGTGTGCACTTCGATATGTTTGACTAAACTTTCATGATGTGCTTTTGCTCTTTTTGTCTTAACTAGACATGGAATCATTGATCCTTAAGTATGCCATGCTTGATAGCATAACTTGGATTCAATGTGTTGAAAGAATGAGCTCCATTGATAAAATAATCGTCGCATTGTAGACTACATTGTTGACAATGTAAGGGAATTCTAAATTTTGAGCAAAAAAATTTCAATTCCTTCTCATCCCCATAACATCACACATTTGTACAACACACGGTCTCTAAAAAGGAATGTGCCTTTTTCAGCATGTTTGTTCAACTAACATTGCATGATGTGTTTTTGCTCTTTTTGTCTTAACTCAGCTTGGAATCATGATCTTTAAGTTTGCCATTCTCCAAAGCCCATGTTTCCTCATTTAATTGTTCCTACTCAGGTCAAGGTTTCTTATTTTTGCAAAATTTTTCTTACACTCATTGTGCTAAAAAAATGAGCTTAATCAATGTAACAATCATTGCATCATAAACTAAGGAGAAATGTTGTTTACTTGTCGTCATTGAAGATGTTGTATGAAAGCTCACAAAACATCCAAGAGCTTGTCAAACCAGTTTCCTTTCAACTCATCTAATCAGGTTTGAGGATCAAAATTCTTATTAGGTGCTTACACTTGACCATTGATTCATGGATGACATAACAAGGAAAACTTGAATGTTCTAGGATCAATCCAATTGGGTGAAGGACTAACTTCCATAAATGTGTCATTGAGACTCAACCAAGCTAGGATGACAAATAAAATGTCTTGTTACTAAGCTTAGCTACAATAGCTTAATTTTCATTGAAGGGATTTACCATATGTTGGTTTCCCAATGCAAGGAGATTTTATGCCAATCATCAACACCTTTTTGGAATTGGGTCTCGTTTGTCAAATAGTCCATTGATCTAGTAATTTGACATACAAAAAGTTGCAACAAAGCATGACTTCTCCACGATCACCTTGGTTAAACAATCTAGGCAAGCTAGCTTCCTTCTTTTCTTGGTTATTGGTCATAATGAAACCAATGTGAATGACTTCTTTGGCCTTGAACTATTGGAGATTGGTTAAGGCAATCCCAATCCCAATGCTTTCCTTTTTTAAGTTCCATCAATCAATAGTTTCTAGGAAAAGGGATTTACCATTGACAACTTTCTAAGACCACATGGTTGCCTATGAAGTCAATAAGCAACTGAGATTTAATAGTTGGCACATTATTAATTTTATAGTCAATGAATTCCACTACTTATTTTCTCTGTTTATCTAACACGTTTACTAGTTGTAAGATGTGGTATACAACCTTTTGATCTCAGAGCGACATGGAGAAAATGTGCCCTTAAAACTTAGTCCTTACCTTCTTGATGCTACCTATACATCTTGGTATCAAGTTTTTGTCTTTCAAAGCATAATAGGTATAGTAGATGTGGAATTGGATACCACAAGCTCTCACACAAGACAAAGTTAACTACCACCTCAGTTGCAAAAGCTATAATATGATCATTCTTGCAAAATTTTTTAAGAACAAAGCAATAAATTACTTTTTATGCTCCAAAAAAACTCACATTACATTGTCCATTCCATCTTGAACTTTTGTTCCTCCAAAAGGTCTCTAAAATTTCGTTAATGTCATCAAAGTAATTCTTGAAGTTTTGGATCTTTAGCAGATCGTTAATATATGCATGTTCTAACCAATCTAACTCTTGAAGACAAAGTCAACCATTCTAATAATTTGCCACAACATTTGTTTAGGCCAAAAAGCATTACATAGTAGCATAAGGTGCGAAGTTTTATTATTAAAGCATTCTTTACTCCACTACTTGTGCAAGTAGTTCTAATGTTGCATTTAGAATGCAACTAAAAAACTAAAGTATAAGAAACCACTAGTAGTTAACACAAGATTGTCACTCTTAGTCAAGGGGTAAAAGTGCTTTTGACATGGTATGTCAAAATTTTTAAAGTTGATATAAAACCCCCCATTTATTATTGTTGTTCTTCATGAGAGCAATATTTCCAACAAGTATGGATATTAAACCGAATGAATGAAGCCTACCTCTAGTCATTTATTGATCTTTAAAAAATGATTTCTTGCATATTTGAGATAAGTACCTCTTCTTTTGCTTAATAGGAATGAATCTTAACTTCACATTCAATCAGTGCTCTACGATTTTCATTCTCATTCCCAGACAATTTTTTTAATGTCCACCAATGACATCAATATAAACATCCAAAAACTCAAAAATAGCAAGTGTTTCTTTGATAAATTCATATTTCAGTTTTGTAGATAGCCTTGCTAGGGAAAGAGAAAAAGAAAGCTTAAGGGCAACCCCTTCTAAGAATACTCATCTAGTGTGTTTAAAAGTCCCATCTTCCTTCTTGCACTCTTGGGCTATGCCTTCCTTCAAAATTCTATCAAACAAGTCCTTTAATGCTGTAAAGTATTAAGTGTCATGGATGGCATCTAAGTGTTACTTGCATTATAAACTTCAACCACGGTTTTTAGCTCCATCACTTGAGGGAATCAATAATGTCCATCTCTCTTTATTATTGTCATAGGCATGCAACTAGAGGGCTCCCACGAATTCTTAGTTAACATCTATTATTCAACCAAGACCCAACTTCTTGTATTGTGTTTCAGTTTTTTTGCTACTCAAATAATTATTTTCCTTGGAATGATGAGCCACCTACTTCCATGAGATTGCTTTTTCAATGTTTTCCTCATATTTCATACATATGGCATCTGGATTTGATCTCAAACTTACTCAAAAGTTGCCAAAAAATACTTGAAAAATGATTTGGTGAGATCTCAAGGCTTAAAGTCCTCACTAGAGTCATTTTGATGAACTTTGCATTCATGAATCAGCTTCCCACAACTCATCTTCCAAGCATTATCATTATACTTGGATAGATTATCCATAATTCTATTGGATGAATTTTGGAAGAGATTTTTAGGTTTAAAAAAGCTAACAAATCCAATTATGAAGGATCTTTAAATCCATCAAGTCATTGAATAAAGTCATCAACAATAACTTGACCTTGGAAACCTCTTATTAAGGATCTCAATTCAAAGAAATGTCAGAGAGAGGGGTGCTATTGAATAAGTGCAAAGTAGAGCATTGAATCTACCTTCACTCTGGCAAGAGCTAAGGTTGGGTCCATCAAAGGATGAGGAACTCCTTGTGTGGCCAGGGAGCTAATTGTTATTCTCAATTTCCAAGGAAGAGATTTCAAATAAGATCAATTGTTTGTCAAGAGTTGAGACTTTGTGGGCCTTGGTTAGGAAAAAACATTGACAAGAGAATTGATAATTGAGACACACATGGTCACAAACTACTTTACCATCATTTTGATGATGGTCCGAAACAGCCCCATGTATTGTTGCAAAAGATAAAAATTCAATTTAGTGGTAGAGATGAGCTCATGTGCCATGAATTGAGCATTGAAAGGACTAGACTTCAAAATACGTGCTTTAATTGCTTACCCATGGTACCATTCTCACATGAAATACCAAAAATTTGATGTAATTTTTTTGGATTGGGTATGATGAGTAGGTACTCACCTTGAGGAAGTTCAGGTCCATCTCAATAAGTGAATTTTAAGGGACAAGAAGTATCAGAGAGAGCAAAAGATATAGTACTGTGGAAAAACATGGTGTCACACGCAGTAAAATTTATTATCACTTATTACAAAATTAGCCTCTTGTGAGGGTTAAGTTGAACTAGAACAAGGGGATGGATTTGAAGCAAATACGAAGAGAGTGATAATTTGAAGTGCAGCATGCATTTTTTGTAACAGATGGGTAGCTTCCAAATATCTGCTACCAATCTTCTCTTGATTTTATGGCCTTTGTTTTAAAATTAATATTAGTAATATAAACAAAATTTACTAAAAAATTTATTATATACTTTTCTTCAAAATAGCCATAATTTTCTACAATATTTTGTAGAACATCAAGCCAAACAACAAACCAATTTTCAAAAGTCCTAAAAAAACTTCAATTTTATCCTTTCCCAACCAATTCTAACTTTAGTAATTGCAAACAATTGAGTCTAAATGATAGTCAACTAAAAAATAAATGAACCTGGGAGATTGATGTAGCAAATCCAGTTGAAGAGCAACTGCTAAGATGTTATAAGCATGTTAATTATTGAACAAATGATTTTAAATTAAGAGAGAAAAATGCTAGATTCAATAGAAGAAGCAAAAAGAATTAGAGTAAGATTCAAAAGGCTAGGAGTAGAGGAAAATATAACATGCATCACAACCTTTTTTTTTCTTGGAGGCAGCAAGGGTCATAGTCTGATTTTATAAAGCAAAGTGAATAGATTTTACATAAAAGCCAAATATTTTAATGGGTGTTTTCATTAGCCAAAATGTTGCACCAAAAAAAAAATCTTACAAGAAGTGGGAAAGTTGTAAAGAACATAAGACAAGATTTATGAAGTTAGTCAAGCTAGATCTCCTTTCACTTATATCCCATGAGGCAATCAGAAGATGAACTATAATAAGAGCAAAAGATAGTGGCTCAAAGGTCAACAACTGGGTGAGAACCATAATAATGTAGTTCGAGGAGGGTGTTAAGTCTAATATCTGGATGGGCACCAATAAAAGAAAGAATTTGTTTTTTTTTATTAAGAATACTAATAGGGAAAAGGGAAAGAGACAATCATGACTATCTACAATGTTAGTTGGACAAATCATCGAAGGAGACTAGGACAAAAGTAAAGCTATCCAGGAAAATGTGTAGGTATGGTGATCACACAAGCTAAAGGATAGTGCCCAAAGGTCACTGAAAATTTGAAAGTTAAATTATAGATCAGTTTCATTTTGAACATGAAAAATTAATATCTATAAGGATAGAAGTTGGGAAGACACAATTATTGTCAACCTCTATGTATGAGCTTAAAATAAATGACAATGAGCTTGTTCATCATAATTGACAAAAACCTTAGAGAGAGAAATAATAGCCATCAACTCCTATTGATGCATCATCAAGCACCATATAAATAGATGAGAAAGACATTTGTTTTACAAAAAAAGGAAACAACCTCCTGAAGAAATGACACATGAGCCATTTGATAAAGGAAAAGAGATTTGATATAAAACAAGTAAATAAAAACAACAACAATCTAAAAAAGGAGCCAAAATAGTTGATTTGGTATATCACCTAAATCAACCAAGAAATCTAATTTTGCATAATACTTAACATCAACTAAAATCTAATTTGATATATCAACCAAATTTGCTAAGAAATCTGATTTGATATATTAACCAAATTAGCCCAGAAATGAACCTAAAAATCTTAAATTCAAGCTTTCCCTCTCAAGATGGAACATATATATTAATTATTTCCAGATGACTCACTTTGTCCTCAAAACTTTGTTTAGAGAGAAAACAAGAGATGTTTTGACAATGAACCTCTATAAAATAAGTTTTGAGGACAAAGTGGGTCATCTGGAAATAATTAATATATATGTTCCATCTTGAGAGGGAAAGCTGGAATTTAAGATTTTTAGGTTCATTTCTTGGCTAATTTGGTTAATATATCAAATCAGATTTCTTAGCGAATTTGGATGATATATCAAATTAGATTTTAGTTGATGTTAAGTATTATGCAAAATTAGATTTCTTGGTTGATTTAGGCGATATACCAAATCAACTATTTTGGCTCCTTTTTTAGATTGTTGTTGTTTTTATTTACTTGTTTTATATCAAATCTCTATTTCTTATGAGTTATCCTTGTTATATTTCATATATAGTAAAATATGTAAACATAAATAAGCTATCCTTATCCTAGGCTTTTCTCACCTTATTTAGGTATAATAAACTATGTAGATGCATATAAGCAATTCTTGCTCTATATAATATATAATAGAACACAATAGATATGGAAAGTGATATTCTTTCCTTGGGTTGTCCTCGTATTGTATCATGTCCAATAGAATTTGTATAAATAAAGATCAGTTATTCTCATCTTGTATCATATATATTTGTGGTGTGTGAGGTTATAATATCGTATGAGATTATTTGACGATAATATATTTAGAGGTATATCAATAACTTTATTTTCTTAATTGATAATCAAGAATACCAAATATCTATATTAAAAATTATTTTTTATTTATTAACTTATAAAAGTTTATATTATATTGCATGTCAATATCCTTATTATATAATAACATAAATTAATAACTCATGAATTAAATACTTGATAAATAATGATAACCCAAGAAAATAATTACATAATTATTACATTTGTATAAAAATTTTCTGATATCTATGAATTTTAAAAAAAGATAACATAAAAAGAATGTGATTTTATAAATAATATAAAAAAAATTATCAACATATTTACATCATAATTAATAAGTTTATCTATTATCCATAATGCATAAAAAATAAAACAAAAAATATTCTAAAGCTCATAAAGTTTATTAAAAGATAATAACATAAAAAAATTTATCACTTTATAAAAAAATTATAAAACAATTTATTAATATATTTATATCATAATTATCTAATTTATTTATCTATGTATAAAAGTTAACTTCTTTTTTTAATCTAAATCTTTTCTTGATTTTTTACATTACCAGGTATATTTAATGCTCAACGTATGTTCTATATGTGGCATGTTTTTTTAGGAATTTAAATTTCTTATAAGCCTTTAAGCTATTGCCATAGATCGTACTTATGTGATTCTCTCATTATACCATATGTTGTATAAAAAATAAGCATTTTTAATTATAACAGACTATATAATTTCCAAAACTAGTATTTTGTTGTTTATATCATTTCTAAACATATAGTATGATCACTAACAATGTACTGTATGATTTTTATTCTCTCTTAATTTTCTTATCTTGTTAATCATTCATACTTTTATGATACTCCCATCATAAAGTATGATCAATTCACTATTTCTCACTTTACATAATACACTTCTTAATCAAATCATATGTTTTCATTGTTAATCCACCACCAAAATATCATAATTTATAATGACACATGATGTACAACTCTAATGTAGTCTCTACTCTCTCAAGACTTAATCATTTATCCATAGCTTTAACTAATTGTTCAGCACGATCAACTTAGTCACACAGTATAATATTTCATCTATGACTTTCTACAATATTCTTTGACAATCTTGTTTCTTATAATTAATAGATTTTGTATTTTAAAAAATTTAGCTTTGATTGATAATGTTATTGATCCCACAAGACATTATGTGATTTAAGTTAGTATTTACAACTGCCTTCATATGATGAACCTCACAACTCAACATATTATACAAATATGACACAAATTATTCTAATGTGATGAACTTGACACCTCAACCTATAACTTCAATTCTTCGCTGACTATTATAACCCCAAAATTTCCCAATGTGATTATCTTATACCATGTTTCATCATAGCTTTCCTTACAAGATTAAATTGATCGTACCATATGATGTAGACCAAATTATTTGAATGATACATATTAATAATAGCTAACAACTCTCATTCTATATGTGTTGGGTTCAATTCAAATTAGCCTCAATTCACTCCATACCACATCTAAATTAATTTAAATCTAGTTCATACTTAACAAATAACATAATCATATTTTTAATTTATGTAAAACTAAATTAAATTTAAAAAAAAATCAATTTAAATGTTTATCTTTTCTTTGATCACTACTACTCAATTTCCTTCTCTATTTGCTTGTGATAGTCTCTCTTCTTCTCATCTTCTTGCTTTTGAACTTCTCCTCAAGCTACAACAAGTTTTCCTAATGGTTCTTCATTCTTATAGTTTTCTCTCTATAATAGAGCTTCACCTTCACTCTCTCTTCTTTGCTCGCAAAACTCATAGCATATTAATGATCCCTTACTCGATAACCTCATTGACTCACTCCTTCTTCGTGGTTCTTAACAACACTACTCAACATTGTAACAAGCTTCACACATTGATCTTTCAAACATCTTTTCTTATATAGACTCAAATGTTAATTCACTCTCATCAAATTTTATAAGGGTATTAAAAAAATCATTATTAAGTTATAATCTATAAGATTAGGGAATAGTGGATGTGCAATCATATGAAATGCATGTTTATTAAAAAAACATTTCCTCTATTCAATTATTTGTATCTTATTTATTTTAAAAAAATAATTATCATTGAAATACACTTCTAGCACCGCACACCAAACAAAATGGTAATAAGAAGCCAACAAAAATCATAATCATAAAAATTAGTATTCTACCCCACCTACATCTTATTATTTACGATTCTGTATGTGTTATTAGCTTCAGAACACAAAACAAGAAAGATATAGAATAAAAAAATGAAATATAATGATTTACTACATAAGCTTAATGATATATATCATCATGAGAAATGTGAAAATTAGAAGATAAAATTTTATCTATGACTTTATCTCATTATTGATCAATATTACTTTATCTATGACTTTATCTCTTGTTATTATTGGTACTTAAAATGTGGGGCATAATTGAAATGTGAAAATTAGAAGATAAAATTTTATCTATGATTTATCTCATAATTGATCAATATGACATTATCTATAACTTTATCTCTTGTTATTTTTGGTACTTAAATGAGGGGCATAATAGACAGACATCTCACTATCGATAGCACTTTATACATAACAATGTTAAAGGGTGATTCCATGTTAGAATTGATATTTGACCTCATTTTTGTTGTTGTGAGCACTTCAGTACTTGGTAACAAAGAGTAAAGACCTATTTCTATTAGTATTTCTATGAAGGCCAGTGGTGGTAGGAGATATACTTTGATGGCTTGGCCAATTATCGATAGAGGTCATGTGATATGATTGGTACCACATAGATATAACATAATGTAGAATCATATGTAGTAAGGATAGTAGTCATATAAAAAAATGCCTTAATAAAGAAAGAAAAGATTAAAAATAAAAATATGCAAAAAAAAATGAAAATTAAAAAATAAGAAAAGAAAGATATAATATTACTACTATATAATATTAGTATTATATGATAATTATATACATAATTGATTATAGAACATACAAGCTCATATGCAAATATTCAACATATTTAATATTTTTATCATACATTCTTATTTACTGCTTCATATTTATTTGTATGCTATATATCACGATTTTGGACTACTTTACTACTTAAATCTATTAGTTTATTTTTTATATTTATTATACTTATACATACTTATATTATAGATTATGAATGAGATATTTATAGAGTTTAGGATTCCTAGAAGTTATAACATCAGATCTTTTATGTGAGGAGATGCTTTCTTTTGAGAACTCTGAGGTGTTTCGTATGTATGATAGATATTGTACAAAAAAGCTATTTCAACTTTTATTTTTGAATAATAGCTTTAAGAAATTAGCATAATTATTTATACAATTATTTAATTGAATTTAATATTTTAATTTGTAATCTTTTTCATCATGGTGCCCTCAAATTTTTTGTTTCTTACTATATTTATTTACTCAATAATTTGGTATTTTGGAGTATATTAGTACCTTTAATTAATATTAAATCAAGTAGTGCATGACACAAGTAGTGTATTGTTATACTTCTATCGAGGACTGTAAGGATCAATAATCACATAACAAAAAGGAGAAAAATATTTGTTTTATATATGTAAAATCATAATTTTAAGTTGTAAAAATGAATTTTATAAAATAATCTACTTTGATTTATGAAAGATAACCAAAGATGATTAATTCATTAGCATAATAAATTTAGGTTATGACCATAATATCCAAGACTAAAGAAAGTAGGTAGTGATCATAAGGCAATATCTTAAGGTTAAAATCATTGGACAAGAAACATCCTATAGCAAGCATCAAGGTAAAGTGGCATATATATTAATAGTCTTACAATAACAGCAATGAGAATGATTCTGGTTATATATGCAAGGCTATTATTTTAAAATATAAATTTTTTTTAGGACAAAACTTATTTTAACTGACATAAATTTAAAATATGGGTTGATACTTCCAAAAAATTGAATGAGAGGTGACATTACTCAACCACTTACAATGAGTAAAGAGTTTGACCCTTGGCTTTGGACATTTCTCTTTCAATTTGTCCAAGTTCTTTCAATTTCTCAAGAGTAGAGCCCAATGACTTAATTCTCTTCTTCTAAGCAATAGATTTAACAAATGGATAAATTTTTTATGCTTATGCTCCAAATGATTAATAGTACTCTTTGATAAAAAAATTACCTAAATAATTGGTAACTTGCAATGTAGACCATAAGAACACTATTTTCATTTGTATCCCATTTAGTCAGCACAATTGCTTCCAAAATAGGTACATTTGGCTTCTTTGAATCCTCTTCCTCTTCAATCATAGTAGCACTCTAACTTTTTTGGGACATGTTTTTTTCTTGTATTGGCTTTGAGAAAAGAAGGCCTCATGTTCGTTCATCATGTCGAGGTCAACTCTAATAGGAATATCAACAAGCCTCTCTCTTCATAAGCCCATTATGATACAATGCCATGATTTTTGTTTTGCTAACAACTTAGTTGATCTTCTAAAAATACAAATATGGCCATTGGAGAAGTAACTATCTTGTCATTCGAACCCCTTGAGATGTGGATTCAACTACAACTTGCTATGCATCAAATTTTGGAGGAGTCATCACCTAAAGAACATTATGGGATCTGATGACTCTTGATAACTATCAAGGTCATCCTTTAAAAGAAGGTTAATGGCGTGATCATTATGAATGGTTTAAGAGAAAACCAAGTTGAGTATTTTAAATTTTCAAGTATCTTATCCAAGGCCCTAGTAGAGAACTTGCTGATTTTGAGTATACAAGACAATGGTAATGCCAAATTTGAATAGCTCTCACTTGAGGATTACACTTAGAAAAAAAGCAAGATGAGTCATCAATCTATCAACACCATTATATATAGGTGAATATGCATATTTTTTGACATGTCATATGATAAGCTAGTCATATAGTATTTCATTTTTCATCATAGACATCAAAATAATAAAAAATCATATGATAAATTAGAATATAATTATTTATTTTAATAATAATATTTGAATGCTTTTGACCAATCAAAGAAATAACATGTATCGGACCAAGATCAAGTTTCCCAACTCTAACAAAATAATGCTTATCTTATTAGTTTTTTTGTTAGCTTATTTAATTTTCTTATTAAGTATTTCAAAATCTCATATTCCAATAATATTTTTTTCATTGTTTATCATTCGAGTACAACATTTTTACTTTAGTTTTCAAAATAAACTATAAAAAGGCTTTTTTAAAACAATAATTGAAAAAAATATATATATTTTTTTCTGTAAAAGGCTCCACAGATGCATTCATTTTAGGACACGTGGTCTTTTCTTGAAATAAAAAGTACGGGTAGAAGTTGTGCTTATTGTGTGAACAACCACTGCACATCAAAAACGACTGAATCGGCCTCAAAACGTCATCTCAAATTTTCCCCATATCAAAGCAACGTCAGCACGTCGCCAAATCATCTCGTAATTTTCAATTTACACCTAATTAAATGTAAAGTTTTATTTTAATAATTATTTACTTTTAACTAATTTTGTTTCAACAGTTAGCATCCGTTCGTCCGGCAAAAAGACTAGACATGAGAATTTTGCAGATCGCCAATCGAGTAGTAGTAAGAATTTGACACGTGTATTTCATTGCGGCTTCCTATGTGGAGAAAGGACAAATGGGGTTACTGCCATATGGAAAATACAAAGGTTATGGCTTTCGTAAAAGAGCCATTGCTTTCGCTTTTCGTGCGACCCCATCTTTTCTTGGTTTTTTTAAGATTAAAATAACAAATTGTAAAGCAGAGAATATTTAATAAATTGAATAATGAACTATTGGGATGTGCAACATGGTTCATTCATATTTTAATAGCTCTCCTTTTGAGGGTTTGCATGGAAGTACAGATTGAGCATTCCGAGAAGGAATTTTAAAAAGTGGACAGGAGAGGGGATGGACAAGCTTTTTGAGATATACTAACCTCTAAAAGAAATTTCTTTGCTACATAAATAATACAAATTTAATGAAATGATATAGATATTGGTGAAAGATATAAGAATACAGAAAGAAACATAAAGAAAAAAGAGTTTTGTATTTCACATATTTAATACATGTTATAAAATTATCTTGTAATGGAAGTTTTTCTTTGATCTATCTTAAGCATTAGTTTTCACTTTCTAAAAGATTTTCATCATAAATTTTATAATTTTAGTTACTTATGTCTTGTTTAAGATTATCTTATTATTCTTTGCATTTTGATATTGATCGCCTCTCAATTTTATTTTTCATATCAATAAGATTTTACACATTTAATTATAAACAAATATGTGTGTGTACATATATACTCGTGCACATCATAATATTATATATATATATATATATACACACAAACACACAAAAGAAGAGTTGAAATTTTTTTAAAATATTATTAAGATTTAAAAGCCATATATAAACATAAATGGAAGGATGTGGATGTGAATAATAAATATTAGCAACATGTGTACATTAGAAGGAAGATTAGATTATTTATTACTAAAACATTAGCGATATTTTTGGAAAGCTATAAGAATACAAAAATAAGCATATAAACAAAGGATTTTCATTTTGCATACATTCAATAGATTTTGCAAAACTTTGTTGTAGTGGAAGTTTTTCTTTGACTTATCTTAAGCATATGTTTTTGCTTTCTAAAAGATTTCCATCATAAATTTTATAAATTTATTTACTTATGCCTTGTTTAAGATTATATTATTATTCTTTGATTTTTGATAATGATTATCTTTCAATTTTTATTTTTACATCAATAAGATTTTACATATCTAAGTATAAACGTATATGTATATATATATATATATATGACACATACACACACAAAGAGAGTTGAAAATTTTTTAAAATATTATAAAGATATAAAATCTTTATATAAACATAAAAGGAAGCATGAAAATGTGAACACTAAAGATTAGCAACATTTGTACAAAAGAACTTAAAGAGTCTATAGTAAATGGTTCAAACTTGAAAATTAGTGTTCAATATAAGTTATGTTAAGGAAAAAAAAATTTTTAAATTTATTCATGAAGAATTGATATTGACTGCAATAATATGTAGTTCTTTTTTGTATATGTTACTTTACTTTTTAAAAGTATATAAAAATTTAAATTTATTTATTGAGTTGATAAGATGAACAATATTCATTTAAATTTTTTTTGAAAAGTATTCAATAAGGTTCACTTTATTTTATCAAAGTTTATTTATGGTATTATTATGTATTGTTTTTTGTGTATATGAGATGTGGTTCAATAGGAGGAAATTGAATCATTAAGAAAAAAGCTCTAGTTTTTATAAAAACATTTAAGAAAATAATTTAAAAATTATTTCTAAAAAGTTTGAGAAAATATCTAAAAATAATTTTATGTCAAAAATATACAGAGGTAACGGACACATAGCATTTGCTGTTTGATTTGGATCTTTAAATGAACATTTCTAATTAAATCCCGATTTTACCATTCGAGATTAATCCTGGCCATTAGCTCTAGGCCACCTTGATCTAGGCCATTGGATCATGCATAGGTTTTCTTACCTGTATTAAAATAAGGTGTCCAGATACAACTTGAATTAGAAACTTACTACAGTGGTTACGCATCGTCTCGCATACTTGGCTCAGGTTCGAACATCTTGTTTGGCATTTTACTGTGTTTACTTGCAGTATTTTACCTTGATTAACCTAAACCATCAAATCGTGTCTACTCTTCTGCCTTCATTAACCTCAGCCTCCTGATCGCGTCTGCTCTTCCGCTTTCTTTGACAATTGAACGAGAGTTTAGTCCCATACCTCCCAAATTACGTTGCCATTGCTCTCTATATGTTTTTTTCGGATTGTATGACTCTCGAGCCGTCTGGGGTTGTCTGCCCCTTCCTCGACCAAGATTTGATCACTTGGTTTCCATTCAGCTTTTCCTACGGCTTGATTTCATACTGTTCCCTTCTGTTTAGCTTTTGCTGTAGGCTGATTTCGCTTTGTTATGTTCCGTTCGACATTCCCTACTACCTTATTCCATATGATATATGCATAAAGATTGCTTGATGAGTAGTATATACTATACATAATGTAAAAATTAACAATATCAATTATAATATCTTAAAATCTTGCTTATTAGAATAGATGACTAAACGTCAACATCATTATTATTGAAGGATCTTACCTTATTGTCGACGATGTCTACAGCTTTGTGATTAGCATCCAACCCTTAACACTGTCAAATCCCACCTATATTATTGTATTAAGTATCATTTTGAGTAATTATTAAATAAGAATTTTAATATAAAAATTGAGAAGAAAACTAAATTTCAAGTGAGAAATAATAATAGAACTCTAATTTGACAATTCTATAGTTAAACTAGAATGACAACTATTTAACTTCTAAAGTTACTTCCCAACTTTCCTTTCCAAAACATTAGCTACACATTCTCCTTTGTTCCCTAATGAGCTTCTTAGAAATTCCATAATCCTTTATATCATTCATCGCACTGGGTGAGAAAGATAATACAAGAAAATTCTCTTAATATATATATATATATATATATTAAATTCCCAAAACACTAATCCTTTAACTAGATGGACTAAATAAATATCAATATAAATAAATGATCTATTACAAAAATATATATAACAATCCAATCCAAAATAAATACTATACTAATTTTATATTAAAAATGCTTAAGAGAATCATTGTACTAGCTAATAAGTAAAATTCTTATCTATAACATCCAAATTTACATCTCATAATATAATTGATACATTACTTATGATATAAATACTACTAATGCTTTAAAGAGTTTAATAAGTAAAAAAAATAAAATAATAATATATAAAAATAATTATACAACAAAAAGATATAATTTTTTTGGTAATAATTAAAAAATATACACAAAATAAAATGTTATTATATAGAAAAGGTAATAAATCTAACAAAAAATATGAACATGTATATGTATATTTTGTTATTTTCATATTTCTTATTTGTTACATTTTGTAACACTTAAAAATAAGTTCATTATTTCTCATTCCTTTCATTTCTAATATATTTAGACATATCCCAAATTCCGCTCAATTTAGATCGTTATTCTCTAAAATCAATAACAATAATATAGATGTCATAATATAATATCCACACCAAAATAAGCTTTCATCCTCCCATATCATTTATAGTAGAATCATGTTGTTATAGATATAATATCCTCACTTCATATGATATAAAATAAAATTATGTTGATATAGTTGGTCTAAACCATCCTTATGTCGTGTATAGTAGACTCATGTAGATTTAAATGGGCTATTCTTGAGCTATATTATATATAATATAATTTTATAGATATAAATAAGTTATCCTCACCACAGGTTATTCTTCTTTATTATCATGTGAAGTAGAATTTGTATAGATAGAAATGAATTATCATTGTCTTATATCATGTATATTTATTAATGTAAGGTCATAATATAATACATGAATATTTGAGGATAATATATTTAAGAGGTATTTCACTCATTCTACTTCATTTTCTTATTTAATAATAAAGCATGTCAAATATTTACATCTAAATCATTTTTTATCCCTTAATTTGAAGAATTTTTTTATTATATTACATGTCAATGTCCTTGTTATATAATGTTATAAAAGAATAACATATGAATAATATGTCATATAACAACATATTATAAAAATATGATAACTTAAGAAAATAATTGCATAATTACTAGATTTGTTTAAAACATATTATAATATGTTTGATGATGTATAATAGATTTAGATTTTTATCATCGTCTAATTTGGAGTCTATAATATTAGAGATGCTTAATAAATTATTAAGAAATATGGAAAAATACTATAAATTGATTAGGATTAGATGATGTGTACGATATTTTAAAACTGTTTAAAGATTAGTATTTCAAAGTTGTAACATTGATTACTAAGTTGAGTAAGTGGTAATATTTTAAGTGTTAAGCATAAAATATTATAAGATGATTTTTATTACATTCAATTTCATACATATAAAATGGAGAATTTAAGATAAACTATACATGAAGTATTTTAATAGAGAATGATAATTGAAACTTTAAATTACCATCTAAAAAATAAAAAGTGACTAAAAGAATGTAACTTTTTATATCATTATGTGGGTGTCGATGGAAATAAGAATTTGTTAGGTTATCAACTATTCTGACGGAGGTTCTCTTATATTCGATCATAGTCTCTTATAAGGGTTTAGTTGTCGACTCTCTTTATCAAATTTCTCGCACATTTGATTCTTGTCTTTCACAAGGGAAGTTGGAATCTCTCTAACTAGAATTAGGTGCACCCACCTTGCTCACAAATGTTAAAGTATACAAATAAAAGTAATTTAATTCCACCATTTTTTCTCTTCAACATAGTGAATATCCTTATTTATAAGGATCTCAAAGGTTCATTAATAAATTTTTAAAAAATAAAATATTTAAAAACCACAAATTTAAATAAATTAAATAGTTTTCCAACTATCCATGTATTTTGGGAGATAATAACGACAAGCAACAAAATGATGGGGCAAGAAGCACAGACAAAGCTGCTAGTCTAATTTTTCGGTAGGTGAAGATCACGAAGAACTGAATTGGTTTAGCATGGACTGGTGGGTTGGTGTAGGTTGACACAAGTCAAGCAGATCAACTAGTATTCTTGAGTCAATTTGGGTCACATGGGTGTTGGGTTGGCTTATGCTGCGATAGTGTGGGTGATGCTGGCAGATCGCAAAAGGCGACAAAATGAACAAAAAAATTTAATTTTAAGTATTTTTCAAACAAATTTCAACAAAATTTTACACCGATAAACTTATGAAACTGGTGTGATGCTAATGGATGTATGTTTGTTAGCTAATATTAGATGCTCCTACGTCATTGATGCTTTTCAAAAAGATAACCTGAAAAAATGTCATTTTTTAAATAACATAAAAGTGTTTTACTAGTGTATTTATATCATAGTTTTTTAGATTTACTATAATAAATAATGTATAAAAAATGAAATAAAAAAATTCAATACTTATAATCCCTATTAAAAGATATAAAAAATTATATCATTTGATAGATAAATTATAAATTAATTTACGAGTGTATTTGTATCATAGTTATTAAGTTTATCTACTTAAATCGATAAGTTGATCTCCTTTTCTAATCTTATTCTTTTCTTGATTTTCTATAATGTCATGTATATGTATTGTTCAACATATATCATATATGTAGTATGCTTAGCAAACAACTAAAATCATATTAATTTCTTATAAACACTTAAAGTGTTGTCTTGGAATGTACTTATATGGTTTCTTTATTACATCATAACATCTATAAAAAAATAAGCATTTTGAATTATATTGAACTTTTATAATCTCTCAATTGTATCATCTAATTCCCAAAATTAGCCCTCTATTATTCATTTCATTTTTTAACATGCACTTTGATCATTGGGATCATATTATACAATGATACCCTATTTTAACATAATTCGTATTTCCCAATAAACACACAATACTTCCCAAAACATTGTACTATATGATTTTTACTCTCTCTCTCTCTTTATCATACTTGCTTGTTAATCATTCATATTACTATGATGCTCCCATTGTAAAGTATGAACAACTCATTGTTCCTCTTTCAGACAATATGATCCCTTGAACATACCATACGTTTCTACTGTTAATCCACCCGAATACATCATAACTTATAATGATACACAACATACAAGTTTGACTACAGTGTCTTCTCTGTCAAGAATTAACGATTTTGTCAATAGCTCTGACTAATCATCTAGTATGATCAACTCAATCATATTTTATGAGATTTCATCTAAAATCCTTTACACGATCCTTCTAACAAACTTGTCTCATGCTTCAATTAAATCACTATTTCTTTCATCCAATATGATTCCAAGCATCATACTTATATGATTCTCACTACTTGACCTTTAACCTGGAGGATCATCTAATATAATCATTATAATTATATCAATACAATCACATATTTTACCTTAATTACATCATGCAAAGTCAATAACCATATTGCCTTTGTATAGTGAACCTAACAACTCAATACATTGCACAAGTACAACACTCATATCGTCCTTATGTGATGAACTCTATATCCCAACCTATAACTTAAATTCTTCTCATACTAGTACAACTCCAAATTTTGTTTAATATGATTGTCTCATGCCATCTTTTATTATAGCATTTTGATCCTTTATTATTTATGATTTTAAACTAGTCATATCATATAATGCAGATCAACATACATACAATACACATTAATAACCAATATCTCTTATCCTTTATCTCTTGAGTTCACTTCAAATCACCATCAATTTATTTCATACTACAACATAATCAATTTAAACCTAGTTCTTGCACAACCAATATTATTATTTTTATTTGCATAAATCAAAGAAAATTTAATAAAAAGTCAATTTAAATACTTAAACCCTTCTTTGTTACTTATTTTCCTTTGTTATTTTCTTTTTGTAGTCTTTCTTCTTCTCCACTTATTTTCTATATCTTCCTCGACCTAAAACAAGGCTTTTTTCAAAAGTTTCACAACTTCTCCGTCTTTCTTATAATTTTCTCTCTATACTCAAGTGTCTTCTTCACTCTTTCTCCTTTGCTAAATAAAAATTGCAGCACAGTAACGATGCCCTTCTCAAATTTTTAAACTCTATTGGTCACCTCCTCCTAATGTTTCTTGATGATGCTACTCAGCTCTTTGATAACCTTCACACACTCAAGTTCTCAGTCACCTTCACTCATATAGAATCCAACCAAAATTCTCTTCCATCAAATTTTATTAGTGTGCTAAAGGCCATCATTATTTATTTCATAATTGATTTGATTAAGGAAAAACATGTAGGTGATTTGATTAAGTGCATGCAAAATAAAAAACTAATTCTTTTATTTAATTAATTATGTCACATATATTTTAAGCAAATAATTATCATTGAAATGCAACTTCTAACACTATGTCAAATGTCATAAGAAGCTAGTAGAAAACTATAACCATAGAAATTAATATTTTAGCATTCCAATATTTTATTGTTTATAATTCTATCTTCTATCAAGCTTATTATGATTATGCTAAAATTCTTAAAATTATAAATCTAGCTTAGCATAATTTACTTTTTATTATTTATGATTCTACTCTCTACAAATTTATTTTAATCAAACACAAAATTTCAAATATTATAAATCTATCATAAGCAATATCTTAGAAATTATAATGAAGCTTATTACAGAAAGGAAGGCCCTGCTACTTATGGAGAAGCCAAGAGCGAAGAGAAAGTCCATCAAGTGAGAAAGAGGAGTAAACAGAAGGGAACTATTAGGAGGGTCTCTTTTTGAAGAGAAGAGACTGTGAGAGAGAAAGGGGGAAGCATCAAGTGAAAACAAAAAAAGAGAGACTTTAAAGCAAATAGAATAAGAGAGAGAGAGAGAAAAGGAAACATAATAACTTGTATACAATAGGAGCATATGAGAGCAAGGAAGAGTGTTGACCAAAAGGAAAAAAAATGAAAAAGGAAAAAATAGAGGAGAGAGAGAGAGAGAAGAGAGTGAAGTATTAAAACAAAGTTTTGGGAAAAAAGAGACACATAGTGAGAAATTTTGGTTGGGAGTGGAAAAAATGGAAATTTTGTGAAAATGTTTGAGAACAAATTGAGCCAATCCAAAAGCAAAGTAAAAGAAAAAAAATTTGTGATATTATCATATAAGAGAGAGAAAGGAAGTAAGAGAGATAAACCAATTACTTGGATAAAGGGGGAGGATTTTGAAAAAAAATCCAATAGCAACTAGTCAATCAAGGAAGATAATGAATTAAGCTAGTGAAGGCTTCATGAATACAAATCAATTTGTTTGGTGTGACTATTACATCAGAAAATTAGTCACCAATGTTGCGTATCATAGGTGCATTATTATGATGTATTGGTGGATGTTGTTTTATTTGTTTTAGTTTGGATTTAAAAAAGAAAAAGATTATTTGGTCGCATAGTTGCACATGCATTACATGTATGATATTTACTATTAGTGACTTGTTAGAAAAATATATTCGTGTTTAAGCAAACTGTTTCATGGGTGACAAGTTGCTTGGATGTAAACCATGTTTGTTAGTCATATTTGAGATTATCATGTTTTATTTCACATGTTGGCATTGACATGCTTAAAACTATTATGGGATGTTTCATATGTTTTGGCATTATGTGAGTTATATTTATAAAAAATTGAGACATCATCATTAAAATAACTATTAAATTATAAAAGAATTATTATGAGATTCCTCACAAAGAAAACCAATCATATATGCAAATGACTCAAGGGTGTTACTTAGGTCAAACTGGTCCTCTCAAGTGTGCATCCTAAATTTAATATGAGATTCCTTGAAATAGAAATGTAAATTTTCATGAGAAATTGATTAATGAGTGCTATGCTAATAGAGTGAGGCTCACTAGAGTGCACTTTTAGTTTGTTGTTTCATCATAAGGTGTTGCTAAGGCTCCATGGAATTTTAAACTTAAGGTCAAGAGATCATTGATGATTAAGAAAAAAGATAAATTGATCCTTTGAAATATTAAAATTAACAAAGGGATAGTATTTCATTACATATAGTGAGAGCATTTCTTTACTATGTTTGTTTATGTTATTAATTTTAATATTTTGTAAATATTATAATATTTTACTTGAGCTAACATGTGGCATAAGCCAAAGATGTATGCTATATAGTTTTTGTTTATTAATGTAACGTCATGTGCTTTGTTTTTCTTTGGTGTTAATAATTTTAAGTAAAATCTTAAGCACGTCATGAGACTTCAAGGGATAAGTAAGAGGTCATGGATTTTTTTGCATTTAATTTGTCTTAGAATTCTTGTGTTAGGAAAGTTTTATTAATGTATAACACTATTATGAAAACAAGGAAATGGGTCATAATTTAGTGTTTGTATTTTGTTTATATTGCAATAGTTGTTATGCGATCCCAAATTTAAAAATAAAACATATATATATTTTATTTCGTTTTAATTAGAATTCAAACCTAACTCATATGATTGGGTTTAAAAAAAAATGACTTGAAAAGTTTGTAATGCCAATGTGAACCACCAATACATCATACAAATGCACTTATGATACACAATATTACTTACCTCTATTTCTATTTGTAGTGGTCACACCAAAGATTTGATCTTAAAATTTATATCAATCTTCTACTTTCGAAGTTATAATAGTTGTTATATTATTTCTTCTATGCAAACATAAAGGATTCTTCAAGCATGACCTAAAACTGGAACCTTCTCAGCCTGCTCTTAGTCATCCTGGCTTGCCCATAGGCTTCACCATTGTCCATCCACTTGTTGTTCCTGAAGCCCCATGCAAAGGCGTAAACCACCACGAGGAAGATGAGGATCTTGATGTTGATGATCGACACCTTCCTCCAACTATGCCGCAGCATCGCCAAGACCATTTCAACTTTGAAGAGAAGGCTTCTTTGACGTGAAAGATGAAGTAAGAGGAGTTGCCTTTGCCTCTAGCCATTACGGCATGGAGAAAGGGAACGTAGAAGGAGCTAACCTCAGGGAGGGGAGAAGAATATGCACCATATGCCATGCAAGGACCGAATGTTGCAACAAGAGGCTAAAAAATATACCATTAACCCATAAAATTTCTTTGATCATTGAATTCATTTTTTATATTTTATAATTTATTTTGATATATCAAATTCATGTTTAACTATAAATACTAGAGTTCATCTGTCTTTTGTGTGATACTCTTGAATGAGAACTGCTTATATAACCTTGGAGAGGTTTACTTAACATGAAGTCATGCAATGTTTCTTCAAAGAAGTATTTTTGGAATGAGATTCATAGGATTTCCCCAACTAATCATATCACACACTTGATATTTATGTTTTGTTTCTAATTAGTCCACTAGAGAGATTATTATTTAATTCAAATTTAAAAATTATTAATCTAAAGGTCATAAACTCACTTACAAACCAAAATCAAAAGAAATGGGTATTCAAACCATAGAGAAATAAGTGATCATTGTTATAAAATATGATGTAAAACAAATAATAAGGGAGAGGTAAATCACGCGTTTAACGAATTTTTTGATTAAAAAATTAAAAGAATAAATTTTTAGCTTTAAAATAAAATTTTATTTTATAAATATTATCAACAAAATAAGATTACTGAATAATAAACAAAAGTCATGAAAAACTTTTCGGTAGTTGAGCCAAAATCTTTGACTATATCCATCCCCGATCCCTGACCGGGTTTCTCAACTCAAAAAGTTATAAAGCATGCAATGTTCCTAGAGAATTTTAGGCAAGTATGTATACTTTCAATCTTAATCTTTTTTAGAAATAAAACATAACACTAAATCAAAGCAAAATTATACCTTTCATATTCTTTATTGAACATGGAGGTTTTATGCAGAAGTCCATTACCCCCAAAACAGATGTCAAGGCATCATCTATTTCTTCCAAAACTTCAAGATATTAAACACCAGTTAATATCATTAGTTAGTTTGTGCTTAAGATTATAAGAAGAGGCCTCCCTTTTTCTTTTGAATAATGGATATGGAAATTAAAATTTTAAAAGATAAAGATGAAATTAAACATAGGGAGAAAAGTTAGAATCACATCTAGTGAAAAACATTATTACCTAAATAAAAACATTCAAAAGGTACCAAAATGATATTGAAGAGATGAATAGGTACGGCATATAGAAGGTATTGCTGATGGATCTCCAGCTCCAGCTCCAGCTCTTGCTATAATTAAAAAGGCACTTTTTTCAGTAGCTACGTGTGCTTCAGGACCAGTAGCTATAGTAGAGCCCATGGACTCAAGAAGAGCATGTTCACAAAGCAAGCACCCAAGAAGCAATAAGAACAAGAGTTAATTAAAAAAATTATGAAACTTATTTAATGAAAAACCCATTTTACCAAATGACATGAATCCAAGTATCCCATGGCCTTGATGATAATTAAAAAGGTGAATAAATAAAAAATTATAAATATCTATTGGGATGTCTCTTCTAAGAAAAAAATAGAATGACTTTACTAATTACCTTGATGAACATGAAAATATTTTGGCCACTCATAGCACATAAATGATTAACATTAAAATTTAAATTAACAAAAAAAGATATAGATTAATGACAAACTTGAGGTGTTGATGACATCATATATAATCTCTTATCCAGGATTTGATTGAAAGTGGATAGATCTTTCTCAATGATATCCTTAGAAGTAGATGAAACTTTTGCCATAGAATTGAAAGCTGGAATGATTGTCCTCGTCACATATTCTGGTGCGGCTGTGTGTTGAAGGTCCAAGAAGACTGATGCTTCCTATTGTATAATATAGGAAAGTGAATGATCACAAATAGCCCCGTTAAAGAGATGCATCAAAAGAACAACACCACATCCGTTTGTATGATCAATTGTTAAATTCCATATATAATCAAATGAATGCAATCAATTGTTTAAAACCTTCATGAACCACCATGAATACTACAACTAAAGAACAATTGGACTAGCTAATTTAGCCACTCTAAAAAATTTCATGACATTTAAACAAAGATTATCAATGATCAATTGTCTTTGAGTAATTTGTAATAAACGTTTCAGAAATAACATTTATGATGTTGTACTTTAAAATGAATAAACGTTTTATGAAATTATCAGAACCAACGTAAGACATGGAATGACTTGTCCCAAAAAAATCTTTTTCAAGTGGCACAACATGAAACTAGTGAGAAGAACAAGGAAACATGATGTAAACAAGATATATGAAAAACTCTAACCTTTTAATTAAAGAAAAACTTAAAGAAATCAACTTATAAAATAGATTCTCAAACTCTTGACAATAATTTCAAGGACAAACCACATCTCATACGAAATAGATACCCTCAATACACTCGGCTCGTAGCCACATGTTGCGTTCTTGTATCGAGCCGCACATATAAATACTAAAACTTTACCTAATGTTCCCATTTCATTAACCGAGTCCTTGGAACATTAGGAAATAAGAGAAGCACATTATAATTCCAATCTTAAAATATTAGGAACTAAATATTTTTAAATACAAAAATTTTAAAAACAAAAATCTACCAAACCTTTGCTTGATGTAGTTAGGTTTCAAATTCATGCTTATCTACAAAACTCTTGCACAGTTACAGTAAATGGAGAATAACCTCTACAAAAATTGAAATTTGATAATCCAAAAAGCAATGGGAAGCACGAAAAAATCTCGAAAATTTTCTAGATCATAACTCGACCAAAATTCAACTAAAATGTGTCCAGAAAGCCTTGCCTTGACTACTCTTATGGACACTCCTTGAGCTTTGTCTTAGTCACCTCGAAAACCATCCTTTGTAGCAATGTCTTGCATGACATTCCTTCTTCCCTAGGACTAAGCCTTAAGAACTTCAGTTAAAAACTCAAACACACCCTCAAGACGAAAATTTACTTTAAGCATTGAGTGTCAAAACCACCTCAAGTGTGCCTTTTCACAACCACAAACATCTTCTTCAATATTCCTCTTGAAATCTTCATTCACCTTGAATCTCAAATATCTCACGAGAATAACCTCTCAAGGTTCTTTTTATATCCTGGAGCCTTCACTAGGCCTGCAACATAACCTCTTGATGTTTTTTTATGATCCTTGAGCCTTCACTAGGCCTACAACATCCTTTCATGATTTCTTCCTTTTAAGACCTTTTTCGAGATATTTTTAAGATTCTCTTAGAAGATATACCCCTCTTTTGAAGGAGGGATTCACTCCAATATGATGTTTAGGGCTAAGGAATACTATGTTCTCACAATACATTTGTTGCCTCCAATGGTATCCATTGTCGTCTAATGTGTTGCACAATCTCCTTCTGCTTGCCATTGTCGTTCATGCTCCAATGCCCTTGTCAATGTCAAATTAAATATTTCCTTCAGTCTACAATATGAACTAGCATACTTGACACAATTATTTGCAAACATCTTGTAGAAAACACTTCTCAATCCTCGTCAAATGAGTAAATCTTCTCTTCTTTGTGAAGCATCATGCTTTGTTGTCATTAAAAGTAAATTGCATCATGGTGCCACATGTACCCATTATCAAAATCATTTGGCAAGCTTGAAGTGGCACACATTAGAGGCAATCGTGTCAACTAAAATTGCTTTTACTTGACCATTTCACGACAATGAATCTAATTATCATACATGGATGCGAATTCAAGATCGTCTCCAAATCAATCGTAGTCACTAGGATTGATTGCATTTGCATCCATCATGATAGATAACTTTCACCATATCTGCTTGACTTAGATTTGAATAGAAACAACTCAAGGGTAGTCCCCTCCTCTACAACCTTATTGTCTTGATAACCTTATTATCATTAATGATAGACTACGGTCAAGTTCCTTCAACCTAACAAAAATCACATTATTCTTAATATCAACACCAATCCCATTTTCCCTTTCTGATTATCATCCTTGCCCTTCAATCTCCTCAATTTAGAACATAATTCCCAATTATATCTCTTGATATAATTAAGTCTCAAAGAAAGACAAAATTAAAAAACTTTAGAAAAAATGGAAATGCCTTAATTTAAGGATTCCTTCTTTTTGCTTTTGTTCTTGAAGCCATCATCCTTTGGCATCCAAACTCAACCATAATTCTTCTCAATAGAAATTATAAACATGCTTGATTGCCCATTATTGTTGAAGTGATAGAATGATAACCATGACAATCTAAGTAAACCTATCAAATGCTTCATCAAGAAGCTCTTCTTTCCAAGATTCAACACAAGAGACCACTCATGTCCAAAATTATGAGTTACAATCCTGAATCAACTACCTTCATGGCTATCAAGCTATGCTACTTCCTCTATCTAGCTTCCTCATAGCTGGGATAAAACTTACATAGAAACTACTTGAATTGACTCCAACTACAAATCTTTACAACTCTAGAATGCAAAAGTTTTTTCATCATGCTAATGCATAATAAATTAGTTATTCAAAGGATACCTTGCTGAAACTTGTACACTCAAAGATGCAAAAATACATTTCCAACTATCTAGCTATGCATTCTACTTCCTACATCAACCACTACAAGTTAGGATGCTTATCTTAACTTGTGCCCCAGTTCTATTTGCACAATTAACTTCGCTTCAAGGGTATGCCAACTTAATTTACCAAGAAATGACAGTACAAGGAACAATAAAGAGAATAGAAAACTAGGACCATTGATGGATACTCATGTCCAAGGGTTTGGCAAAAAGCAAATACCAGATAGTGTTTCTACACTCTGAAGGTATAGTCAATAAATGTTATCGATGTATAGATCCCAATCTTCTAGAAGTATGGTAAAGAAACCAACTTCCTCTTATCAATCAACTAAAAATTAATCTATATTTATGAATTTATTACTCATCTTTTATAATAAAAGCTCCTTTCATAATTTAGTCCTTCCTTTGTTATTTTAGAAAGCTGTTTAGCAATGCTAGTTTGAGGCCAATGCTAGACAATTAGGGTAACCATGTTTGTAAGAGGTTTGGTTGGGAAATAAAGCTTAAGCTTAAGATCATTTTTTATGTTGCATCTTACTTGTCCTCATTCCACAATTTTTAAAGGTATCCAAAAACAATATTGCAGGATGACGAGAGATCAAAAGCGCTTGTTACTTCTATTTGATTAGAAGAGGTGCCTTCACTCAAAATTGAAACTTTACTTGTTATATTTTGGCCTATATAACTCACAAGTTTAGTGCAGGAGAGTGTTGGATCAAATGCTCTTTCCATTTCTATTGTATTGAAGGAGGCAATATTGTTAACCTTTGAAGATTTCCTAGTAACATGCTAGCTTCATAATTTTTCTATTTTCATGTTTTTCAAGGTAACATTAATATGTAGGAATGTTTACCTCTCCCTCAAGTTTTTTAGTCTTCTTCTATAACAAAAGAGGTAGCTCCTTTACGTTTGCAATGGGATATAGTGTATGTTCACTTTGAATTCCAAGTAGAGTTAAAGTTTGTTTGGTATATAATGTATGCCTATCATATATGCTTCAGATATGAAACATTTTCTTCAATAGCATATTGTGTGCTTATTATGATGATTATAATGACAATGCTCTCAAAAAGCTGTTCAATTTTCATAAAATTGTCTTATCACAATGAACTATATATCCAAGTAAAGTTCAAGTTTATTTGGTATATAGTGGATGCCCATCATATATACTTCAGATATGAAACATTTTACATCAATAACATACTGTGTGCTTATGATGATGATTATATGGACAATGCTCTTGAAAAACTATTTTATTTTCATAGGATTCTCTTATTGCAATGGACTATAATAGTCAAAGCAATACTTGGCAACCTTTTCATTCAAATGATTTCGATTTATCTTTTGATGCAGAAGGTATACAACGTAAACATTTCAAATACGAGCCATTAGTATATCTTTTGCAAGTCTACCCAATGGGATGCCTTACTTTTTCTTTATAGGTAATGCCCTGAGCAACGGGAAGAATGATTCATGTGGTGATTTGGGTAAGCATTCACCGACCTTGACTCAACAATTGAGGGAGATATGAAAAACTCTTAAAACTCTAAGCTACCACCCGATAAGCTTATGCACATCAGTGGAAGACGGATCAAGTAGTAAACAACTTTCTACAGATTGTGTGGAGCCCAAAACTCCAGGTTCTGTTGACGCTTCAAAGGCTAGTTTCTTAGAGCCCATGAATTTTGCTATGCCACAGGATAAGTTTAGAACAAGAAGTAGAGGACTTAAGGTGATCAAAGTTATTTTTTTATTCCATCTGTTATGTTATGTCCATCTAGCTGTTCTTATCTTTTATACTTTCTTTTTTCTATGTTGTACAGAAATCATTGGTCAATGAATGCTTGGATTTTTTAAATAGTGCCAGCAAGTGAGTAATTTTATTTCGTGCTTTTAATAGTTATGATAAAAGAGAAGTAGGATATATAAGCTGTATAATTTCCCTTGCTTCACTTTATTTTATATCATCGTTTATAACTTAGAAATGCTGAATAAAGCATGTTTATCATAAAAATTCTTACTTTGAATAAAAAATGTATTTTGACTTGGCCATTCTAATTCTCTTATGAAGAACAACATAGGCTTCATTTTGTTGCATTCAAAATAAGTATGATTAACATTTATTTATTCTTTATTATTATCAATAAAAGACCAAATATATCAAGAATAATTAATTAGCTTTGATGAAAAATCACTCTTTCCTAATATTCACTGTTGTTGCATTCAATATCATGTCTCATTATTCATTTTAAATAAGTATGACTATAATTTTTTTTCTTATTATTATTGAAGTTCAAACGTGTCATTAATCTTGATAATTAATTTGGTTTGATGAAAGTCACTCAATAGAATATTCATTATTGTGACAAAGTTATGATATTTTATTCATTTTATTGATCAGTGTAAATGCACTAATGTAAACTGCTTCACTTTGACTACTTGTAGGGAGGAGCTCAAGTAGTTGAAGGCAAGCTAAGTTTTAGATTAAATTTATTTTCTTCCTTGTCATGCATTAACTAATTCATATAACCTTTCTTTTTGGGGTATTGGAGAGAAGAGAGCGAACTATATACTTGAAATCCATGAAGAGATGCCAGAACCCTTTAAGGAAGTAAGAAGTTATATTATAATTGGGATATATGCAAAATTAAATGTGTTATTTCTCCTCATCATCTCTTTGCTTAATGTAAAAATCTTGTTGAAATAACTCTTGTTATACAGATTGATGACTTCAAAACAGGTAAATTTACATAATTTAAAAAAAGTAGACACAATTGTGAGATTTGGTTTCTTATTCATATGTATTTTTCATCACAGATCAAAGGAATGATGGCCAAAATACTTGATGACATATAGTGAAACATTTTGGCATCTAGTGAAATGTATTCACTAAGCAATTATTCAATTGTTTTGAAATTTGCCACGATGTTAACTAAAAACATACAATGTTAATTCATTTCAGGTACATTTTATTGGTTTATTGCCTATTCAAATATAGTTTTAGTTTAATAATTTTATTTAATTGAATATTTTTTGAATTATGATGTGATAATTTCTAAGATGAATGTTGTCTTTGGCTTTCTATTCATTCATCTTTTTTGACAAGCTAATGTCACAATATTTAATCGAGAGACTAGTCTTGAATCATGTTTCGATGATGATATTAAATTGGATCTTTTAAATATTTTTGTGATACAAATAGTTGTTATTGTGCTAATAAATTGTGCCTGTAATCTCTTTTGAACGACAAAAATTGTGGTGTTTTGAAAACTAAAAACTTCTTGAATCAAACATATGTAACAAATCAACAACAAATTTAGTATTGATATATATATAATTTTTGTTATATTATTTTTGAATTTAAAATGAAATAGAGATGATTCAAAAGTAATCGATGATTTATCCTTTTTTGAATTTTTTGTTAAAATTTAATTAAATTTGGATGAAGTACAAAATATATTAAAATAGACCAAATTGACATGTCACGAATAAGTTTGGTTGTCACAAAAACCAATTATTTACATTTATAATACTTGTCGCTTTTCTAGTGGACCACATTGGGCGTTGAGATGACATTGGCTCATTTAAAACCACGAAATTGTCATAATGGAGAAATGGTTATTTATGTTACAATTTTATAAGAAAATAATGATATTAATTAATTCTTCACAAAAATAAAGGTTAAGGGGTTGCTGTTCGCAGGGATGGTGCACACCAAGCCCCACACTAAGCACCACATTTTTTGGCCACGTCCTTATAGTAGCTGACTTAATTAAGGGAGCTAACCATTAGATTTAGGGCATTAAGTATCGGCAACATGTTTTGGGCGGCTTGACGCCAAAGTTTGGTGTCGAATATTAATGAGGTCATGGAGAATTATTTTTCAAAATAAATTTAAAAATTAAATAATAATGTTTATATATCATAAAAAACGATATTATTCAATAAAGTTTCAATAACTACAATATAACGTGTACTTAATTAATTAGTTTAGTTTGAATAATATATTTGTGATTGAAATTGAACAATTTCTATGTTTTTTCTTAAGATATTTTTATATATATTTTTGTGAGAGTTAAAATTGAAATAATTTGTAGATGTTTTTTTAAGAAGTATTCTTCTTTACACAAAGTTCAAATTAGTTTTTTTTCTTGTTCTGAAATTTCGTTATCTTTTCTTTTCTTTGCACTTTACGAAATAATTGGGTTTAGACATTTCCATGGGGATCCTTACCTCTTTTTCTAAGAGGCAGCTCACTTGATAGTTTTTTGAATATTATTTTTACAAAAATTTCAATGTTAAACTCAAAAAACCTATTTAATAATTAAATAAAAATATTAAAAATTAAAAGTTAAGTTGTATTTGTAAATTAAATATTTTTTTGAAAAAAATTTTAATAGTTATTATTTTTCAAAGAATGGATAAATAAAATTTTTATTTTAATTTAAAATAGAAACATTTAAAATTTAAATATCTTTATTTTTTATTTTAATTTTTAAATATTTAATGCTCTTTGAATTAAATAATTTATTTAAAATTTTCATTTAAGTAGAAATTATATTAATAAGCTTAAAATATTTAAAAGTGTTGATTTAGATATTAAAATAATAAATATTTTGAAATTAAAAAATATCTATATGAATTTATTTTTTGATTTTCAATAAGAAAAAAAATTAAATTAAAAAAAATAAATATTTAAATTGAATGAAACAAATTTTTATGTGAATATGAGATTAAAAAATATTTTTAAATTAAATTACATCTTTAAATTTTTTATCTAAATTTGAAAATTTTAAAAATATTTATAAAATAAGAATGTTAATCTTTGAATAATTAATTATTGTTAATTATAAATTACAATTTTATTTAAAAATTAAAATTGGATAAATTAAATTATAGGTAGTTTATTAATAATAGTTTTGGATTAATAATATATGTATTTTATTAATTTAGTTGATATATTTTTTGATATTTCTAGCTTAAAAACTAATCCAAGAACACAGTTTAATTGGTTTAAATTTTTGTTGATTTTAACTTCAAATTGAGCAATTTGGGATAATTTCTCTATCGATCATCAATGGTTGTTGTTGCTACAAAAATTTGCCATCATTGTTATTGTCATGCCACCCATGCAACCTTTGATGACCCAAATGGAATGGTCTACCTACTCAATCGCCAACCCATGAACCAGTGTTGATATGCTTCAACTTGTGTAGATTAACTTGACTTGCATTTACTCATCTACTTGAATTAATCCTCTTGAACCTATAATGATCCATCAACCAATGTTGACCTGCATCAACCCATGCCAACCCATGGAAACCCTAGCCAAACAACTTATACAAACTATCCAAACCCAAGGAGTTTTACTTCAATAGAGCCACATTGATCAAGCACTATCAAATAAAATTATTTTTTTTATATTTTTAAATATTTAAGTTTATAGGTTTCTCTCATGCTTTATAAGTTATTTTGATAGTGATGGCCTTAGGTACTAAAGCATGGCAATTTAGAGACGATAGATTTAGTACTTAACCATGGAAATAGTGACAACAATAATCAATGGTGGTTTAGCTAACTTAGTGTTAATTGCATTTATGGTTTATTTTCAAGTTTTTTAAGATTATTAAGAGAAGTTACAAAACATGTGCATGACTTGCTATGCAATAGTTTAAAAAAGAATGAAAAGCTAATAATCATGGTTAAGGTAGGCATTAAACATCCTCATTGTATTAATCATGATCATTAGTTTTCTATTAATGTTAGACATTGCCATTGGTCAAGCCAATGTACTCATTATTATCACTCAATAAGTATCACACGTGATCAAAATATCATATGTCACTACTAACCTAACATAATGGCATCGGTATAGATTTTCACCATTATTATAATGTCGTCATAGTTTGGAAAAAAATACTAATCCCACTGCCACCAATATCAAACTACCATTTCTATGTCATAATTCAGCTCAATTGTCCACTAATATTGATACCAATTGCCAGTGGTTAGAAACCTTTATGTTGAGTGTTTGTTAACTTGCATCGCACAAACAATAATTAGTGGTAATTAAACATAATACTAAATTTAAAAAAAATTGATTCAAAAAAAGAATAGAATTTCATCTTGACTAGAATAAATTATTATTATCAATGATAAAGTTAATTTTATGTAACTTATAACACTCATATTGTGATAAGTTTGTTTAGTACATGAAATGTGCTTGAACAGTTTAGATAAGTTTGTTTCATTAACTAGTCAAACATGAACTTTGGATACTTCATCAGCTTGGTTTGAAATGAACTTCATGGAACCTATATATACATCATGCATTCTTACATACATATTTTATTGCTTGATGCATTGTGTGCATTATAATCTTTTGTGTCCATCAATTATTGAGATTGAAACTTTTAGATCATGGATGAGAATATGATTTATTAAACTATTACATAGTTGTGGTGCTTTTGAATTTTGCATATCTAAGGTTATGTATATATTTTTGGGACTATTATATTTTATTTATGATATTGTTTACTTTCACATAATATAGCTTCTTTATTACATATATTTTATTGTTTGATTTTTTATACATTTTAGTTAATTATAGTTTTAACATGATATGAAAATGGTTAATATAGAATAATTTTTAATGAATAATCTTACCATCAAGTTCTCACTTTGGGATTTAAAATACTTCAAATTGTAATTATTGATTTATCTATCTAATGCTTATTATTTTTAATGCATTAATGAAAGGGTTAAGTGGGGTCCTTAAATTTATGGTTATCTAAGTATCCTCATATACTGAGTGATCATTCCAATAAACTAAAAATATATCCAAAACATTACTTGAATATTCATCGTCCAATATACTATCAACAATATCGAAGTTGATTTCAAAAAGCAAAGAAAACTTATTATCTATTAAGTTATTTACAGAATAGTTAATCTACAAATTTCCTTCATATAAATAAACTCTACATAATAAAAAATTATATACATTAAAAATATTTCTGATAAATGCATCAAACAATAATTTTACAACAATAGCATTGATATGAAGTTTTTTTAATAATTTTAAATAAACTATGAAGTGTCATATATATTTTTTGTATTTGATGATAACAAAGTTTTGAAGACAATACATTCTAATACATAATCTTATTCATGAAATTCTAAATTTTATTTCTACTAATAACTTAAACATATTGGAAACTATGAGCATAAAATTGTTCTTTTACTTTTTTAAGCAAGTTATAAATTTTTCTTACTAATTAAAATATATAATAATATATATATATATTATGTCAATAAAATAAATTGTTTTCTTAAAGTTATAGCCATTGATTTTTTTGAAAGATGAAAATTTCATAGCCTTGATAATGGTATTGTCAAAGAAATTCAATAGTCTTAATTATTAATATTTTTCCTAGCCAAATCCTTTGAAAATTTACACTTTCATATTAGCTACTTTAGTTTTTTTCATGAACTTTAAGCAAGAAAACTATTAAAAATTTCAATTTTGAGCTGAATTGTTTTACAAATTTTTTAAGAAATATGAAATAAATCTAACATCTTTGATGTAACATAATAAGCAGATCACAAAAGTCCAAAATGCAAAAGCTCTAAGTTCAAGATTAATTATAAAGCAAATTCCAAACGTGAGCTTAAAATGTTGAAGAAATGAGGCTTAATTAAATGTATTTTAGAGATAGAATTGTTTCTTTAAGCTGCAATCTTATATAATTCTCTTCATGTTTCTTTTTAATTATTTTATTAGTTTTTAAGATAATGATTTTTTATCTTTTTTAAGTACAACTAAACCGTTATTTTGTAACATATTTAAAGATAATTATATGGATCGAAATGTATTAAGATGTTTTGATTCATAGGTGCATAATTAAAGTTTTCCAAGAAAACATAGTCCGACATTCTCCATGTTCGAGTTATAATTCAACATGGTTCTCCATCTCCTCCCTTTTGAGATTGTTTTTGTTGATTGGCAGTGTCACCAAACAATATTGTCGTCCTCACAACTTTTTCACTCACACCGCTTTCTTTCCATTGTTGTGTGTTGCTTACCATACTATAACCAAATGGTCTCACCTTGTTGATCACTCCCCAAATCCAATGTCATTTGCCTTTAGCCTGAACTATCCACCGCTCATACCCATCTTACACTTTAGAATCTAGACTCTAGTTTCCCATCGCCATGATGCACATCCAAGCATTGTGATAGTCATGCCTTCAGGTCATTACATTCTCCTCACTACATATCATGTCCTTGGGTTACAATGTTGTTGTTTGTGTCAGCCACCACTCACAATTACATCAATTTATGCTTGTCCTCCTTCTCTATATTCGAGGCCAACCCTTCCTCACTAATGGCTTTTGTTTCCTAGCCATCACTTGACCTCCTCTATGATGCTTGTAGTTAAGCATCATCACTACTGCCTTAGTTACCCATCTCTTGTAGCTTAGGACTAGTGTGACTAATCTTTTCGAATAGCCCTACTTATTTATATAAGTTTTTGATGTCAAAGTAAAGATTTTGTTGTATCCCAACCACTCAATGCTCTAATCTCAAATTATGATCACAAGGCTTGTAAATTATCATAATATGAGCAATTTATCTTTATGAAGGATTATGCTATCAGTAGAAAGGATTGGAAATTGAAAAAGGTTTAAGCTTGTGAATAGTCAATTTTTTTCAATTTATATCAATTCTAATTTTTCTATAAAGACTAAAACCTTAGGAATTTTTTATTATAACTTATATAACTAATATATTTTTCATTTAATCCACTTGAACTAGCCCGCTTTTTAATTCAACTTAACTTACTATTAAGATTTAAAGGACAATTGAGAGAGTTGTCTATTTATTTATATTTAAAACATCTGGAATATAAATATTTAGAATCTTAAATTTTTTTCTTGATGAAAATCATTCTAATTTTTATTTAAGAAATTTATATAATCTAGTTATAATCATTGAATACATTTTTGAGAAAAAATTACATAATTTTTTTCAAATTTTCTTAACCTAATTTCGTTCCATTATAATGTTAATTAATTTATTTTAATTTTTAAAAAATATTTATACTAATATTATGCCTTTATCTTCAGCCCAATATTTTTTATTTTTCTTATTACTTGTCTTAACAAGTTAAATAATTTAATATTTTACAATGCCATTAAGACAAAACTAAATTGAGAACTTAAAGAGGCTTTTAGGATTGAATTAAACACATTGTAACATATATAGAAAAATTAATTTCATTGGTAAAATAGGATTGACACTGCATATTATTTTCTTACTAATTTAGGAAATTATTATGATTAGGATCTAAAGCTTTTCTCTCATAGATAAATTTTTCAAAAAAATCAATTTATATAAAAGAGAATAAATTAGATAGAAGACTATTACATTTTATAAACTACAAGAATAGTTATATGAAAATCTACAATAAAGTTAAGATTGAAATAGCAACATTTGATTTTATTTGCAATTTAAATAATTTCTTAGACTAATTGGCTTAGATTTATGCTTTTTTTGTTAATTTAGTTTTAATGATTATCAAAAGATTAGTTTTGTTGAATTTAAATTATTAAGTCTTAAAAATTTTGATTAATTTCATAACTGAAGATAAAGAATAGATAAAAGAGTATTGGATAAGAAATAAAAGATATTTTAGGAATAAAATATTATTTTAGGAATTTTAATAAAAGGTTTAATTCATTGTTCGATATAGGTGAAACACTCAATTTTAAAATTATTTCATATTGCACCCCTATATTTGGTGGTTCAATATTATAAAAAACATAAAATTACATTATCTATATCACTAGAAGCACAAACAAAGGGACCCAATTTATAAAAAGGACATACATAACAAACCAATACTTCTAAGCAATAGATTTAAACTAATAAAAATGTTAAATGCCCGTCAATCCATAGTAAATAAATGTCACATTAAGGGATATCACAACAAACTATTAAGAGTTATTGCTTCATTAACATGTTTGCTTTTGTAATTTTTATTTTTAATCTTTTCTATTTTTTTTGTAAAGATTCGTACAATGTAGAACAACAAATGTCAAGAAATGAGAAAGACTTCATGTTTAGTTTAAGCAATGGTCAAAATCCAGCTACGAGTTGATAATGGTTCAAACTTGTATTTTGGGTTGAGAACCACATTGTTTAGAGATTGACATATGGTTGGAGACGATCCAACATTCATTTTAGTGAATAAATTTAATGATTGATGTTTATTCAATAAATACAAAAAAATGTGTTTATGTATTTAGCATCAACAATTTAATAAAAATCAGGTTGAACTTCAATAAAAAGTTGAACAGTGTTTGCCTTGAGTTATATTTGAATTAAGAAACACAATTACTGCTTAAGCTAAGTCTAAAGTTTGAATTTACATTTTTATGATGATCTTAGATTAGAATTTAGTCAAATCAAGATTGAATTATTAATAATCCTATATATGATGTAAGATAATTCATTTGTCATTAAAGATAAGTTCTAAAAATAAGAAAAAAAAGAGGAATTTAATAAGATATTTGATTACATTAATTTAGTCAAATATTTAAAAAAGAAGTTGGGTTTATTGAGTTGATTATGTCAGCGTTAGTTTTAACATGATTTACCCAATTTTTTTTTTATCATGGTTTATATAATTTTTTGTTAACTTATCAAATGTTAACCACTATAGTTAAATTAAAACCTTAGTCCTTAACTTTATGTTTGACACGATAGGTTTGAAGGTGTGACTTAAGTTAATCTACTAAAATCACATAAGGCTATTTTTGGCAAAATCATCAACTAGGTTAACTAACATCCAACTAGGTCCTAACACAAGTAATCAATTTTTCACTAGTCTTTTTTTTGCTATGTCAAAAGATTTGTGGATTATTTTAATAACACTTTTATCATTGTTGATAGTAGTTGACAATTGTAATTGGTTAGCCAAGATAACTTATGATAGCGATGTCCTACGGTACTAAGGCATGGCAATTTAGTTATGATAGAGTTATTACTTAACCATGGAAAAAGTGACAACAATAATGAATAGTGGTTTACCTAACTTAGTGTTAATTGAATTTATGGTTTACTGTCAAGTTTGTTAAGATTATTAAGAGAAGTAACAAAACATGTGCATGACTTGCTATGCGATAGTTTAAAAAAGGGCTAATGAAAAGCTAATAATCAAGGTTAAGGGAGGCATTAAACATCCTAATTGTGTTAATCATGATCATTAGTTTTCTATTAATGTTAGACATTGCCATTGGTCAAGCCAATGTACTCATTGTTATCGCTCAATAAGTATCACTGGTGATCAAAATATCATCCATCACTACTAACCTACAATTGTCTAACATAATGGTAACGCTATAGATTTTCACCATTATTAGAATGTCATCATAGTTTGGCAAAAAAAATACTAATCCCACTGCCACAAATATCAAACTACAATTTCTATGTCATTATTGAGCTCAAATGTCCACTAATATTGATACCAATTGCTAGTGGTTAGAAACCTTTATGTTGAGTGTTTGTTAGCTTACATCTTAAAAACAATGATTAATAGCAATTACACATACTCTTAAATTTAAAAAAAATTATTTAATAAATAATATAATTTCATCTTAATTGAAATAAATTATTATTATCAATGATAAAATTAATTTTATATAACTTATAAGACTCGTATTTCAAAAAGAAATAACAAAATTTATTGAATAGCATTTTTTTAATTTTTCATAATATATTATAGAATTTTCTTGGCAATAATAAATTTATTATCAACTTCTAAGAATTGTTATGAAAAAAGTTATTATGAAAAAGAGGGGTTTTTTCTTTTTAAAGAAAGAAAATTTAAAATTGAAGTTCTTTGTGCTTAAAATAAACCAACAAGAAGGGGGGGGGGGGGGTGAATTGTAGCAAACAAAATTTTCAGATTTTCTTTCAATTTTATGTTTAAATTAAAACTTAAATTTTTTAAGCAAAAATAAGAAAGAGTAGCAAAATATTATACAAAAGATTTTTAAGATAGTTCGACTCTAAATTGAGCCTAGGTCCACCCCCAACCGGTGTTTTGAGAAAAACACTAAAAATCACAAATTACAAGCAAGGTTTTTGTACGACTCACCTCAAACCTACTTGGGATTTTACCTACGACTAATCTCGAACCTACTTGAGTTTATTTTGGGCTGAACTCAAACCCTGAGCTTTTGCACCATTACCGGGATGCCTTTGCACCAAGGAAACAAATACAAAAATTGGCAATAAAATATTAACTTAAGATAATTTAAAAGTATGAGGCACACTCAATACAACAAATATTCGAAAGAAAAAGCTGAAAAGTGAGAGGAATAGTAATTGAAAATAGTTGAAGTAAAACCTCCAATTTTGGGTTTCTTCTCGTAATTTTCACTTTGTGAGTTTGGAAGCATTGTATGCACTTATAATAGATTAAAATTGTTATTTGAAAGCTTTGAGAACTTAGTAATTGTTATCTCTTGGAGTTCTTCATCCTTTCCTATTTATAGAGTTCAAATTTGAGCTATAAATCCACTCTGAACGACTCTAAATGAACTAGCTGTTTAGGTAACATATACATAGCAGTCACCGTTTGATTTGAATCTTGAAATGGATGTTTCTGATTGAATCTTGATTTTACTGTTCGAGATTAGTCCTGGCCATTGGATGGCGCATAGGTTGTTTTGAATTTATTATTATAATTTGTGCATAAATTAATTGAATTAGAAACTTATTATAGTTGTTTTGGATCTTCTTGCAAAACTACCTCAGGTTCAAATCTTTTACTTGTCATTTTACTGTTTACTTGCAGCATTTTACCTTGATTAACCTAAGCCGTCATATTGCACCTGTTCTTTTGCCTTCTTTGACAATCGGATGGGAATTTAGTACCATATTACCAAAATTGTGCTGCCATTGCCCTCTATGAGGGTTTCGATTCATGTCTCTCGAGCTGTTTAGGGTTGGCTCCATCCTTCCTTGACCAAGATTTGATCACTTGGTCCTGGTTGACTTGATTTCGCAATATTCCGTTCAGCTTTCCCTGTGCCCTTCTTCCTTTGCCTTTGGGCTTCGCTCGCCCCTTCGGGTCTATCGAACAATATTTTATTTTATTTTTTTAAATCCCTAAAGCCCTGATGGACCAACGGTCGAGTCGGGTCAACCCGCCCAATACTACAGTGAAAAATCCCGAGACTAAAGTGGTTTTATAGTGTTTTTTGAGAACTTTTGTGCTAAAATTTTGAATATAAGTATACTCAAATAATTTTATATTATGATAGTATTACAAGTGTCTTAAGTGACTATGAAAAGAGATTCAAGAAAAATAATTCCTAAATGATTTTAAAAAAATCAAATACAAATGTCTATACTTTTCATCAATAATGCTTGGGCCAAAAATAAAAATTCAATAATTATTAAACTTATAACGTTTTCAAATATTAATAATACTAGTGTGCCACATCATCTCAAAATTTGGACATATCAAATTCCAAAAAAAAAAGAGAAATTCAGGTATAAAAATTGTAATACATGTCTTCAATTTTCTGGAAGCTTGCCATGACTCCAAGAGTCTTAAAGACCACTATTTTAGACATTTGAAGTTCATGGCTTGACTTAATTGAATATTAATATTTTTACTTAAAACAAGTCCATGTGAGATATAAACATTTATGCTTAACTCATCAAATACAAGAGTGTAACACATGAAATATTGGTTATTATGTGAATGTGAAAACTTATTTTAACTTTTATTATCATCTAAATTGGTCTTTATCTTAGACAACTAAAAGGTATACTATTCAATTAGTAAAGAAACTTGCAAAGGAATATTCTGTTCAACTAAGAAAGGTATTAATCATTACATTCGAAACTCTTGATATAATTATCATAAATAATATTAAAATTTTAATCATTGTAAAATAAATCAAATTCAATCTTAATTTTTGTAATCAATCATATAAGAAATAATAAATATTATATATATATATATACATATATACACACAAAATTAAGATTAGATAAATGATTATTAAAAGATGTATATATGTTCATAGATATATATTATTCAAGATTATGAAAGAGAAAGTGTACAAATTAGATGAAAAATATAAGAAAAATATTCATATGAACTATAGCAATGATTATTTTAGATTCTTGATGATTAACTCGATAAAGTAGCTTAAATATATTAAATATTTTTTAAAATTATTATTATATAGTTTTTAAAACTAAATTGTCTACCATATTTTTAAAACAACATTTTATTCAAGGATTTTTAAAATTTTACATTTTATTATGCTTTTGGAAATTTAACATACTTAAATAATATGAGAAATAAATTTAATTAGCTAAAAGTTCTCTCTTTAATAAAGCATTAAACATTTGACTAGTTCTCTAATAGATATTAAATATTCTATCAAGAAATACTTATTAGTTTAAACTTAGTCGTCATTTGTATATTCTTTTGAAAAATCATCAAAACATTCGATAATTGACTGATGGCTAGTCCATACAAAATTGGATTATCTAATAGCTTAGTTTATTAATGGTCATATGGGGTTGCCAAAATCAACCTCTATAAAATTCCAATTAGTCTATTTAATAGACATTGGATAACTAGTTTAGTAATGATATGATAATAATTTGACCATCTAATAAATATTAAATAAAAATATACTAAAACTTGAGTTCTTTTAAAAAATTGTCAAACTATTTGATGGATAATCTCATTGTTAGCAACTCAAAATTGAGCAATATCAAAAGGTTATAGAAATGTTCGATGAACAATTTTGATCAACATTAAAAAATACAATATTCAATTTGATAAATAGTTTATTAAATTTGGTGGATCAAAAATGCACAAATTATAGAACATGTTCAAATCGACTAATAGGTGGTAAAGTATAGCTTGGCTAATTGGCTATTTATATTTTCTCATTGAAGCATTGCTAACAAGGATTAAGGTATTAATCAAGAATATGAAAATATCTTAGAAGACTTGGGAGGTTGGTAAGCTAAAATTGATAGTTTTTAAGAATTACAAACAACCACATTAGTTTTATAAATAGATGGAAAAACCCATTGCATTGAACAAATGCACTCACTACTTAAGAACTTTAATATTGCAATCCGAAGTTATATCCCTAATTGGCGTCATTTTTTAAAGTTATATATATATATATATTTCACTCTTTTAATTTTTAGATAGTGTATGTAAAATTTTGTTATTGTTATTATTGAATTTGGCTTAATCCAACTAGCATTTAGAGGTGTTTGCTTTGAGCCTTATATGAGGAAAGAGAGCCTATTTTAATAATTGTTTATAGAAAAGGTTTCCACTTTTAACCTTGTGTGGGAAGTTGTTTACTTTCAGACCTTGTGTGAAGGGAATTTAGGGCTTAAATTTTTTTCTATTGAAAAAAAACTATTGTAAAGCTTCTTTGCCAACACTTACGATAAAAGAAAAGAGAGTGATAGGCCCAAGAAAAATGTCTAATGTTTAGATATGAATTTAAGAATAAGAAATTAAATCATCTAAAAATTTGATATGTTCTTATTATTTTCCTTTATTTTTATTTTACTTAAACTTTTTTTAATTATACCATGATTTGCCTATTTATTAGAGACACATGTTTGGAAATTGTTGGCTTGAGAATAGTATTGATCTCTAAGAGTGACTGTCAATAATGAAAAGAACATGTCACATGACTTGTCAACTCAATAAGTTTGAAGGCTACTTGATGGTGGTGATGAGCAATAATTTTATTATTTGGAGATTGATATAAATAATCATTAGTTCATTATTCTTATCATGTGCATGGACCCATTTCAAGAATATTCTTCAATCCTTCTTGTAAATGTGCTTCCTTGTAATTGCACTACTACTAAATTTAATTGGTTAATACTATATTTAAATATAATTAGTATGTTTGAATATATAGTTTTATAAAAGTATTTTGAATAATTAGTTTTATTTGAGAGGGATAAAAATTTAATGAAACATTTTTATTAAAATACCAATTAATTTTAGCTTTAAAAAGTTAAAAAAAATGAATGACACACATAAGACCCACCCTTTATACAAAAGTCATATTATCTTTTAAATTTTACATGAAAAATTCATTAAGAAAATCTACAAATTATTTTATTAATTATTTACTAATTGAACTTGTGCAAAAATAAATTCCAATTTAAAAATATCCATTAATAATAAATGAATTATTATGTGCTTGCATCATTTTACCACCAATCTTCCTAACTCCCAATCATTGTCCTAAATTCAATATCATAATACATGATTTGACTTTGTGATTGCAAATATTATTGGTATCTTTCATATGTTTGATGTAAACGTTTTTCAAAAACATAATCTTAAAAATATCAAAAACTTGTCATTCACAATTTTTTATTTCTTTAGTTTAAATGTTTTATACATTTTTTAATCATTTAAACGAATCAACATAAAATAAATGTACCATATATGAACCAATGTGTTTTGGAAAAGAAGCATAAGACATCACGAGAGGTCATATAGGAAACTTCTAACAACCATTTTTATATTATTCACATGATTCTTTTTAATACCAAGCTTATATTATGAGACGAAGTTAACTAACTTTACCATGGACTCGATATTTTTTTTGTTGTTAATGATAAATAAATTGTTTTGAAGTCGAGTATATTATTTATTAGTTATCTTGTTATAAGTTGTGATATATTATTTTGTCACATATATTTTGTTATGTACAATTGAAATCTTATTTTCCCTATTTTCATGAAAGCTGGTCTTTATCAAATAAAGCTAAAGTGGTATACCATTCAATTGGAAAAGAAATTGAGCAAAAGGATATTCTATTGATTGTCCTACTCAATTATGTAAATTTGTTAAATTCTAAACTTTTGATATAATTTTCCCAAATAATACTATTAACTTCATCAGTATAAAATGATTCAAATTCAATTTTAACTATTACAACTAATCTTATAAAACTAATGATTATCTAATGCATATATTCCAAATTATGAGAAGATATGTGATATATATATATATATATATATATAATGAACAAGTGTTCAAATTAGATGAGAAAAATAAAAAATATCAAAAAAATATTGAGGTCATGAATGGGGATGCCTCTCTTAGCTTAAATATATTAATTATTTACCAAAATTATCATTACATAATTTTTAAAACTAAAAATAATTTATTATATTTTTTAAACTACAATGCATTAAAGGATTTTGAAAATTTATGCTTATCATGCAAATTATGATTTAACTAACTCAAAATAACATGAGAAATAAAATTAATTGGCTAAAAGATTTCAATTGAATAAATATCTTTTACTAGAAATTGATAGTCTATTTGATGAACTCTAAGAATTAATAATATTTTTTAAGATTGGTCAATGATTTGCTTATCACCAATTGAAAATAAAATATGGAGATTTTTTTGAAATTATTTTTTAAATAAGACGAGAATATTATGTTATTTTAAAGTTATTATTTAGTAAATGTATCATCAGCTCTCATAGATCTGATGAACAAAATATTCTATAATATTTAGATTAGTTTATAATTGTATTCATAGATGATATTTTGATTTATTAAAACTTTTTAGAACATATTATATATTTACTTATAGTATTACGAATTATGAGAGAGAACTAATTATATACTAAATAATCTAAGTGTGAATTTTGAAATATGTTGTTTTAATAATCATGAATTGACCAAAACTACTACCAATATAAAAAAAAGAAATTTGTTCGATATATAAGTTATTATAGACTATGTGAAAAGATTATCAAATATAACATCTCCATCACTTGATTGTTTTAAAAAAGAATTAAATATAAATGAGACTCGATTTATGAAAATAGTTTTTAGATATTTAAAGACATGGAATTTAGTTGCAAAATGACACTTCTAGAATGTATAGATGCATATCTTGTGTACAATGATGCATGTTTACAATGTCTACACTATGAGTTCATGTAGAATAAAAAAGTGATTATGTATACAATCAAACAACTAAAACATTGTGAAAATAATTACTTTGTTCATGACTTAGACTTGGCATTTATAATATTTGTATTAAAAAATAAATACATTATTTATGTGAAATTAAGTATAATATTTTTACTGATTATTGATCTGCTTGTGAGGTATTTTCACATTAAGCCCTTCAATAGTATGCATTCCTTTTTTTTAATTGCAACAATGAAATGGAAGCATAAGAACAATGAGCAACTAAGGAAGAAATGAAGGAGATGAGGGTTTTTTGTAATTTAGGAGATTAATTTCATAAGAAGTTTCTTTCAAAGAGTTTCAAATTCACAAAGTTTTAAAATTTAATGAGTCTTAAAATATTTTAGAAACCACTCTTATACATTTATATAGATGTCTGGACATAATATTTTATTATAAAATACATAATATTTTAATTTCTAAAAAACATGTAAATTTTGACCAAACAAAAAAATTCTACAAATTCTACATTACAATGAGACCATCTATGCAAACACGAACTCTTACACAAAAGTGGGTGTAGCTTTTACACGTGAAAGGTCATATACACACTCATTGACCTATTGTGCACGTGGTAGGTGGCTGACATGTGAGCACATGATAGGTGGCTTGCAATAACAAAATGTGTCGAAGTGGTTTAAGAAGTTTAATTTATCAATAAATAAAAGATGAATAAAAAAACTAAGAGAAATATTATAACCTTCACCCTGTCATAAATAGAAATGAGAAGAAGTGATTATAGATATTGTGATAGAGTTATCTCAATCACCAATAGTCTTGATTCAATATAAGTGATTGTAGATAGATTAACAAAATATATTTATTTTTTTGTTATTAAGACAACTTATTTAACATATATATTGGCGCATATCTATATGAACCAAATTATTAAATTACATTGTTCACAAAAACTATTATATTAGATATGAAACCTAACTTTACTTTGCATGATTGAAAGATAATGGATCAAGACTTTGAAACAAGTTCAAAATTTAGCAGTCATTCATCCTCAAAAGAAGCAATTTAAATATATATTATTAACAAAATCACATATCATTATTTGGACTAATGAATTTAATAATCTCTATCATTTGATAATAATAAATATTTTAATGTAAAAAAATATTAATAAAAAATTATACTAATATAAGACATTCTCAAAACATATGAATTTAAATAGACATGATCTTGAAAAATGAATTCCATTTTTGTTTTAAGAAAAGTCCTGCAATAAATAAATTAATGCACTTTGCATGATAGATTAATAAAAAAAATCTTCAAATTTTTTAAATAATTATCTACAAATAAAATCTTACAAAAATATTTTTCTGGAGCTAAAGGCGAGGAAAGAAGCAAGACAGAAAAAGTACTTATTTGAAAGAAGGGCTCAATCTTTCTCTGCAAATTTTTTTGGTCAAGTCAACAATATACTGTTCGTAAGCACGAAGTTGGTTTTTTTACAAAGTGGAAGCTTCCTTATAGTTTGTCCATGAGCTTCATCTCATCTACAGTCTCCTTCAACCTCCCACGGCAGCAATTCAGTTTCGTCTCCGTTAAGCTAAGCTTTGCCTGCAAGTCGTTGATCTCTTCATTGCTTGATGAAGCTTCCTACAGGACCGTGCATCCACACTAATAACAGAAGGAATCTGTTATTCAGGGTAAGTCAACATATCAAAATAATGAAAGCACAACTGAAGGATACATGATTCGTACTTGTATTAAATCTAAAGTAGTCTCAAAAGAAGATGGAACTTTCATTTCAGATGCAATGTTCTAACTTAAAGCATGACTTTTGGGTTTTAACTTTCATTTTTCAAAAATGAAGAACGAGAAATAAGTTGCATTTTAGATTGACATGAACAAACCATCATCTATTTAACTATTTACTAAATATGCCTTTTTGTTGTGTTGGGGTGGAAGGGACAGCAAGGGTTTTCAATCGACATTTATAATTAGTTTTGTTCAGGATGACTTACTAAACAACTGGATTGAAAAATAAATTGAGAAAGAGAAAGGAATGGTTTAAAGTGAGAGAGAGAACAGGGGAGAGAAGGGCAAATAGGAGAGAGATTGAGAGTAAAGAAGGAATTAATGGGCATGTTCAAAGCTGCACTTCTACGAACTAACTCCTCAAATCGATGATTCACTGATCTACCATTTGTTTCACCCTATTGAAGTGATAACAACCAACTTTACAAATTTCAATAATGAAAAACATACATGAATAGTAAAAAAAAGGCAAATTTACGTAAAAATCTCAAATTCTAAAGAAATAAAAAACTCCTTTTCGCACTTACAAACACCTGCATTAGAACTGAAATAGATAGTTGTAAAAAGAAACATAACTTTTATCACTTATGCTCCAAGCTTTCCCACCCAAAAGTGACTCACATCCTCAAAGTCATGGTAGCTTATAAAACAAAATATAGATTGCAAGTCACTTAAAATATTTCGTTTCATTTCACCAAACTTCTGATAGCTTTTTTGACCCTTTATAGGCCTCTGAGCCATGCACCACTATCCACTTGCATATAAAAAATAAGGGCAATAGATGCTTGATCTGCATGTCTACATCAATTACCCTTTAGTGCTAATTGCCGAATTGTGAAAAAAATATGATTCAACTCTCAAGCATCTATTTTCCAATAGATTTTCATAGTTCACATTGCTTTGACTTGTGATTTTGAAATCTTATAGGTTCATAAACAAGTTAATACATATGATCTGCTCAAATTCATATGCATCTAGAGTGGACTTAATCAGACTCGACATCTTAATAATCTTTTAGTGGGATAATTGAGTCTTGGACATCTACACAGGTAATCTCTTCAAATTTTTAACACTTTTTGTGCATCTTTTTTTCCCATCATTTTTCTTGAAAACGCAATAAAGTAATGCATATTATGAGCTTTTTAATAGTGCTAGCTTTGTTAGCATGTCTATTTAAATATCTATACTAAAAATTTTAATAATATCCCATTAATCAATAATCTGATGTCAAGAAACTTCAATTGTATCAACAAAGTTCTTTACAAGGCAACTTCCATTTCCAAAATCATTGAATATAATAAAAATCATACTTTTCCTTTTCTCTTAGAACATTTTTTAAATCATGCAATCTCTTTACATGCCTTTGAGGAGATTAGGTTTCGAATTTGGATGTGGAGAGACCCACATATTCTGAAGTTAAGGCATTTGGCTAAGTACTACTACACAACTAGTATATGTATCTTAAGGTTCTCTTCAAAATATCAATATAATATTTTAAGCTACAATTTATGTAACATCGGAGTACTATGACATTCCTTCATATACATAAGAATCTATTCATTCCTTTGCAAATGTTTTCGATAGGGGTAACAAAACCAACTATATATTTTGGGTCAAGGCTTATTCATAAAATGATGTGCATAGGATTCCTATCATAGACTTCTAGACATCTGAAAGAGAGAAAAGAGAGATAGTGTGTTATTGCAAGGGAAGGCAGAATACATATTTAATTTAGGCTGTGTCTATTTTGATCAGTCTTCTTTTCTTCCGATAGGTAATATTTAGCAAATCATGTTCATCAAGAAGAAAAAAGTCCTCGGCTTTATCACTATTTAAGGAAAGGTCACCAAATTTAGGCAGCTTTGCTGAAGTTTGCTCCTCTTCCTAAAAAGTAATAAAAAGCCATTATTTGCAAAACTTCTAAACATATGAAAAAGAAAAAGGATAGAGAGCGTGTTTGTGTGGGGGAAGGCTAAATACATATTGAATTTAGGCTTTCTCTATTTTGATGAGTTTTCTTCCTGTAGGTAACATTCATTAAAGCATGCTCATTAGGTAGACAAAAGTCCTCGACTTTATCAGCACCATCAGCAATCTCAGGTAAAAAGCTTCCCAAAGGTAGCATATCCTCATTAAATGCATAAATTTCTTGCATAGGATAGATGCAATAATTACTAGTATTATTTCAGAAAAGGAGAAAATGTGCATGAAGTCCTTGGGAATGGCTAAAAGATTTAGAAACGAATCTTTTAAAAGACCAAAGTGCAAAGAAATTTCTCCTACTTCATCAAAAAGCTTCTGAGTTGAGTCACTGATTAACTCCTAAAAATATGACAAACTAATTGTTATTTCTTTCATTTTTTCACACCGAAGAGAACCCCAAAAGAGGTTCTAAAAGCCAAGTAGATCATAATAGCTAGCATATAAGGGAGGCAAAAGAAAGATAGACACCTTGCTATCACTATTTAAGAAAAGGTCACCAAATTTGGGCAGCTTTGCTGAAGATCGCTCCTTTTCCTGAAAGGTAATAAAAAAACCCTTATTTGCAAAACTTCTAAACATCTGAAAGAGAGAAAGGAGAGAGAGGGTGTTTGTGTTGGGGAAGGCAAAATACATACATAATTTAATCTATCTCTATTTTGATGAGTTTTCTACCGGTAGGTAATATTCAACAAAGCATGCCCATCAGGAAGAAAAAAGTCCTTGGCCTTATCAGCGCCGTCAGCAATCTCAGGTAAACAGCTTCTTAAACGTAGTGTATCCCTATTAAATGGACAAATTTCTTGCATGGAATAGATGAATTGAAGTGGAATGCAAATTCTAGCTTCTCTTTAATTGGCTCCACATTGCCAACTTCCTCATTTAACTTAGAAGGTAACTCTAGTAGGGACTTATTTTAGAAAGCTTGTCAAAAAGTTATTAGGTTTGTTTGTTGTGGTTATTGCCATTTAAGAAAGGAACAAAAAAGTGTCTTTTGAATGAAATTTTAATATTGTTTAATGAAATGTGGTTGAAAAAGTATTCATGTAATAGGTTTGAATATATTATGGGTAAAGATTAGACCTTTCCATAACATTTTTGAATGACATGAGAAAACAAAAGACAAATATGTCCATTTTTTCTGATAAAAAATAGATAACATTGGCCTTAACACCAACTTTCAAAAATATTTCACATGCATTGGGATTTGAGCATGTTTTTTTACCCAGTTTAACAAAGCATAAGCTAACAAATCCATAGTTCTATGAACCAAAATGCTCCCCAAAATCATAAACAAAGATATTATACTAACACCATCTATTATGTTTAAAATGCTTATAACTTAATGAATAACTACCACAATTAATAAATTGTCTTGTCAGAAAAAAACGTCCAATTTAAGGTTTAAGGTATGCTTATATTATTGCTATACGATTGTAATGTTATATGGTCACAATACAAGACAGTTAAATTTATCATAAATAGAATGAATACTATGAAGAATGAGCGACTACACCTCAAAATATGAGTACAAATAAGTACATTTAAGAGAAAGTTGGCTAGTGTTTTAGTAATTGAGAATAAGCTTAGAGAAAATAGGTTTTGATGGTTTGGAAATATTTAACATTTTAGAAGATGTGCTATTAAAATTTTTTTCATATTAATAGAAAAATAGACAAATTGAATTGGACAGAAGAAAAAGATAATTTGAAAAGAGAAGAGGTAGGCTAAAAAATTACATTAAGGACTTGTAACCTAAAACCAAATTTTTTTGTTCATGTTGGTTTACAAGTTTGGCTTAACTAGCTAGAAGATAACTAGTCTAGTTTTTTATTCTTAAACTACAATTTCCTATTCAGATTTTCTTAACAATTATACAAATATCTAAGAATTATATTAGAAAATTTGAATGATATTTAATGGGAAACAAAAGAGTCAAGAATCTAGTCATAACATTTAAAAAATTATTGAGCTTAATGGGTACTTTTGAAACCTAAAAAACTTGATATATTGGCTAAATCTCAAAAGCCTAAATGCAATTTGTCATTTAAAGAAATGATGTTTCTTAAGCATCAAGAAATCATGATTTAGTTGTATAAGGTGAAACTATATATTGCTTTTGACCTTTAAAATGATGTACATAGTTCTTGACTACGTCAATTATAATTTTTAATTGTTCTCTATCTTTTGAATTGAAATTAGAAAAGGAAAGGAATGCCAATAGAACTTTATGTAGTTGAAGGCATTTGCATTGCTAGTGCATAAAGGTGCTTAATGATTTGGTCTTCTATATAATCCAAGACTTCACTCAATAATTGTGTATTTTAAACAAAGTCAAATAAATAAAGGCTAAATAGGAATGCCCTTACAAAATAAGATGCTATTAAAGTTTATTTAGTTTTATTTACTTTAATCAATATTGAAAATACTTAAATATAGAAAAAACATCAATGGTCATGTGATAGTTAGCATTTTTTAGAAATTAGTCTTTTTTATATGAGAGTAAAGGAATAGTCCATATATTCTCATCAAATAAATGGAATTACTTTTCTAAACCTTTGAAATATATGAGCACCTTAAAAGAGAATTTAAATAAATTTGCATCTCTAAACAATCAAACAAGCACATGCTCCTCCCTATTAATAAAGATGAAAATTTCTCAAAGACAAGAAGCACGACTCCAAATTGGCTTGACCATGAAAGCTTATAAAGCACCTTGCTCCAACATGGAAGAAATCAACAAAGAAATAGTTAGTATCTATAACATCCAAACCTTTTTGAAAGGAAAAGGGAAAGTTTCTCATGTAGCTATTAATCAACAAATCTTACCAATGAAATTGCAATGGTTAGAAACCTAAGGAATGCTAAAATAAACTATGGAAGAGTAGCTAAGAACAAAATGACTATAACTATGTTAGTATCACAATTCTGAGGAAGACAACATTACTTCTTTTGATGCAATTTTTCAAAATTGTTTTAATTTGCATGACAATTGAGACAAATGACAATAGGGAGTGATCATTAGATTTAAAAGTGGAATTAATAGTGCAAGGAAAAACTCCTAGTAGACTTCTAAATGGAGGAATATAATGATCAATAGCCACACAAAAGAAATTTTTAGTCTTTAAATATAAACCTTAAATGAGCAAAACCTTTCTAGAGACAAAACTAGTCAATACTTCAACACAAAGGAAATTTCATAAAATGATAGAATTAGAGTCATAGTTTCAGCAATGCTTAAAGATGAATAAGGAAAAAACTAATGGATCCATTAGGTAATAACTTGATGTTGAGACTGAAAGGAGACAGGGATATGAGAGAATCACCTTTACAGTCATTGGCACCTGAATTATAGCAATGTTATAGTGATATATGATAAGATCAACCCTGTTGTCATTAGTAGCTAAATTATGAGCCACGTTACGACAAAGAAACTATCATCATAAGTATAAGATACTAGCAAATGTGGGCAATGGTTTCGTAAAAAAAAAGAAGGATTTAAAAACAATTTGTAACTATGTTTGTGAAACCTTAATGTATAAAAAATATATAATTTAAAAAATAATAAAAAAAGAAAACTTAAACAATGTTTTAAAATTTCAAAAATCTTATGAATAAAATATAAATAATTACTAATAGCTTGTAATAAAAATTATACAAAAAATAAATAAAAAGAAAAGATATAAAAAGAAAATGCAATAAAAGTGACATACTAGAGTCATCATATGAACAAACTAAAACTATTGAATAAGTTAGTTAAATTGTTAAATTATTTTAAAATATTATTTTGGATTGTGACGTATTGTGATATGTGCATACTACATAATATATATTTATCTATACATATGTTCTGATTTATATGATAACGTCTATAATTATATACACACACATATGGCTATTAAAAAATAAAATAAAAAAAGAAATATATGATATAAAAAGAAACTAAAAAAAGAGAGAATGATTGATTGAATAATCTAGAGCACGAAATTGATGAAATAAGAATGTGATGATTTCTCTATGACCCCATCTCGCGATTGTTCGATATGAGAGAATCACATTTTGTATTGTTGGTACCTAAATTATCAGATATGAAAAAACAAAAAACCCTCTGCCATGAATACATGATTCTAAACAATGCTTGCAATGGTTCAATGGTATATGATACGATCACCTCTATTGTCTGCAGTAGCTAAATTGTGAGCCATGATACGAAAAGTACAGCACCACGTGACTAACAAATACTAGACAATGTGAGCGATGCTTCCATGATAAATAATCTAAAATGGAATCTTAAGTGAGGATAGTGATCATATGAAAAATTTAATATCTTAAAAAAATAAGTAAAAAAATAAAAATAAAATAAAAAGAATACTAGTATGAGAACAAGAAAAAAATAACATATATCAATATTATACGACAATTATGTGTATTATGAGCATATAAACATTGATTCAGCATTTTATATCTTTTATTGATAGCATATATTATTCTTAATTATTGCTCCATCTTTATTTAACCACACATTCATATTATTTTATCTTCTTGTAATTAGTGGTTTACATATTAATTATATTATGATTATTTACTTATATTATTAGCCAAGATACATGCATATACAATACTAAGAGTTCTTAAAAGATAAATTAAGATTTTGAATTAAATAGCATATCATCTTTTAAACTTTGTGAAAGCCATTAAATGTGAAGACAATTGTTATACTTAGTTAACAAAAAATACATTTATATACTTTTCAACTTATCTTTCATTTGATAGCTTGAGATCACGTTTACTGCTTTCTATGCTATTATTTTATCTTAAGATATTATATTGGATATTTGATGCTTTTCATCACCACCACTCAATTTTGGAATTGTGCCCTTTAGGTTTGTCACATGCTCTCTTTATTGTATGGTATTTTGATATTATTGGTATATTATATAAGATTATTTTAATATTAAACCAAACGGGGAGTGACAATTAGACCATCAAAAGTGCTAATACAATAAATGTGAACTTTAGGAGTGCATGGACACTGTTGGCTTACCAATAGCTCTTTTCCACCTGCACCAAATTGGATGCTGGCAGAAAGGCATACAGTGTTGTAGCTTTCAAGGGGAGCCACTTGAAAGCCATCACCAACTAGGAAAAAACTAAGTTGGACACAAAAATTTTTCACAAAGGAAACCAAGCAAGGACAAAAGCATCCATTAAAACAACACAGAAATACTCGACAATTTTCCAAAACATTTGACAAATAAAATTGCTTCAAAGCATAACAAGTTCAATAGAAGCCCAATTAGATAAATAGAACACATACCAATGGCATCCTCAAGCACATCTTACGTCCACATTTAACCCAACAACAATTGCCTAATAGAACGCAAGCAACATATTCAAATCAGTGCAGCACTCAGTAATGAAAAAATATTCAATATCCAAATAGAGTATAAAACACCACAGGGCAAGAACAATCTTGCACAAATTGATTCACTATTTGCCTAAGTAGCCTTTCACTACATCCGGAGGCACCTGAACACAGTTTCAACCATGAATGTTAGATGTTCTAGAAAATTCAAGATAGCCTCGTACTTAGTCATCCATATCAAATATAAGAGATATTTGCAAGCTAGTGCAAGTAGGTCAAATCATCAGCACATATATTGCAACAATCTTTTGAGTAATAACGAGACCCTAAGAGAAAGAAAGAATTCAAATTTTTTTTGTTTGAATCAAAATAATCAGTTTGACAATAATAAGAAAATGTTCACCAAAATGCTATAATTCTAATTTACAATCAATATAACCATCAAGAAAAGCTCATTACCTCAAAACTAACGAAAATTTATTAGGGTGCATTATGAGTAATAATGTAATCCATCTTAAAATTAAGTTCCACAGTGAAACTAAACTATGTTCCACAATGAACAATATTCACCACAAAGTATAAGTATGCACATAGAAGGAAAATGCTAAGATGAACAATAGCATTACACCCAACATGATAGAAGTAGAAATGACAGAATGCTTGTAAACTGAAGTTTAACATCTAAATTTCAACAATGAATTACAAAGTGAAAATTTAATTCAATCAAGTTAAGAAAACTAAACTAGTAAAAAAATAAAAAAAGTAAAATACGAAAAAAGATTTCTTCCAATAGTAGGACAATGGTACCACATGTGCAAAACGAAAATGAAAAAGGCGAATTGAATGCTTTAAATGGAGCTTTCGAAATGTACGCGGTTTGCAAGCCTTTCTTCGTGGACGTTAATCCACTTGTGGAAGTATACAAAGTAATCAGAGACATGTTGAAGGAGATGACTGCCAAGGAAGTTTTGGGCCTGACAAGCATGGAAGTTAGCTATGCCTATGATGAGATGTACACGAAGGGCGTCTTTAATTGCTCACGTGTCCACATCATCCTCAGGGTGATTTGTTTCTCTGGTATCCTTCTCCCTTTCTTGTTGCTCGTTTCCTCCCCAAAGCATGGCTTTGATACTACAAACATCACGATCACTTATGTCCTACTTGGAGCATCCATTTATCTTGATACCGTGGCTTCTCTCATGTTCCTGCTTTCTGACTGGTTGGTTAACTTTCTTCTCAAATTTAAGAAACTGGGCAAGTGGAGTTTGCTTCTTGCCCAGCTCATTCTCGGAATAAGGAGAAGATTGTGTCATGAAAGAAGGTGGAGGCCTTCAGAGATGCCGCAACTCAACTTGATCACCAACTGCTTCAAGAATGCAGCAGCACAGCCAAAGGATCATGCATCACTAGATAATTCGAAGAACAGGAGGATAAAAAAATGGGCAGGTAGAATAGAATCCAAGCTTAGACGACCCATTATAGCATTTTAGGAGGCAACGGTGTTGTTCCCGAGCTAGACCAGTAGATTTTCATCCTACACTTCTATTCACAGAACTCAGTAAAGGCAACCCAACACCTTCTTGAGCTCGTCACTAAACTTGCTCAGAAACTCTTACAAATATCGTGGGGGCAGTTCAACGATAAGGTAGGTCTCGCTACACTCCGGCAAGTCGATGCCTTAGTATGTGTTGTCCCTGAATTCCTTAATTTGACAGAAGGCTTGTCCGCCAATCAGCAAGTTCTTGTGTGGCACATTGCGACACAGCTATGCTACCACTGGAAGCCATAGGAGCTACACCCGTTGCATCATCATCATGAACCACAACCACATTCTAAGGGTTTAAGAGTGCAGAAGAGCACTTAGCGTGGGATGCAGGCATGCAAGTGCCTTTTCAACTATATGTTTTATCTGGTGTTGATGCAACAAGAGATAATGGCAACCATGGGAGGAGCGATGCTGCTGATTCACTGGCATGCTTGCTATGTCCTTGTAAAGTTCATACGACGTCATGAAGAGGATTTGATGTCTACTGTGAACAGCGATGATGAGGTTGGGGGGAAGGCATGCATGTTGATGCTGACCAAACCTATAGAATGGATTGCATAACCATCTCTATTTCAGATAGCGCAAGTGCTTGCGCACCTGATTCTTGTGCTTGAGGAGGAACAAAGGTGGCAGGTGATCACATCAACATGGGTGGAGCTTTTGATGCAATGACCGAAGAATACTCGAGCGAGCATGCATGTGAAGCAACTCGGCAGGGGAGGGGACATTCTAACTTCATTTTGGCATGGGATGCAGGAATGCACTTGCCTTTTCGGCTATATGTTGTATCTGGTGTTGATGCGACCGGAGATAATGGCAACCATGGGAGGAGCAAGCCCACTGATTTACTACATGCTTGATATGGAATGGTAAACTTCATCGGACAGCATGAAGAGGATTTGACACCGACTGTGAATAGCAATGATGAGGTTGAGGGGAAGGCGTGCAGGCTGATGCTGACCAAACCTTTAGAATGGATCACATATCCATCTCTGTTTTAGATAGCTCGAGTGCTTGCGCACCTGATTCTGGTGCTTGGGGAGGAACAAAGGTGGCAGGTGATCACATCGGCATTGGTGGAGCTTTTGATGCAAGGGGCGAAGAATACTCGAGCGAGCATGCTCGCTTTCCTTCCCCTAAACTGCTTACCACTTGCCTTTGCCGCTTTTTTTTCTCTTAACAAGAATGACTGCTCTTGCTCTTTTGTCAGCTAGTGGCATCGCCTTCGAGTGCTGGTTTTGCTGGTTGCTTAGCCCACCAGTCTGGTTGAACCATAATAGCAACTTATCTCAAGCCTGCGCAGGTAAAAATAAGCTTTGAAGTAACAAAATCACGTAACAAAACAAAAAAACATGACCCTTTTGCAATTAAAAATGGTAAATGTAATTATGACAACCTTTTTTGTTTTACAACAATTTTAGCCTTGTACTTTTCTCTATCCCCTCTGACTGCTTGAATGACGGCTACTCTCTCCTGCTTGTTGAGCTCTCCTGACGTGCGCCTAAACACAACACATGATTATCATTTGTTAACCAATGAAGCAAGGAAAGCCGCTCATGAATTAAGGCCCTATATGAGGTTTTATTTTCAAGAATTGTACTTCTTAAACAATCCAATCAACTATATTCTTGGCAAGGATGGTGAGCAAAGTTTGACTATAGTTTCTAAATTCAATTAGAAACTACAATCTTAGCCGAGGTAAGAATACAAATATTGTGATCATAAAATATCAAAATTAAAATAAATAACCAACTAAATTTAGTTAAACTAATGATCTAACCCAAGATGAATGAATGATCAAATGATCTATTCTTAACAAGATATTTCATTTTCATTAATCATGCGATTAGATGGTCCAATCAATTTATAAGCTCGAGACATAAATGCTTCTTTATTTTCTTCATACACCTATAGGACTAACTATCTGGCTTCATTTCTCAAGACAAGATCAACATTAACATCATCAGGCAATTAAATGCCATGAAATATGCATGAATAATAACGTAGAGAAGTGAAATTAGAAGGGACAAAGCAACCATGTTAGAGAATTACCTCAAGTTTAATGGGGTTCAAATGTTTTGCACTTAGCTACTAAGAAGATGGAATTTCAGAAGTTGTTGTTGTATAGCCTTCATCCTTTTTAATAGATCATGTTGAGACGAGGCCTTCTTTGCCTCTTTATTTGCCTAATAAACATTTGAATATGATTTCTCAAGTTAAACTTCTAATCAAGACATGAAGACCCTACATATAACTTATGCTCATTTATTTGATAACAAGGGAGACTGCCTTCAATTTAAAAGCTTGGTCAAGAACATCTACATGAACAAGGTAATCTTTGCAGAAGTTATGCTATCAATAAATGAATGATAATCGATGAGCTGCTAAGAAAATTGAATATAGAAGATAAAAGATAAAGTCTACCTTTAGTTCTTTGATGTGTTAGAAGTCTTCCTTAGAGAGAATACCATCAACTTCATCAGTTCAAACTTCAGCAGCCTTGATTACAAGTCTTTTAAGAGAACACGGACGTGCATCAATAGCATTCAGACATTCAAGAAAATCACCTAGCTTCCTCTTCTTTCCAATTGACAGAACTTTCCCATCATCAGCATCTTTATCTTGCCCATGAATAGGTATGGCTTGCACTTCTATTTCTTCATTCAATTCTTCAGTGTCACAAACATTAGCCAATTCCCTATCATCTGGACCTTCTTCATCACTATCATTCCTACAAGCATCATCTTCCAAACCATCAATACCACTAGATTGTCCACTTCCATGGAAAAATTCATTGTCACACTCTCCATCATTTTCTACAGAATTGTCATCTTCTTCATATGCAACTCTAGCACAGATATCACTGTCAACTGGTGAGTAATCATTTTAAGCTTCAGAACCATAAGCAGCTATTCCATCCTGAGAACTATTATATAAAGGCTCATCATCATCTTGTTTAAGTAACTCAACACTGGGCACATCACTGGCAACACTCACTTCTCCAAGTGCTTTTTGTCTGGCTTTTGAATCAATGGGATGACCTCGGTCTTTCTTGACCAAAAATGAAGGGCATATCTATAGAAATGAAAAAAGAAAATTGAATTTTTTTCCAAATATAGCAAATTTGTCATTCTTTTTTCGTTGCATCATTAAGGATGTCGTAAAAAAATAGCAAAGGCAAAAACATACCTCTCTTAATAATGTGATCAAGGAGCACGCAGCAATTGAAAATGGTTTCTCATGTAACTTTTTGTACAAGACCAAGTCTTGAAGAAGGTCTTCATTCATCAACTAAGTCACATTAAAAAAAACAAAAAGTGATTATTTACCTATGAAATGTAATAATTTAAGAAAGATGATGGTAACTGCTTCTTTTATGCTGTAGCAAAAAAAATAAAGGGATCCAAATATTCTTATGTTGCTATGAAGAGCAAGAATGAAAGAGCAACAGCACAGTTTACGCTGTATGTAAATACAAATAAATCTTGCTTCCTAGGTTTTGATAGCCTAGAAGGATTTTTTCAGTGCCGATTAGAAATTCTATATCAGAATTGCAAACTGAAAAAGAATTCATAAATTACTATTGAAATACAAATATGAAGGGAAATCATCGTGTAAAGAGACAAGGATTCATGATGTAATAGAAGTGCTTGAGTAAATATATAAGGCACAGGTTCCATAATGCATTTGTTTTAACTATCTATCTATCATGCATTTGAACAATATTACTATTGCTTCCTTTGAATGCTTGTTTAAGATATGCAGGCACTTAAATCTGATTGATGACATAACTATTAGAATATTCTATTAAGAATGTAATGCCCACATATATTTCCATCTTTTCAAAGGTGTAATTCATGAAAAATTGTAGTATTTATCACTATATCGTCATGTGCACTAACTAGTCTTTTACATATGATGTTACTTCTTGAAAAGTGCATTTGGCAGTATCCAAGCCACATTAATTAAATATGTTTGCATATTTAGGTATAATTGAAAGGTAATTGCATCAAATGCAAGAGCATTAGTATGATAGTCTAAATTATTTAATTATAAAATAGATTTGTATTTCTGTATTTAATGTTGAATGTAAACTATATAGATCCAACACTATGAAATCATTATATTTTGATGCATCTCAAAAAAATATCATGTGGCTAATAGTTAGATTTGAAACTTGGGCAAATTATTGAGAAAATCCTGAAATAAGATATCTACCAATACATTATTGTGATTTTTTGAAGTGTTTTAAATTTTTTATGAATTTTTAAAAAGAAAATTAAAATAATATTTTATATAATCCTCTTTATTATTATAAAATGAATAAGCTTACCCTCCCCAATGCTTATTAGCTATGCACTACACATGAGGAGGTTTGAGAAAAAAAGAAGAGCTTGGGATAAAAGAAAAGGATAATAGCTTGTGCTTGGGTCTGGAGGGCTACAATAATATAATCCAGTACTAACAAAGACATGAGGATTAAAGAAGATTTATTAGGGTGCATTACGAGCAATAATGTAATCCATCTTAAAATTAAGTTCACACTGAAACTAAACTATGTCCCACAATGAACATATTCACCACAAAATATAAGTATGTGCATAGAAGAAAAATGCTAAGATGAACAATAGCGTTATTCCCAACAGGATAGAAGTAAAAATGACAACATGCTTAAAAACTGAAGTTTAACATCTAAATTTCAATAATGAATTACAAAGTACAAATTTTATCAATCAAGTAAAGCAAAGTAAACTAAACTAATAAAAAAATTAAAAAAAGTAAAATACAACGAAAAATAAAGAAAAGGTCAAAACCTTATCATGGCAAACCTGGATCCCCCGCAGAAAGCAAATTGGTTACATCATACTGATGGAGCTATCAAGATAATTATATTCATTCATTAATTGATGTTTTACAGTTCATATTGTGAATAATCATCAAGGACAAATAGTCATCATAAATGTAACAAAATATCTGGACGTATCTTTGAAGGAATGGATAGAAGTTTAACAAGACAAGGTAGTGCAATCCAATAGTTCTAGCAATTACTTTCGACATCATCATCCTAACTTGAAAGTGCCAAGTTATGCTAAACTTATGAAATGGTCTATGGAGATGTTCATCATAAAAAGGAACTTGTACATATGAAAAGCACAAAAAACAAAATATTTAATTATTTTATGTGCGATTGAAATAGTAAGATACCATGAAACAAGAGCTTCATAATAAACAATTTTAAAATAATTTACCAAGCAGGGTGATGAATAACAATGCAATGGATACAAATGAAATTCATTTTTTTAAATTAGTTCAGATATATATAGGAAAAAATAGATATTTCACCACACATCTTATAGGTTATTGTTTACAACTTACAAGCAAAAATTGGGTAGATACTTCAATAAAAGAACAAGAATTTGTATTACAAATTGACAGAAATCAGTATCAATTTTTAAAAACACAAAATCTTAAAGCCCTCGTCATGCTATTCATGTCATTAAATATCAAAAAAAACACAACAACCCTTCAAATTGTAGCAAATTCCATCACCAGTAAAGGTAGAAATTTATCAAAGAAATATCAAACTGGTAAATGGAGAGTTTTACCTGAATTGGAAATTCTCAGGAAATTAAATTTAGTCCATCCATAACTAAACATAGCTCCACCCCCAAATAAAGTTAACAAAATAAAAAACCATACCTATCATTCTTAGTATTATTATTTACTATGAATAACTCACTGAATTCATATCAAGATAGAAGTCACTTTAGGAAGGGAAATGAAATGTAATAGGCTACCATGAACTCAAGGAATTAGCAGTGGGATGAAACCAAGATTAGAATTTTTCCTCAATCAGAACTCTTAAACTTGGCGCAGTGGGAAAAATACACAAACCAATCCAACATATTTGACAATGACATTCTATACCAGCCCTAAGACGTTATCCACTTTACAATACAATCTCTGATCAGCCAAAAGAAGAATCAAAATGAATATGCAAAGAAGTACGATTCTAGTCTTAGAAAGCAGTTAATTTGACAATTGCCTTTCGCGGTCATAGGCTTCAAACAAAATTTCAACAATTTTAAATAAAGATTTCTAAAATTAAAACATCATAAATGTAAGCGCTAGCTACTACTCAACAAAGCATGACCTCGAAATTATACCATTTCATTAAAAAAACTGCGAATTCAACTACAAGAATATTTAACTTTTCTACTTAAAAGCTAATTTATTATGTCTTATGTGGAAAACATCGCTTGACCAAAAAATGGACCCATTTTAAAGCTATTCATAGATTGGTTAGCATGTTTACAAATGCCAAAAACTCCAACAATATTTAAATATACTAGATAATATTGTACAATTACAAATTTTCAAACAAAGAGTTTTTAACAATACAGATGAACAATGAATCTAATTAAATGTTCCTCATTCAATCTTTAGTTATATGTATAATAACGACCCCCAACACATCCAGGCAAACAATCTGGAGCCTCAAAAAGAAGTTTAAAAATAAGCAAAGAAATGATAAGACAAGAATGAAAAAGGGAAAATCAAAGAGAACCAAAAAAACTGCCATCAAATTATAAGTAATCACCGTTCAACCAAGTAAGGGAAAGCAAACATCATTAACAATAAGGAGAAAACACCATTATGGAAGCAATCATGGCCAAGCAGTATTAATCTGATTATCTAATAGGTTCCTACATACAAAAGACATAAATTATCTACATGGAGAGCAACAAAAAAGATAACCACCTCAAATCATTCATTGCATACATGAAAACGAGAGAAGAGCTTCTCTGCAAAGCCCTGTGAAGTTAGACAAAGTATGCATTACAGCTTGGAACAAGAATTTTCAAAAAAAGCAGGACTCCAATTCAAGGCTTATTAACCTGTGAATCTTTAAGATGAATAAGAGGAGAGTAGGAGTGTGTTACTTCATTTTTTGATGATTGATGTTGCGGCCTTTTCATACTACGAACAACACATTGCAATTTTGCATTTTTCTTTTTCTTGCTCGAAGTAGTGCCCTTGTGTTGTGCCTAAATATGTACAAAGATATCACAATTAAAAAAATATTTAGGAATTCCAGTACCTAACCCAATTCTATAGCGATGATCAAACAGAACATGTGTTAATCAATGAAAGTGTTCCATAAGTCAAGTTTTTCCTTACAATACAATTACCATCACCAGCATTTTTGTAATCACATAGAATGTAGGTAAAAGAAGACAAAATCCTACAAAAACTTGAGAGACTATCGAGAACTTACCTTTTATTGGAAATAGCATGTCTTTTTCAATTTAATAGCATAAACTTCAGTTAAAACAAAAATGTAAAATCATGCTCAAAGTTCAGTAGAATATAGTGAGCAACATGAAAATCTATAGATGTAATTGATGCAAAAGAGAAAAAATGGAGAAGATACATATCGAAGTTCTGATGACCAATTTCTTTTAAATATTTTTGGTAAGCTTATATCACCCAACCGAATTATAGAGGCCATCTGCAAATATTTTTTTACTTAAGTATAAGATCACATTTGAAAATTCTTGAATTTATTCACATCAACTTCTCCACCTCCAAGTGACTAGGTTATTCTTTACGATAAATGAGCATTGCCTCAAAAAACTACTCTTTTAAATACATAAGGGAAAAAATATCAGAATAATATAGCAAATCAACAAGTAAGAAAACCTTTTCCAATATGACATTCCATTCAAACATATGAAAAATAGACTGAAGCACTTATATTAACTCAAGTTTGCCTTAACCAATGCACAAACTTTGAGTCATCGACTAGGCAGAAAAAACTTATTGAATGTCCTCAAGTCAAATTAAACAATATTAAAGAAGTTTACCTAATTGCAGAAACTTGATTAGAATAACACCTTAGTTTTTAATTATTGAGGATTTCTGAACATTAATAAAGAGCATTTATTAGTCAAACGAAAGAATAACTTGCTGGAATGACTGTCCTTATAGATGGAAATCGATGTAAAAATTAAAAATTTAATACTTAGTTGAAACTTTTGCAACTAGAACAAAAAGGCTTTTACTTTATTGAATCAAAACTTGCACATTAGTTGCAATATAAACTATTCAATCCAAAAATCCAAGACCTCTTGCAAATATTTTAAAGCCCCATCACCATCTCAAAGTTAAAGTGCAATATATGTCAATCATTCTTTGTTAACCATTAACACCACAACTTATCATGGACTCTAACACCATACCTAGATTATCATATGGAATAACTATGACATCATATCACGCTTATTGCATCTTCATAGCTCCACACAAGAAAGCAAAAAAAATAAATTGTCGACACCAACTACATGCCTTACAAAAAGCTTCCCTACTAAGAACGATTTGTGGATTTTGGATGCATTCATCATCCTCATCACTTGAGGCTTCACTATCATCATCATCATCATCAACACACTCATAACCAAGAAGGAAAGACAGAGCCGACACCATGACCCTGTGTTCAGCAAAAAGAAAAAATAAAGAGGCATAATAAGATAAATAACGGCAATTTACCAATTGCAGAGATAAGGAAAATATCAACCTTGAAGACTTGTGAAAGCATGTATTGCAAATATCATTAGCAATTCGATCATCAAACCATACTTTTCGTCGATGAAGATCACACAGTACAACAAGTGACCTCCTCGCCCTTAGTTCTTCCTCTCCCTTCAAACAAGAAATCATACATCATTTATTATAATCAACAAAATTAAGAAAAATCAGCTAAAATAGAGTATATATGACATCACACACCTGTAGCAATGAGAAAAGAATGTTTTGAAGCTTCCTTTTTTTTCTTCATTTCTATTTTTTTTTGTTTATGTGTCGAACACTATCCACAACATAGAAAAATGCAAGTTTTCTGAGGTTTCGAACACAAACATTTTGAAGCACCATAAATAATTCAAGAGGCACATCAACTCAAAAATCTACCAATACAAATAATCAAAACATAATTAAAAGCATAAATTTTCAAAACAAACAAGAAAAATCAATAACATACTAGAGAAATTCAATTTTTGTGGAATCATTGGAACAATATACCTTTTGCAATACTAAATAATATTATGAAAAAAAAAATTCCATTTTTGTTGTTTTAAGATCATTTGGTATAAGCCCATAAACTTTCGTAGCCTTCATCTAGGCATTTGAAGTTGGTAAAATATTTTACATTGGCCATTTCTCTTAGCTTATAGTATACACTTAACAACCCCACTTATCCATCTCTCCTTCCCAATTCTTTCAGTTGACCTCTAGGCAATTCTATGGTCTATCTTTTCATTTATATCGGATGCCTCCCAACCATCTACTTCTATGACTTGTACCTCTCCATTGTCCTCAAGGTAGCCAAACCATGGCAACATATGTCCAAAATTGTGTTAAACCTAGTGCTTAGGACTTCGTAGAAGCAATGTGTTATATTGTTTAAATATACTAAAAGATTAACAAAGATGGTTATATCAACAATTCGTTAATTAAAAACAAGTAAGGATTCCAGCACCATCATGGATGGATACGTATAAAGAAATACTTTCAAGAAGCTTGAATTAAACCATAAATTTGACTAAGTTAATTAACATCATGATTCATAAGAAGATAAATGTTACTGTTGTTCAACAAACTAGGGGCATTGTCAGAAAACCAAGGTATTAACAATTTTTGGATTCAAACTTCAATACTCAAGTAACAATTGAAATAGAAATGAGTTAGTACAATTTTGGATAAGTCTATGAAAGATAATATGATTAATGTTTATTATGGGATTAAAGAGCTTAATGAAGAACATAAAATGATTGTAACATTTTATTATTATTAATTCAAAGAACAAAAAACATTTTCTTAATTCTACAAGGGATTCAACATGAACTCAAATTAATTATTTATTATAATATTTCCCTCACATGCTTGAAAAGACATTAGAAAAGGAAAAAAAGAAGCTAGCATTGGATAATTGAAATTATGAAAAACATGTATAACAAAGTAATGACTAGTGTATAAGGAGGCTTTATATTGATAAAGCATTAAAAAAGAATAAAAAGAAATTAAAATTACATATATTAAAAATAATTTCGCACCCCTAAGGAGAACATATTAAAGATTTCTTAATTACAATTGAATTTCATTATGGCTATGCTTTAAGTCCTTGGGTGTATTCATAAACTTAATTTCAAAAATGTTTTCCACCTGTACTCCAAAAGCATCAAAACATTTTGAAAATTTCTCACAACTCCCTTTTTTGCACATAAAAAGATAATGCTTCATAAGTACTTTTGCACTTCTCCTTTCATCTAACTTTCTGACAACATAAGCAAGGAAAGACATCTTTAATTTTACACTAATTATTGATGTAATTACAAAATTTAAGATAAACCATTATTATGTGTTTTGCTAATAATTTTATACCAATTAATAAGACTAAGCAAAGAGACAAAAAAAATTGAGACTAAGAAAATAGATAAAATAAAACTGAGTTTATCAACAATGACTCTAAAGTTTAAATTGTATCACATTTTTAGTTCTTATAATAAATATTTGGAGTTCATATTTAGACAAGTAATTTCAAAACATATTGATTGTAATAGTTATCATAAACAAAAGGAACAATACAAAATTTTACTTTTTTGAGCATATACTTCAAAATGATAGTGAAATTAACAAACAATGTCACAAATATGATCCAAGCACCGGACAAATAAGATGAAACCAAAACATATTTCTGAGTGTTGTGTGATCAAAATATCACACTCAATAATAAAGGAAAAATTATAAGATTGCATGGTATCAAATGTCAATGTGTGAGTACAAACACATAAATAGAATAATTGTTATAGAGATAAAGCTTTTAACTTTGAAGAGTAACTTACTATAAAGGAGAAAGTTGGCATTCTACTAATTTTAGACAACTCTAAAGAAAATCAATCTAGATGGTTTGAATATATTAATAAGTTGACTATGTTATTCTATAAGAGAATTAGATTACTGAAATCTTTCCTATAAAAAAGGCAAAAATATAGAACAAAAAAATGACTATTGATTATTGGAAATGGCTTTAACAAATTTGGATCCAGAACAAAAGTAGTTAATGAATAGAAATAATAACATCTTAGAATCAATGTATCAGACCTCAATTGATGCATTAAAGGACTATTCTTGTAATTATAATAACGGAATTTGAATTCAGTGTTGGAAGCCTATACCTTTTTAATATAAGAATCTAGCAAAAGAAATATACAGCATCACAAGAAATAGTTAAGCTTGTATATTTAAGAAATCATGGGAAAAAATGTATGTTTTTTTCTTTGTAGAGTGAATCAAATTTTTGCCTTGATCAACAATTAGAAAGGTTTAATCAAGTCTAACAGCTTATCAACAATTATAATCTTCTCTTAAAGCTCAATGAAGTGGAAGTTTCCCATTTGCTCCAATGCCTAGTTCAAAATATAACTTTAATCAGTACAAACAAAAGATATTTCCACCCATTAAAATGTTGTACAGAAATATGTTGAATAATGGTGGCCCTCCAAATTGAAGTTTACCGAACATTATAACAGATTCGTCCAAAATGAAATAAAATAACGAACCTTCTTATTGACAAGGAGGATGATGGCTTGTGCTAGATTGGAACGAAGGGAAGACGGGAGGGTCCAAACATCGGATTGAAGGAGATGAGAGACTAATGAGGAAATTCAGTGAGGCATTGAGGTTAGTATGGGGTGCCCCAGGAATATCATGATGTCATCGAGATCCTTCGAGACCACCGGGTCTGATGATGAACTGAGAGCAGATTGCTGAAGGAAGAGATGCAGGGACGATTCGAAATAATGATAGATAAGGAGAAGCTCTCCCTCGTATCCTTATGGGTCCAGCTTCAACCTGGATTGAAGCAGAGGAAGGCTCAGCCTATTGACTGACTTTCTAAATGCAGAGAAGGAATCCTGTAAGAGGAGGTACGCCACCGTCGCCATTTATGCAGATCAATTAACAAAACCCTAGTCGAAGGGAAACTCAAAAGAACCAAGCTGAGGAGCTTATGCGGTTTCGAGATGGCAAATTTTTAAATACAAAAGATAATTACTGTATATTAATAATTTATTAAAAAAAAGATTGGAGTGTTGTTCTGAGTTTAATTGGTGACACAAGGATTGCTCTACGCGTTAGTACAGAATAAAATTTTTTAAAATATTTTAATAAAAATAAATTTAATAATATTTTTAATTAAAATATTTGGGTATTATTTTTAATTTTTCATAACAACAATATTTTTTTTATTTTATTATTGAATGATAATCTATCAATAAACACACTTTTACGGATAATATTCATTATAATTTTAAGATGCATAAATGTGCATCACAAATTTTTGTCATCAATCTAGAATATAGCTATAAGATAAATAATAGAGATGTAAATTTTGAGACCCTTATGATAAAAGTCAAACTCTTGATATACTTTTACTTAATGTTAGACTCTTAAGATCCAACAACTTAAGATTGGACAATCAACTGTTTATTGTCATCGCTTACAATGCGATCGCCTAAGGAGATATTGCATATGATTCATCGATCTCGTACCCATGTCTTGCTTATTAATCATAAACCACCATTGCCCTCAAGACAATGCTTTTGGCAATGTTGGCACCTAAGGAGGTAAGTGTAAAGTTTAACTATCCTTTGGACAATGTCTTGTGTCACCACATGCAACACAACCTCCAAGGAAATGAAAGAAGAAAGATAATATTTGGTCATTCTTTGTAGATGCACAAACTCAAATAAGAAGTGACACTGTTTAATTGAAGGCAATAAATTTGCCTACTTGAAGAATAAACATTTTTCTAAAGAGAAATAGAATTTTAGTTTATTCCCCTTGTTTTTCTTGTCCTCCTTTGTGATCCTCATACTAGGAGACCCCAAGTTATTCCTTAATATTTTTTATAATCACACTCAATAAGAATCTTTACTAAGTTTTTGTTGATTCTCTTGTTCATATCTAACTTATTGATCAAGAATATTATACCCAATCTCCATTGTATCATGGAATATAACTTTCACATATAGTTTATATCATTTCATCGAATGTTTCACTTTGATTTTTTTATTTTATAATATAACTCTAAATCTAATGTCATATGACATTTACATAACATTAATTTAGTTACATTATGTTTCTTCAATATATCACATTTCCCCTTTAATATATATTTCTTTTATATTAAAATTATAATTTATTATGATTTATCTTTAGTTACTTTGGTAATGTGAAGTTTTTCTAAACTAGGTTTGATCAAGAAAAAACACACATCTTTGGACTCGTATTCATGAGTTCTATCAAGTGAATTATTCATTTTGATATTTTTAAATAATTTTCGAAGTATTTTGAAACTTTACCAAATGTTTTGATTCATATATGATTCGACTGTTGAGTATGTTACACTTGACATCCTAACTATCTTGGAGACTAACTTTGTCATACAATTTATATCATTATTTCAAGTTTTCACTTAGATTTTCATGTATTATATTGATACTCCAAATAACCCTCGTAGGGCCTTCACATTGCTTAGGTTTTATTATATATATATATATATTTAAAAATTATTTTTATTATTATTTATTTTTGTAATGTAAAGTAGTTTTTAGCTGATATTTTGGTATTCCTTATAAAAATATTATAATTCTTACTTAATTTAATAATCATTAATGTTACACTCATTCTCTCGAGTATATTGGAATGCAACATTCTCGTAAACTTTCTCTCGTGCTACCTTCATATGTTCTTGATTTTCTTATAATATATTTCTTTAATTTGTATCATTATAGGTTTAATAATTATTTATTTAGTAAAAAAATAATAGCTTTTGATTATCTATGCTTATTTAATTTAGTATTTCTTAATAATAAAATATGAGGTCTGATTTAGTTGAAACAAAAGTCATTAAACTCGACTTCATGGGCACCATCTAATTAATTTTTTTAAAATATTTTTAAATATTTTATTTTCAAACATTTTGGCACTATTTAAGAGGAATTTTATTTTATACCTAATTTAACGATTGACTATGTTATACCAACCACCAATCAACTTGAAATTAAATATTCTCATATAATTTATCTTAATTTTTCAAATTATTTTCTTTGATTTTCTTATATTTCTTTGAAGCTCTAAATCTTCTTTCTTGTAACCTTTACATCACTATAGTCTTGTTGTATAACATTATTTTAAATTATCTGACTTTAGTTGTAACATATATTTACATGATATTAAAATAATGATTAGTTATTACTTTTGTTTAATTACTTTGTTATTTTCAAAAAATTATAAACAAGTTTCAATGGAGATGAAACAAATACCATTGTTGTCATTTTACAAAGTTCCACTCATTAAAAGTTCATTTCTTATAATTTTTTAAAAAATATTTTCAAAGGTGTTTATATGCTTTGCAAGTCATTTCGATTCAAACCTCAAGTGATAGTCAATGATGCTATAGTAGATTTTCTTAAAATCTTGGATCACAATTTTTCTATAATATTTATCACTTTTCTACAAAATTTTTTAATAAGTTTGGTTATATTACTTATTAACATTATGTCTCCTCCAATGTGACCTTTTAATCACTTTTATTAGTTGTAATACATTATTTTAATTTAACTCATTTTAACTATAATATATATTTACTTATTATTATGATGATACTTTATTATTAGTTATGCTTATTTGTTTTTGTAATTCATATTTTCTCAAAATGAGTTTTGAATGAGATGAAAAAAAGTTGGTTTTATTTGTCTCAATATGCTCTATCTATTTAAATATTCATTTTCATATTTTTATATTATTTTATTATATTTTTTCTTATTTTATAAGATATTTTTACTCATACCTCATTCCATCATTGAGGATGTATACTTGATCTCCTTAGTACCTTGGGGGATAACGTTACCATACTAGTTTTTTTAAATAATTTAGCTTATTTGATCAAAGTTTTTTCTTTGATTTTGATATATTATTATGAAACTCCAACTCTTCTATGATGTGACATTTACATAGTTCTCATTTAGATATTATAAATTGCTTTAGATTATCTCATTTTAGCTTTATTATATATTTATCAAATATTAAAATACTACTTTATTATTATTATACTTATTTAAATTGATATTTTATAGTAAATCCAAACAAGTTCTAATTGAGACATATCAAACATTATCACCTTTCTAGTTTAATAAGTTTTATAAATGTAAATATTTTATTATCCATGGTTTTTGAATTCTTATGAGATATTTTGATTCTTACAGGGTTGTTGCACACATCCTTCATAATATTTTTTATGCAACTTTTTCGAAATAATTTATCTCATTTCATAAAACAATATTTTATTATATTATGGTGAAACTCAAATTCTCCACACATGTAAAATTAATATCACTTAGATTTTGTTATATTATATTTTGTAAATTTATTCCATTAGTATTTTGTAATACAACTTTTCTCAACTAATTTATCTCATTTTTTGAAATGTTTTACTTTTGTTTAGTTATATTTTTATGAAACTCAGATTATCCACTCATGTAAACTTAACATCACTTTGATTTGGTCATATTTTATTGTTGCTATTTATAAACTTTTTAGTATTAATACATATTTACACTTATTTGTGTTTACAATTTACAATAAATCCAAGCTAAGTCTGACCAAGTTAAACTAAATACTATTGAACTCGTCTACAGTAGATCTATTTTATTAAATATACATTTTTTAATTTTAAAATATTTTATTTTCTAAGATTTTTTTTGCTTTTTAAGATATTTGGATTTGTATCATATTTGGATTTCTTGAAATGTTTCACTTTTGTTTGATTATATTTCTATGAAAATTAAATATCCACTCATGTAAACTTAACATCACTTTGATTTGGTTATATTTTATTATTTTTATTTATAAACTTTTAGCATTAATACATATTTACATTTATTTGACTTTATAATTCACAGTAATTCCAAGCTAAGTCTGACCAAGATAAAATAAATATTATTGAACTCGTCTACATGTGATATATTTTATTAAATAAGCATTTTTAAATTTTAAAATATTTTATTTTCTAAGATTTTTTTTCTTTTTAAGATATTTGTATTTGTATCATTGAACACAACTTTCTAATAAAATTTATCTCATTTCTACAACTGTTTCACATTGATTAGGCTATATTGTAATGCAACTCGAAATCTTTTATCATGTGATATATATATCATTTAGATTTGGTTTTGATACATAACTTTTATTTATATCATCTTTAATTAACATATCTTCATTAAATATTTAAATAATAAAAGGTTATCATCATTTCTCTCTATAATTAAATATTTTATTTTCAAATTTTTAAATCATTTTTTCTAAGATTTTTGCATGTCTTAAAATATTTTTTATTCATACATGACTTGATAATCGAGGATGCCATATCTTATGACCTCGTATTTTGGAATGTAATTTTCCTATACAACTATCTTATTTCTAATTGTTTACTTTGATTTAGCTATATTATTATATAACCTTAAGTCACCTCTCCTACGAGGATTACATCACTTTGATTTGGTTAGATTATGTTGGTTTGATTTATCTCTTTTCTACTTTAATATATTTTCTTAATATTGAAGAGTTTTATTCTTATTGTTATTTATTATTTTCTTCTTTTATAACAAAAGTCATTGGAGTCATTTAAAAAAATTTTTCCTAATTAAATTTTCATTTATGTGTTTTTAAATCATTTATTTTTAATAGTTTGGCATGCTTTATGAAACATTTCTATTCATAACTTATTTGACGATCACAGATGTTACACTATCTCCTGATGTTCTTAGAATGCAACTTTCCTATGCATTTTAATTTTTTTCTTTAAATTTTTCTCTTTATTTTGTTATGTTAGTATCAAACTATAATCTTCTTTTGTGTGAGGTTTGTCTTGCATTGATTCGGTTATATTAAATTGTTTCATTTTATCTCATCTTAGCTTTAATATATATTTACTTAAAATTGAAATAATATTTTTTAAATATATATGCTTATTTTCCTTGGTATTTCACAATAATCTGATACGACGACTGATCAAAATATAACAAATATCATTAGACTCATCTCAAAGAGTTATATCCATTTTAATATTTATTTTTATATTTTCAAATGTTTCGTTTTCTTGGCTTTTTGAATTGCTTACGAAACATTTTGGTTTATATCTTATTTGATCACCTATGATGTTACACTCAATTTCATTTGATTTTGTTATATTATATTTTTTAATTTATAATATTTTAGATTTATTAAATATATTAAATGTTGAAATATTAATTCATTATTTTTTATAGTTATTTAAATTTGTATTTTTGAAGTAATTCAAAATAGGGAGAGATTGATAAAGAACAAACTCGGTTACACTTGTCCTGATAAGTTTTGTGTAATTAAATATTTATTTTTTAGTTGTTCAAAATATTTTTATTTTTAATAGTTTTTAAACTGATTTTATTTGATTTCATTGCATTATATTTTTTAACTTAGCTTGTTTTATATTTATTACATATTTATTAAATTGTAAAATACTAATTTATTTTAAAAAATTAAAGATCTAAGATTTTTGTAAACAAAAAATTGTAAAGCATTAATTTTTTTGAGTAACCTGAATTTCTCTTTTTTTGGTTTCATTGAAACACTGATGTGCATTTGGTTTACCCCTACTAGCTTCAGTAAAAAGAAAATGGTCAATGGAAGCCTGATCAGGGATCGAGGGTGGATGTTGGCACAAGTTTTGGTTGAAGCACCTAAAAAATCTTATGTGCATTTTGTTTATTTTTCAAAGATTTTATTTCATTAATAAAACAAATAATTTTAAGCTCGAAAGGTTTTTTTACTAATTTTTATATTTAAAAATTTTCTTAAATGAACAATTCACTTATCCCCTCTTATTCATTATGCCTCAAATGTTTTACAATAAGTTAGACATCTACTTGGTTTTAATGGACATGCTAATTGCCTATTGTATTAGGTTTAGACACATTTGATGTCATATTTGCTTATTTAAATATTTCAACATTATGTAAAAACTCATATTTTATAAGTAATATGATCATTATGTTGTCTCATATATTTGGCTTCACATAAAATTGATTTCGAAGGTTAGACATATTTTTTCATTTGTTTTGGATATGTGAGCATACCAAATGTTTTGAAACATAATGTATTTATTTAATTTTTTATAAAAAAAATACATTTCAAAATTAAATTATTAAGAAAAAATAAAAGAAATAGAGGATGTGACATCTGATCCCAAGAAAGGCAAGCTTGGTCACCACAACTATGCTCCAACCTTATGCAAATCAAGCATCATGATTACATTATTGTACATGTGTTGCAAAGAGACAAAGATGATTAATATTGAAACTACTAATAACATTGAGATTAATAAATGGATTCAATTATTAGACACATTAACTAAGCTATTTGATGAAGTAATCTAAAGCATCCAGCATCCTCTAGAAGTTGGTTATTAAGGGTCATATATTTGACACTTATAAGGATAACATACTTGATTGTCAAGATAACCTTATCTAGTTTGGATAAAAGAGTATAACAATCTCTTCCATAATATTTACTATAAAATAATAGTTTTATTTTCCTAAACAAAATACTTATAATATTATCCATTTAGGTACAAGGTCTTAAACTAATACCTAAGCCACCAAACACAAAGTATTAATGATACTAAATAATTTGATGAGCCATCATCCAATAAGTATCTGAACACCTTGCACATTCCAATGAAACTATATGTTCATTTAACATGAGGATAATGTTTCAAGAAAACTTAATATTATTTTTTATTTAATTTTAGTTAATCTAAACTTATTTTAAATATCATGCCATAACTTAAAATAAAATCTATATATTATATTTCTAATATAAACCAGTTCACATGCTATCTATATGATTTAATGTATATACGTTATCATAAAATAAACATATAAAAGATCCATAGAAATTTAAAAAATATGAGTCAATGTAATATCAATACTTCTTATCAAGATAACTATGTCATATATCAAAATACATAATATAAAATGGCATATAAGATATCTTAATTTAAGAATAAATTATATATTAATTTAATATTATATTTATATTACAATTACCAAAATTTTCTTCCTAAATTCAAGGTGAAGATTCTTAATCCACTTTCCTTTTCTTTTAGTTTTTCTACAAAGTCATAGATGCATGCACATGAGTTACTATATAATCTTTAATAATGAAAATATCTAAAATTCCTTTAGATTATATAACCCAAAGAATTCTCAGTACTTTCTCTTCTACTACAAAAAACATCAACTATATGATTCCCCCATCATGTTGTACAATTGGCATCTCACTAAATCATTGTTATTAATTCATCACTTATTGTATTATATGGCCTCTCCATCAAACAGGGTGATTTCTTCAACTCCCTATATATGGTTATTGGAATCACATCTTACTCTTTGACCTTTATCTAATCATATCGCATGAGAAGCTCATGGTACAGTATGATCGCTCAAACTATGATATGATGACATTGTTGGACAACACAATAACCTTTATTCTTGAACCAACTAAACTCTATCTCTATTATATATTCTCTTAATTGTATGATATGTTTATTAACTCCCTAAACAAATTATTGATAATCATCTTATATATTGAGTCTAATCATATAGTAGACTCACTTCTAAACAAAACCATAAGGCCTAAATTCAGTTATATTTTACTATAAGACAACTCTAAACCCTCATAATTAATTATCATAGCATTCTTAACTTGTAAAATAAAATAAAACCTCTAATTCCTCTATAAAATTGAATAAATTCAATAAAAAATATAATTTCAACCTCTTTTTGCTCTCCTTTCACTCATTGTAATAGTTGTTTAGTACGTTCTTCCACTTCTTGATTCTTATAGTAATAGTAAGTCTCCTTTCTGTATTCATTGCTGCTCTCCTTATGACCAACACAATTTTTTTCTTCTCTTTCTTGTTGTCGTCTTGAATTGAGACTTTCTTCTTCCCTCTTCTCTTTAGTTCCTCCTTTTCTCCTTTTCTCCATTTTTCTTTCATTACCTACATCTCCAAACAATCTAAAACTTTTAGTATTAACTTATTTAACACTAATCTTCTTAAAGATTATTGGCTTAAATTAAAAAGTATTATTGTCATTTAAATATTCATAATATATATATATATATATATTATTTAAAAAATTGTAATTAATTATCTAGGTAATAAAACATTATTAGCACACTACAATTATATTCTTCAAAGAGAGTTCTTTCTAATTATATGTTTTAATAAATTTTTTTTTCATTAAAAAATATGACACACTTCTCAAAATAAAATTATTAATATTTTCTTTTAATTAATAAATGTATTATTTAAAAAATAATAATTTTTTTATTATCTAAATTCTCATAATTATAATTATATCAATCAAATCTAAAGATTTGTAATATATTATATAGAGCAAAATTTTAAGATATTATAATAACAAATTCTATTTTTTCATGCATTATTTCATCAAAGCACATATATCATCATGCCTATCATGAAATATAAATATTATTAAAATATAAAATGATATACTAATAAAATAATAATCAACCTCTTTAAAAAATCATATCCTATATAAGAGCAAAAAAATAATAAATAGTATGCAAAAATATCTTAATTATGAAACATTTTATATATTAATTTAATATTGTGCATATATCATAATTACAAATTTTACTTATTGCATTTAGGACGAAAACACTTTTTTTAAATTATTTTTTAATTTTTTACAAATATAAATATGCATATTTATCACCAAATAATTTTTTAATATATTAATATATAGACACACACACACACACACACACACACCATATTTCTTATAATTATTTCACTCAAATTATCATCTTTGTTTTTCCACTGTTGTAGTATTAGCATGTCATATTTTATACTTGATGTATTATATGTTTATTTTGTAATAGCATACTATACATTAAATTCATTGCATTATATGTTCTATGTAAAACTGCTCTACGGCTAATCCAATGTTAGAATGACTGTGAGAAAGATTGAAAGGCATCAAGGAAAGGATGTTAACTATCTTGTGGTCTCCCACACAAGCAAGGAATTTATTTAACCTTTGTGTGTGAATTATAAATCAAATGTGCCCCCTAAACAAATATATATTTCATGTTGTTTTGACTCGAGAAAGTTGATCATGTTTTGGCTGTTGGTCCAAACTTGCTTGGGTTCCCCATCTAATATATATTCACACTCACCTGTAGGTTCCCTTCAGCTAAGATTTGGAATATATGGATGAGCAAATGATGCAGGCTGGAAAACGGAGCAGGGAGATCGAAAAGAATGGAGAAAGTGAAATTATTTTTACTTTCTACAATTAGTTGATCTCACTGAATAAACAAAATTAATGGATTGTCCAGAAAAATATAAGAAACTCTGGAGCAAGTGGGATGTGCGTATTTTGATAATCGTAAGCATTGCGATACAAATTGTGCTCATCTTCCTTGGACGTTTGAGAAAGACCTTAGCATCAAGAACATGGATAAGAATGGCCGTTTGGAGCAACTATCTCTTGGCCAACTGGGTTGCCAACTTTGTTCTTGGCCAGCAAAGCATCATCATGGACAACAACAACAACAACACCATCCTCACATTTTGGGTGCCTTTCCTTCTACTTCACCTTGGTGGCCCAGACACCATCACCACCTATTCCATGGAGGAATATGAGCTGTGTGATGGACACCATCTTGCCCTCACCTATGAGCTCAATATTGCAGTCTATGTTCTGCTCTGTTCTCTTCCAAGTAACATCCTACTCGCTCCCACCCTGCTCATATTCTTTGTCGCCATCGTCAAGTACGAAGAGCGGTCTTACTCGCTCTACAGAGCCAACACTGACAGTTTCTGTGGTCCATGGTCATTTCAAGCAAGCAAAGTCAATTAAACAAGAGTTCTTCCAACCATAGGGCAATGGTAGCACGTGTGCTGGACGAAAATGTAAAGGAAGAATTGAATGCTTTAAAAGGAGCTTTCGATATGTACCCAGTTTGCATACCTTTCTTCGTGGATGTTATTCCACTTGTGGAAGTATACAAGGGAATCAGAGACATGCTGAAGGAGATGACTGTCATGGAAGCTTTGGGCATGACAAGCATGGAACTCAGCTACTCCTACGATGAGATGTACACGAAGGCTGTTGTTAATTGCTCACGTGTCGACGTCATCCTCAGTATGATCTGCTCCTCTGATCTCCTTCTCGCTTTCTTGTTCTTCGTTTTATCCCCAAAGCATGGCTCTGACACTACCAACGTCACGATCACTTATGTTCTACTTGGAGCTTCCATATGTCTTAATACCGAGGCTTCTCTCATGTTCCTGCTTTATGACTGGTTAGTGATCTTCCTTCTTGAATTAAAGAAAGTGTGCACGTGGTGTTTGCTTCTTGCCCACCTTATTCTTAGAATAAGGAGAAGATTGCGGCGTGAAAGAAGATGGAGGCCTTCAGAGATGCCACAACTCAACTTGATCACCAACTGGTTCAGGAATGGAGCAGTACAGCCAAAGGAACATGGATCACAAGACAATCCGAAGAATAGGAGGAAAAACAAAAGGGCACGTAGAATAGAATTCAAGCTTAGACGACCCATTAGAGCATTTCAGGAGGCAATGGTATTGTTCCTGCACTGGACCAGTGGATTCTCATCCTACATTTTGTATTCACAGAAGTCAGTAAAGGCAACTCAACATCTTCTAGAGTCGTCACTGCGCATGCTCAGAAATGCTTACAAATATCGTGTGGCCAGCTTAATGACAAGGTAGGGCTCACTACACACCGACAAGTTGATGCCTCAGTGTGGGTTGTCTTTGTATTCCTTAATTTGATAGAAGGCTTGTTAGTAGATCAGCCAGTTCTTGTGGCACATTGCGACACAGCGATGCTACCACTCGAAGCCCTAGGAGCTGCACCCGTTGCATCATTGTCATGAACTGCAACCACAGTCTAAGGGGTTAAGAGCACATAAGAGCACTTGATGTGGGATACAGGCATGCAAGTGCCTGTCCGACTTTAGGCTGTATCTAGCGTTGATGCGACCAAAGATAATGGCAAACATGGGAGGAGCGAGCCCGCTGATTTACTGGCATGCTTGATATGATATGTTACAGTTCATCTGACAACATGAAGAGAATTTGACGTCGACTGTGAACAGCGATGATGAGGTTGAGGGGAAGGCATGCAGGCTGATGCTGATCGAACATACAGAATGGATCACCTAATTCTTGTGCTTGGGGAGGAATAAAGGTGGCAGGTGATCACATCGGCATGGGTGGAGCTTTTGATGCAAGGGGCAAAGAATACTCGAGCGAGCATGCATGCTTTCTTTCCCCTAAACTTCTTACCACCTTGGCTTTGCCGATTTTTTTCTCTTGACGAGAACGGCTGCTCTTGCACTTTTGGCAGCCTGTGGCATTGCCTTCGAGTGATGGTTCTACCTTTTGCTTAACCCACCAGTCTAGTTAAGCAATAATAGCAACTTATCTCAAGATGACCCAGATAAAATAAGCTTTGAAATAACAAAATCACTTAACAAAACAAAAAAACATGATGCTCTTGCAATTAAAAAGGGCAAATGTAACTATGACATAACCTTCTCTGTTTCATGGTAGTTTTAGTCTTCTACTTTTCTCTATCACCTTTGCCTGCTCGAAAGAGAGCTACTCTCTCCTGCTTGCTGAGCTTGCTTCTGACATGCACCTAAACACAACAGATGATTATCATTAAACTATATTTAAGGAATCGTCCACTTTGATGACGACTAGTGAACAAGTGTGAATAATGTGTCCATAGATTCAACTTTGGTAAAATCACAAATTCTCCTTCAACTGGTCTACAAAAATTGGTCCTCATAGCAATATTGAAGATAATGACACTCCAAAATAAACAATCTTTCAAAGCATTGATTTTGTACATTTGCTCATTGAGAAAGATAAGAGAAAGAGAATATAATTTATTGAAAAAAATAATATATGGATTTTTGTTCATAAAGAAAAATATAATCACATAGAAATATTTTGTTATAATAAATTAATAATATCAATGACAAAAAAATCTTATATTTTGTGAAAGAACAAAAAAATATATTTTTTACACTTTATATTCAACTAGTTGTATTCATTTAAAGTTATCAAAGCATAAATAGAAAGAAAAATAGTAATAGTTGTTCAAAATTTATTTTATAATTTTTTTTTCTTTCAATATAAGTAATCTCAACAAATGTTCTATTCTTCTTTTTTTACAATTTTATTTTATTTTGGTACTTTTCTAATAAACAATTTCTTATGAATTTTATTTTTTTCTGTAAAAAATCAAATTCTTTAGATAAAATTTTTCTCCTCTATTAGTTCAAATAATTTTTATATTAAAGAAATTTTTTATTTTTATAAGACCTTCAAATTCCTTATATTTTTAAAATACCTTTAATTTATAAATTACAAAAGATATCCAACTCATATGAATAAGGTCATAACTAAATAATAAATAATATCTATTTTTGATTTGAAATAAAATACTCATTTATTACAAATATCAACAAGAACTAACTCAAGAGATTGCATAACTTTCTAAAACTTATGAACGATGATTATTGGCGCTTATCAAAAATATAGCTTTCACAAATATAATCAACATTAAAAATAAAAAAATATCATTCAATATTTTTTATTTTATAACTTAAATCTAATAAAATACTAATAATGAATCTAATAATATCACAACTAAGATTTATTCTTAACTGCTACTACAAATACATGACTTTTAATATGAAATTTATTTTATTAAAAACACTTCATTGACACAATTCATTCTCAAATATACAAAATAATGTTGTTATATTACTTATCTTATACTTCATGAACCACAAGCTAAAAATTAAAATACTAAACAAATATCATGAATCAATTTTTTTATCATTATCCTTCGTTATGATTTAAAAAAGTGTCTTGACATCTGTTCTATTAACTTAAGTCTTTATTCATATTCACATAAAAATTTCTAGACTTTGAAAGTTAAAAAAGTCCACATCATTGTAATACTAGAAGTTGAATATAAAAGTTAAATGAAATTCAAAACATTGTTTCAAGGCAGCCTTGGTTTACACATCCTTACCCCTTTTTAAAGGAAAAATATTAATTAACTCAAAATCTTAATCAATAATTATTGGCCTCATACATCACATATATATCTTTAACGATTTGGAATCTAATCAGATTGATAAAAGGGAAGCTAAGTAAAGATATAGGTCCTACTAAAAAATGTGATCCCAGATTGCTGAAATCAATTGGAGTTCACGAGAACGAGCTGCTCTTGCTCTTTTGGTAGCCAGTAGCATCGCCTTCGAGTGCATCTTTTGTCTGTTGCTTAGCCCGCCAATCTAGTAAAACAATAATAGCAACTTTTCTCAAGCCAACCCAGATAAAAATAAGCTTTGAAATAACAAAATCAGGTAACAAAACCAAAAAACATGATGCTCTTGCGATTAAAAATGGCAAATGTAACTATGACATAACCTTTTTTGTTTCACGACAGTTTTAGCCTTGTACTTTTCTCTATCACCTTTGCCTGCTCGAATGAGAGCTACTCTCTCCTGCTTGCTGAGCTTGCTTTTGACATGTGCCTAAACACAACACTTGATTATCATTTGTTAACCAATGAAGTTCTGTAAATTGCTTTAAAAATGCCAAACCAACCTTGATGGGTCAAACATCACTGTATGTACTCAACTCAGAAGTAAAATAAACTGTAATACATCCAATAGGTTTTGATTGTTCTTATTCCTACCATTTCAATAAGATCATTCCCAAAGAATGGCAAGCAAGAAACATCAAAGAAAGCTTAATCACATAAAACTAGAATTTGAACAACAAAAAAAATTTAGTTGATAACTGTTATCGGAAATTTACATCTCTAAAGCAGGCCATGATAAAATTACCTCGTTGAAAAATAGTTAAATACAATGCCACAAAAAGTATAACTTTGAATATCCTATGCAATGTTAATACATGCAATATTTTTCCATGTACACAATTCTTTCAAAAATATGACACTGTTGATGAGAAAAAGCAGTGACTAGATATATGAACACACCATAAAATTGCAAAGCAAGCTCCTGAGTCTTGTTAATTTCTTTGATAGAAGCCATGTAATACCACCCAGCCTTCTTAAAATCAACCTAATAGGCAATCAAATACAATAAGATTTAAGACAAACGAAAAGAAATAGAGCATATTGTATGCTAGAGTATAGAAACACTCAATCATTGGGACAAATGATCAAGCATCGTGTTAAGAGTATGAACAAGAATGGTTGATAATATAAACATCACGGATAAGGTACTGTTCATACCTTGCTGTGATATGATCTTGCCAAATTGTAGTCGGAATGAGCTCTCACCAACCCATGATTAATTACAGACAGTGCTGTCTCGGTTTACTGTTCACCAAGAAAATGTTGACCAATAAAGAAGAAATGATTTGCCAAATGATTTAATGCCATTGAACAATATGGATATATTTCACAAACTCTTTACATCTTTAGCATTCCTTTTTTAATCCCATCAACTACAAAAAACAATAAGATGAATTACCCATCAATAAAAAAATATTTCAGTGAACTAAAACCACCCCATTATGAAGAAACAAAAAAATGAACTGCCAATGCTACCTCCTAGATTGACAAGTAGAATCTCACCTTCATTTGTTTGCAATTCCATAATTCCAAGAGCCACAAGAGCATCAATAATTTTTTGGATCTAACTACACAATGGAAACAAATAAAAGAGGAATATAAGAATATACAGGGCATGTCATGAAATTTGTACTATAAATTAAAACTAACTTACATCAAGTACTAGATGAAAGGCTTGTCGAGCCTTGTCAAATTGACCAAGTCTGTATCTACAATAACCTATACCAAGCCTCGTAGCTCCAAGACAACTAGGACAAGCTCTTAGTGCTTTTTGGTCAATATGATAATCAATTCATTAAAAGAGTTGCCTTACTAAAAAAATTCAAATCAGTGTAATGCATATCACAATAAACATGGAAGCACTAATATGGATACATTAAGGTACGAAATGCATGTCACTACATACAAATTGCAAACATAAATTGGCACTTTCAAGTTTCACTGAAATTAACACCACATTAGTTATTAAATGCTTGAAATACCGCAATGCAACAAACCAAATATATGCTCAAGAGGACATAGGATGACTCATCTTGCCACATTTCAATAGAAAAACACCAAATAGATGGGAATAATATAAGCTCCCAAAAAACTGAATATAAGAAGAAGCTGTTTCAGACACGTATTACCCTACATAACATAAGGGTTTCATGAATTGAACTCAACTTCCAAGTCACAAAAAAACTTAACATAAACAATGGCAAAGCATGCCCTAAATAGTATTTAATTTTTGTTATATAATATTGAATTAGGAATCTATAAGAAAAAAAGCTCAATGCACAAAAATATTTTTATTATATGTTTGGGCATCATAAGCAGTGCTTAAACTAACCTTGTAATAGTCTAAAGATCTCTTATATGACTCTGTTGCTTTCTAATACTGATCTTCATTCTCCCCAGCATGAAACTCAACACAAGCCTGCAATCAAGAACCTCCGATCAAGGAGGCAATGACAAAATTTAGTGTTTGAAAATAATGATTTTACGTAATTGAAATAAATAATCTAAAAGTTAAACAAAACCATAAAGGTTTAAGTCCATGCATTTTTTATCTATTATACAAGAGAGATTTTTAACATCGAATCTTCCTTCTTTCTATGCATCTTTTTTTTCTTGAAAATTATTTAGTTTTATTCCTTGTTCTATTGCCCCTCCTTTTGATAATATGACCACACTTTATCAAAAAAACGACAAAATCATAGAGAAATGAGTTACAGCTACTAAAAAAACGTAATATCAACTAGAAAGCTGTACTCAAGATAAAAGTAAAGTGAAATATAAAATTATGTAGAATATTCATCGAAATTCAGACAATAATTACATAGAAGTATTTCAAACAAAACAAAATTCTGAGTACTCCAACTAGATATGCAAATTGCCAAAACGAATTTGCCAAAAACATGCACTATGCTTGATCCATCTAAAGCAGGCCAACCAAAAGTAATTGTCTAACTATAGATGTTAATGCTTGGTTAAAGAGAGAAGTTTATGCCCGAAGGTCAAGTAAAAAGAAAAAATTTCATAACATTAAAGAGCAGACTAGAAATTTAAATATTATTATGGCAAAACTGTAATCTAATTTCCATAAATAATTAAAGCATGTGAATAAGCAAGCATTAAATTCCAATGCTAAGACTACGTGTCATTTGGTAGTGTGTCACACTCCCAAGCTAGACTTAATCCAACTTAAGTGTATTAATTTTTTCAATAATGGAGATTAGATTAAGAAAGAGATAAATTATGCAGTATGTTTGCCTAAAAAATTATTAATGTCAACAACCATATCAAATAACAAAGCTTCTCATTAGTAATAATGAACACTTAAGCAACTAAAAAATGAAGATTTATTATAAAATAACTAGTTACTTCAAATATACTAACTAACTAACAATAATATATCATGTTATACATAAATATTATTGTAAATTGCATATAAATCTAAGTTATGATCTAATTCTCAATAGGTTCCTTCAAGATTTATAATAAAGCATGCAAGTCAACAAGTATTCCAATAATAAATAGGTCCAAACTTAGCATATTCAATTAAAATGCAAGGTTTGGGTATGATAGACTTGTGGAGTATCTTAGTATATTTATAATTTTCTTAAAATGCTCTTTGTTCTAGTCAGCATCCGCCTGTCTCCACCTCTTTAATAATGATGTCATTTTCTACAATCCCAATCATGTGTTCATCTCCCATCAAAGCTTCCTAGGAGTCCTCTACAAGGAAATCGTTTAAATCGCTTCCTTTTAAGTCTTTCATATTGCCCTTACTAAAAATAAGATGTAACTAAGGTGCCCCATGAATGTTCTCCCTTTATAAATTGCTTATAAGTCTGCATTTTGCTCTAATTCTCAAAAGTTCCTTCAAAATATATGATAATACATGTAGATTCATAAGTATGAAATAATAAGAAGGTCTAATTTTAATAGATTTAATTAAAATAAAAAGTTGATCAAGTTTGGATAGGTTAGGCTAGTGGAGCATTATAGCATATTTATAAGATTATTAAAATACCCTTTATCGTAGTAGGACTCCACCTCTTCGACAATGATACCATTTTCTATGATTTCAAACATGTTTGCAACTCCTCATCTAAGCTTCTTAAATTCCTCCACAAGGCATTCATTTTAACTACTTCCATTTAAAACTAAGATGCAACCAAGGTTTTTTATGAATGTTCTCTCTTGATTACATCTCTAAATTGAAGCTTATGATCCTTGTTGAAAAATGTTTTAAATTATCCTTTATTTTTAATTAATTTTAATAGTTATTTAATTCTAAAAATACTTTCTATTATTATTTGGTAATAGTAACAACAACATTTTTCTTTCTCGCTTATTCCCTTTTTTCTAGATCAACCTCAAGAACCTTTGTGACCCTCACTTAAGAAGGTTGACAAAGGAATTAGCTGCTCGGGGGAAGTCCTTAAAAAAGAAAAGGAATCAGGGATAGGAAAACATAGATATAAGAAGAAAGGAGAGCAGTAGAACAGGAAAAGAGAAAAAAAATCAAAATCAACAACACAAGTTAATTGCAATGCTGAATAAAGCAAGGCAGCCAAAGCAGGTGAGCTGACATTAAACCTATTTGGGAGAAGTTTTTTGTTATACTTGTGCTGCCAAGAGAGCTCAACCTTGTATTTCTATTTTCTTTCATAAAGGAAGAGGCTGTCGTGAATTTTTACAAGCCAGCAAGGGCTAGTGTTGTAGCAAGCTGAAGCTTAGTGGGAAAAAGGCATTCTGTCAAACTGGGAATGGGAAACTCTAGTTAAAGTGAGCTTCAACTTCAGTTCAAAATTAAGAAAAGTATTACTGTTTTGAATAATTGTAATGTAGAAAGACTATTGCTATACTTCCAACAAACAAAGGAAAGTGAGAGAGGCCACAACTAAGGAATATTTTTTTAAAATTGTTGTTACAGCTTAAATCAAAAAAATAAAAGCAAGAATAGTGTGAGAAACTATGATAAAAGAAGTAGAGGTGATTTTAACTGCTACAAGCACAAAAAAAAAGAATTAGTAAGATCAAGTATGACTTACAAGTCTCATGTTTGCATTCATGTTCTAATACATCAATGCTTTTATGGCATTGAGTAATTAACACACAACATAATCGAAATACAATAGAAGATAAAAAGATAAATAAATGAAATAGTATCTTATAATATGATGTAAATTATAATTGAGTTAAATATCCTGAATAACAAAAAGAATAAAAACTAAAAAAAATCTATATTTTATCTCATGATTCCACTATATATGATAAGCTCAGCACATGATATGCTAAACATGATTAGCATTAGTTTTATCAAGTTATGAAATGACGTTAGAGATCTCTCTGCTACTACTAACACCTTTTGCAAAGTTGATGTTCTATAATGATATGATGTGATTGATAGGACTAACTAGTTATGACATGCTTATTAATAAAGGTGTAGAGGTCATGTGATTAGATGTCATGCAGATATGAGATAACATATGATAGAAATATATGGTAATATATGAGTTCAATTATAATAAATTAACAAAAAAGAAAAACAAAGATAAAAAGAGAAATTAATAAGAAATGTTATACAATATGTATATGAAAAATATATAATATATAAATGTGGACTCTTATATTACTAAGCATATTATTTATTACTATTGGCGACTCATTTCTTCTCTAAGTATTATCGAGATGTCATGTTTATAATCATATTTATATCATTATATCATATCATGTTAATTGTTTCATGTAATATTTACTTACTAAATAATATAACTTATTTTTCTATTTATATTAAAAGACATAAAAATTCACAAAGAAATAATGTCTACAGACATGTAAAATGATTGTGAATATGATATTATGTATATTATAGTTTTGTACTCGACATAGTTTCATTGACTTATAGTTAGAATAGGTATACATGTTTATAGTTTCAAATCAATTTTTTGTTACCCTCATCTATTTTGATATTAATATCTTCAATAATGATTTTATAATAGACTATTAGTATATGCATATAACAGGTGCAAGCAGAAGTGACAACATCTCTATACTATTCTCCATTATCCTTGCCACCCCTTACCATAATACATCATCATCGTTTCTCTTTCCACCTCCATGAACTTCAACAACCTTAAAATTAGTAAAAGTTTTAAGGTTTTGCCAATATAAAAAGAAGAAGAGGATTATGATATTAGCTTTGCTTTTTAACATTGTTGAGGTGTATGAACCTAATTTCTTACCACGTGATACTTAAAAAGACCTAAATGGCCAATTATAAAACTCAAGAAACTTTAGTTGAGAATAATACTGAACACCAAAAACCTAAATGCATTTTTCCCAAATTTAATTAATTCTAATAATAGTCTAAAGATTAGTAATTATGTACATACCTCATAGAAAATACTTAAAAGCAATATTATTCTATTCATCATACTTAATTAAAAGGTCACAAGCTAGTTGTAATCTGTCAATATACTGCCCTTAAATTTTATAATGTTCCCCTCAATTCATGTAACAAGCTCTACATCGATATAGAGGACTCAATTAACCAAAGTACAAACTTCACATAGTAAAAGTACCTTGTCCAAAAGTGCAGCAACATTATTTTTGTCTTCACCTAAAACAAAATTGAATTGGCTTGATGCTTCATGCTTGATGCTTGTGCTAGGCCACCTTTGGCCACACAAAGCTGTCCTGCTGAAAATGCAAACAGTGAAACATAAAGGATTAATTAACTGGAACCTAAATCATGCCATATACCTAACAAAACACTTTAAAAATTTGTACAAGCCATAGAAAATATGTTGATATTTGTTTTGAAGTATAAAATACTTAGTTCTAATTTATGTGATCAAGAGAAACATAATAATATTGAAAAGATATTATGTTTTTGAAAGTTGCAAAAACTTTAAAGACAAGACACATCAAGATGAAATAATTTAAAAGCAAATGAGTTGTTATCAAACAAACATTAACCATGTCCTCAAAAGGGACGGTTCAACATTCTGACGTAGCATCAATCTTCCTAAAAAAATAATTCAAATCATTTTAAATTGTGAAAAAAGTACGATTATTTTTTCACTAGAAAAAAAAATTATATCACTTTGCACTGTTTGATCCAAAAGTGTAGCAACATTATTTTTGTCTTCACCTAAAACAAAATTGAATTGGCTTGATGCTTGATGCTTGTGCTAGGTCACCTTTGGCCACACAAAGCTGTCCTGCTGAAAATGCAAATAGTGAAACATAAAGGATTAATTAACTGGAACCTAAATCATGCCATATACCCAACAAAACACTTTAAAAATTTGTACAAGCCATAGAAAATATGTTGATATTTGTTTTGAAGTATAAAATACTTAGTTCTAATTTATGTGATCAAGAGAAACATAATAATATTGAAAAGATATTATGTTTTTGAAAGTTGCAAAAACTTTAAAGACAAGACACATCAAGATGAAATAATTTAAAAGCAAATGAGTTGTTATCAAACAAACATTAACCATGCCCTCAAAAGGGACGGTTCAACGTTCTGACGTAGCATCAATCTTCCTAAAAAAAAATTCAAATCATTTTAAATTGTGAAAAAAGTATGATTATGTTTTTCACTAGAAAAAAAAATTATATCACTTTGCACTGTTTGATTCAAGATCATAATCAACATATCAATTAAGAAAATAATCCACCTATCCAAAATCAAATGATTACTCAAAGCACATGGCAAAGGCAAAGCTCTACCAAACAAAATCAAAAGTTTTACTGCCCTAACCCTAACATCATTTTAGCTCTCTTTCTTGGTTAAAACAATCCCATTCTAATATTCAAATTATGTCATCCTTTATTAACAATAACTTCATGATTACCAAGCATGAGCATCATGTAGCATAACTAGTCAAACACTGGCAATATGAATTTGCCTACCAGTCCTAGCCAAGCCTTATCAGATAGAACATCAAGCAAACTTCTGCTACTTAAATGCATGGCATTAACTCCAAAAGATGGTGCCTCAAGTTATGTCCCTACAATTTGTATAATACATCCAAGATACTTGAAGCATATATAAGTAGTAATAAATTTTTCCAACATTTCCACTATAATCTTTAAACATCATAACCACTAAAATTGCTTTTTTATGCTCAAATATTTAATTCAAAAGCCTTTCTAAAGCTTTCCTACACATTTCAACAATCCAATTAGTTTAGAAGAGGATTCAAATAGATCTTGACAAATGGAAAATTCCATGAAGTACAAACACTCTTAACGAAGGTATTGTATCCTTATCAAACTCTCAAACTTGGGCTTCAAGACCATGTATTAGAAGTGCCATGTTGCATCACTAATCTAAATTTGCAAAAAGCACAATCTCATATCCTCTACAAAATTCTAGGATGATTCTTTTAACAAGTGTCTAACACTCTTCCTAACCCTAAAAAAGGGTGCATGATTGACAAGCATCAAAATAATTTATTTCATGGAAAATAAAAATGATGCATGATGATTGATCTCATTCAAACATTTTTAAAGAAAAAATAACCATTCACTTTGCTCTAATCTTTATAGGTTAGAATCTTTATGCATAATGTTCACGCATGCATAAATTTTTTATAGCATTTTTTTGTTTTTAAAAGTAAACTATTATTCATATTTGTTTGTTAATGTTAATGATTTTATCCTTACAAATAATTGAATGTTTTACATGCAATACAAGTGATATTTTATAAGTGTGCAACCTTAATTGTGTATATTCATAGTTCTGTCTCCACATAATGCATAGTTCTAGTCATATATCAATTGCAACCATTTAAATTTTTTTTTTATTATTAGATTACATTAAAATTGATTACTTTGTGTTTCATATAATTAGAATAAACAACCAAATAAGTGTATTCATATGTTCATATAAAATTTTGAGATTATTTTAATAAGGATTTTTTAAATTGCATGATCCTTGTATTTAGTACATGTTATGTAGCCAAAAGAATGCTCGACATTCCTTATCTCATATATTTTTTTACTACTAATAAAGTCAACTTGGTCATCCTCGTTAACATTTATTAGGCTGATCATTATTCTAATCCAAACCTGTTTTTGAAGTAATAGTTTTGACACATTTTAGTCTTTTTTTCTTTTATCATAACGATTACCATCACCCAGAAAGTATAAACCACCTCTAATATAATAAAATCTAACGTGCACTAAGCAATCTTATAGATATTAACAAAGCTTGTTGTTTCACCAGTTGAGCACATGCATCTGACTCATTGCCTCATCCAAAACATATTAGATGAACCATCTTAAGCAGGCCCAACTTATGCTTAAACCAACTAAAAAATTCAAGTATATCTTAAAACTCAATTAAAAGGTAAACTCCAAATTTATGTTTTCTTCTGCATATATATTAATATAAAAAAATGTAGACAAAAACATTGCTAATTTGAGTAAATTTAACAAATTTTCTTCAATTCTATAAACAAAAATGCATATTCTGCAAAAGAAATATCATTGCTTAGATGAAAAATTGTAAATGAAAGTTAGAATTGTTAAATGCTTTTTATAATAACAACAAAATTCAATTCAATGCAACACAATCCCATTACTTGTTAATACTCATCCATTATATAATAAAAAATGTAGTGTTGTATTTTTTTCTACATATTTGATTGTATTTTATATTTTTAATGCATTGGAAAACAAAAATGTGTTTTATTTTGTTTTGTAGGCCTTAGTCACTAGGTATTATGAAGAGATGCCCATTGTTGTAACCAATACACGATCAGTTTGTATGGGTGGGAAAGTTCAAACCACATGAGTAGTTACATCACCAATTGTGGGCATGTTCAATTCCAACAAATTCAAAAACAACTTAGGCAAACTAGATTTATCTATTGATGCATAGTGCACATATACATGCTTGCCTCCCAACTACATATGCACAAATAAAGAAATGCATGTAAAATTCTATGTGCACAAAGGGAGAAATGCACAAAACAATATTCACTCCAACCCAATAGTTATTTCAATACAAGTGTAGACAATGTCTACTATATGTTTTGGATTATGAGTATAGTCATTTGTACAAAAAGAAGTTAATGCATTCACAAATTACATTATGTACATACAAACATGGCTATATGAGAACAAAAATCATTATGTACAATCATTCATAAATGAAAACAATACATACATTGACTATAAAAAAAGTCTAACAAAATTTAATGCATGTATAAGATGTATTAAATGTCTGTAGATACACGGACACACAGAAAAGTAATGGGCTAGACGAAATGACACAACATAAAACTTTATAAGAGCCAAATCCCATTATGAAAGGTTTCTCTTTTTAATATTGTTTTTTTATGAAAGTTTTAGAGAAGAAATCATTGTTTTTTAGCACAAGATACCAGAGATTAAAGAGCCAGAGGTGCTAGTCGCTTCATGTGTACGTATAGAGGGACCTCTCAAGTCTTTCCCTTGGTATATCTTGTCAACCATGTTTGTTGTATTATCTTTAACACTTCTTTCTTGCTATTTCTTTGTGTATCTATATAACTATTAAAGTAAGAACAACATGATTTTGCATCTTTCTCATGTTAGTTTTGTTGGTCCTATAAAAGTTGCTATAAAAATATAGTTTCAATCAATATGAGTTCCTTGTGTTCTCACTTTCGTCTTCATTGCACCACAAAAATTTAAATTCAGATTTCCTCTTATATTTAAATTTTCTTGCATGAGTTTAATAGCATGCTTAATGTTAATTTCATTAACTACTTTTACTTGGAATCTAACCAACAAATTGTTAAACAAAGGATAGTTGCCTCTCAAGAACTTGGTTAATTTGTCTGATTTGCAATAGAGAAGGTTTCAATTATTTGAGTTATTATTATTTTAAACTGGTCGTCATGCCTCATCAAAATCATAACTTACATTTGTCATAGTTGCAATTAGGTACAAAACACGTCTTTCAAAATTCATTGCATGCATTTTTTGTTTCATTTTTATTACCACATTTGCATTAGCATTTCTTTACTCTGAATTTCAAACACATTTCATAAGTCCTCATAGTTTGGTCTTGGGCACAAAATCCCAAAGATTGCAACTAGACACCACCCCAAACCTTTTGAGTGTGCATTGCATTACAATCCCATTTATACAAGACCATTACATGAATTCTATGACACCATTGCACCATACTGATTAGATATTAAGATTCAAATATGCCAAGTCCCTTATATTAATTTGTTCTCACCTCTTTTTGGTCTTCCTCTTCCACCATTGAATGAGAGAATTATGATAACTCTTCTCTATTAACGAATTAATTGATCCAAAATTAACATATTCAAATCATACAACCCAACACTCCTGGCAATAACCTTTTTATCGCTTTGATTATTTCTTATCATATCATTTCGAGTATATCTACCACATGTTCTATTTGTATACTTGAATTCACAAGACAATATTTAAAATCATATAACATTGTTTATTCCAATTGGTTTTAAAAAACTTTTATGTAAACATGAGTAAGATATTTTGATCACACAATATAACAAAAGCATTTCTCAATTCCTTCAACATGCTTGAATTAGATCATAATATCCACTAAATTTTTCCATTTTTTAAATTTATATTAAAAATAATGAAATCCCTCATTTTTCATATTTTACTATCATATAATGGTAATCCTTAGCAATTATACTCTTCTGGGTTTTATTAAAAACGAATTCCACGTTCAGTTAAACATAATAAAATAACCTCTTTCATAGTGCTATCAACAAAATCATCAGCAAAAGTAAAAATAAGAATGCACCATTATGAATATACAACCAATGCAAAAAATTACAATTGAAAAACCTTTAATCAACAATGCTTGAATGCACATATGCATCATTAATTTGATATGCATGATTTCATAACTTCAATATATTATTACTAAGTTTTTCCCTATCACAAGGCCTTTCAAAACAATATTACTAGACTTCTATTATTTCCCTTCTAGATTTCTTCATCAAACCCCTTAGCAAGTGAATGTCAAAATAATTGATCTTCTAGACACACAATGAAACTGAATCAACATTATATTAGTTTTGTGTCATAATTTAAGCTCTTTGAATGATAAACATCACTTTTGATAACTAACATCATTGAACTTATAGAATCATACCTTACCTTTTAGAAACCTTTGTTCTTAATTTCTTTTCCATTTTTCTCTTTTTTAAATATATGAAGAATAATCATTTCCTTTTTTTCATCTTTCTTTAATGGCCATTATCATCATACATATTATTGTAACATGTTTTACACATCTATAATAAAATCATGATCATGTGATGCTTAGTAAAATATAAGCAAACATAAGCTATGCAAGCATGAATGTTAATCATCTTCGAATTTGATAGATTTCAATTCATTACTTATTATAGTTGCCAAGCATTATATAATACTAAGTATATGTAGATGTATAAGCTTGCTATCTCAATTCCTCTTGTAAAGGTCTCCCCTTAAAATAGATATAAAATTATGTGCCTTTATATGATCCATATTTCCTTCACTTTAAGTATTTTACACTTACTACAATATATCTTTCCTAATTTCCAAGATTATTTCTCAATTCCCTTACTTGACTTGTTAAACTCTTTCCAATAATTTAACAACACTACTTCTCTCCCTCCTCTTCTCTTTAAGCTATCAACCACGATCAAAATGTTTTAATTTTACTCAAAACACCCCCATCATCCATTGTCATCCTCTTATATACTAAATATCGATGCTTCATTTCCTTTCAACAATTAGACCACTTCAGTTTAGTGACTTCTTGCCTTCATATCGCTTGGAATTTAATAGTTTTGCAAAAAATTAAGTTATTGTCATGTCAATTTTGTCAGTACATTAAGGTTAGGAAAATTAAAAAATATGATTGAATCAAAGTTAGGAAATTCTAAGATTTCTTGCATTTTTTAAATAATTTGAACTTCAAAAGTTTAGTGGCTAATTTTGTATGATTCTTCTTGACCAACTCCACCTTTTGGCCAAATTTCATATATTTTTAATGATATTTAATATTTTTAGTAATTTAAGCAAACCTAAAATATTTTTAAATCCTCATTAACTTTTGGTTCAATGACTATCACGCCTACTTTTTTAAACAAGAAATTTTAACTATGCTTATACTTGTAAATTCTATGCCTTAGTAAAATTTCATAATTTTGAGAGTTTATGTAATATTTTTAATTATTTTAAAAACTTTTTCAAGCTCATAAGTTAATCCTTATAAATCTTTGATCTTCTATTTTAATACTCAAAAGATTTTTTTGTAAACATATTATCATTATATTAAAATAATTTATTTGTTTTATTTCTTAATTTGTCTCTCTCATTTAGGGATTGCTCCTTTAGTGGTATATAATTTTTGAATAATATGAAATGACACTTTAAAGTTTTCAAAAATTCTTTAAAATTCTAAATAATTCAAAATAACAATAATTCTATTTTCTTTATTTTTTGGATATTATAAATCTTGTCTTCTTAAGGTCATAAATCAAACCTATGATTATGATTTTTTTATTAATTTAATTACATGATCATTTAAAATATCAAAATATTATTCAAATAATTGCCCTCACATTATGGATGTTAAAAACAAAGGAAACGATAGATAATGCTCTATCTTTTTTAGAAGTTTGTTATGTTTCTATTAGGTTGATTAAGTTTCTATGATAGCTCCTTTTACACTTTAGTAGTATCGAACAGTTATAACCATGATATAGCATTTTTATTTGTTTTTGTATTTTTGTAATTATTTAAGAACTTACCTTTTGAAAGAATGTTAAATTTTTTGCATTGATTTTGTTTTAATTTTCAAAATATAAAAATGTATATTAGTTTTATAATGATTTTTAAAAATGATCATGCTAATGGTTTTTTATTTTAAAAAATGTGTTTTCAAAATCAAACGCTAGAGAAAGAAATGGCATGAGCCATAATTACTTTGTGATATTTTGAGGAATGTCATTTGATTTAAATAATACTAGAGCTATTTGTTAAATGATGATTGATTTTATCTTCTAAAGTTAGAGATGCAAAAATTTAGAACGTTATGTAAACAATCTTTAATAAAATTGGATCTTTAAAGACATGTAAAGTTGTACCATGGGACTAAATATTTTGAAAGTAATTTTAGCACTTTATTGTGAAAGTTTCTTAACTTCATGATCTAAAAAAATGAATCATAGTAAATCTAGACATTGTAAAGGATTTGATAAACATGCCTTCCTAAAAAGTTCATCGAAATGCTCAATATCTAGCTAAAAAAATTATTAGGTTCACCCTTTTTATTTTCAAGCATGGAGAGAAGCATCAATAATTCATGAAGCTACTCTACAATACGTTTAGACAATAGTAAATCGAAGATTTTTAAAAGGCTTTTCTAGAGCTTAATTGTTACTTATCTCAGCTTCCAATCTTGAGCAATCCAGTCCTTAGGGATTCTTTATGTATATATCTAATTGCTTCAAGTTTGATAATTAACTCTGCTTTAATTAATGAGAATAATAAATTTCAATAACTTATCTATTATGTTACTCTCACTAGAAAAGATGTAGAGCTAAGATACTCTCTTATAGAGCATCTAACCCTTGCTTTTCTTATGTCAACCTTTCAATTATACCAATATTCATATCATAGATGTGACAACTAATCAACCTTTGATGAAGATCCTTCAGCCAATAGATGATATAAATAGGTTCCAAAAGTGGGTAATTAAGCATAATGAGTTTGAACTTAAATTCATTTCCTATTCATTTATGAAATCTCAAATTCATAAAGGTTTTCTAATTAAGAGAAACTCTTTGATTCGAAGCCTAGGACCCTTATAAACTTTTGACAACCTTTTTTAATGGAGCTTTCATGTGTGAGTCCTGTAGCTTTAATTCAATCGTTCTTAGCTCTTAGTAAGTAAAGCTTAAAGGTGTTATCATAATTGTTTTCATTAACACCAACAAACAGGCTAAGCATGAAGCCTTGATTGCAAGTCACTAGTTTGCTTCGGGGCTACAAAAGAAGCACTTAAAAACCTTTAGTTTCCAACTAACAAATAAGTAGAGTTGTATTAAAAAGTATAGATTTACACTAAAATCTTATGAATACTAGCTTGGCCTCTTCTCCAAAAGTATGATACTATAGATCTATTTTGGATTCATTAAGAACAAAATCAAGAAGTGGATCTACTAGCCAATAATGGAGATTCTAGTGAAGTCTTTTCTCATCTTAAGAAGTTGAGTATTGAGTTACTAAATCGCCTAGTTCTTTGACCTAAAAGGCCCTCTTACTGATAAATCCCTATGACACTTATCTAAAGTTTGGGATTTTAACCCTAATGAAGTTAAATGTAAAAAAGGTCAAGTGATACGTTCAATAATATACTTTGGTTGATTAACAACATCATAAAAAATTCTATCTTAAGACATACACAAATGTGTTCATCTATGAAATTTAAAATTTTATGTCAAGCTAATAGTTATGTTTTAAAAATTCTTACTAACTAAGACGACCTTAAATAAGTTTGACATATTATAAAAATAATTATACTATTTTGAAAACATAATTCTTTGATGAAATCATTTGAGGGCATAAAATATTGAGCATTTCACTAAGTGAAGAAAAAATTGCAATTTTTTAAAACTTTTCCAAACATCTTTAATTATAAACTTAACATGTCACACTCTCTCTTGGTTGACTTTATAAGAGCCCATCCATTACACATGGTCTGATCTAAAATGATGAGCTAATTACCCATCACTACGATGCCTTACAGCTTTTTGTAGTGCTACCACCAAAGAGAAATAATTGTAATAATAATAATGATAACAATAATAATAGGACAAGCTTGGCTAACCCATTTCTCGCATAAACTCTCTTATAAATAGATAGAGGATGATCTTGAGGAGAGAGAACTAAGTTGTGATTATTTTCAATATAAAAGACAAGAGAGAGAGAAAAAAATTTAAGAAAGGGAGAGTGCCCATGAGAGGACACTTAAGAGCTAAGGGAGCTTCCACAATGCTAATGCTAATGAGAAGAGCATATCATTAAAAAATTTAAGTAAATCCAAAACTTATTTTTTCCTGACAAATAAAGATGAGGGAGATGATGATAAGGGAGGAAAGAAAGCATTTGGAAGAAAAACATCATGACGAGATTATTAATAATTATGGTGAATTCAACAAGTTGGTTCTTATAATATTGATATGAATAAATTATCCAAAAATCTAGTCTTAGCTAGCTACTAAATATTCTAAAAAGTTGGTGTCACTTGTGACCCAAAGCCTATATTAGCATATAAAATTAACCAACTACTCAAGTTAACCCAAATGACCAACCAACCCAAATTGACCAATGCTTAATTTGATACCAAATTGATCAATAAAAACTGTGTCTCTTGAGATAAGTGACTAATAAAATTTACTATTAAGTTTAATAAATTTTTTTCACTCATATTTAATCATATTTGTGATACTTAGTTCCGTAATTTGGTTTCATGCATAAATTTTATGGAACATAGCTTATGTTGAAGAATCATGATGCCATTAGATGATATTAATTGAGTAAATTAAATGCCAATCATGACAAACTCTAAATAAGTATAAAGAGTTGTGCTGGAACTAAGTACATGATGAACAAAAGATATGAATTTGATATAAAATAATATACATAAGATGTCATGAGCACATCATAATGATATTGGACATATGTCAATGAATATGAGATATTAGATATTTTGTAATCGATAATGTAGTGAGAACAAGCTAGATAAAATTAATGAAATTATATTAAAAATATCTGTAACACTTTAATAAGAATGGTTATATTATTATACTTCTTAGTTTCATGTATTGAAAATTGAAAGATAAAATCAAAGTTTTGATTACAATCAAGTGTAATAGACAACAAAATCAACCAATGGTACCAAATGGTTGATATTATTTTAGTAGAATGAGTGAGATATTTGTGACAGTCAAGTAAAGCAAGGCTCTTTAGTTATTGCATGAAATTTTTGACAATCAGGTGAGACAAAACCTTTTTATTGGGCACTATTAATAATTTATGACAACAAGATAATGCAAAACCATTTAGTTAAGCACCATGTATTGATATTATTTGTAAAAATTGAGTAGGGAAAACCCCTCATACTGGTTATCATTCTAGGTGTATCTTAGTTGCATATATTTATTTTCACATGTAAGCTTAAAAGATATGATAAAATAAGAGTTTTCATTATAATCAAGTTTATAATTAAATGGATAGTTGGGAAGCAATAAGCCCATTAAGAAAGTTCACAAAAATCTAGAATAAATTGTATGGGACATTTCCATAATAAGACATTTTTATTCTTGATACTTGATATAATAATGTGATACTTGCTAATATTCTTATAGTTTATATGAAACATGATGTCCCCATAATTAGATGGTTTTCTCTCATTCTTAATTGTTATTATCAAGTCTCATGCACTTGCTTTGCTTACATTCTAATAACATGATATTTTTTATTGTACTAATTGTTATGATTATATGAATATTTTTATTGATTTATATGAAGTGTCTTTTGATGATATATTACACATTCTTAGCTTCTTTGAATGTTACATTAACATGAATCATTAAAGTTATATCAATTAAAAGACTAATTATAATATGTTTAGATATCATGGATTTTTGGCTTGAAGTTATTATTTTTCACATAATAAGTTTATGGTAGACCTGCCTCTTATTACTTTATATTTTCTAAAAAAGATAATTTAATTTTTTCATATGTATAAATTAAAGACACCACTGGTCCCAAAGAGTTTTTAAAGAAATTTGAGTGCTCATCTATCTTTTTAATTATAAACTCATCATTTTATCAACAAAATAATATTTGGTCAAGTATTTATAATTATCTTTAGTAGAAATAAATAATTAATAATAAGAATTAAGCCCTAGTGAACAAAGAAGAGGAAAAATGTTTAAGAAACTAAGGCCATCACACCATCCTTTAGAAGTTAAAGATATGATCAAGTTGATCCATTCAAGAGAGTGTGATGGAGTGCCTCTAGCTATAAACATGCCATGAAGATTATGTATCAAGGAATTTTTTGACAAAAAATGAAAAAAATATTACTTTATTTACAGAAGGGTGCAAAGGGTGTCAAGTTCATGCTCCCCTTTCATACTTATTATTCACAAAGATGGAAAAATAATTATTTATTGGTTCTTGTTAGACTATGGTATGAATTTCAATTTTTTATTTCCAATTGCTAGAAATGGAAGGAAACTCCTTCTCATGGTGCTTAAAAACCTTTAAAAATTGATCAAAGTGAAGCCACTTATTGGCATGACTATTAATAAGATTTAAAGTTTTCTTTAGACAAACATTTATAATAGTTTTAATATTTCCATACCAATTGTTACAAATTAATTGTTCCAATCTAAAGAATTTCTAGATTTATGCAAAATGTATGGCTGTTTTTTTAAGTATGCCTCAACTTCTCATCCTGACATAGATGGAAAGATAAAGCAATGAACAAAGACATCATAAAAAATCTAAAGCCTCGTTTTGATGATAAAAAAGATTTGTGGGTAGGTGAACTCCTCGACATATTGTGAGTGCATTGAACTACACATTTTGCAACACGTCAAGTTTTTCTAAGGATTCAAAGCTATAATCACTATGGTGGTTAATCACTTAACAAGTTCAAAAGCTTGAACTTGAAACTAGCACATCAAAAGTTAGACCTAATCAAGGAAAAGTGTCTCAAAGACCATGTAAAGAAACTAAATATAAAGTAAAGTATGAAAAAATATTACATATTAAGAATTGTCCTTTCAAGGTCAAAGATTTGGTTCTTAGACAACATAAGGGCTCTCAACACTAATAAAGCCTCCATAAGCTTGCTCCAAACTAGAAAGAATTGTACTTGACCAAGGATATTCTAGGACCAAAAGTCTATCAACTTCATAAAGAGGAAGATGTTGAGCTCAAACAATCAAAGAGTGTGGATCACTTAAAAAGGCTCTATATATGCTAAAGGTAACATACTTTTCTTCTTGTGCTAGTTATCAAAGGTATTATTTGACTTTTCTCCTAAAGTTATTATAAAATTTCATACTTAGCATCATGATTTTACATTCTCAAGATTTTGTTAGCTTAAACGACGTCAACTTTCTTTGTTTAAAATTATAATATTTAGATATCTTAAGAACTAATAAAATTGGACTTTAAAAGTATAGACATATTTGAGGGCTAACTAAAAAACTTTTATCTTAAAAGAAGTCGTCTCTTGAGCTAATTCATTAATCAAAAGTTATTTGATGTCCTCTATCAAATTCCAAATTACTTGGGTTTTCATTTCGTTTGGTAGAAAATCAACATAACTATTCTCACTTGACATTGACAAATCAACTATTAAAGTTAATTAGATGTAGTTTGTAGTTGAATATATTTCATCCTTACAAGTCAATGTTAGTGATGATCATTCAATAATTGATATTCTCTTAAGACATAAGAACCTCATGGCAAATCCATTTATTGTTAAGTTTCTTAACCTAACCTTATCGAGTATGGATCATTATTCAAGATATGAAATTCTATTAAGAAAATATAAGTCAAATCTATGTGAGTGTACTTAAGACTTAGGCCTTGAACTATTTTAGTCAGACCATATACCATCCAAAAGCCTAGTCTTGCACTGATATTAAGCCCAAACCTACTTCAAAAAATCCTCCAGTGGGTCACAAAAAATCGAAACATGAAATGTTTAAGGGGAGATCCATATTTAGATATTATAGAGCTAGTTGACAAGTTCTTTTGATGTTTATTTAGATAGTTATATTTCATATGTTAATAACCCATGAGAATGGGCCCAATAATAATTATTAGCATAATCAGTCATAATCATTTCTTTATATTAAATGGTTTTTGAGTAATGCTCAAGTAATAAAAATGCAAGTGCCTTTTCATTACTTGAAATAATCGTTTCAACTTGCTTTGGTTCACATCATTTGAATCAAATTTTGATTGAGTTACACATCTATGTGAACATTTTATTACATGGATCTTCATCACCATTCCATAGTAAGCATTGTTTGAGATGCATAAATCTTACTTTCTCTTTTTATTTCCTTCATTATTGTTCCATTATGTAAAGGCTACAAATGGCAAAAACAATTCTTCCTTTCCTTCCAAATTTCATCACTAACCCATTGTATGGAGGTTGAGAGTTTTTTCCTTTACATCTTATCTTGTTGCAAAGTGAAAATCTTATTTATAACTTCTAAGTATCTAAGTATTTCCCCTTTCATCATACCATTCACTTGGGAAAAGAAGTTTGTTTCATCTTGTTAAGTTAAGTTTTGACTTGTCATTTACTCTCTCTCCTTTAAACATGAAACTCACTCTTGGAGATTGGATTCTTCCATTTAACTCTTTTACCTTATGCCTAAGCTTATAACTAAAACACCAAAACTTAGAACCTTTTGAAGTAAGATAGCTCATTACAATGAATAAGATAGCTCATTAACATGATCCTGTGTTCAGCAAAAAGAAGCAATAAAAAAGGCATAATAAGATAACTAATGGGACTTAACCAATTACTGAGATACGAAAAATATCAACCTTGAAGAACTATGAAAGCATGCATTGCAAATAGCATTAGCAATTTGATCATCAAACCATACATTTCGTCGATGAAGATCACACAGTACAACAAGTGACCCCCTCGCCCTTAGTTATTCCCCTCCCTTCAAACAAGAAATTATACATCAGTTATTATAATACACAAAATTAAGAAAAATCAGCAAAAATAGAGTATATATGACATCACACACCTATAGTAATGAGAAAAGAACATTTTTAAGCTTCCTATTTTTTTGCTTTATTTCTATGTTTTTTGTTCATGTGTCAAATGCAGTGCACTACATAAAAATGCAAATTTTTTGAGGTTTCGATCACCAACGATCTAAAGGTCCATAAATAATTCAAGAGGCACATCCAACTCAAAAGTCTTGCTATAAAAATAAGCAAAACATAATTAAAATCATAAACTTTCAAAACAAATGAGAAAAATCAATAACATGCTTGAGAACTTTAATTTCTATATAATCATTGGAACAACATACCTCTTGCAATACTAAATAATATTATGAAAAAAATTTCCATTCTGGTTGTTTTAAGATCATTTGGTTTAAGCCCCTTAACTTTCATTGCTTTCATGTAGGCATTTGAAGTTGGTAAAATATTTTACATAGGACATTTCTCTTAGCTTATAGTATACACTTAAAAACCACACTTATCCATCTCTCCTTCCCAATTCTTTCAGTTGACCTCTTCTTTCCATTTTTCCTACATGCCACCCAACAATCTATTTTTATGACTTGTCCCTCTCCATTGTCCTCAAGGTAGCCAAAGCATGGCAATGTTTATCCAAAATTGTGTTAAATCTAATGCTTAGGACTTCCTAGAAGCAATGCCTTATATTGTCGTAATATACCAACAGATTAACAAAGATGGTTATATTAACAATGAGTTAATTGAAAAAAGTAAGGATTCCTACAACATCAAGGATGGATACGTATAACGAAATAATTTCAAGAAGCTAGCATTAAATGACAAATTTGACTAGGTTAATTGGCATCATGATACATAAGAAGATAAACGTTACTATTGTTCAACAAACTAGGCACATTGTCAGAAAACCAAGGTATTACCAATTTTAGGATTCAAACTTCAATACTGAAGTAAGAATTGAAATAGAAATGGGTTGGTACAATTCTGGATAATTTTATGAAAGATAATATAATGAATATTTATTATGAGATTAAAGAGCATAATGAAGAACATAAAATGATTGTAACAGTCTCTTATTATTACCTCAAGGAAAAAACATTTTCTTAATTCTACAAGGGAATCATCATGAATTCAAATTAATTATTTATTATAATATTTCCCTCACATGCTAAAAAAGGCATTAGAAAAGGAAAAAGAAGAAGCTAACATTGCAATTGAAATTATGAAAAACATGTATAAAAAACAAATGATGAGTGCATAAGGAGGCCTTATATTGATAAGGTATTAGAAAAGAATAAAAAGAAATTAAAATTGCATATATTAAAAATAATTTTGCACGCCTACGGAGAATATATAAAGATTTCTTAATTACAATTGAATTTTACTATGGCTATGCTTTAAGTCATTGGATGTGTTCGTAAACTTAATTTCAAGAATGTTTTCTACCTGTGCACCAAAACCATCAAAAATATTTTGAAAATTTCTCACAACTCCCATTTTTGCACAAAAAAAGATAATGCTTCGTTAGTACTTTTGCACTTCTCCTTTCATCAAACTTTCTGACAACATAAGAAATGAAAGAAAGCTTCAATTTTACACTAACTATTGATGTAATTATAAAATTCAAGATAAACTATTAATGTACATTTTGCTTATAATTTAATGCCAATTGATAAGACTAAGCAAAGAGATAAAACGAAGCTAAGACTAAGCAAATAGATAAAACAAAACTGAGTCTATAAACAATGACTCTAAAGTTTAGATGGTATCGCATTTTTAGTTCTTATAATTAATATATGGAATTAATATTTAGAAAAATATTTCTAAAAACATATTGATTGTAATAGTGATCCTAAACAAAAGGAACAATACAAAATTTACTTATTTTGAGCCTATACTTCAAAATGATAGAGAAATTAACAAAAAAATGTCGTTAATATGATCCAAGCATTGAACAAATAAGATGAAAATAAAAAATACTTCAGAGTGTTGTGTAATCAAAATATCAAACTCAAGAATAAAAGGAAATTTATAAGAATACATGGTATCAAATGTCAATGTGTGAATACAAACACACAAATAGAATAATTGCTATGGAGATAAAGCTTTTAAGTTTGAAGAGTAACTTACTATAAAGAAGAAAGTTGACATTCTACCAATTGAAGATAATTCTAAAGAAAATCAATCTAGATGGTTTGGTTATATTAAGAAGTTCACTTTGTGATTCTATAAGAGAAGTTGATTATTGAAATCTTTCCTATAAAAAAGGAAAAACCATAAAAAAAAATGACTATTGACTATTGGAAATGACTTTAACAACTTTGGATTCAGAAGAAAGCAGTTAATGAATATAAGGAATAGCATCTTAAAATCAATGTATCTGACCTCACTTGATGTGTTAAAGGACTATTCTCATAATTATAATAACAGAATGTGAATTTTGTGTTGGCAGCCTAAACCTTTTTAATACAAGAATCTAGCAAAAGAAATATACAACCTCACAAGAAACAATTAAGATTCTATATTTAAGAAATCATGAGAAAAAAGCACCTGTTTTGTTCTTTTTATAGGGAAATCAAACTTTTACCTTGATCAACAACTAGAAAGGCCTAATCAAGTCTAACAACTTATCAACAATTACAATTTTCTCTTCAAGCTCAATAAAGTGAAAGTTTCCCATTTTATTCAATGCCTTGTTCAAAAAATTACTTTAATCAGTACAAACAAAAGATATTTCCACCCATTAAAATGCTGAATAGATATATGTTGAATAATGGTGGCCCTCCTAATAGCATGGCTTCTCTCATGTTCCTGCTTTCCGACTGGTCGGTGATCTTCCTTCTCTAATTTAAGAAACTTGGCAAGTGGAGTTTGCTTCTTGCCCAGCTCATTCTCAGAATAAGGAGAAGATTATGACGTGAAAGAAGATGGCGGCCTTCGAGATGCCACAACTCAACGTGATCACCAACTGCTTTAGGAATGTTGCAGCACAGCCAAAGGAACATGCATCACCAAACAATTTGAAGAACAAGAGGATAAACAAATGGGCATGCAGAATAGAATCCAAGCTTAGACGACCCATTAGAGCATTTCTGGAGGCAACGGTATTGTTCCTGAGCAGGACCAGTGGATTTTCATCCTGCACTTCGTATTCGTAGAAGTTAGTAAAGGCAACTCAACATCTTCTAGAGCTCGTCACTGCACTTGCTCAGAAACTCTTACAAATATCGTGGGGGCAGTTCAATGATAAGGCAGGGCTCGCTATAATTAGGCAAGTCGATGCCCCATTGTGGGTTTTCCCTGCATTCCTTAATTTGACACAAGGCTTGTCAGTCGATCAGCAAGTTCTTGTGTAGCACATTGCGACACAGCTATGCTACACCTGGAAGCCCCAGGAGCTTCACCCGTTGCATCATCGTGATGAACCGCAACCACAGTCTAAGGGCTTAAGAGTGCAGAAGAGCACTTGGCATGAGATGCAGGCATGCAAGTTCCTGTTCGACTATATGTTGTATTTGGTGTTGATGCGACCAGAAATAATGGCAACCATGGAACGAGCGATGCTGCTGTTTCACTAGAACGCTTGTTGTGACATGGCAAAGTTCATCCGACTGCATGAAGAGAATTTGACGTCTATTGTGAACAGCGATGATAAGGTTGGGGGGAAGCATGCAGGCTGATGCTGACTGAACCTATAGAATGGTTCACATAAACATCTTGGTTTTTGATAGCGCGAGTGCTTGAGCACTTGATTCTTGTGCTTGGCGGGAACAAAGGTGGCAGGTGATCACATCGGACGGGGTGGAGCTTTTGATGCAAGGGGTGAAGACTATTCAAGCAAGCATGCACGCTTTCCTTCCCCTAAACAGCTTACCACCTTGCCTTTGCTGCTTTTTTAAATCTTGACGAGAACGGCTGCTCTTGCTCTTTTGGCAGCCAACGGCATCGCCTTCGAGTGCCACTTCTACCTGTTGCTTAGCCTACCAGTCTGGTTAAACAATAATAGCTACTTATCTCAAGCTGAACCAGGTAAAAATAAGCTTTGAAGTAGCAAAATCTCGTACCAAACAAAAAAACATGATGCTCTTGCAATTAAAAATTGCAAATGTAACTATGACATAACCTTTTTTTTTACAGTAGTTTTAGCCTTGTACTTTTCTCTATCCCCTCTTCCTGTTCGAATGAGAGCTACTCTCTCTTGCTTGCTAAGCTTGCTCCTGACATGCGCCTAAGCGCAACACATGATTATCATTTGTTAACCAATGAAGCAAGGAAAGTCGCTCATGAATTAGGGCTCTATATGATGTTTTATTTTCAGGAATTATACGTCTTCAGCTAATCTAATCAGCTATATTCTTGGCAAAGATGGTGACCAAAGTTTGACTATAGTTTCTAAATTCAATTATAAACTACAATCTTAGCCAAGCTAAGAATACAAATATTGTGATAATAAAATATCAAAATTAAAATAAATGACCAACTAAATCTTGTTAAACTAATGATGTAACCCAAGATGAATGAATGATCAAATGATCTATTCTTAACAAGATATTTCATTTTATTTAATAATGAGATTGGATGGTCCAATCAATTTCTAAGCTCGAGACATGAATGCTTCTTTATTTTCTTCATACACTTGTAGGACTAACTATATGGCTTCACTTCTCTAGACAAGATCAACATTAACATCATCAGGCCATTAAAAGCCTCGAAATATGCATGATTAATACACATTGAGAAGTGAAATCAAAAGGGCCATCAAACCAATAGAAGGCAACCATGTTAGAGAATTACCTCAAGTTTAACGGGGTTCACACGTTTTGCACTCAGCTGCTCAGAAGATGGAATTTCGAAAGTTGCTACTGTATAGCCTTTATCCTTTCTTAATAGACCATGTTGAGACAAGGCCTTCTTCGCCTCTTCATTTACCTAATAAACATTTGAATATGATTTCTCAAGTTAAACTTCTAGTCAAGTCATGAAGACCCTGCATATAACTTATGCTCATTTATTTGATAACAACGAAGGCTACCTTCAATTTAAAAGCTTGGTCAAGAACATCTGCATGAACAACATAATCTTTGCAGAAGCCATGCTATCAATAAATGCATGATAATCGATGAGTTGCTAAGAAAATTTAATATAGAAGATAAAAGATAAAGTCTACCTTCAGTTCTTTGATACGTTGGAAAACTTCATTAGAGAGAATACCATCAGCTTCATTAGTTGAAACTTCAGCAGCCTTGATTACAATTCTTTTAAGAGAATATGGACGTGCATCAAAAGCATTCAGACATTCAACCTCTTCTTTCCATTTGACGGATCTTTCCCATCGTTAGCGTCTTCATCTTGCCCATCAATAGGTATGGCTTGCACTTCTATTTCTTCATTCAATTCTTCAATGTCACAAACATTAGCCAATTCCCTATCATCTGAACCTTCTTCATCACTATCATTCCTGCAGGCATCATCTTCCAAACCATCAGTAGCACTAGAATGTCCACTTCTAGGGAAAAATTCATTGTCACACTCTCCATAATTTTCTACAAATCCTCATCTTCTTCATATGCAACTCTTGCATAGATATCACTGTCAACTGGCAAGGAATCATTTTCTGCTTCAAAACCATAAGCAGCCATTTCATCCTCAAAACTACTATATAAAGGCAAATCATCATCTTATTTAAGTAACTCAACACCGGGCACGTCTTTGGCAACACTCACTTCTCTAAATGCTTTTGGTCTGGCTCTTGAATCAATGGGATGACCTCGGTCATTCTTGACCAAAAATGAAGGGCATATCTATAGAAATCAAAAAGGAAAATTGAATTTTTTTTCAAATATAGCAAATTGTTCATTCTTTTTTCATTGCATCATTAAGGATGTCGTAAAAAATTCGCAAAGGCAAAAACATACCACTCTTAATAATGTGATCAAGGAGCACGCAGCAATTGAAACAACTTTCTCATGCAACTTTTTGTACAAGACCAAGTCTTGAAGAAGGTCTTCATTCATCAACTAAGTCACAATGATAAAAAAACAAAAAGTTATTATTTACCTATGAAATGAAATAATTTAAGAAAAAATGATGGTAACTGCTCCTTTCATGTTGTATTAAAAAAAATAAAGGAATCCAAATATTCTTATGTTGCTATGAAGAGCAAGAATGAAAGAGCAATAGCTCAGTTTAGGCTGTATATAATACAAATAAATCTTTCTTCCTAGGTCTTGATCACCTAGAAAATTTTTTTCAGTGTCGATTAGAAATTCTATATCAGAATTACAAACTGAAAAAAGTTCATAAATTACCACTAATATGCAAATATGAAGGGAAATCATCCTATAAAGAGACAAGGATTCATGATGTAACAGAGGTGCTTGAGTAAATATATAGGGCACAGGTTCCATAATGCATTAGTACCAACTATCTCTCTATCATGCATTTTAACCATATTACAAATCCTTTCCTTTGAATGCTTGTTTAACGTATGCAGGCACTTAAATCTGATTAATGACATAACTATTGGAATATTCTATCAAGAATGTAACCCTCACATATATTTCCATCTTTTTAAAGGTGTAATTCATGAAAAATTGCAGTATTTATTACTATATTGTAATGTGCACTAGCTAGTCTTTTACATATGCTGCTACTTCTCGAAAAGTGCATTTGGTAGCATCCAAGCCACATTAATTAAATATGTTTCCATATTTTGGTATTATTGGAAGGTAATTGGATAAAATGCAAGGGCATTATATGATAGTCTAAATTATTTAATTATAAAATACATTTTTATTTGTGTATTTAATGTTGAATGTAAACTGTATAGATCCAACACTATGAAATCAATATATTTTGATGCATCTCAAAAAAAATATCATGTGGCTAATAGCTAGATTTGCAACTTGGGCAAACTTTTGATAAAATCTTAAAGTGAGATATCTACCAATACATTATTTGTGATTTTTTTAAATCTTTTAAATTTTTTTATAAATTTTTAAAAAGAAAATTAAAACATTATTTTATATAATCCTCTTTATTATTATAAAAAGAATAAGCTTACCCTCCCCAATGCTTTTTAGCTATGCTCTACGCATGAGGTGGTCTGAGAAAAAAAGAAGAGCTTGGGAGAAAAGAAAAGCATAATAGCTTGTGCTTGGGTCTGGAAGGCTGTAATAATATAATCGAGTACTAACAAAGAGATGAGGATTAAAGAAGATTTATTGGGGTGCGTTACGAGCAATAATGTAATCCATCTTAAAATTAAGTTCCACACTGAAGCTAAACTATATTCAACAATGAACAATATTAACCCCAAAATATATGTATGCACATAGAAGAAAAATGCTAAGATGAACAATAGCATTACACCCAATAGGATAGAAGTAGAAATGACAGCATGCTTGAAAACTGAAGTTTAACATCTAAATTTCTACAATGAATTACAAAGTTCAAATTTTATCAATCAAGTTAAGCAAAGTAAACTAAACTAATAAAAAATAAAAAAAGTAAAATACAATGAAAAATTAAAGAAAAGGTCAAAACCTTAACATGGCATGCCTGGACCCCCCACAGCAAGCAAATTGGTCACTTCACACCGATGGGGCCATCAAGATAATTACATTCATTCATTAATTGATGTTTTATAGTTCATATAATGAATAATCATCAAGGACAAATAGTCATCATAAATGTAATAAAATACCTAAACGTATCTTTGAAGGAATGGATAGAAGTTTAACAAGACAAGGCAGTGCAATCCAATAGTTCTAGCAATTACTTTCAACATCATCATTCTAACTTGAAAGAGCCAAGTATTGCTGAACTTGTTAAATGGTCTATGTAGATGTTCATCATAAAAAGAAACTTGTACATATGACAAGCATAGAAAACAAAATATAGAATTATTTTATGTGCGATTGAAATAGTAAGATACCATTAAACAAGAGCTTCATAAACAATTTTAAAATGATTTACCAAGCAGGGTGATGAATAAAAATGCAATGGATACAAATGAAATTCATTTTTTAAAATTAGCTCATATATATATAAAAAAAAATAGATATTTCACCATACATCCAACAGGTTATTCTCTACAGCTTACAAGCAAAAATTGGGTAGATACTTCAATAAAAAACAAGAATTTGTATTACTAATTGACAGAAATCAGTATCAAATTTTAAAAACAACAAATCTTAAAGCCCTCGTCATGCTATTCATGTTATTAAATATCCACACAAACACAAAAACCCTTCAAATTATAGCAAATTCCATCACCAGTAAAGGTACAAATTTATCAAGGAAATACCAAACTGGTAAATGGAGAGTTTTACCTGAATCGCAAATTGTCTAGAAATTAAATTTAGTCCATCCATAACTAAACATAGCTCCACCAGCAAATACAATTAATGGAATCCAAAACAAAACCTATAATTCTTAGTATTATCATCTACTATAAATGACTCACTGCATTCATATCAAGATAGAAGTCACTTCAGGAAGGGAAATGAAATGTAATAGGCTACCATGTACTCAAGGAATTAGAATTCGCATTAAATTGAGATTAGAATTTTCCTTCAATCAGAACTCTTAAAAAATGGTGCAGCGGGAAAAATGCACACCTCAGTCCAACATATTTGACAACGATATTCTATACCAGCCCTAAGACATTATCCACTTTACAATTCAATCTCTGAGAAGCCAAAAGAAGAATCAAAATGAATATGCAAAGAAGTACGATTCTAGTCTTAGAAAGCAATTAATTTGACAATTGCCTTTAGTGACCATAAGCTTCAAACCAAATTTCAACAATTTTCAAAAAAGATTTTTTAAAATTAAAAGGATCATAAAAGGAAGCGCTAGCTTCTGCTCAATAGAGCATGACCTTGAAATTAGACCATTTTGTTCAAAAAAAATATGAATTCAACAATAGGAATACTTAACTTATTTTACTTGAAAGACTAATATATTATGCTTTATGTGGCATTAAACTCGCTCGGCCAAAAAAAGGACCCATTTTAAAGCTTTTCATAGATTGGTTAGCATGTTTACAAATGCCAAAAACTCCAACGATATTTAAATATACTAGATAATATTGTACAATTAAAAATTTTCAAACTAAGGAGTTTTTAACAATACAGATGAACAATAAATCCAATTGAATGTTCCTCATTCAATCTTTAGTTATATGTACAATAATGACCCCCAACACACCCATGCAAACAATCTGGAGTCTCAAAAAGAAGTTTAAAAAAAGCCAAAAAAATGATAAGGCAAGAATGAAAAAGGGAAAATCTAAGAGAACCAAAAAAACTACCTTCAAACTATAGGTATTACCATTCAACCACGGGAAAGCCGACATCATTAACAATAAGGAGAAAACACCATTATGGAAGCAATCACGACCAAGCTATATTAATCTAATTATCTGATGGGTGCTTGCAAACAAAAGACAAAATATCTTCATGGAGAGCGACGAAAAAGATAACCACCTCAAATCGTTCATTGCATACAAGAAGACGAGAGAAGAGCTTCTCAACAAAGCCCTGTGGAGTTAGACAAAGTATGAATTATGGCTTGGAACAAGAATTTTAAAAAAAAAAAGCAGGATTTCAATTCAAGGTTTATTAACCTGTGCATCTTTAAGATGAATAAGAGGAGAGTAGGAGTGTGCTACTCCATTTTTTCATGATTGACGTTGCTACCTTTTCAAACAGCAAACAACACGTTGCAATTTTGCCATTTTCTTTTTCTTGCTCAATGTAGTGCCCTTCTATTGTGCTTAAATATGTACAAAGATATCACTATTAGAAAAATATTTAGGAATTCAAGTACCTAACCCAATTCTACAGCAATGATCATACGGAATATGCATTAATCAATCAAAGTGTTCCATAAGTTAACCTTTTCCTTACAATACAATTACCATCACCTGCATTTTTGTAATCACATAGAATATAGGTAAAAGAAAACAAAATCCTAGAAAAACTTTAGAGACTATCGAAAACTTACCTTTCAGTGGAAATAACACGTCTTTTTCAATTTAACAGCATAACCTTTAGTTAAAACAAAATGTAAACTCATGCACAAAGTTTAGTAGAACAGAGTGAGCAACATGAAAATCTACATATGGGATTGATGCAAAAGAGAAAATTAAGAAGATACATATCAAAGTTCTGATGACCAATTTCTTTGAAATACTTTTGGTAATCTTATATCACCCAACCAAATTATAGAGGCCATCTGTGAATATTTTTTTACTTAGGTATAATGATGACATTTAAAAATTCCAGAATTTATGCATATCAACTTCTCCACCTCCAAGTGACTAGGTTATTCTTTACGATGAATGAGCATTGCCGCAAAAAACTGCTCTTCTAAATACACTAGGGAAAAAATATCAGAATAATATAGCAAATCAACAAGTAAGAAAACCTTTTCCAATATGACATTCCTTTCGAACATGTGAAAAATAGACTGAAGCCTTTATACTAACTCAAGCTTGCCTTTACCAATGCACAAACTTTGAGTCAATGACTAGGCACAAAAACTAATCCCTAATCCTCAAGTCAAATTGAACAATATTAAAGAAGTTCACCCAATTTACCTAACTATAGGGGCCTAATAAGAATAACACTCTAGTTTTTAATTATTTAGGATTTTTGAAACATTAATAAAGAGCATTTATTAATCAAATGAAAGAATAACTTCCTAGAATAACAATTCTTGTACGTGGAAATCGACGTAAAACTTAAAAATTTAATAGTCAGTTGACACTTCTGCAACTAGAACATAAAGACTTTTACTTTATTGAATCAAGACTTGCACAACTATTCAATCCAAAATCGAAGACCTCATGCAAATATTTTGAAAGTCCCATCATCATCTCAAAGTTAAAGTGCAATATATGTCAATCTTTGTTTGCTAACCATTAACACCACAACATATCATGGACTCTAACACAATACCTAGATTATCATATGGAATAACAATGAAATCACATCATGCTTATTGCATCTTCATCATTCCACACAAGAAAGAGAAAAAAATAAATTGTAGACACCAACTTCATGCCTATAATAGCTTCCCTACTAAGAACGATTTGTGAATTTTGGATACATTCATCATCCTCCTCACTTGGGGCTTCACTATCATCATAATCAACACGTTCGAAACCAAGAAGGAAAGATAGTGTCGATACCATGACCCTGTGTTCGGCAAAAAGAATCAATAAAAAAGGCATAATAAGATCACTAATGGAACATAACTAATTGCAGAGATAAGGAAAATATCAACCTTCAAAAATTGTAAAAGCATGCATTGCAAATTGCATTAGCAGTTCGATCATCAAACCCTACTTTTCGTCGATGAAGATCACACAGTACAACAAGTGACCTCCTCGCCCTTAGTTCTTCCTCTCCTTTCAAACAAGAAATCATACATCAGTTATTATAATCAACAAAATTAAGAAAAATTAGCAAAAATATAGTATATATGACATCACACACATGTAACAACGAGATAAAAATATTTTGAAGCTTCCTATTTTTTTACTTCATTTCTTTGTTTTTTGTTCATGTGCCAAATATTGCACACAATATAAGAAAATGCAAGTTTTCTAAGGTTCCAATCACCAACGATCTGAAGGTCCATATATAATTCAAGAGGCACACCAACCTCAACAATCTGCCTATACAAATGAGCAAAACATAATTAAAAGCATTAACTTTCAAAACAAACAAGAAAAATCAATAACATGCCAGAGAATTTCAATTTCTATAGAATCATTGAACAACATACCACTTGCAATACTAAATAATATTATAAAAAAAATTCCATTTTGATTGTTTTAGGAGCATTTAGTTTAAGCCCATAAACTTTCATTGCCTTCATCTAGGCATTTGAAGTTGGTAAAATATTTCACGTAAGCCATTTCTATTAGCTTATAGTATACCCTTAAAAACCCCACATATCCATCTCTCCTTCCTAATTCTTTCAGTTGACCTCTAGGAAACTCTACGGTGTATCTTTCCATTTATCCCGGATGCCTCCCAACCATCTATTTCTATGACTTGTCCCTCTCCATTGTCCTCAAGGTAGCCAAACCATGGCAATGTATGTCCAAAATTGTGTTAAATCTAATGCATAGGACTTCTTAGAAGCAATGTGTTATATTGTCTAAATATACTATCAGATTAACAAAGATGGTTATATTAACAATGAGTCAATTAAAAAAAAGTAAGGATTCCTACAACATCATGGATAGATACATATAAAGAAATAATTTCAAGAAGCTAGAATTAAATAAAAAATTTGACTAAGTTAATTAACATCATGATTCATAAGAAGATAAACATTACTATTGTTCAACAAACTAGGCATATTATCAGAAAACCAAGATATTACCAATTTTAGGATTCAAACTTCAATACTCAAGTAAGAATTGAAATAGAAATGGGTTAGTACAATTTTGGATAAGTCTATGAAAGGTAATATAATGAATGTTTATTATGAGATTAAAGAGTTTAATGAAGAACATAAAATAATTGTAACAGTTTCTTATTATTCTTCTTTCATCAAACTTTCTAACAACATAAGAAATAAAAGATAGCTTCAATTTTACACTAATTATTGATGTAATAATAAAATTCAAGATAAACCATTAATATGAATTTTGCTAATAATTTAATACCTATTGATAAGACTAAGCAAAGAGATAAAACAAAACTGAGACTAAGCAAATAGGTAAAACAAAACTGAGTCTATAAAAAATGACTCTAAAGTTTAAATGGTATCGCATTTTTAGTTCTTATAATAAATATATGGAATTAATATTTAGACAAATATTTCCAAAAACATATTTAGACAAATACCCAAACTACTTGGACTTATCCTTTTGCTCTACCTCTAGTTTCGGATCCTACTCCCTCTCAAGGATGGAATCCTTCAGTGGTCATGCTTGTTAGCTTAAAATCATTCTATGCTACTGAATTTTAGCCAACGTTAGAAAGTAATGCCTCTGGTGGCACGGTCAGACTACGCGTTGTGGGGCGGCCAGAGTGTGATCAGAAGCTAAGAAAGGACTCTGGTGGCACGGGCATGGCTTCTTTCGGGAGCGGCTCGCACGGTTGCTGTTTCTCGGCGCACGCACGGCCTCTCTTAGTGCGGCCACGGAGTCTACTCGGCGTTGTGTTTCTTTTGCTTGCTGCATCGCAGTTCTTTCGAATTTTCTTCGAATTTCAAGTTCGTCAGGATCCGGTGTTCCTTGTTTTTCCTTAATCTGTTCACGGCCTGAGGTATATCTCGTAAACACCTCTTCTAGGGTTTACTGTTCACTACAAATATGATGTTTCACAGGTTGAAGACGACATCTATGTTGGCCGCCTAATTTTGAACTAAAAATTTCAAAATTTTGTTTCGCGGTCTTGCTGGACTAATACTAAAAGATCTGTGCCTCGCGGGACATCTTACCGCACCCACAACTATTTTGTGCGAACGCGCACACGCTGTGAGCTCTCCGCTCGCAATTGCATGCCCCTGGATGTATTCTGGAATTCTGTATACTGTAAGCGTGAATTTGTGCCTTGGTGTGTAATAATACAGGGTTGGCGCGCAGCTGGTGCAGGTGGCCGGATCATCATCGTGTCATCATCTCGCTGTGCGCGCTGCTGAATTTGCTACGGGAGTGTTTGCTGCTGCTTGGATTTACTGTTGAAATCAACTCGTTTATTTGGGCAATTGGCCTTGTAATCAATTGTAATAACACAGGGTGTGGCCGTGCTTGCTGTGCTGTGCTTATGCTTCTTATTGCTGCATCTTGCTATTCAATATTTGCTGCATATTGCTGTGTGTTTCGGAATTTGCTGAAGGTAGCCACTATTTTGTGGATTGAGTGTGTTCCATCTTGCTATTGGTGCCTTATTTCTCCCTTCTTCCGAGGATAGTCACTCCTATTTCCTTATAGCTGGGGCAAAGGCAACACATAGTAGTAAAAAGTTGAGGAATGGAGGTAGCTTTTCTCCAATTAATCACATGTGTGTCGAATCTGGGAAATCTTTTTCAAAAGACAATGGCAAAGAACTTGTGCTGGGGCACTTGGTTGATTTAGATTCATTTACTCATGATGATGTTGTCATGGCTGAATTGGGGGAATGCTCTTCAAATGTTGGCACATGCTCAGTCAATCTTTGAGTTGATGATGTATTTGTTGAATCTACCCTTGGTGATGGCGTAGCCTCTCAAAACTCACATGACTTGTGGCCTGAATCCATTGCACCTTTGTCTGATCCTGTGCTGAAATGCAATGTAGTTAACATTGTTGAAGCTGCAAATGTTGTTATTGACGCTGCGGACATAGCTGATCGTAATGTTACTGAGGTATCTCGGCAAACTAGAGGAATTACTCCTCAAGAACCGCATGTTGATGCTAAGGTGGGGGAAACCAGCAGGCTAATATTGGGGCCCGTGTCTCCTTTAGGGATGCACTCACAAACAATTTCACATCCAACGGTGGGGTCTCTTCATTTGTTGCCCCGGCATTGGTGGATATCAAGGAGAGGGTGGCTATGGTTAGTAATCAATTGGAAAATTGGGCTATTGTTATGTCCCAAGAGGGATGCATGAGACGAAAACATTTTCACAAACACGATTTGGTTGGAAAGGTATATGGTGACTCCCTTCCCTTCCCAGTAATTGATCGCATGCTCACCAGCTGTTGGGGTCACTTGAAGAACTTTAGGGTTCTTGAACTACTGCATAATTGCTTCTGTCTTCACTTTGAGTTAGTAGAGGAGAGAAATAAGGTATGGCTTGGAGGTCCATCGCAGGTGGCCGGTCATGCTATTGGGCTGGATATGCACACAGCGGATTTTACACCATCTTCTAGTACTACTATGTGTGCTCCTATATGGGTTCGTTTCTCGACTTTGCCGTTATTGTATTGGGATGTTGATAACATCATCAGGATTGCCATGAATATATGGGAACCAATTCTACTGGATGGTTGGACGGCACAACTAAGGAGGTCGGCATTTGCCCGTGTCTGCTTATGCATGGATTTAACTAAACCTCTAAAGCCTGGGATGTGGCTTTGTGGTGAACTTGGTCGGACTTTCCAACCCTTTGAATATGAAGGGTTGCCACGTATTTGCTTTGATTGTGGCTATGGTTGGCACACCTCAGAAAAGTGCCAAATGAGAGTTAGGAACGCGGGGCAAACACAACAAACAAAAACAAAGAATGACATAAGGCAAGCAAATGTTTCAAGGAACCAAATGGTGGCCACTTTAAGCACACAACTTGAAATTGCAAATGCTACAAGGATAAATGTTGGGGATGATGCACCCGTTAATGCCACCTCGTTGGGCACTAATGCGTGTGGTGGCCTTGTTTTTGCTAAAGCTACAGGAAATGCTAGGCCTGCTGACGCAAATGTTACAGGCGTGCGCAAGCCACCTTTTGGGTATGCGGCCTCTTTGGGTGCTTTTGCTACAGGCGAGCGCGCACCACCTTCTCAGTGCTCGTCGGATGCTATTGCTACAGTGTTACATGCGTCGTCTACTGAGCGCACGCGGACGCGTAATGCCGCTTCCATGGATGTGCGCGCGCCACCTTTAGAGCACAGTGCCATTGCTACAGGCGAGCGTGCGCGACCTTCAGTTATTGCTACAGTGGAGCGCGCGCCACTTCCTGATTGTGCTGCCATTGCCGTTGTAGCGTGCGCACCACCTGCTGCTCGTGCCACCCTTGACACGCATGAAGATGTTGTTGATGATATTGATGTGGTTCCCCACCATGTACCGAATAACTTGTCACCTTGGATGAAAGTTGAGGAGGAAATTCATGAGGCGTTGGGGCCATGGATGGTGGTCCAACCTAGAAAGTGCAGATTGGCTTCAAATAATCAAGGACCAAACCGCACCATAGGAGGCACTCAAATTGGCAGCTCCTATCACACGAACTCGGGAAGATGGAGAAGTAGGGGTAGGTCTACCATTAGAAGAAGGAGCTCTTCAACCGCAAGAGGAGGAGATCAGACTAGAGCAAGGTGGATCCCTAGGACTTGTGGGTCTTATGATGGTGACAGGGAACAATAGTCCACCATGAAGGTTTTGGACACGAATACCTCACGTCCATTTCATGAAGGTGATGATGTGAGGGCTTTGGTTGGCCCTCAGGTGGAGGTAGGAATTGGAAACAACACTAATGAATCACATGAGGCTCACATCTGACGCTAACGTCCTTTTGCTGCAATGCGTGGATTGTAGCATTTCTTTGTGGTGACTCATCAAGGATCCTTTTGACTTTATAGTGCATGCTTGGGCATGAAGAAGGGAGGGTCTGATCTTCTATTATTATCTGTCTACTAAGCCATGGTATGACTTTGAGAGTTTTCCCATTGGGTCGGCTACTTCGTTATTAATAGTTTCTATAAGACTAAGATTGCTGTTTGGAATATTTGGGGAATTAGAGATCGCAAATCACGTTGTTATCTTCAGAGATTCACTAGAGAGGCTAATAATTGTGTTGTTGCATTAGTTGAGACGAGAGTTGAAACCTTTGATAGGCGGTATGCTGATATTCTGTTGGGCAGGGATTGGAACTTTGCAGTGCAGCTGGCGAGAGGGAAGTCTGGGGGTATTGTTGTCCTCTAGAGACAGGATTTTGACTTGAGTGTTACCAGAACATCTACACACGTTGTGGTGATGGATGTGGAGCTTTGCCGTGGCATGCATATTAGGTGTTGTGTTGTTTACTCCCCAAAAGATTCTTATAATCGTAGGGGCATTTGGCAAATCCTTAGGGAGGAGTCTACGCAGGATGGCCCTATGATGGTCTTGGGGGATTTCAACATTGTCTTGTCACAGGATGAGAAAAAAAGGGGGGAAGTCGTTTAGCTGTGGTCTGGGGTAGTAGGAATTCCCTGAAGTAATGCAGGAGCTTTGTCTTGTTGACCTTGGCTTTGTGGAGAACAGATACACGTGGTTCAATGACAGGAAGGAAAGCGCAAGAATCTGGGAAAGGCTTGATCGAGCACTCATTAATTCGAGAGGATTATGTTTTTTCTCCTCCTTGTCTGTTACACATCTGGCACATATTGGTTCAGATCTTTGCCCCCTTGTGGTGGTTGTTGATGGTAGATCTACCACACCGGCCCAACCAAGGTATAGATTTGAAAGTATTTGGCTCGATAACCCTAATTCTACTGGCATTGTGAAGGATGTTTGGAGGAGGAAGGCAAATGGTGACAGAATGTCCTCCCTTACTACGAAATTCCGAAGATGCATGGTGGCATTACACAGATGGAGTAAGAGGGATATGGGGAACATAACAGAAGGGAACAGAGATAGGGGAAGATTGATCACCAAACAGCAAAATAAGGAGTCCAATGTTGGGCTCACGGAGGAGGAACATATTCACTTGGGGAACCTTATTATGGAGTTCAATAGGGGGTGTGCTTTAGAGGAAAAATGGTGGTGGCAACGGGCAAAACTTAATTGCACTTGTCTTGTGGATAGAAATTCTAGATTCTTCCATGCTGCTGCAACTTCTAGATGGAGGAATAACTTGATTACTAAGCTGAAGAACGAGGATGGGAGCGAGTTAGACACCTCGGGGTTGATTGGTGAAGCACTTATGCAGTACTTTGGAGTCAAGTGGGGGAGTGAACTTGACGCATTACCTTCTTTATGTCACATTCACATGCTTGTATCAGCTTTAAGCAACATTCTAGCCTTGTTTGTGATGTTTCTATGGAGGAGATCTCGACTGCCATTCGGTCATGCAGGAGAAATAAGGCACCTGGTGTAGATGGGATTACCTCTGAGTTTATAGTAGGCTACTGGGATATCATGTAGGAGGACATTATCCAGGCTGTGTATTGTTTCTTTAGAGATCGTCGCATGCCATGTTCTTGGAAGGACACCTTGGTGATCCTTATCCCAAAAAGACAGGGGGCATGTAGACCGGAGCATTATAGGCCCATCAGCTTGTGTAACCTTATTTATAAAATCGTGGCACGAATTTTGGTTAACAGATTGAAGGCTGTTCTCCCTTCCATTATTGCTTCTGAGCAGGGTGTTTTTGTTCCTGGGAGAACTATTTCTGATAACATCTTCATTGCCCAGGAGATGGCGGTACGGATGCATTCTTCTTCTTCAAAGGCTGGCTTGATGGCTATTAAGCTAGATTTGGAACAGGCTTATGATAGTGTCAGATGGGACTTTGTTGTGGGGATGATGTTCCTCATGGGATTTTCGTTGACTTGGATTGATTGGGTGAGGGCCTGCATTGAGGTTCCTCGCTTTGGGGTTCTTCTCAATGGTGTGAAGCTCCTGTGGATTCAGGCTACGAGAGGCTTACGCCAAGGTGTCCCCTCTGCCCTTATTTATTTACTATTGTGATGGAGTTCTTCTCCATGGTGGCCCATAAGTATGCAGAGAGGACTTTACTTGGATTTCGGTGTTCTACAAATGCTCCTGTTGTTTCCCATCTCTTATATGCTGATGATATTATTTTGCATGCTATGGTTTCTCATGATTCTGTTAGGGTTGTTAAGAAACTTATTTCTCATTTTACAAAGCACACTGGCCTGAAGGTTAATTTGGCAAAGTCCTCTCTTTACTTTAGTAGAGGAATGAGGGAGAAAAGGATGCACACCATGGCTCGAAAACTGATGATTCCGAGAGGCACGAAACTCTTTTACTTAGGGGTCCCTATTTCGGCTACTCTCCTCCATAAAAGGGGACTTCAACTATATCATTCAGAAGATTGAGGATCAGATAGCGAAGTCGAGTGTTAAGCACCTCTCCTTAGCTAGCAGGGTTGTGATGATTAAGGCTGTGCTTGGGGCTATTCCCAACTTTGTGCTAAGTAACTGTGTTGTTCCCTTGGGGACTTTGGAGGCGATTGAGAGATGTAAGAGGACTTTTCTCTGGTGTAGTGCGAACCATCACCACTCCATTCATTATGCTGATTGGGACACTGTCTCTCTCCCAAAAGATTTGGGAGGTTTGGGCCTTGTCCGCCTTCGTCTATGGAAGCACGCATTGATTATGAAGCATTGTAGGAGACTACTCTATCGTGAGGAATGCTTATGGGTTGACATTATGAGGAGGAAGTACCCGTTTGGTAACAACTTATGCCGGGCAACCCGGGGTGCCTCTAGTGCTTGCCTGCTTATTATGGATTCTCTCCCTTTTGCTATTCAGGGTTTTGTTAGGCAGATTGATGATGGTAGTGTTATTGATTTTTTTGAGGATAACTGGCAGGATTTTCTCCTCATTAGGTGGTGGCCCACATATATTAATATGGAGGCCATCTGGTTGAGTTCAGTTCTAGATTGTATGATTGAGAGGGGATGCTGGGACCTTAACACCATCTCTACCTGGGCTGGCACTCACCTTTGTGATCGGATCTACCGCCTCCTGTGGAAGCATTATGGTGCTCTGGATGAGCTTGTTCAGGCCACTACTGGCTCGAGCTATGTCTCTTGTTTGTTATTCTATAGGGAGATTATTCTTCATACCCATGGGGACCTTTAGAGGAATCACTTTGCTTGGGTTTGGGAGCTGAGGACTACGCTGAGAGTGTGCACATTCATTTGGAGGATTGCGAGGGATCTTATTCCAACAGCTACTTGGTGTGCTAGGAGACATCTGAATAGTGTTGACTCTTGCATTTGGGGTTGTGAGGTGGCTGAAACCCTTTATCATGTGTTTTGGAATTGTAAGGAGGTGTAGTTCATTTCGTCTGACTCTATGCTTGGAGTTTCTGCTGCTGCACTTGGTTTGGTCCAGGGTATGTGTTTGACTGATTCTGAGAATACATTCGCCCATATTTTCTCGGCTATGGGTTGGCGTGGTGCTCGGAGGGAGGATCGGGCTCATCATCTGGCTGTGGTGTCCACGGCCATGTACTATATTTGGGCTAACTATAATTTGAAATAGCATAAGGAGCCCACTTTCAGTCATAACATCCTTATCCACAAGATTAAGTTTGAGGTTGCTGCCACTGCTTCACACCGTTCTTACTCTTCATCCTTGTCCAGTAGGAAGCCCTAATCTTTGGGTCACTTAACCTCTACTTGGCTTCCTCCCCCCATGGGATGGCTTATTCTCAATTGTGATGCAGCTGTTTCTGGCAAAACTGTAGGGATTGGTATGATTGCCAGAGATCATCTTGGCCAACCTCTCTTTACTATGGGGAGTCCTTTATATTTCACTCTAGCAACACTTTGGAGGTTCATGCGTTATTGGAAGCCCTTGCTATGGTTAAGACGAAGCTTCAGAGCTTTATGGCCATTGAGTTTCAGTCTGACTCGATTACTGCTATCCAGGAGGTCACTCATATGCTCCATCGCCCTACGGACTACAATATCTTTTCTGATGCCCTTCATTATGCTAGAAGCAGACTGACTACACGGTTTTCACACATCCTTCGTGAGGGCAATGCCCCTGCTGATTGGGTCGCCAAGAGGGCCTATTTTGATGACTTTCATTGGGAAAGGGGTATGCCCCTACCCGAAACACTTAAAAAGCTGTTATTTGCTGACTTTGTTTTTGAGCCCCCATAATTGGGAATGACTTGTAGGCTTCGGCCAATGTTTGAATTAGAAAAAAATATTGATTGTAATAGTGATCATAAACAAAAGGAACAATACACAATTTACTTATTTTGAGCCTATACTTCAAAATGATAGAGAAATTAACAAAAATTGTCATTAATATGATCCAAGTATTGAACAAATAAGATGAAAATAAAACATACTTCAGAGTGTTGTGTAATCAAAATATCACACTCAAGAACAAAAGGAAATTTATAAGATTACATGGTATCAAATGTCAATGTGTGAGTACAAACACACAAATAGAATAATTGCTACAAAGATAAAGCTTTTAAGTTTGAAGAGTAACTTATTATAAAGGAGAAAGTTGACATTCTACTAATTGAAGACAATTCTAAAGAAAATCAATCTAGATGGTTTGGTTAAATTAAGAAGTTCACTTTGTGATTCTATAAGAGAAGTAGATTACTAAAATCTTTCTTATAAAAAAGGAAAAAATAGAGAACAAAAAAATGACTATTGACTATTGGAAATGGCTTTAACAACTTTGGATCTATAAGAAAAGCAGTTAATGAAAAGAAATAATAGCATCATAGAATAAATATATCTGACCTCACTTGATTTGTTAAGGGGCTGTTCTTGTAATTATAATAACGGAATATGAACTTAGTGTTGGTAGCCTAAACCTTTTTAATATAAAAATCTAGTGAAAGAAATATACAGCTTTACAAGAAATAGTAAAGATTTTATATTTAAGAAATCATGAGAAAAAAGCACCTATTTTGTTCTTTGTTGAGGGAAATCAAACTTTTACCTTGATCAACAATTAGAAAGGCATAATGAAGTCTAACAACTTATCAAAATTTATAATCTTCTCGTAAAGCTCAATAAAGTGGAAGTTTCCCATTTTCTCCAATGCCCAGTTAAAGATATAACTTTAATCAGTACAAACAAAAGATATTTCCACCCATTAAAATGCTGAACTAAAATATGTTGAATAATTGTGGCCCTCCAAATTTAAGTGTACTGAACATTATAACAGATTCGTCCAAAAATAAAATATTATAACAAACCTTCTTATTGACAAGGAGGATGATGGCTTGTGCTGGATTGGAAAGAAGGGAAGACGGGAGGGTCCGAACCTCGGATTGAAGGAGATGAGAGACTAATGAGTAAATTCAGCGAGGCGTCGGGGATAGTGTGGGGTCATGTGCGCTAGGAACATCGTGAGGTCATCGAGATCCTTCGAGACTATAAGGTCCGACGACGAACTAAGCACGGATTCTTGAAGGAAGAGATGTAGGGACGATTCGAAGTGGCGGTAGATAAGGAGAAGCTCTGCATTGCATCCTTCTGGGTCCAATAAACACACCTTTATTGATAATATTTTTTACAATTTTAAGGTGCATAAATGTGCATCACAAATTTTTGTTATCAATTTATAATATAATTATATGATAAATAATAGAGATGTAAAATTTGAGAACCTTTATTGATCATACCAACAGCTTGAGGTTGGATAATCAAGTCTTAGTTGCCATCGCTTACAATTCTATCGCCGAAGGAGATAATACACATGATCATGCATCTCATACCCATGTCTTGTGCATTAATCATTAACCACATTACCTATAATGTTATTACCCTCAAGACAATGCTTCTGGTAATGTTGGCACCTAAGGAGGTAAGTGTAAAGTTTAACAATCCTTTTAACAATGTCTTGTGTCGCTACATGCAACACAACCACCAAGGAAATAAAAGAAGAAAATTAATATTTTGTTGTTCTTTGTCGATGCACAAACTCAAATAGGAAGTGACACTTAGGGTTTAATTGAAGGCAATAAATTTGGCTACTTGAAGAACAAGCATTTTTCTAAAGAGAAATAGAATTAAGTTTATTCCCCTTGTTTTTCTTGACCTCCTTTGTGATTCTTGCCAAGTTATTACTTAATTTTTTTTATAATTGCATTCAATAAGAATCTTGACTAAGTTTTTGTTGATTCCCTTGAATCTAAATTTTGTATTAACTTCTTTTAACATCATTTGTAAGAAACTAAATAAGTAAGCTAAAATGGAGATTAAGAATATATGATATTATTGTTTAAAAGAGAATCTCTCAAAAATTATGGTCAAGAATCAAGCAAAGATCCTTCCATTTCCACCTCATTAATTTGTAATCTTTCTCCTTCTTCCACCAACAATCATTGCCATTAATTTTAATAATAAATTAAATATTATACCAAATTCTTGCTTCTTCTACTTTAAAGGGACATATAAGGTAATTTAATAACTCTAGCAAGGTAGACAACACCAAACCCCTCTCTTCTAATGGAGAGCCACTTGAGGCACTTTGTATCACTCCTTGACATAATCAATATGCTTCTTTTTCACAAATCTTACATCTTTTACTCCTTCACAACATCATCTTATTGACACCACAACAATGATTTATGAATCAAAGCCTACCACCTCTCTAGTTAAATTTTTTTTGCTATAAACTTAATCTTAAATGTAACAACTCTCAAATCTCAAACGATGACAAATAGAAAAATTGTATATTCAAGTCAAAAAGATTGTGATGAAGTATTATTAAACTTAATGAAATTAATTTCTTAAAATAATTTATTTTTATATAAAAATATTAAAATATATTATTTTTATATAAAAATATTAAAAATATATTATTTTTATATGAAATTATTCAAATAACAATAAAGTACACATAATATATCATAAGTTCAAACTTAGTAAAAAATATATTATTTGAGTATATCTATAAATAGAACTCTTGGGAGACGAACTCAATGACATTGAGTTTGTAATTTTTAAAGATCTAAAAAGGTTCTTATAAATTATTAAAGATGCATGTATAAATATAATTATCAAAATAACATGTAAGATAGTTTTGAAATTTTAGAAATTTTGATTTATGTCAAATCTAATGAGTAGTTGATAGAATTATAAAAAATAAAATATAAAATTCATCATCTTAAATTTATAATTTTAAAAATTTTGGCTTAAGTTAAAACTAATTAGTGAGTAATAGATTTATAAATATATAAATATTAGATTTTGTTGGGGTATATATGTAATTTTTAGATATCATTATAGAACAATATTAAATAAAATGATATATTTTTGAATAATAGAATATTTAGATGTTTTATAAAGATGTCATGTTAAAACCCATGGGAATTAAATTTTCAAATTCTCAACAGTCATCGTACGGATAGGATAAAAATTGATTTTAAATGCCCTCACTTCCCAAGCTTAATTCAATAGTGAGCTTTGAGGAGTTCAGGTCATCACGACCTTGTTGTCTCGACTTATAAATAGGTCTAGTGGGCCAAATAGAAGCTGAGTTCAAGTGAACTTAAGTGCTCCAATGAACTTTTTCATATAAGAAAACTGAGAAGTAGAGTTGTGCCCTTAGAGGAGAGTTGCGAAGGTAGAGTCATCAATGATGTAACTATTTTAGAAAGACTAAGAAATGACGCAGGCTGGAAAACAGAGCAGGCAAATCGAAAGGAATGCAGAAAGTGAAAGTAGTTTTATTTTCTGCAATCAGTTGATCTCACCGAAGACACAAAATTGATGGATATTCCAAAAAAATATAAGAAACTTTGGAGCAAGTGGGATGTGGTATTTTGATAATGGTAAGCCTCACGATACAAATTATGATCATCTGCCTTGGGCGTTTGAGAAAGACCTCAGCCTTGACAGCATGGATAAGAATGGCTGTTTGGAGCAACTATCTTTTGGCCGAATTTACCTTTTGAGATCAAACCTTGTCGTTGGATCTAGGAGGCTAAGATTTGGGCCATTGGAACGCACACCGGTTGCCCTACATGTATTAGTATGATTTGTCTAGGAATCGTTCGATTTAAAACATTTATCGTAGTGGTTCTGTATCTTCTGGCAAATCTGCTCAAGTTCGATTCTCCTACTTGTCATTTCATTGTTTATTTGCAACTTGCAACATTTTACATCTATTAACCTAAGCTGTCGGATCGCGCCCACCCTTCCATCAACTTTGACAATCGAATGGGAGCTTAGTCCTATATCGCCTAAATTTTTTTGTCATTGCTCGTTTTAAGAATTTCAGTTCGTAAGTCTATCGAGCCGTTTGAGGTTGACTGCCCCTTCCTCCCTTTCTCGACAAAAATTTCATCACTTGGTCCTGGTTTACTTTATTTCGCGCTTGCTCCATTCATCTTTCCCTGCGGGGTGATTCGCACTTGTTCCGTTGAGCAGCTTTCCTTGCGACTTTCTTCCATCGTCTTCGGTCTTCGCCCCTTTCGGGTCTATCAAATAATTTTTATTTTATTTTTTTAAATACCTAAAGCCTGGAGGACCCGCCAATGGCTACCATGAAAAATCCCGAGACTAAAGTTGTTTTATAGTGATTGTGAGAACTTTTGTGCCAAAATTTTGAATATAGGTGTACCAAAATAATTTTATTATGATAGTATTACAAGTTTCCTAAATGATTATGAAAAGAAATTTGTGAAAAATAATTCTTCAATAATATTAAAAAAATCAAATATCGATGTCTATACTTTTCATCAATAATGTTTAACCCAAAATTCAAAATTCAACAATTATTAAACTTATAATATTTTTAAATATTAATACTACTAGTGTGTCACATCATCTCAAAATTTGGACATATCAAATTCAAGAAAAAAAAAGAGAGATTCAAGTATAAAATTTTAGTGCATGCCTTCAATTTTCTTGAAGCTTGTCATCACTCCAAGAGTCTTGAAGGTCACTATTTTAGACATTTAATGTTCGCGACTTGAATTAATTGAATATTGATAATTTCACTTAAAGCAAGCCCATATGAGATATAAATATTTATGCTTGACTCATCAAACACAACGGTATAACAATCTCCCCCTTTTGATGATGGCAAGACATAAATATTTTTTTTAAAATACAAAAATGCGACAAAGAAAATAGAAATAAATTTTTAAAGAGGAATTTATGAATTAACATGCTCCCCTTATCTTGTTTCTCCGCCTAAGTCCCAATTTTTCTCCCCTTTTGATACCATCAAAAGGGATTGAAACCTAAGCAATATCTAAAATTCTTAATTGTTCCCTTAATATTTGAAATTGCTCCTATGGTAAGGGTTTGGAAAAAAATGTCAGCCAAATTGAGCTTAGTAGGAACATACTCTAATTTTACTAATCCTTTGGCCACTTGGTCTATAATAAAGTGATATATAACATCTACGTGTTTAGTCCTATAATGATGAACTTGATTCATGGCTAATGCTAATGTACTAGTGTTATCAATTCTAATAGGTATATGTGTGACTTCTAAACCATAGTCTTGAACTTGTTGTCATAACCATAGTACTTGAGCAACACAACTTCCAGCTGCAACATATTCGGCTTCGATTGTTGATAAGGTTATACAATTTTGTTTCTTGCTTCACCATGAAAAAAGACAATGTCATAAGAATTGACATGTCCCTGATGTGCTCTTCCTATCCACTCAAAATCCTCCAAAATCTAAATCTGTATAGTTAATGAGTTCAATAGAAAGGTAATTTTTAGGATACTATAATCATAGAGTCATGGTTACGTTCAAATATTTGAAGGTTGCCTTAATAGCTTTCAAGTGACTTTCCTTTGGGTTTGTCTAGAAACAAGCACATAATCCAACACTAAATAGAATGTTGAGCTTACTAACTGTAAGGTATAATAAAGATTCTATAAGTCATCTATAAATTTTTTGGTGTATGGTTTTCCCTTCTTCATTTAGGTCTAAGTGAATAGATTGTTTTATGGGAACTTTCCTAAGATTCACATTTTCATAGCCATTTTTTTTAAAAATTTATTTCAAATATTTTTTAAGAAATAAAATTGTCATCTTTTATTTGTCTTATTTGTAATCCTAAGAAAAAATTTAGCTCACCCATCAATGCTCATTTCAAATGCCTTAGTTATAAGATCTCCAAATTCTCAAAACATTTCTTCTTTTGTACTACAAAAAAATAATCATCAACATAAATCTAAACAATTAATAAATCATCTCCTAATGACTTTAGAAATAGTTTAGTATCCAATTTAACCTTTTTAAAGCCACTTTCAATAACATAATTACATAACCTATGGTACCATGCAAGTGGAGCTTGCTTAAGGCCATAAAGAGCTTTCTTAAGCTTGTAGACATAATTATCTTGTGCATGATCCTCAAAACCTGGGAGTTGTTCTACAAACACAACCTCTTCTATTATTCCATTTAAGAAAGCACTTTTTACATCCATTTGAAACAATCTGATGTTCTTATAACATGAATATGATAAAATTAATCTAATTGCTTCTAACCTAGTTACAGGTGCAAATGAGTCCTCAAAATGAATACCTTCTATTTGACTATATCCGTTAGCAACAAGTCTTGCTTTATTCCTAATTATTACACCATTTTTATATAATTTATTTTTACAGACCCATCTAGCACCAATGACTTTTTGATCACTAGGTCTTGGTATTAACTCTCAAACATGATTTCTTTCAAATTGATATTACACTTCATTCACGGCTTGAACCCAATAATCATCCCTAAGGGCTTCTTCTATAGAATCAGGTTCAAAAAATGACACAAAGACATTATGATCTATATCACTAATATAGACTCTAGTCCTCACTCCTTGGTTCACATCTCCTATGATCAAATCCTTTGGATGTGAGATTGCAAATTTCCACCCTCTAGGTAAATTGCTTTCTTTTTCTTTTTCCACTTCTAGATTTTTTAATTTTTCATCATTCTTATTCAAATCTAAGTTCTTTACTAATTTTATTTCATCTTCTAAATACTTCTCACTAACTAGTTAGATAAACTCATCAAATATATAATATATTGTTTCTTCTACCTTATGAGATTCTAGATTAAAGACTCTATATGTTTTTCTAATAGTTGAATATCCTACAAAGATTTCTGCCCTTACTTTCTTGTCAAACTTTCCTAAATTTGCTTTCTAATTCTTAAGAATAGTGCACTTACATCCAATAACATGAAAATAACTAAGTTTTGACTTTTTCTTCCTAAGCAATTCATAAGGAGTTTTCTTCAACCTTGGTCTGAAGTTAATAATGTAACATGATATGCTAATAGCTTCAGACCAAAAATATTTGGGTAAACTATATTCGACTAATATGGTTCTACCGATTTCAACAAATGTGCTATTCTACCTTTCTACAATACCATTTTGTGTTGTGTATGAGCGTGTGAATTGGTGTTTGATTCCTTTTTCTTGACAAAAATCACTAAAATATTCATTATTAAACTCATTTCCATTATCACTTTGTATACAAATGAATTTTAGACTACATTGTCTTTCTAACTCTCTAATGAAGTTTTCAAAATTCTTAAATATTTCATGTTTATGTCTAAGAAAAATCACCCAAGTATACCTACAAAAATGATCAACTATAGCAAATCCATATTGTTTTTCTCCTAAACTCAAAGGTTGTATTGGATCAAAAAGATCTAAATAAAGTTTTTCTAAAGGTCTACTAGTTGTTAGTCTATTTTGAGATTTGAAATAGGATTTGACTTGTTTCCCTTTTTAACAAGATTCACACAACTCCCAACTTGATTTACTTAGTTTGGGAAGGCCTCTAACTATATCTAACTTTGTAATCTTCTTCAAGGTTGAGAATCGTACATGGCATAATCTTCTATGCATAGTGTATCCTCATTAGATTTGGTCACTAGGCATTCCAAACCACTAGCTTCTAATTGTTCAAAACTATTTACATAGGTATCACATTTTCTTTTTCTTACAAGTAATTCAAGATTATCTTTCATGATTTTACAAACTTTTGTATCAAAAATAACTTCAAAGACATTGTCACAAAGTTGGATAACACTAATTAAATTAAATTCTAAACCATCTACTAAAAATACATTTGAAAGTGTAAACTTTGGCATACCTATATCTCCAATTCCAATGATTCTTTTCTTTTTGTTGTCTCCTAGAGTCACCTTCCTATTTGCACTCGATTTCAATGATTTGAACTTACTTTTTTCTCCGATCATGTGTCTTGATCATCTATTATCCAATACCCAATATGTGGATTCTTATTTTCTTTTTGGTTTTGATTGTATAAGGTGTAAAACCTAAATTAGAAGCATACCACTAAATTTAATCATCAATTTAAGTTTTTTAATATCCTAGACTTATCCTAAAATGTCGCCAATTTTTTTGGAGATATTATTTCCTAGTCTTCTAAGTTCTACTCTTAGGAACCCAAGAAAGCTTGGGTTGAGCACTAAATGGAGCTTTCATTTTCTCATTTTTAATAATCAATCTAAAAATTTGTTTTTGTGCATACATAATTCTTCTAAAAAAGCAATTTTTCATTGTATGTCTAGATTTACAATAACAAAAGCAAACAATATTTGATGTCCTAGGCATGCTTATGTATTTAAGTTTCCCAAAATTGAAGACATGTAAAGAACTATAAGATGTGAAGCATAAGAAGTATGTGAAGCTTTTCTTACTATAGAATGATCAAAAAATTGTATTTTTTCTTTCAAAATAAAAATATCATGCTTTAAAGAAGGATTCTCAATGATAAGGAAAGCCTTTTCATCACATATATGTTGATTTTCTATCCTTTTCTTTTCATCTTCTTTTATAACAAAATCAAGTAATTCAACTTTTTCTTTATAAGCTTTTTTAATTTTTTTATGAGCACTCATTAAAGAAGTCAATGCATTCATAACTTCAATATAATTACTTTCAAGAATATCTCTTGTCCAAGAGCTTACCTCATTTTCTTCTTCTTCTTCACTTGAAGATATTGAAGATGCCCCATTTGCCATAAAACAAATCATCACTTCTTCTCCTCTACTTGAGTTTGAAACATTCGAATCTTTAGAAACAATCCATTTAGCTTGGAAAACTTTCTTTTTCTTCAAGTTCTTCTTCTTCTTCATTTCATCCTTCATAAGCTTGTCCTTGAGTTTCGAACATTCCGGTCTAAGATGACCAATTTGACCACACTCAAAGGAAGTTGGTGACCTCTTCCTCTCCTTGTTGCTCTTTTTCTTTCATTTCCTATTAAGAAAACTCTTTGCCAAATTTTTTGCTTAACAGTTAACAAACTTACCTCATCCTCCAAATTTGTTGAAGAGGTGGAAGTGGAATCCAAATCACATTTGGTGGCTTTGAAGGCCATGTGTTCCTTCTTCCTTTTATGCTTTAGCTTGCATGTAGAACTCTCTTCCGTAAGTCTCCTTGTCATCTTTTTTTCAGTAGTGAGAAGTTCCCCAAGTAGTTCATCCAATGAAAGTTTGTTGATATCTTTAGCAGCTTTAATAACTTATTCAAGGGGATCATATATCTTTGGAAGGATTCTAAAAATTTTTCTTACTAGGTCACCATTTAAGAATATCCTCCCAAGATTTACCAAGTCATTTGTAATTCATTAAATCTTCAAAAAATACTTTTAATACTCTTATCAGGATTCCTTCTAAAAAGCTCATAGTCATGGGTGAGGATGTTCATCTTTGTCTCTTTCACTTGTTAGGTGCCCTCATATGTTACTTCGAGTTTTTTCCACACCTTAAATGCCATACTCAAATTTATAGTTTGTGTGAATTCACTAGGAGAAATTCTACAATGAAGATAGTTCAAGGCTCTAATATTAAATCGAGCCAAAGTTTTTTAGCTCAACATTAAGCTCACTAAAGGGCTTGACTTCATTAGTAGAAAAATTTCTAAGTTGACAATGTTTAGTCATTACTTCCCACAACTCTAAATCGATAGATTGAATAAAAATTCTAAAATGGATTTTCCAATACAAGTAAAATTCTCCTTTAAACAAAGGAGTCCAATTTGAAGAAATTCCTTTACATAATGTAGCACTGATATAAGCCAAAGAGGAAGCCATAAAACAAAAAATCAAAAAAATGTGAGAAATCCATCCATATTAAGAGCGGATCTCCTACATGATCTTACTCACGTAATTTAAAATTCCTCGCTCTGATACCAATTGAAGCTCTTTGTGCTTAAAGTAAAACCACAAGAAGGGGTGAATTGTTGTGAATAAAATTTTAAGATTTTTTTTTTCAATTTTTGTTTTAAATTAAAACTTAAATCTTTTAACCAAGAATAAGAATGACAAATAAAATAGTACACAAGATTTTTAAAGTGGTTCGACTCAAAATCGAGCTTACATCCACTCCCAACCGGTGTTGAGAAAAAGCCACTAAAATCACAAAATTACAAGAGAGGTTTTTTCGTATTCTCAAACCAACTTAGGATTTTACCCACGGCTAATCCTAAACCTACTTGTGTGTTTTTCAAGCTCAACTCAAACCCTAGGCTTTTGCACAATTGTCGTGATACCCGTACCCAAAAAAAAAAATACAAAAAATGACAAAACTTAAGACAATTTTTAAAGAACTATGAGGCACACTCAATACCAAAAGAGAGAGAGAGGTATAAAGATTGAAAAATAGTTGACGCAAAATCTCCAATTTTGGTTTCCTTCTTACAGCTTTCACTTTGTGACTTTGGAAGTACCGTATGCACTTGAAATTCCTTAATATTGTGATTTGAAATCTTTAAGATCTTAGCAATGGTAACCTCTTGGATTTCTTCATCATTCCCATTTTATAGAGCTCAAATTTGAGCTCTAAATCAACTCCCAATGGCTCCAAAATGAACCAGCCGTTTGGGTAACAGACACATAGCAGTTACCGTGTTATTTGGATCTTGAAATTGATGTTTCAGATTGAGTCTTCTATTCATAGTTCGAGATTAATCCTAGTCATTGGACCTAGGTGGTCTTGATCTGGGCCATTGGATCGCACATTTATTGCCTTGCATATACTAGTATTATTTGTCCTAGAACCATTTGATTTAAAACATTTACCACAATTGTTTTGCATCTTCTAGCATATCTGCTCAGGTTCGATGCTCCTGCCTGTCATTTTACTTTTTATTTGCAGCATTTTACCTTGATTAACCTACGCCGTCGAATCCTACCTGCCCTTCCACCTTCTTTGACAATCGAATGAGAGTTTATTCCCATATAGTAAATTTCTTTGCCATTTCGCAAGTTATTTGGGTTGGCTTCCACTTCCTCGACCAAGATTTCCTCACTTGGTCTTGGTTTACTTGTTTTTGATGCTTGTTCCATTCATCTTTCCCTACGAGCTGATTTCGCACTGGTACCGTCCAGTTGTTGCGGGCTTATTTCTCACTTGTTCCGTTCAGCAGCTTTCCCTACAGCCTTCTTCCTTCACCTTCGGGCTTTGTTCGCTCCTTTTTGGTCCATAAATTATTTTTTAATTTATTTTTGAAATCCCTAAAGCCTGAATAGACTATCCATCAGGTCGGGTCGACCCGCCCAACGCTAAAGTGAAAAATCCCGAGACTAAAGTGGTTTTATGCTGTATTATGAGACTTTTTGTTCCAAAATTTTTAGTATAAGTGTACCAAAAATATTTTATATTATGATAATATTACAAGTATCCTAAAATAACTATGAAAATAAATTCATGAAAAATAATTCTTAAATAATTTTAAAAAATAAAATACCGATATATATACTTTTCATCAATAATGCATGTCACAAAAATCAAAATTCAACAATTATTAAACTTATAATATTTTCAAATATTAATACTACTAGTATGCCACATCATCTCAAAATTTAGACATATCAAATTCGAGAAAAATAAATAGATATTCAAGTATAAAAATTTTAGTGTATGCGTTTAATTTCAATAAAGCTTGCTATCACTTGAAGAGTTTGAAGACCATTATTTTAGACATTTACAGTCCATGGCTTGACTTAATTGAATATCAATAATTTCACTTAAAGCAAGCCCTTATGAGATAAAAATTTATGTTTAAGTCATCAAACACAAGGGTGTAATAGTAGTATTGATTCCTACACAATCAAATGCATACCGAACTCTATGAGGACAAAGCACACCAGAAGACTATTCTCTAGCACATATCATCAAAGTTATTCATAGGCAAAAGTTAGAAAACTAGACCTTTTGCGATATTCATTAGACTTCATCACCTTCAGACAATGTACAAAGAGCTAGGGGTACTTGTTTGTGCTGAGGCAAAGACTTCCAGGTTGGTTCCAAAAAAATCCCTTGATGAAGAAGAATGCTAGAATGGGTATATAGAGTAGAAGATATTTCAAACTACTTTTCATCTCTTTTACCCTACCAATAACCTTACATAAATCACCAATCAGTTAATGCTTTCAAAAAGTGTTTGATCGATTTTCTAACCTTACAAAGTCAAATCACTTGACTTATTTCTATGAGTTCTCATTGAAAAGTCAATGTTGAATAACATATCAGCAAGATCATCCTTCCTATAGATAAGTAATCTATGGAAAGAAGGGGCCCCCACCTCAACAACCACTGCAGACCTTGTTCCTCAAGCACTTTCACAAAACACTAGAGAATAGATAGTTACAATTGTGCTCAACCCCATTTGCGGAGGGACATGGCAAAAAAATGGAAAGAAGGGTCCCTTCTAAGAAATCTACAAAGGGTAACTATAGTTGCTTTCTCCTCTTTTTTCATTTTTATCTAGATTTATCTAATAAAATACACAAAACGCCATACGTCATAGTGTATAATTGTGTGTCGTAAGGTAAAATAGGTGATCTATTTCCTTCAAAAAAAAAAGATTTGAACTTGGAGATTACGCAATGCTGACTCTTCAACTCTTCATTTACATAATAGTAATATTCTTTGTTTCTCTTTTCATATTCGGTTTCTTATCTAATGCTTTGTGGCGTAATCCTAGGCGTGAGGAAGAAAAAAAGAAATGAGGTTTGTTTTTCATTTTTCATTTGTTTTTCATCGATTAATATGCAGTTAATGTATCACATATAATGAATAAATAAAAAGAAAGAATAAAAGAATGGAAATATATTCCAATTCAACAATTTCAAGCAAGCAGGGGGTTGGAGAAAAGGGGATTCGAACCCTCGATATGAATTATTTATACAATAGATGAGCAATCTGACACTTTAGTCCACTCAGCCATCTCTCCCCCATTTCCAATTTGAACAATAGATCAAGATAGAAAAACTAATTCACTAAAAAGAATATAGAAGCATATAGGAATGAGAATGAATAGAAAAAAATATAAAAAAAGAAAAAGGTGCAACAAAAACACATAATAAACAAAATATGTGACAATGCTGAATTTTCTTTGATGCTATCTTGGTTGAATCTCATCACTTTGTTGGACAAAAGGTCCTCTCATATATAATAATGACTATATATTTGGTATAGTTTAGTGGTTAAACTGTGATTCGTTCTATTACAAACTTCATAATAGTGAAGGGTTCTTTCCATTTTGTAATATATATACCTTCTATTCAGTATTTAGATCTCAATTTTGAACCAAAAATTTCTTTCTGAAAGAGATTTCACCCTTTACCCCTCGATGCAAGATTAGGAAAAATATACATTATCACAAAATCTATCTAGATTTCTATCTAAAATCAATTTCTTTACAAACAAAATTGGATTATGAAATAGAGAAACATAATTTTTGGATGTATCAATATTTCCAATTGAATGAGTATGAATAAAGGATCTATGGATGATAGCGCAAAGCTTGCATTTCAATCGTAACTAAATCTTCCATTTTTGCACTGTAAAAGAGAGATTTAAGCCAAATCCAAGTAGCTATAAAACAAGGGTTTTTGTTTTTACTAGAACCCTTGGCTTCTTTCCTTTTTTCAGCTCAGTAGAAATTCTTTTCCTTAGGATCCCATTAGTAAAAATGGGGAATGAAGTAACTAGACTAGATAACTGGAATTGATCTCTTCTAGAGGGATCATCTAGAAAGCAAGAAGTTTTATATGTGTTCGAAAAAAGCTGACATAGATGTTATGGATCTAATGGATTCTCTTGTGAGAGTCCATTAATCTTTCATTAAGGAGCCAAATAAAACTAAAATCTCATGTTTGGTTTTGAATTAGAGATGTTTAGATATGTTCAACATGATCAACCAATGTTGACTATCACCTCTAGCCTTCCAAGCTAATGATACGGGTTCAATTCCTACTACCCACTATATATTCTTTCATTTCACTGCATAAGATATGGAGTACATTATCTATTTTGATATGCTTTATTATACCCTTACTGTATTCCCTAATTCCATTTTTTGAACAAAAAATAGGAATGAAAGGTGTTCATTGTCTAATGGATAGGATAGGGGTCTTCTAACCCTTTGGTATACGATCAAATCTTATTGGAAGTGATGGTTTCCATCTAATAGAATGATTTCCCTCTATTAGAATAGAAAAAAGAAAAAACAAGAACTCTTTTTTTAAAGGATAAAGAAAAGAGACCCTTTTTGTTTTGAATTATCAAATTTTTCTCAAGGATTTATCTTTTTTTAACTTTCTTATTTTTTTTAATTTCTTACATTATATATTCTCTTTATATATTAGTTTGATTCATATATTTAGATTATACTAGTTTTATTATATTGATTTTTTTCTTGAAATAGAAATAGTTTGATCTGTTCCTGAATAGCTTCTTTCAAAAGGGTTTCAACTTCTTTTGTGAATATCATAGTAGTAGTAGTGGATACAATTTCTTGGAATTGAGGTTGATTTTTGTTAAGTAATCTTTTTAGTAAAAGACAAATTCCTTTACTTGTCCAATTTCTAGCACATCAAGATATCCATTTGTTCTGATGTAAATAGTAGCTATCTGGTATTTCATTGCAAGAGGTTCTGATTTGGATTTTTTAAGAAACTCACATCATCATCGACCTCTTGCCCATCGATTCTTAGTAGTTTGATCTAGATTAAAAGAAAATCATAAAAAGGCTTCTCACTCAGCAAATTGAGCTAGTTATAATTTTGATTTGTTGGCTCATGGCAATGCTTGAACTTGAGGTATAGATCCTATTCTAGAAACTGAAATACCTACATGAATAGTAGGCCTGATTCTAGCATAAAATAGATACAAAAATCTGAATATTTATATGTCTATAATAAAAATTACATTAGTAGGAATATACGCCAAAACATCTCCAGATTGACACTCCAATATTGGTAAAGCAGTCATATTTCCTTCACCTAAACGATAACTTTATTTAGTAGCTCTTTCCAAAATGCATGAATGTCAATACAAAAAAGAACTCCTGGATAAGCTTCATTGCTGGGGGTCTTCTTAATAGAAGAGTCATTTGACGATAAGCTTGTGTCTGTTTACAGAGATCATCATAAATATGAAAGTATGTCATTCGCGATACATAAAATATTCAGCCAGAGCCACCCCCATATAATATAAGGAAATGAGCAAGATATTGTAATGCAGCAGGAGAATTCGTTGTTTCAGCTATCATAATAGTGTATTCCATTGTCCTTCCTTCCTGGAAGGTAGTGACTCCCTAAGAAATAGAAGAGGCTTTTTTCCCAATAGCTACATAAACACATATCATATCACATTTTGTCCTTTTTTATTGAGAATCGTATCTATGGTATTATTGTTTTACCAGTTTGTCTATCTCCAATAATTCATTCTCATTGCCCACGTCCTATAGGGATCATTGAGTCAATGGCAAGAAGTCCGGTTTGAAGTGGCTCATATACAAAATGCTTCGAAATAATACTTGGGGCAAGAGATTCAATTAATCGAGGTTTAGAAAATGAAATTTCATCTCTACCATCCATCATCCATCAATAGGTTTAGTTAAAGCATTTATAACATAACCAAAATCAGCCTCACTCATAGGGATCTTGGTGATTCTTCCTATTGCTTTTATAGAACTTCCCTCTTTGATCATGAAACAATCGCTCATTAATACAATGCATTATCGGATTCCAAATTCAGAGCAATACCAATTGTGCCCTCTTCCAATTCTATTCATTCACCTGCCATTATTCGTCAAGACCATAAATAAAAGTAATACCATCGCCCACTTGCAGTATGGTACCCATATTCCAAATCTTGACTTCTCTATTACACTATTGAATACATTTCCAAATAAGATTACCAATTTCGTCAGCTCAAAGGGTTCCCATTCGTATCTCTTCTCTTTTTTCTTTCATAGAAGGAAGGGGAAAAATGAAACCTAAACTCTAAATGAGAGTCAAAAGGCTAATCAGTTATTTCTTCGACGGACCCTCAGATCCCAAGCACTGATGGTACGAGCACTAATGGTAAGAAAATGTCATTCGCTATTCAAACACCTATTTAGAGTTCCTATAGCTCTTTGTAAGGCTTGTTGAAAAACTTGTTGTTGAACCTGATTCATTGCTCTTTTTGTTTCAAAAAAAGAGTTTCATTTTGTTCAATTTTTAATCATTCCAAACTATCGCAAGCCGCATGAATCAAATTGACTTTTTTCGTTATATATCAGAATATCTATTGATTCGATAGTCATCTGCTTCTATTTCCACTTCATGTAATGGTTGCTAGGCTCTTTCTAGTTGTTCAATGGTCACCCTACAAAATTCTTTTGAATTTTGAATAGCACTCAAGATCCTCTATTTTCGCTTATCTAAGAAATCATTTCATGAAAATTGATTCTCTTTCCACTCATTTCAAAACTCTCATATCTATTCCCAAACCAAACATGAATCGAAAGATTCATTTGGCTCTCACGCCCTATTTTGGCTTTGATGGATGTTTCTGCCCCCATATCTTTGAATGGAATGAGCCTATCCATTTTTTTCTATTCATATTCAAAGGTATCAAAACTAAGAACTTATATAAATAAGAATATTAAGGGACTCTTTAGACTAGAACAAATTGTTAACAAATTGGATTTTGGTTTTCTATTTTTAAATAAGTTGAAAATCAAAAATTCAGTTTGAATGAAGTTTGTAATTCAAGAACCAATAAAAAAGAAAACAAAAATTTCATTATATGAAACTCAGAACAAAAAGTGAAGAAAGGAACCAAAAGGAAGAAAGAGAGTGGATTCACGAATTCCTTAACCTAAAATTAGCCCTTCCCATAGTATTGTTTTGACAAAAAAAAAGAAAGGGCCATTCCAACCTTAGTGGAACCTGCCAACCAAGTTTTGCTAGTGAGTCGAGGAGTCGAGTCTGTTAGCAAACTTAGAGCATTTCGTTAGCACTTTTTAAGTGTGGTTAGCATATTTTAAGTGTTTTTGTTAGTTTGTTAGCATTTTTAGGAATTTTAATGTTTAAATAATTTTAAATTTTAAATTATGAAAAGACTTTTGAATTAGGAGAAATTTTTTTGGGAAATTGGTTATTTTGCTCTCCTATAAATTGATGTAATTGTTGCTTTGTAATCAATGCATTTATGAATGAAAAGTTCATAGCTTCTTTCTTCCCTTGATTATGCTTTTCTGTTCTTCTTTTCTCCTCAGAGGTAACCTGAGGTGTAAGGACATTCTTTTATTATTCAAGTGAACCTTAGAAGAGCAGTAAGATGAAGCATTATTGTATTATATTGGTGCTTAGACCTTATGTAGTGGAAGATCCACCTCTGTCCTGGTTCAAATCAACCTTCTTGAAGAGTGGTTGACGATGACTGATATTGGCTAGTGCTGATTCCCTTTTGGGAGCCTGAAAATTAGGAACTCCATGCTTGTTGATAGTTCTTTTCCTTCGACTCTCTCTACCTTCTAGTGTTGTGTTGACAAGGGCTTTCAAAATAGTTGTAGTTGAAAGAGATGCACGGCTGCTATTGTTATTGAATATGATCTTTTTTTTGAGTTTGAGTTACAATGTATGACTCATCACTACGTTTGTGACAAAGATAGCAAGGAGAGCTACTCCCTCATAGAGTTGACTCCATAGAAGTGCTAACTTCAAAAGTTCCCCTACAGGGGCCCCCAATCTATAGAATAGAGGATAGAGCAAGGTAAGTAGTTGTAGTTAGCTTTATGTTTATGTCCTTCCTTCCTAGGAACATGGGAAAAGCATTGACTGAAGGGAAAGGAAGAAAATAAAGAATGAATTTCGTATTCTCGAAAAAGGAGGTGAAAAACAAAGATAAAGGATTTTTGTCGAGAGCAGGGGTTTGGATTCTAGGTATATTATTCATTCATACAACAAAACTGAATTTGTGCTTACAAGACTTTCCTTTCAGACTGGAATGAAGAAGTCGCTTTCTTGTTTCCACCTTTCACTTTGGTTGGATGGTAGTTTCGAAAGCCAGTAGCGAGATCGAGGAATATCAAAGAGAAGGTGCAATTAGTAAAGCCTACAGTTCGAATACCATAGTGTGTCAGTCATTCAGTGAATAGCCCCAGTAGTGGAATAGTAGTCCACAAGCTTGCTTGGTCACTAGACAAAGTGAGAACTACTCTGCTTGCTTTCTTGGCCTAGCGCACACGCTATGTAGATAGCAGGAACAAATACGCTAGAAGTTCATCGATTGAAGTATATGTTATGTTATGCTCTTTTCTAAAAAAGATATCTATTTAGTCTAGTAGGCTGAAGCAATACATTGTAATAGAAATAATCAATATCCTTTTTTAATTGAATTATAGTTAAATTGGAATTGAATTGAAGTAGCCATCGGCCAGGTCTTGGATGTTGAATTATCGGTCTGACCACTTGTAAATTGGCATCATCGGAGAGAAATTTGAAGCTAGCGAGGATGCGTGATTGCATCTTACTAGGCAACTGAGCTCATATTAGTTATTTGTGAACTTTAGGATAGTGTCGAAGGAGTGTGGATTATCCTTCAAAAGTTCTTTATCTTATTGTTTCACCTAAAAGGGGAGGGGAATTTTCTTTTCCTTCTCCATATCTCACAACTTGGTAGACACTCTGCACTGAATACACCATAAGGAGCTAGACCCAAGACTTTGAACCCAATCCATGTGCTGCATAATCATGTTATATATATATATATATATACATATATATATATATCTTAGATTCACTTTTTTTTCAGCAAACCAAAGCACCACTAACCATTGGTAGTTGAAGAGCAGTCATTGATTCATTCTTCTCCAGCTAATAAAAGAGCCATAGATTCCATTCTGCATTGAGGAGCCAACCCCAAACAAGGTAAAGCATCTTTTTGATCTAAGGGCAATAACAAGCTAAAGAAAAGAATCCTTGGTAAATCAAAGGCATAATAAAAGAAAGGGGGTCAGGGCTATGGCACAATCTGGGGAACTTCTGGAAATTGCATTTGAAAGAATAGTGGTAGGGGTCGGGTGAAACGAAATCTCTTTCATCCAAATCTGACCTTATGCTTGCCCGAGGGGAGAGTAACTTCTTTGAAAAGCAAGGATGGGACTAGTTTTCAAGCAAAATTCAAAGATTAGTCTTTCTATACTTTCTACTACCTAAGAAGAGGAAATTCCATGTTCCAAAAATCAAGATTCAGTAGTCCAATCCTTAAGAGATCTTATACGTTCAACTCGAGAGGATCAAACAGAAGATAGAGCCATGCCATGTTAATGCGATAGCAAGAAAAACAAGTTGCAATCACAACATGAAGAAGTTGTGATCACAGCATGAACAAGCAAAAAAGAGGTAGGCCCCCTTTGGGGAACTTCCCAAAGACAAAAGGCCATCATCTCCCATCTCACTTTGGAAGAGAAAAAAGGGGGTGAATAATACCTAGGACTATAAAAAAGGTCCCACAGTGCAAGCAATAGCTTAACTAGAATTATATTATACCATTTGATCCGTTATGGCTGGGCAACGAACTAATGTATTTCTCAAACAAAACTTGGCATGATCGTTGCTGAAAACACAATTTCCTTGTTCTCCTCCTCTATTAGTAAGTACCTCAACCCTGAATATGAGTTTCATTTCATAGAAAAGCTATTTCGTTGCGGCTGTAGAATCCAAAGAAGTTCCCAAGGGGGGCCCTAGGTCGATCCTATTGTTCACATCTTGAAGTGAGCAATTTACTATTTTATTTTTTCTCTACTATGAGGTACTTAGACAAAAGGCAAGAAAGATAGTAACTAATTGAAATGACTGGAGTATAATACCTTCCCCTTTGTGGCTTTCCCATGCTGATTGGCTTGCTTTACTGAGGAATGGAGTTGGTAGACAGATAAAATCCCAACCTTGACAGAGGGATTGGAACAAACAGAGATTGGAGATTGATTCAATAGCTTTGGGCAACTGAGTTTGAGCAACTCTCGTACTCTATTTTACTAGACCTTGTGTGATTGATGGATTCCTCTTTGACTAGCTAGCTAGTGCTATATCTATGGATCTATGGATATGAGTTAGGAAAGCTATGTTATATATTGATATAGGAAGGTTGCTTTATAGTCTAAGAAGGGGGCCCCCCTTCTTGTTACAAAACAAACATTCCATTTTTGGCTTTCCCAGCATTGACTAACCTCTCTTATTAGATTTGCAGTCAGCTCAACTTCTTATAAACTAGTATTAGTAGGAAATTGCCTTCACATCTCAGAATCTGTACCAACAAACTACTTCAGATATCAGTCAGGTAAGCCTCCAGTCGATCTCACTCCAAAGGATCGAGTTGATTGATTGAAGGGGGGCCCCCTCTCGAGAACTGTTGCACAAGGGATCCCAACGTTGAGTCAGAGTTGGAGTTCACAGAGCAAGTCCCTCTTCAGCTTTTTAGAAAAGCTATTCTTGTGCACAAATGATCAAAGAAAGATATATCCTATCTAATGATGCAACTGCAAGAGCATCCAAGGAAGAAAGAGGCAAGGCAAAGGAGGATAGGACCTCGCTTTGACTCACCAAACAAAAGGTCAAAACTTTAACATACATTTGATGAAGTTCTTTGATATAGATGAATTAGTGGTGTCACCCCCCCCAGGAAAACATTTGCTGCACCAAGAATCAACCAGTTTGAAACATTATCGACAGAAAAACTTCGCATCAATCAAGATGGCAAAAACTCGGTTCCCAAGGTTAAGGTATTCCCTATATTGAGCCCATTCAGATCAGAACTCCACTGATGGATTCTCTTTTGTCTATCTGTTGGCCAACTTCACTTCGTATTTCCAATTAAGATCCCAATTCTCCAAGTGGACCCTCTTGGCCACCCATGACCTTGGCTTTTTAGAGAATCTTGCTCTGTGTCATAAGACTTGTAGCTCGGCTGTCCATCGAGTAGGTTATTTTTCCAGTTTCGAGTGTCTTCTTGGAAAGTTATAGTTATAGTTGCCAATAGGCACGAGATGTACCTTGTAGGGGTGGCGATTCCCTAGACATACTCCTTTGAGGTAGTGGTTGTTTAGTCCATGGTCTTGTTGATGGTCGGTGCAAGGCCAGAAATTGGAACACATTGTGATTCCGCTCGTTCTTGTCCTTTGATTCAAGGCCTATTGTTTGGTGTGGTAAGTACTCCATACTACTGTAAGGCAGTGAAGCTTACACTTGTTCACTGAAGATGAAGGTTCCCTAGGGCCTCTTTCCTCCTCCCTTTTATACTCACTAGTAGGGGTCCAAACCCTCACTAAGGGGGAGGAAGTCGATTGAAAATCTCAACCATTGGCGGAAATTTTGCTTGCATCCAATCCCTAATTCTTGTTGACCCCAGATGATAGTGGTTAGTGAATTGTGACCTTGTATAATTATGTTGGGTGAGCTATAGCAGCTTCGTCACTATACCGACTGAGGGGCTAACGGGTTACACTTTGGCCAAGTATCCTTCAAAGAGACTCCCAAGAGCCAGAAGTATTGAAGGAATGGCCATAAGATTGGGTGCATCATGACATCATAATCTGTCTTGCCCTAATGAATTAGTTGGTACTAGAAATGTGAGACATATGAAATGAAAAGAGTAATAAGAAGTGAAAAGGACAGAGACACTTCCCAACCAGGAAGCAAAGTTCCCACTTATGGTATACCTAGTGTAAGCAAGCTCTAAGATCACATCTTTGCAATAAAATCCAATTGGAAAAGGAAATCCAATTAGAGATAAGTTGCCCATGAGAATCATGGCATAAGTCAAAAGGGAACGAGGAGGCAGGTCCCCCCTTCTTTCACATATCTTGCTCATCCGACATGGCATGAATCATCGAACCTGCACTCAGGAAGAGCAATGCTTTGAGAAACAAGTGATTTATTAAGTGAAAGATGGTCACCAAATAGTGAGAAATGCCACAAGCAAAGATGATATAGCCTAATTGACTGCAAGTTGAATATGCTATGACCCTCTTGAGACATTCTGTAAGATTCATGTCATTGCCACAAGGAATGACGTCATAACTCTTGCAGAAGTAATAACAATCAAAGCTGTAGGTGGGTATTCAAATAAAGGGGAGCACCTTGCTATCATGAAAATGCCAACTATGTCCATAGTCGCTGCATGAATCGAAGTAAATATTGGAGTGGGACCCTCCATTGCATCGAGTGACCAAATATGTGATCTTGTCTGTGCAGATTTCCTAACATCACCAATAAGAAGAAAAATAAAAATTAGAGTTATGGCATTCTTTTCTCATATTGTGAGAAATCCATGAATTTCTGGCGGCAAATGCACGAGCAAAGATGGTGGAAAAGTTTACTGTTTGAAATAGAGTAAAACGACCCATATGGGAAGATTTCCCCTCAAACAGCTAACCAACTTGATCTTTCGCGAGAACCGTATGTTCGAATGGGCCTAGAATCAAGATCCCCAGAGGTAGGCCTCAGACCAGAGGTATAAAGTCACCATAGAGGGGGCCTCAAACCTTGTGACCTTTGCCACTCAAGTGTATGGCATCTACCATGCTTAGGCCTCTTCTCACATCCCTTAGTAAAGAAAGAGTAAACTACCTAACTGTCATACACTATATGGGTATAGGTATGATGTGCAGGGCAGCCCCTTGCTTGGATTTGAGGTTATTCAATACCGAAGCAAAGAAAAGGCCAGATCAAGAAAAAAAGAGATGTACTATGAGCCCTCTGCCCCATGCAACTAGCCAGCGAACGTGGTTCATCGATTCCATTAGTATCACCCTATGAAAAAGTCGATACAAAGGTACACTTCAGGCGGGGGGTGTCCTGTCCATATTTGGCTGGGCCCTTCCTCATAAGGCCCCACCGTCGGAGTATAAGAACCCTCTTACTACCTATATGCAAGGCACCACTTTAGCCTTCCCTGACCAGGATCACTCCCACACCTGCAGCATTTGTGATCGGCCTCCTCAACTGTGTATTAATTGAAAAGCAAGATGGCACAGCCCCCAACCGACAGTAGTTGTTACGTCCAGTATGTTCCCCCTTGATTCCTGACATGCTTTTTGACTCGGTAGAAGCGAGTTGAGTCCGTATTACTGTGGAGCAACTGCAGCTTTCGGATATGAACTACTGAACAATTCAACCGGTGACTTCATGGTCGCCAAAGAAGCCCCAAGAAGCATCAAACATTTCCTATGAGATCCATGAAGCTAGCAAGCACTATTTCTCGGAGTGACTTCATTTGTATAGTATTTGTATAGGATAAAAAGTTCAAATTCGACACTCTGTTCAGCGGCCTTTTCTAGATCGTCAAATCCTTGTTTTTGCATTGCACATTGCAAAAATGGCGATGTTATTGTTGTTGAAGGTTCGGGAAGGAAGTTTCATGAGAGTCTCTAATTCCTAATGAGCGATTGTTTGAGCTGGTACAGAAGGCATCTGATCGTCTTATATCGCCTTACCAGAATATTTTTTGTTTGCACTTTCGACAGTTAGCAATAATCTTTCTGTGGACTTCAGAAAATTTGTTTCATGTAGTTTGGATGATTGTTGACCAAAAACACACCTCGTCTAAGTGCCCATGAACGGGATTTCGTCCCTTACAAAAAAAAAATTAATACACACAACATAAGTCGTAGGTCGTTTTGGATGTATTAGTTTTACTGAAAAGAAGTTACAAAAAAGAAGTTCAACCTTCGCTCTGATACCCAAATCTAAATCCTTATGATGTTGTTCTCCTCGACTGTCAAACATCGATTTCAAGGTTTCGTTATAAACCTAATCAGTGATTTCTAATTACTTAAATCAATAGTTCGAGTAATCATAGATTAAACTGTTGAATTGGTACATTTCGGATTCGGGGATTTTCCCTCAAATAAAAGCATTCCAAGGACTAAGAAGAAGATTCCAAGTCCCTTTATCTAATTTGCCAACTGATCATAGCAAGGAGCCACCGGCTGCCCAAGGATGTGGACAACACAATGGACTTCCAGTTTTGTACATCTTAAGGCAGAATGGATTCCACTGTGGAATCATAGACTAAAGCAATTCCTCACTTAGTGCCTCCAAGAGTACTTCACACTGTTGAGAATACTCGATGTCAATGGAACCTCCGTCATTGACAATCTAGCCATGGGAACATTAGTCTTTAATAGGATCAGATATCCAAATTGTAAATATTCTAATGAATTCAGAAATAATTGACGATGGATTTCTAAAATAGCAGTTTCTTCTAATGAAAGAAAAAAGAACCCAAAGCCTCCATGAGAGCAAAAGAGAGTCAGAATATTGGAGGGCAAGGATTTTCAATGTTCCTATTTACGACGACGAAGCAGGCTTTTCTAGTGAATGTTCTGCCTAGAGAGAAGGGGGATGAGGGACGCCGTCTTTTCTTTGAGGGTCAAATATTCCATGTATCATCAAAGAGTCTTTTAATTTATCATCATCCTATCCTTTCTGAGGTCCATAATGTTGGTAGTGGAGACTATTCTCAGTATCGGCCTTGCCCAATTAGAAATCCCTAGAGAGGGCCCCAGTGAGGATGTGCTCCATTTCATTCTCTAAGCTAAGAAATGTTTTCGATTGAATACCAATGTTTCATACTTTTTTGAGTAATAGCACTCAACTGCTACCTTTGTGAAGGCAATCAATAGATGCTTCTAGCACCCTAAGGTCCAGTCTTTCATTCGTATCGCAAAGCTAGTCAACGCCATACTTAGAATAACTCCCGATATAGTAGTAAAAGCAAGAGGTGTAAGTGGATCTACTCTTCAAGTTCCTATTAAAATAGGATCTACATAAGAAAAAATGTTCCTAATTTCATTTCACTTTGTCCATCACTGATCCATGCTACTGAGATGCCAAAATGTATTTGTTACCATTAGAATTAGTTATTTTTAGTATTTCTTTTCTTTTTCCTTCTTTTTATCCTAACTTTTGGAATGAAGTTCTTAAGGAATAAGTCAAAGTAGTTCATTACGGTCATCCCCTCCCCCTACTGTGCCTCCCTTTGAAGTGGATTTCTCAGCACCATGAGTCACTAGAAAGAGGGGCCGCCTCTGTGGTGACTTTTGACTTTGAAATGGGGGACCCTTGAAGTCATGCACATTACTTCTTTCGATAATGGAACACCCCCTTTTCATTCACTTTTATTAAATAAGCTAGCGCTTTCTGAACGTGGCTCATTGGACGAAGTGAGCTTAAAATGCTCCGATCTTTAGGATATGAAATCGCTGATGGAAAGAGACGAAGTACATATACATGGGATTCAGCTTCTGGAGAATGGGGTTCTTAAAGGGATGAATGTAGACCCATCTGGCAGGGATAATCATTCCAATCCAAGGAGAGGAGGCTTTATCTTTCTATATAAGGGTGCCCCGGGCCCAACATTCGCTAACTCTCCTTCCACGATACAGTTGTGCACCACAAATCATAACTAATGAATACACCAGCTTCCTTTTCTGGCCATAATTCAACAAAGGATTCTTCTCAAGTCAATTGACTGAAAAATTAGAAAGTTTCGAACGCCTGTTGGGCAACAAGAACAGAATCCTCCGCCACTGCTACATTGTGACATAACAGTTCCAATGGTACGCCTTACACCAATTTTTTAGTCAAAGTTGAGGGTTTCTAATGTTAGATTGATTTTAATTATCAAAATCTCATCTTTTTTTATAGTAGTTTATTACCTTTACTATGGAATTTCACCATCAAGGCATCTTGAAAGGGAATCATATCCCGTCTTTCAACCGGTATACGAACCAACTCAACTAAAACTCAAAAAAAAAGGCTGCTCTTATATTCAAGATTGACCACTGTTTCGTAACTAATTAGAACCGTGTCTTCAAAATTGATCTTTTGCAGCATTTGGAATTTGATCCTCTTTTTCTTCCTCATTATGATTTTTATTTTTGAACCTACTATTGTCCTTTCAGTAGGTCCAACTACCCCCTAAATCGATTGAGAAATGTTTTTGAAAGTGAACTACTTTCTACCAATGGAGATTCAAGAGACTTTTACTAAATGGGTCAAGGAAGGCATGCTTATCAAATATGTGCTTTCATCAATACCAAAACGATGCCCTTTACCTAGTTGTCTGGACTTCATGAAAAAAGTCCAATTGAGGGGATCCGATTTTGAAAATATGAAAATATCGGACTCGAAAAATATAAAAATATTTGATTCTGGTTGAACTTAAGTCAATTTAGGATTTTCTTGGAACATTCATCTTGTGTGATGTTTTAGGTTAACACAAAGAGGCCAAAAGAACATTCTCCCATTCCTCCAGACGTTTTGAGCTCCACAAATTCTGGTACAGTTGAAAAAATGCTTCTTTGTTTCAGCAATCACTTTTTCTTTAATCCATGTCAAAAAGGGGTTCATGTGCAACCCATGTCTTGAGAGAGCCTTGCTTCCTTCTAGCCTTTGTTTATTTTTTTTAAAAATTTCCATTTATGAGGTACTTTTGGAAAGGGAAACCCGATATGGGAATTCCCAGCTCAGCTAACACGATCGATGATTGTGAGAACTCTATTCGCCAAATGAACAATCCTTCTCGACCTCATCCAATCTAGTAGGAATTAAAGGAATTCGACTGGAATTGTAATCAAATGAAATAGATTATCTAGTTCCCTAGATTGTGCCCCGGTCGGCCCCTCCTTGAGAGAAGAGTCCGATATCATAGAAGTTATGATAGGGAGGTCTTTTGGCACGTGAAAGTTTCTCCCACAGTAGCCTGAGCATTCTGTACATCAATGTTGCTGTCACAGTTCTATAAGAAAACATCACAAATCATAAAACCAATATTATTTGATTTACTATTTTGAGTCTATGGATGAGTGTTACTGGAGTAGTCGGTCTGGCTCCGAGGCCAAACTCCAGTCATTCAAACAACCAATGGGGGTGAAAGATGAATCCTCCTCGTGTGCGCTTGATGGTACTACAGGTCGACGGATGCTAGAGCTGTTGCATTCTCTTTACGGTGTAGACCTTAGATTTTAAAGGTGTTACTAGGGACACAAAATTTGGGGGGGCGGGCCACTCTCATTTTCGGAACCCCTCGTAGGCAAAGAATTGGAGCAGAGGCTTTTACATTCCATTTTCGATTGCCACGATATCACCCCGGTCGAGAGACCCAGTTGGGGGTCGAGCTAAGGCAAGGAAAAGCCCTAAAAGAGAACTGCAAGATGGCCCGCTGGATCTATCCAAATTCAAGGCCCGTATTGTTCCCCCTCTGGAGATTCTTTAGACTAGAGAAAGATTCAGATTGATTACATGTCTTTGCTTATCTCTATGTTATAAAAATAGATCAATATTTCAAAATCAAAAGATAGATAATATCTAACTATATTTTTTTGACATTGCCATCATAAGGGCCTTCCAAACTAGATTAAGGCCTCCTTCTAGTCCAACTTCCCTAATCTTCTAATGTAAGGGAAACTCTCACATACAGTTTGTTTTTGGGGGGAGCCCAAAAGGCAGCCCTAAACTTTTCATTTGTTATGAGCCCAAACGATGGATTCAAGCATCAGAGAAAACAAGAGTCAAGAAAGCAGGTACTCGACGGAGACTCAGGACTCCGACGCTTCTGCATTCCTACTGCAAATTAATTTGTGGGTATCGTATGGAGATGCCAGATATAGGATTTTCGAAGAAGTGTTCCCGTATATTCATAGGCGGGAAGTGATGACACTACTCAGCGGTGTGAGCTGGTTTTTTTTTTCTGTGAGGGAAAGATATTTGACATAAGCCTCAGAAATGCTTTTTCTCTTTTGAAGATGCTTTCAAAGTCAATCGCAGATGAGAAGGGAACCCATTTGCTTTAGGAAATCCTTTTTGGTGTAGGTCACGTGACCTACAGCTCGGCCAGACTGTTCTGGTTCCCCGACTTTGGCCATAGAAGAGTGAGGATTCATATCGTGGTAGAATTCCATATTGTTTCAAGTGTTTTGCTCTTTCTTCTTTCGAAACCCTTGGAGGATTGAAAAAGTAATGAGTGCAGCAAGGAAAAACAAAGCTATAAGCTGCATACCTAGACCAAGAAATGAGACATTTGAAGAATCTTTTTAGCCAAGAACTCTTCAATTGCTGATCGATCGCTAAACTAGGTGGCCCTTATATTGAGATCATGGTTCAATTTGAATTACAATTAGAATTTGCAAAAAAAATATTTTCTTAGGAATGAAATTTGTTGGATTATAATTATAAATTCAACTTTTGCATGGTTAGGAGCCAATTTATCATATCTCTTTGATCAAATATGCTGTGATGATATCTGGAGAATTACCGGCCACCAAAGCAGGTATTTGGACCAACCTTTATACTCGGCTAAAATGCACGATGCTATAGTGTTGAAGACCTCAAACTCAATCCTTTGCCTCTAGCCATTAGGGCATGCAAGATCATGTACTTTCTAAAGATGGCCCCTATGATGACTCTAATCTGTGGAGCAGATTTTGTTCCATTGCAAAAAGGAGACCTCTTACCCCTGCTTGCCAAAATGGGGAATATGAAGTCCGGTAGGTTGCATGTACTATTGATCCTCTGACTCTTGCAAAAACCTATATTGGAGTAGTAGGTGGTCAATGCATGTATTCTTTCTAGCTCCTTCGTTCGAACCCTGTTGCTGTGTATGTAGGAGTTTTTTCTTTGCTTGAAAATCCCAGTTTTGGGATTTTCTAATGATTGTGAGGCCCCAATTCCTTGCTGGAAAGGTAGAGCTTTTGGGTTTTTCATGTTCACAGTTGAACGCACAGGTTTAGCTAACGATGTTTTTGGAAGTCCATGTTTCGGTTTTATTTATCATCCCTGATCCGAAAGTCACCTTTTCATCTCCTTGTGTAATACCTCTTGAGGGGGCACAATATGGGGAACTCATTCCTATTGTACCCCAATCCCTCTTTCTTCCCTGGATCTCCTGCTGTTTCAGAAGCATTCTACGAGGCCCACATCGTACCAACCTCTGTAGGAGTCGAGATATCTAAGAGAACATCAGATATTAGCCTTTGCTTCATGAACAAAGAAAGATTCAAACATTTTAAAAGTAGAGTAGTTAGATTATGATAGCATTTCAGCTTTCGTCATAATACAAGCACAAAAGAAAAGAGGAGCATCATCAATAACCTTCCCCAAAACTACATTGAAATAAAACCATCAATCCCAAAACTATGTATTTCTTTCTACTCTACTTCTCTAGTTTGTTCTTCCCTTGAAATAGCCCTTTAAAACCTCTAACGACACCTTATGTCATTCTAAAGAACTCGAAATCACAACCTATTTTGAAGTTATGAACTTTCGATCAGAGAAATTACTATCTGATCAAATAGAGGCCCTTTGGGGATAGTTGGAATGTTCTTTTGTACCTGTACCCAAACCCCACAAAGGTGAATCTAGGGGTTGAGTTTTGGAATTCAATTATCGACAGGTTTTTTGTTTCAATAGGACTACTGATGAGAGTTCTTTCAATCTGTTATATATAGATCAAAACCTAGGGCTTGAGTTGGCCCCCTCTGGAACCGTAGCTAGAATTGAGATCTCATTCAAAGAGAAAGAGCCAATGAAGCGGTAGCTACTAAAGCATAAACTACTTGTTTTTCCTTCCCCTACACAAAATCATCTGTTATAGGTCTACAATTTTTTGAATAAAATGTTTACCTAATTTTAAATTATAAATGAAATCTAAATTTCAGAAAAAAATCAATCAAAAAATAAAATAAACATAATAAAAAACGGATTCTGCAGTCTTTCAAAAACCATGGGTAAGTAGCTAATCCCAAGTCTAATTTCTCAACCATGAGATGCACAAAAATGGATTTGATTTTGGGGTCTTTCCCCAGGTGCGAATTCATGATTGAATTCGACTTCTAACGTACGCCCGGCAGCACAGTTTTATACAAACTTGACATATGGGAGGCTCTTCAAATGAAAAGTGAGACTCTTTAGGCAAGTTGTCGAATATTAGTTTTGAATAAATTTTCTTTTTTTTCTTTCTTCTCTTTTTCTTTTTTTCTTATATTTCTTCTTGTATTTCTTGTAGGCTAATTTTACGTATATCTATTGAATTCGAAAATAATTGATGATGGATTTCTCAAGGAGCATTTTCTAAAATAGCATTAAAGTGATCTTTCCAAAATCAACCTTGGAAGGGGGAACATGATGACAATACGATTCCTCTTTCCTTTGGCAGACTAAATTGGAAAGTAGATTGTTGGAGATATTCTTGGGAATTATTTCTCTTATATTTATTTTCGATTTTGAAAATATATTTCTGTTATTCTATTTATTATTGGAGGCTATCAACGATGGGTTGTTCCCATCATTGATTACCCAAATGAAGAGATGACAGAAGATCTAGTTAGTAGTGTAGATGTAGAAGCTCGAATTGAAACTTGTTGGTCCCTACTCAACCGAGGGGCTCCTCTGGGGATCTTGTTTCATTTTCTTATACATCCTCCCAGGTGAGCCTAGCAATGTTTCATGTCGAACCTAGTAATTCTCTAATCTAAGTGATTACCTGTCTCTGATTTGGGACCAAAAATGGTTAGTAGTGACAATAGCATGATGGACTAAGAAATCTCCCGATCTTAATTTTAACAAAAGTGAATTACTATTTTCATTCGAAAGTTTCAAATCTTCGAGATGATCGCGATAGCTAAAATGCAATATTGGTCTCTACTACTGTCTAACGCGAGAAAGCTCTGACAGAACCTTCTAAATAGGATTGATCATTGATTTATGAACCAAGCCCCGAGAAATCTTAGTTATCGGAGGGTGCTCGGTCTGTTCGCTGGTATTTGTTTAGGCCTGACCTTGTCGACCCGATCATTATATTGAACTTTGTGGTCAACTTCGATCATCCAGAAGTTCCTAGAGTCAGAGAGTGATGTGAAAATGGAAAAGTTGACTTTCCGCATCAACATCTGAAACCTACAAGTCACATATATATAAAAAAGTAGCACTAATTATAGGAAGAACCAAGAGTCTAGATTGGATATAATGTCATTATTTGAAGGTTTTGTTCTCAGTCTCAATCAAGCCTAAGGAATGTCTTCAACAGGAGTTAACTCGAAAAGACTAGAACAGAAGCCAACTCGAGGCGAGGTTTGCTTCTACTTCTGGGCCTTGTAGCATTCAAAGGAAAACCTTCCTTGTGTTAAAAAGAGGGGGTGTACTTTTTTTTGAATTTCTATCTTTCTTTTCCTTGATTATGAAATTCTAAAAGAGAGCGGATAAGGAGACATTGAAATCTATAATTGAGTCATATGATCCTGACTCAGTCCTCCTGGTTTCAGCTCAAATCACTGTGATTAGTCGAAAATGGGAAATTCTATTCCGTTTGATTGATCACCGGCGTCGAATGCTTTGAGCATAGCCTCCACGATGACAGACAATAATGTATAGGAATAAGGAATACAAGAAAAGATTTGAAAAAAATTGATTGAAATTAAAATAGATAACTTATTTCTTTTCTTTATATAAATTGAGGTGTCAGCAACTGATAGAAAAAAGGCCTAAAAGCTAACAAAAAAAGAGAACTAAACTAATGGTCTCTTTTCGGTCTTTATACCAGGCATTATTCTTATGTTATGAGGATCTCCTTAGTGATTCTTTCCTTTTTTGACCAACAAAATCTCTTTTTGTTTTTGTTCTTGTTATTGTTATGGCAATGCACGTAGTGAAGACAGGGATGGAAAGTAGATTTTTTTCGAAGTTGCCTTTTTTTTTTAGAGTCAAGCGAGTCTCTTTGACCCAATACTTTATTTTTATCCTAGTTGAGCCACAATCACTGAGAGAGAAAAGTGAAGAAATTAAAGAAAAAATGAAAAAATTAAAGAAAAAAAAGTGAAGAAACAAAAAGTCGATTTTGATATGTATTCAAGAAGAACCACCCATGCAATAATATATAAAAATACTGAGGAGAAGTCACCTATTACACAGGACAAAAACACTGACTGGGGTGGGTAGGGAATACCTATTCTTTGTCGACAGTATGGTGAGCAGAAGCGGCCTGGGTTTGCTGCGTGGACTTCCTATGCATTTCCTAATGGAACCCAGCTCTGCTCCACCAAGCATGGAGGATGTGAGTTGACAGCCAAGCCATCGTGCGTGAGCACTACAGTTGATCAGCTGGAGTTTGTTGGTTCCGTGCCTGCTTCAATCAAATCAATCATCTTTCTGTCCATTCGTGAGAACAGATACTTCATCACGAGTTTCCTGTTCCACTTTCTATTTTTATAAAATGGTTTTCTTTTGTGTTAGTTTTAATTTGAGCTCCGCTCGGGTCCAAGAATCCTTATCCACCTTGTCTTCGTTTTGTTTTCAGAGCCTTCTCCGAAGTTTCTTCAAACCAAAAAGATGAAGAACAATTTTTTTATGTGGAAACCCATTTCTTTTACTGGTTTATGGAAAAAGGATAAAGATTGTGAACGCTCTCGTAGTTCTCCTTTTTGAGTGCGATTCTATTTTATGTATGGCCGTGCAAGCAAAACCCTTGGTGGAAGTGCCAGCGGTGCAATAAGCATCACCTACATTTGATTTTCTTACATAGAATGCGATACAACTAGATGTAAACAAGGAGCGAGCGCTGTCAGTAGATCTGTGCCTGGCAACTCGGGATCACTTCGACTCTTACTGCTTTCATGAGTGCCCCTTTTCACCGCTTCATTTTCAAGGTCACTGCTAACCAGGTTGCTCAATATTTCGTGCTCTTGCTATAGTTAAATGATCTTCTTCTTTACAGAGCTTCATCCATGGTTTTCTGTAAGAATATCCCTGCATACAAAAGACTCTTCTACGACAAAACAAAAAAGACCTCTCCAGTACTAGGATAACTTCAAAACGGTAGACCACACATCTCTTATGTGCTCATACTGAAGGATGGTTCAGCCTTCAGCTCTTTACTACTGCACAACTCTGAGAATTTGACCCTAAAAAAGCCATGGTTTTAGCAATAGTGTAGCTTAGGCATGTGACATCCAGAACACCTACTGGAGTTTTTGGTGCCTTGGTAACCCAAGAACTCCTAATCTCACCAGTCACATGTCTTGTTTTACTTTGTAGCATTTAATTATTTTGTCCTACATTGAACAAAGGAATAAGAATTCCAAAGCATATATTGTTTGAAATATACAGAATGCAGTAGCTTACCTTCTCCATGTAGGCACAATGGTTCAAGACGTTGTCAATTAACAATTTGTTTGCATTACCCAAGACAACAAGTGCAACAGCAGCAACGACCTCTAAAGGCTTGAATTCTATAAGACAAATAAGCAAACCAACCTCTACATGTATTTTACATAAAAGGATTACAAGAGCTCACTTTTGATTTCCAAATGATTCCATAACAACAAAATAAAGCAAACCAACCTCTACAAGTATTTAAAATGAGCTCAACGCAATGGTTGATTTCGGATTATTTTTGGGGGACTACCATTACTGAACTTATGGACAAAGTAGTCCATAAAGGAGAAAGGTGTAACAGAATGCATTCTCCATTCAAGTGTGTTCAGTACTGAAAGCTCCAACTTTTGAATAGTCCTTTGCTCAAATACGTACTTGGCAGTGCCGATCTATATAATGGACCGAGTCAAATGTAGCAATTAGGAGAAAAAATAGCATTCAAGAAGAAGGTTTTCCTGTAGATCAAGAAATAAAGGGACTTTAGTTTCCTCCATCTTGGCAGCCAAAGATAGGCAGGCAATGGCTAGCAATTAGGTCATCCAAGCCTTCCCCTTCTACACAAAAAAATTGAAATCACTTTATTATCAACGATTGAAAGATGATAAATACCATTTTCAATGAGACATTTGTGCAAGTATTCGGCATATTGATCCCAACAAACTCATATGTCATGGTTCTTACTGAGAGCTCATATGTAGAGATGAAGTAATCTAGATAATTTATAGATAAGTAGGCACTCAGAGGCCAAAACCTGTAATAGGTATGAACCTGCAAATGTGCATCCCAAATCCATTCAATCAACCATAAAAGCAGCCAAAAGAAAGTGTTGAGAAGGGTAAAAGAAATCAGATAAAGAGAAATGCAGTTACATCTTTTATAAGAAGCAGATTGATGAGAACTAAAAGGTAAATCGTGTGTAGAATATGCTAACAAATACTAACATAGAGGAACTATAATAGTCAAAGAAGACAAAAATATTCGAAAAAGAGGGACAACGAAAAGAAGAATCCACCTTCATAATCCAATCGATGGCATTCTTTCTTATGGATATGTCCAAAGACCCTCTCATCAAATACTAGGCATATTCCTTTGCCGGAGTATGCTCAAATTCTTTGTTTAGTAATGCAAACAGGCATTCTTTGGAGTGCGATGAGCAAAGAAAGAAGGAATCGAAAAAAAAAGAAGTCTTTTGCTAGCATATTTTTTCAAGCCCACTCCATTGAGCTTTCTGATTGATGCCCAGCTCCTCGTCCTTATAAAAAACAAGGATGCTGCTGTTATCCTCGATGCATAGAAGGACGAAAGATGCATAGTCACAAATAACTCTCATTGTAGCTAGATCGGAGATACAACAGGCATTACTTTCCTTACGGATAGGGATGTGCTCTCTTCTCCTTCAGTCGCAGGGACTTCCCCTGTCATAAATGAGCCCAGAGGTATAGCTTCCCCATTGTGTGTAGGCTCTCTGGAGAAATGGTAGAGGGAAGAATAGTGATGGAGAGGATAAAGACTACTGCATATATGGAAGAAGAACAGTTGCTGAAGTGATGGACAGCATAAAGACTACTACATATATGGAAGAAGAAGAAGAGTTGCTGAAGTGATGGATGCTGAAGCTTCAGGGTAATTGTGGAGGGTGGAAATGGAGGTGTCTTTTGTTAGAGGGATATTTAGTTAAGCCTTATAGAAAATGATGAGCTTATTATTTGATTATGGAAATATAATTATGCTAATCATGTAGATTATAAATAAACTTTATAGTGTTACTATAAAATTCTTCAATATCTAAAACTAGACTATTGTCTGGATAATTTGTGTCACATGAGATTAATTTAATGAGTCTTTAAGAACAAAGAAATTATCATATATATAATTGTTAGTCTTTATATCTAACAATTTTCTTTTATCATAAAAAATCTTTAAATTTAGTTTTATGCGACTATGTACAACTTTGACCATTAACCTTTGATCCAAACAAACCTAAGATTGAGTTTGGATTAAATATCAGTTGGTTTAAAAATATTATCTTACAATATCATATAATATTATTTAACAATGTAAATTATTTTTTCAATTTACTAAAAATTATGAACTCACATGTAAAACACAGTAGTTGTTACATAAATTTTAGTTTATATAGATGTCAAATATAAAGAAGTCAAAAGTTATAACAAAACGTAGTCTAGATGACTTTAAGTTCAAAAAAAATATAAATAACTTATTTTTTAACTATGTGAATATGATGAATATTTGTTAAAATTTTCTTTTTTTCTACTAGAATTATACAATGTTTTGTTTTTTATCTTGATAAAATTAGATAAAAGAAAAAATTAAGAAAAGACGACCGTTTAACGGATCATTAGACAGTGTTGCCGTTAAACGATGTGTAAAACGAAAAATAAGATTTTGTCACCATCGTTCGATTAAAGAAATTTAACAAATTAACAACATTATCAAAAAAAATAAACTTCATAGCCAACTCTGCTATTATAGTTTTTCTTGGGAAAATAAGGAGAGGCCTAGTTATGATGCCAACTTCGGCCTTCCCCAATGCATGGTCATAGTCAACCAATGACTTTTTTTTCAGATATTTAAATTTGTTATATGCTTGAAAACAATCTTCGATCATCATTTGCTTTACCTAATTTTACTTTTATATAAAATATTTATTTTGAATAAGGATTTTGAATAATTTTACATAAAATATTTGGCACACTTTTTAAGTTTTGCTCATTGGCACACTTTTTAATTTTACATAAAATAATTTTACTTTTTAAGTTTTATATAAAAAAATTATTATTGAAGAAGATTGCAGGAAAAAAATATTTTATTTTTTTTTACAGTGGTATTCTTTTTTTAATAACATAAATTATGAAGAATTAAAATCAGACTCGTCGAAGATGCGCAGAATCTATTTTTGACTTTGACATCTTTCTGCATATTCATATTCATTTAAGGATAAGGATGGAGAAGCACTGCTTTCCTTACACACTAATACTTTGCTTGGAAAAATGGAGTGAGGTAGGCCCCATTTAGTTTAGAAAGCACAATCCATAATTGGATCCCTTTTCTCTTTTGTCTCTAAGACGAGGCAAAAGAGTGTCCCAGCAGAGCCAAACACCCTCCGCGTGCCACTTTCCTCTCTTCGCCATTTTGGGATTGCGTTGATTCGCTTCGGTTCAAGCAAGTTCCACTTATGTGGTGTGAATAAAGTTCTCACAATCATTGATCACGTTTGCGTACCAACTAAAGATATGCTTATTGGTCGTCATGAGCTGCACCTGATGTGCTAAGAAATATATCGAACGCCGTTTTTACCAAGGCTTTATGTTTAATATATAACATAAGGAAATGTTTCTTTGAGATACATATTGGATTTCAAGAAGATCCCCAAAGGGGGCCTTAGACAAAAAAGGAAGTGCCCAAACAACCATAATATTCACCACTTGCAATTGAAAAAAAAATTGTTGTTATTTATGCAGCCATAAATGGCTGCGTTGTTCGAGTCCAACGATGAAGACCTTGCAAACAAGAAGATGAAGGTTTCGTCTCGGTAGTGCCGGTGTTAGAAGATCTGGTAGTTCCTCCTCTTCCTTCAATATCAGTCACTTTACTTTCCTTCAGATTTAGACGCTCCAGAATGGGGGGCAAAATATGGGGATTTTCACTGACTTGGTGTTCAACCCATAGTGTTGGATGCGTTCATTCAGTTATGGCTATAGTTGGGATTCAAATCTTTCTTCCTTCTCTAGAGTTCTAATGCCAAGCTCAATAAGTTCAAAGTGGCTGGCCCCTTTCCAATCGAGAGGCATAGCTGGCCCCCCTCTTGGGGTTCTCTTTCTTCTTCCAAAACCCTAGGTGGATCACCCCATCTTCAATGATCTGACTACTATTTTTGAAGGAATTGGAGCTACTTTTCTTTTTCTCCCTAACTTCATGCCTTTTCAGAAGTGATTTGATAGACAAACTCAGGGCTTCACTTAAGAAAAAGAGATCTCCAATAAGGAAGTTTTTTCGCTCTCAAGTGCCCTCGTATATTCATAGGCGAGAAGCGAAGCAACTACCCAACGGTGTGAGTCGAGTTTGACATGCCCCCGACCTCTGACCATAGAAGAACTCCTAGGCATGGGCTGCTAGGCCCTAGGGGCCCCAAACTTTAGTTGGTTACTCTGTTAGGGTTTGGAAGCAAAACCCTAAGGTGGAAGACCACGAAAAGCCTGGTTGCGTTACCACGAAAAATAAAAAATAAATTGCAAATTTCATTAATTAATCACATGCAAATTACACACTTAAATAGCCTAATGCACGCTTAACAAACGCCTAACAAATAGTACTAAATACACCAACCTACTAACCCACTAACCCAGTTGAAATATTGTAGATCTGTTTTGAATGGTTTGACTTTTTTGAATCAAACTCTAACATGCTCAAGCACCTTTGCTGGCCATATCGTTTATAATGAAGCCTCCGAGGCCAATGGTTCTAATCAGTCCAATTTTAGACTTTCTTTCGTAAGTTTTTCTTGATAGAATTTTCTATGGGTCATAAGGTGTGTCATCCTTGACCCAGTTGGTGTGTTCTAAAACTTTCATTTTATGTTACTCTTCTATTCTATCATGAAAGAGAGGTGTCAATAGAGACAAAGAATGTGGCCTAGAAAAACTAACAACATTGGAGGAACCTAGGGCTTTTTTCTTGAAATGAAACACAGTAGAAGTCAATAACTCAAAAGCTAAGATACCACAAAGATCATTAGCAACTCTTCTAGTTGCAAGAGAGCAGACTGAACTTCTTGCACCAATCAGGGATACACGACAAAAATAATTGCTCGATAGGAGTAACAAGACGCTCCTTGAGCTTGATGGATCACACTTCGGGTTTGATCATAAAGACTTTTGATCCAAACTATCGAGAAGCTCTGAGTGCTCAAAAAAAAGTTCCCCTATGAGGGCCCCTTCCTGTCTTGTGAAACCAATAAATTGATAAAAGCTAAAACTACAACCAAGAGGGTAAATGTTGACAGTCACCTCTCCACCCCTTCTTAATTCCTGATCTTCTAACATTGAGAATCTGCCACATTATTCTCTTCTCCCTGACAAATTTAAACAATTTCTTCATCAAGTCATTGAGACTTTGAGGTTAGCAAATGGGGAGTCCACTCTCTGCTCATTGGTCCTCGATAGCATCGAGGCGATATTCAATCTCAAAGTCAATAGGAGGCTCAACCGAAGGAAAAAGTTCCTGAAGATGATTGCTCACCATAGGCTTCAGAAATTCCCCAAAGGGAGCCCTCCATCAAATATCCAATGCTGATCGGAGGCCAACTCGTCTGGCATACAATTTCATCATGCTTTCTTCCTCCCGTTCCAAGACTTTTTTCTGAACGTGTTTCACCATTATGGGAATAGGATCATTCCAGCACGACTTGATCGAGCTAGACTACGGAAGTGAAAGATGATCCACAGTTAGTTAAAACAAAAAGAACGCAACAGATGGCTGCTCTCCTTGATCACTTTAAGCCGCTCATGGCCGTTGCTCGTGCTACTGACCTAGATATAGCAACATCAATGAAAGAAATCTACCTTTTTGTCTTTGAGAAGTTCCCCTAAAGGCCCTTGGGAGAAGTGGAATTAGCTAAGGTTCTATCATATGAAAATGATACATGAAAAAGCTCTCAAAAAAATTTTTCCCTTTTTGTTAATAAAGAAACAATCAACTTATTTCAATCTATTGTAAAAAAAAAACTATCTATAGAAATGATTTTTCTTTTGTGTTTGGCGACTGGATACCATTTGATTTGATATATTCGAGAATATGGCCTTCTTTTGGGGATTCAGAGGCAAAAAAGCTTGTCCATTATGCAGAATATTCTTTTTCTTTCATAGGTAAAATCCCAAGTAGGTTTGAAGTGCCGCGTAAGAAATCATGGCTTGTAATTTTGTGATTTTAGTGGCTTTTTCCCAACACCGGTTGGTGGATGTAAGCTTGATTTTGACTCGAACCACCTTAAAAATATTTTGTGTACTATTTTACTACTCATTCTTATTGGTACTTAAAAGATTTAAGTTTAAATTAACACCAAAAATAGAAAGAAAAATCTCAAAATTTTATTTACCACAATTCACCCCCTTCTTGTAGGTTTACTTTAAGCATAAATAATTTCAAAAACACATTTACTGCTCAAGCTAAGTTCAAAGTTAGAATTGAACATTTTTATGATGAACTTAGATTAGAATTAAGTCAAATTGAGATGGATGATAATCTATTGTAAACAGACAAGTACTTATGACATATCTTTTATGATTAAATTATATAATGATAATTGCATTTTTGTGGAAAATAATAGTATTTTTTTAAATGAAAATTTTCTTTTCTTGTTTTCAATTTGTGGGGTGAAAATTATTCTACACAGGTAATGTAAAAATTTTTATCCATGCAACAGTGATTTTTTGAATTAAACTTTAGTTTGAAAACTTTGATTAAACTTGCATTACTCTTGAGCACTTTTTTATGATGGGAATCTCACTTTATATTGTTCATTAGATATATTTTTAATCTGAAAGTCTATTTATTCTTCATTTTGTGACACATTTATTCTAGTTTAAATTAAATTATTTAGTCATTACCTTATAAAGTTTCAAGAAATATCATAATATTTATTTAGAATGTTTTTTGAGAAATGTAATGAGGTTGTATTGTCATTTTTTAAATACATCTATGACACTTGACCAATATAAATAAGAATACAAATCTTAATTTGAATAATATTTAAATGCTTTTAAATAATATTCAAATCGAATTATTAAATTATTTTAAAACATAAATGATTTTAAATAACCACTTTCTTGTGCTCCACTTCTATTCAAAAGGACCTATCGCCCTTCGATAGGCTTTAGATCATTAGTAGTTGGTGGCAACGAGAGGAAGTGACTTAGAGGCCTTCTTAACTTGCTCAGATGGCTTCTTAATCCAAAGGGTTTCCCTTGTGTTGATCTAACTATTGAACCCTACCATTGGAATTTAATGTCTTCGAATTGTCTTTGCATTTGCCTTCTAAATTTTTGATATCAAATTGCTAAAATGCACCAAGCTCAATAGATTATAGATTCTCAATCACTGTCAACCCAGCTTAATTTACACGTGGGTTTGGCAATGTCAACCCACATTTTTTAAGTTATTGGGACAAGAAGTTTTCTATATAAAGTACACATTATTATAGTGCATCCCATGAGCTTTCAGTCAAACCTCAAGTCGAATAAGGTTGCTTCCCCTTATGAAGAGATTGAATAGGAGATCTGTCTGCTCCTCACGATGGCCCAAAACAATTTGACGTAGGGCAATGCCTTAGGTGGCTAATTCCAAAGGATACACTTTGGTGGTCACACTTTATATGGATGATCCATTGAGAGCAAAAGGGAAAAATAATAGTCCAAATTAGTAAAAGTGTTCATTTTGTGCACTCTTAACTATTGATAAAAAAAGTATGATTTTAAGAAATATTGTTCATTGATATAATAGACAACCTAACTTTTATTCAAAAAATAACAACGTAAATTCAATCTAGTCTACTCGAAGTCCCTTGATTGTGTGGACACCACTACAATGTCCTATTCCCTTCTGCCCCAAATGAGCAACAGTGCAAAATGATTAATGCACTCCCTTCACCTCGACCATTCCCCATCCCTTCTAACACAAAAAATGAAAGTGTAAAGCTTATTCTAACTAGGCTTCATTCTTAGATAAGGTCGCTTGACTTTACTAGGTTTAACCAATGAAACAACCCTGGCAATTCTTCGTAGCTTGGCAAATCTTTTGGAAGCTCAGTAAGAGCCTTGTGCTAGAGTTTAGTCCAAGGCACCTACCATCAAGTTATATCAATTAATAAGTTTGATCTAGCTATGAGGAAACTATTGAAGCCTATTAGCTCCTTGACCTAACAAAGAATTTTTTTCTCAATCCGATTAGAGGAAACTTGTTGTAGACAATTTCTCTAAGTAATTTTCTCAGGAATTCTTTTATTGAAGGTTCATGTAAGAATAGCCCATGTTGACCCTTTAGCCATATATCCATTCCCTTGCACTGCATTTTTGGAAAAGTAGAGTATGATGCCAAGCTTGCAAGTCTACATTTTGCTTAGGGTTGGGCAAGCATGTTGGTGCAAGTTGCTATTTCCTAGAGGATTCCAAATATGAGTTTTTTTAAATACCATAGAATATAAAGATTCAATTAAGCCTAAACTCACATTAAACAGCATTGAAGTTCTTTATGCTTTAGATAATCCTACAGGAGGGGGCGTGAATAATGGTAAATAAAATTTTCTTTCGATTTTTGGTTTCAATTAAAACTAAAATCTTTTAAGAAAGAATAAGAAAAATAGTACACAAGATTTTTTAAGGTGGTTTGACTCAAAATCGAGCCTACATCCCCCCCAACTAGTGACTGGAAAAAACACTAAAATCACCAAATTACAAGCGAGGTTTTTCGTACAGTAAACCTCAAACCTTCTTTGGATTTTATCTACGACTAATCCTGAACCTACTTAGTTTTTTCGGGGTCAACTCAAACCCCTGTCTTTTGCACAATTATCAGGATGCCCTTACCACAAAGAAAGAAATACAAAAAATTGGCAAAACATAAGAAACTTTTAAGAGAAATATAAGGCACACACAATACCGAAAAGAGAGTGCAATAGAGATTGAAAAAATAATTGATACAAGAAACCTCTAATTTTGGGTTCCTTCTTGCAGCTTTCACTTTGTGACTTTAGAAGCATCGTATGCACTTGGAATTACTCGATATTGTGATTTGAAAGCTTTCAAACCTTAGCAATGGTAACCTCTAGATGTTCTTCATCATTCACTATTTATAGAGCTTAATTTGTGCTCTAAATCTACTCCCAACAGCTCTAAAATGAACTAGTTGTTTGGATAACGGACACAAAGCAGACACTGTTCGATTTGGAACCTGAAATAGATGTTTCTGATTGAATCACAAATTTACCATTCGAGATCAATCCTAGCCATCGGATCTAAGTGGCCTTGATTTGGGACATTGGATTGCACATTGGTTGTCCAACATGTTTTAAAGTAATGTGTCAAGAAATCAACTAAAAGAGAAACTTACTATAGAGGTTCTGCATCCTCTTGAAGATTTGGCTCGGGTTCGAATATCCTTCTTGGCTGTTTTACTGTTATCATGTAGTAATTTACATTGGTTAATCGAAGCCATTAGATCGTGCCTGCCCTTCCGCCTTCTTTGATAATCGAATGGGAGTTTAGTCCCACATAGTCAAAAAGTCTTTCCAATTGCTCACTATAACACTTTCGGTTCATGTGCCTCTCGAGCCGTTTGGGGTTGGCTCCCCCTTCCTCGACCAAGATTTCATCACTTGGTCTTGGTTGACTTGATTACGTGCATGTTCTAGGCAACTTTCTCTCCGGGTTGAGTTAGCACTTGTTCTGTTCAGCAGCTGCAAGCTGATTTCTAACTTGTTTTGTTCAGCAGTGCTCTTCCTGTGGCCTTTGGGCTTTGCTCGCCCCTTTCGGGTCTATCACACAATTCTTACTTTATTTATTTTTTAAATCCTTAAAGCCTAGACAGAGCAGCCGTTGGGTCGGGTCGACCCGCCCAACGCCACAGTGCAAATTCCCGAGACAAAAGTTGTTTTATAGTGATTTTTGAGAATTTTTTTGCCAAACTTTTTAATATAAGTATGCAAAAAAAATTTATATTAACATAGTATTACAAGTGTCCTAAATGATCATGAAAAGAAATTCATGAAAAATAATTCCTAAATAATTTTAAAAAATCAAATACCGATGTCTATAATTTTCATCAATAATTCTTGGCCAAAAAATAAAAATTCAAAAATTATTAAACTTATAAAATTTTCAAATATTAATACTACTAGTGTACCACATCATCTCAAAATTTGGACATATCAAATTAAAGAAAAATGAAGAGATATTCAAGTATAAAGATTTTGGTGCATGCCTTTCATTTCCTTTAAGCTTGCCATCACTCCAAGAGCCTTGAAGACCACTATTTTAGACATTTTAAAGTTCATTGGTTGGCTTAATTTAATATCAATAATTTCACTTAAAGAAAACCCAAATTATATATAAACATTTATGCTTGACTCATCAAACATAAGAAGGTAACAATCTCCCCATTTTGATGATGGCAAGATATAAATGTTTTTTTATAAATATAAAAATGTGACAATTAAAATAGAAATAAATTTTTAAGGAGGCCTAGGCATGCTTATGTATTTAGGTTTCTCAAGATTGAAGACATGTGAAAAACAATAAGCATATGAAATTTAAGAAGTATGTGAAGTTTTCTTATCATAACATGCTAAAAAAAATTGTATTTTTTCTTTCAAAAGAAAAATATCATGCTTCAAAGAAGTATTCTCAATGATAAGGGAAGTCGTTTCGTCACATATATGTTGATTTTCTATTCTTTTCTATTCATCTTCTTTCATAACAAATTCAAGTAATTCAACTTTTTGTTTGTAAGCATTTTTTAATTTTTTATGAGCACTCATTAAAGAAGCCAATGCATTCATAATTTCAATATAATTACTTTCTAAAATATCTCTTGTCCAAGTGCTTACCTTATTTTTTTCTTCTTCTTCACTTGAAGATATTGAAGATGCCTCATTTGCCATAAAACAAATCATCCCTTCTTCTCCTCTACTTGAGCTTGAAGCATTTGAATCTTCAAAGGCACTCCATGTAGCTTGGAAGGCTTTCTTTTTCTTCAAGTTCTTCTTCTTCTTTTTGTCTTTCATATGCTTGTCCTTGAGTTCTGGACATTCTGGTTTAATATGACCGGTTTGACCACCCTTAAAAAAAGTTGGTGGCCTCTTCCTCTCCTTGTTGCTCATCTTCTTCCATTTGCTATTAAGAAAACTTTTTGAAAATTTTTTGCAAAACCATTAACATGAAAACTTGCCTCATCCTCCAAATCCATGGAAGAGGTAGAAGTGGAATCTAAATTACATTTGGTGGCTTTGAAGACCATGGGTTCTTCCTTCTTCCTTTCATGCTTTAACTTGCTTGTAGAAACCTCTTTCGTAAGTCTCCTTGAAATCTCTATTTCAGCAATGAGAAGTTCTACAAAGGAGTTCATCCAATGAAAGTTTATTAATATCTTTAGCTGCTTTAATAGCTGTTGTAAGGGGATCATATTCCTTTGGAAGGATTCTCAAAATTTTCCTTGCAAGGTCAACATTTGAGAATGCCCTCCCAAGATTTGCCATGCCATTTGTAATGTCATTAAATCTTAAAAACATACTTTTAATACTTTCATCTTGTCTAAAAAGTTCATAGTCATGGGTGAGGATGTTGATCTTTGTCTCTTTCACTTCTGAGGTGCCATCATAAGTTACTTCGAGTTTTTTCCACGCCTCAAATGCCGTATGTAATGAAGATTGTTTAAGGCCCTAGCATTCAATTGAGCCAATTTTTTGCGCTCAACATTAAGCTCACTAAAGGGCTTAACTTCAATAGTAGAAGAATTTCTAAGAAGTTCGCAAGGCATAGTCATAACTTCCCATAATTCCAAATTGATAGATTGAATAAAAATTCAAATACGGTTTTTCAAATATAAGTAAAATTCTCCTTTAAACAAGGGAGGCTGAATTGAAGAAAAACCATAACACAAAGTAGCACTCATATTAATCAAAGAGGAAGCCATAAAACAAAAAATCTCAAAACCACAGTGAATATGAGAAAGTTATTTGGGATTCCTCACTCTGATACCAATTGAAGTTCTTTATGCATAAGATCATCCCACAAAGGGGGGTGAATTGTGGTAAATAAAATTTTCTTTCGATTTTTGGTTTCAATTAAAACGTAAATCATTTAAGCAAGAATAAGAAAAATAGTACATAAAAGATTTTTAAGGTGGTTCGACTCAAAATCGAGCCTACATCCACCCCCAACTGGTGTCGGAAAAAAACCACTCAAATCACCATATTACAAGCGTGGTTTTTCATAATGTTCGCCTCAAACTTACATGGGATTTTATTTATGGCTAATCCCGAACCGACTTGAGTTTTTTTGGGCTTAACTCGAACCCCAGAATTTTACACAATTGCTAGGATGCCCCTACCCCAAAGAAAGAAATACAAAAAATTATTAAAACTTAAGACTATTTTAAGAGAAATATGAGACACACATAATACCGAAAAGAGGGAGGAATAGAGATTGAAACATAGTTGAAGGAAAAACCTCCAATTTTGGGTTCCTTCTTGCAGCTTTCACTTTGTGACTTTGGAAGCACCGAATGCACTTGGAATTGCTCAATATTATGATTTGAAAGCTTTGAAATCATAGTAATGGTAACCTGTAAGTTCTTCATCATTCCCTATTTATAGAGCTTAATTTGTGCTCTAAATCCACTCTCAACAGCTCTAAAATGAACTAGCCATTTGGGTAACGGACACAAAGCAGTCGTCGTTCAATTTGGAGCCTGAAAAAGACGTGTTTGATTGAATCTCGAATTTACCATTCGAGATCAATCCTGGCTGTTGGATCTAGGAGGCCTTGATCTTGGCCATTGGATCACGCATTGGTTGTCCTGCATGTATTAGAATAATGTGTCCAGAAATCAACTAACATAGAAACTTACTACAGTAGTTCACATCCTCTTGAAGATTTGGCTCAGGTTCGAATCTCATGCTTGGTCATTTTACTGTTATCATGCAGCAATTTACCTTGATTAATCTAAGTCGTCCGATCGCGCTTGCCCTTCTGCCTTCTTTGAAAATCAAATGGGAGTTTAGTCCCACATCGTCCAAATGTTTTTACGATTTCTCTCTATATAACACTTTTGGTTCACGTGCCTCTCGAACCATTTGGGGTTGGCTCCCCCTTCATCGGCCAAGATTTCATCACTCGGTTCTAGTTAACGTGATTTCATGCAAGTTCTGGTTAGCTTTCTCTGCGGGCTAAGTTAGCACTTGTTTCGTTCAGCTGCTGCAAGCTGATTTCTCACTTGTTCTATTCAGCAGTGCTCTTACTGCAGCCTTTTGGCTTTGCTCGCCCCTTTCTGGTCTATCACACAATTCTTACTATATTTGATTTTTTAAATCTTTAAAGCCTAGATGGACCAGCCGTTGGGTCGGGTCGACCCGCCCATCGCTACAGTGAAAATTCCCAAGACTAAAGTGGTTTTATAGTGTCTTGTGAGAATTTTTGTGCCAAAATTTTGAATATAAGTATACCAAAATAATTTTATATTATGATAGTATTACAAGTGTCCTAAATGAAAATCAAAAGAAATTCATGAAAAATAATTCTTAAATAATTTTAAAAAATCAAATAGCTATGTCTATACTTTTCAACAATAATGCTTGGGCCAAAAAACAAAATTAAAAAATTATTAAGCTTATAACATTTTCAAATATTAATACTACTAGTGTGACACATCATCTCCAAATTTGGACATATCAAATTGAAGAAAAATGAAGAGATATTCAAGTATAAAGATTTTGGTGCTTGCCATTAATTTCCTTTAAGCTTGCCATCACTCCAAGAGTCTTGAAGACCACTATTTTAGACATTTCAAAGTTCATGGCTTGAGTTTACTTAATATTAATAATTTCACTTAAAACAAACCCAAATGATATAGAAACATTTGTGCTTTACTCATCAAACACAAGAGTGTAACAAGAACACTAATAATTAAAGAGAACATCATGAATGAAAGTACAGTTAGTTGATTCAAAGGAAATCAAAGAACAATACTACCACTAATTTAAAAAACTTTTCAGAGTATACATTCATTCACACAAATTGGAGAATTTAATTTAACACAACTTATGTATAAAAATACTAAACTGTTAAAAATTATATAAGATGTATAGAATGGAAATAATGAAAAAGATCATATGTTAGTGAACATGATAAACACAAGTGATCTCACAGAAAAGTAGCATACAATAGCAAACTTCTAGCAAACATGAGTGGTTAAGTGAGACTAACATCACATAAAGCTTCATAAAGTTTAGTAATTATCAAGCATTCAAACTTATATAGGGTCGATCCCCAAACATTATGTTGAATATCTGAAATAAGGCAATTCATGGGAAGATCTAGTGGTCGAAAGGCCTTGCCGACACAAAGAGGTTGCTAGCATCAAGAGTTGCAAAACGAAGAAGTGGTAGGTGATGTTTGTAGTTGTCAGGACGAGTAGTGTGGGTGAAGGTAGAATAAGTGAAGACCAAAGGCATTAGTATTAAAGGGACAAAATCGATGAGGGCCAATCTTGGTTAGACAATTAGAAAGTAGGAGACAGTTGTAAGTTGATTTGGACAACTTTGGGAAAGGTTGTCAATGTCAACAAGTGAGCTGAGGGTAGTGAGGTGGTAGGATATGTGAGAAAGTTAGCCAACAAAGTAGTTGGTAAAAGTGAGAAATTGGATTAAGAGTTGGCAATTTATGGTTTAGAAGTGAGAGGTGGCCAAATTTAAATTTGAAACTATTAAACAAAAATCATGAGGATTAATAGATTGGAGAAAAGTTGAAAAAATAGAAAAATGATTATCAAAGGATGAACTACAATAAAATTTGATAATAATAAAAACTCTCCATTTGTGTCATAATTTTTTCCCTCTCAAGAGCTAATTCAAAGTTCACCAAGTTGGATTTAATTCATCAATAGATCTGTATCAAATGACTAATTCTAAAGCTTATTATATTATTCAAAATTGGCTAAACATAAGAACCTATGCCTCATTGCATATAGAGTTTATATATAGGTCATGTAATGCTTTTCATTATGTAGTACTAAAAGATAAAATCTTGAAAGAAGAATGATAAGGGGATCTTGTGATACAAATTTTGCCAATAAACCTAATATTTATTCAAAACAATGTTGTATCATGACACATTTTTGTTATCATGAAACATTTTTGTTACCCCAAGATGCATCATATACTTTGATCCATGTGTTTCTCATAATAAAATAAGTTTTACCTCTTTTTTATTTGTTCTATGCCACTTTCATCATTCAAATAAAAATATGATCCATGTCCTTCCCAAAGTTGAGATGCCTACTTTAGTGTCATCAATATGTTCAAACTATTTTTTGTCTTAAATTCAATTACATGATTTTGTTTCAAATTCTATTTAAAATAAATAAAATACTTTATTCTATTTTAATATTCAAGTTCATGCAATAATAAGTGGAGTAGAAATAAAATAAGAATTATAAAAATAGGACTCATTGTGATGACCCTTTTCTTTCACTCGACCTTTTTTGGATTTGAGTAGTATTAATTTTCTTTACTCATTTCTTTTACTCATTTTGAAACCATGAAAGTTTTTCACTCTTTTAAAATCTTTAAAAATCAAGTAACAAAAAAAAAATTAAAATATTTAAAGGAATCATTTTAAATGAATTGCAAAAGTGAATAAAACCTACAATCCATGCAATTTGAGAAATTACAAGTTTTCACACTTTCTTTTAAAATCACAAACTTCATCCATCACTATTTAATAAGATTATAATGCATGTCAATTTGTTCAAATAATCCTAATAAACCCATAACAACACTTTTATGACAATGTAATATCTTTCAAAACATTATATTCTAGATCTCACTTTTTCTCGATATTCCTATGGTGTTTCACATTTTGATCTAAACGTGTTTGGACAAAAATAGATTGAGCCTACTATCACTCGCTTAGTACCAATATATGTACATATATGTAAAATAAGTAATTGGGTAGCAAATTGCAAGGTCAATTGTAAACAATATAATATATTAAAAGAGCATATGAGCACATGTATGAGCTAGAAAAATAAAATCAATTACAAAACAAAAACTTTTAGCACCATTAGCATTTTTATCTTTTGTTATCTTTATGCATTAGTTTGTTATTTTTAATTGTTGCCATCTTTTACATCCATTTAAGGTTTGGCTTAAAAATAGGCCAATTTATAAAAACATAAGATATATTTTGAAACACATCATTCAAAATATAATTAAATCAAATGAAGGCTGATTTGGCTCATTTCTAGAACTATCATTCTAAAGTAGTTGTCACCAGTTTGGATAACAATTAGCTTTTTCATTTTTTAACACTCGCCTTTCTTTACCAAAATTTTTTCTTTTTTCTTTTTCACATTTATTTTTTAATTTTTATTTTGTGTCAATTATCACAAGTAATATTTTCTTTCATTTGTTTTCTTATTTTGTGATCATTATCACAATAATATTTTTCTTAGCTTTTCCCTTTTTATAAAACTTGTCACATAATATGTAAATAAATAAAGCAATACAATATTTCATACTCAAGTAATATATGAAAATAAACATGTTGTGAAAAAATTGCTTTTTATAAAGAATCACTCGTCCTAAATAATTTTCTTTTAAACCATCTCTTAAGTGTTTTACACTACTAACAAGCATCAACATAATTTTAAGATTGTTCATTCTATTTCTCAATTATTCTTTTTATTCAATTAAGGTATCAATTTCATTTCAATTTAAATAATAAGGAATCCATAAGCACATTGACAACTTAACAAATAAATGAACAAAATATCAAACTCAAGTTGAATGATTAAATTCTTTTTTCACTATGAAGTTATTACTTTTGATCCACAAATCAACCGATAAGCTTATCTACACAACAATCTCAATTTACCATTTCATATCATCATTTAAGGGAACTCTTGTCTTCTAAATTACATCCAACATATTAACTTATATGCAAGTTATATACACAAGCATCATCAACAAGTTATTTCTCAAATGAAAAAAACCTATAGTCTATAATAGACATTACATCAAAATATATACACATAGTGTGAGATTTTTTACCTCTTTATTTCTATGTGATAGTATCGCTAAGAATCAAAATTTAGCACAAGTTTACATTCATCTCTTAGGTGCTACAATACTTGTGACTAGATCCTTTGGTTCTTGGTACTGCTTTCTTTCTCTTTTTTTCTTCAGTCTAATGCACTTGTTTGAGCCAGTCTCTTCGATTTTTCTTAGAAATGTTTGTCCAAGCTTGACCTCACATTTTTAATATACATAGCCAATGTTCCTTTACATTCTCATCAGTTCACTTCCTCCAACAGCTATGTTCTTTCATTTAAGTGTATTCTCACCTCCATGTCTTCATAACTCTAATGGTTTCTCATCAATTATTCTCTCTCCATGACTATTTATTTAGTCATTTGCTATTTTAGGATTAATATTTTTTCAGTTATATGGTGTTGTACTGTACAATCCTTTCATTTCGTATCATACAAATTATGATATTCAACTTTGTCTATTATTAATTCTACTGATTAATCTTAAACAATTTCATAATCATACTTGTATGCTACCTTTTAATGCACATTTGTTTATGTCATAATCAACGATATTCACAGACAACTTTACTGTTAACTCGATCATACGTATATGATTATACTCATCTTATTTTATGATATTTTTAATTTTGTCATTCATTACTCATCTCTTACAGTAACATATTCTCACCCTGAAGGGTTATACTCACCCTTTATCATTATAGTAGATCTATATAGGTATAGATGAGTTATCATTGTTATATATCATATATAATAAAATGTGTAAACATAAATAAGCTATCCTTATCCTAGGCTTTTCCCACCTTATTTAGGTATAATAAACAATGTAGATGTATATAAGCAATTTTTGCTTTATATAATATATAGTAGGACACTATCGATATGGAAAGTGATATTCTTTCCTTGGGTTGTCCTCGTATTATATCATGTCTAATAGAATTTGTATAAATAAAGATGAGCTATTCTCATCTTGTATCATATATATTTGTGGTGTGTGAGGTTATAATATTGTATAAGATTATTTTAAGGACAATATATTTAGATGTATGTCAATAATTTTATTTTCTTAATTGATAATCAAGCATACCAAAAATCTATATTCCACATTATTTTTTATTTATTAACTTATAAAGTTTATATTATATTGCATGTCAATATCCTTATTATGTAATACCATAAATTAATAACTCTTGAATTAAATTCTAGATAAATAATGATAACCCAACGAAATAATTACATAATTATTACATTTGTATAAAAATTTTCTAATATCTATGAATTTTATAAAAAGATAACATAAAAAGAATGTGATTTTGTAAATAATATAAAAATAATTTATCAACATATTTACATAATTTCTAAGTTTATCTATTATCCATAATGCATAAAAAATAAAACAAAAAATATTCTTAAGCTCATAAAGTTTATTAAAAGATAGTCTTTTTTAATCTAAATCTTTTCTTGATTTTTTACATTATCATGTATATTTAATGCTCAACATATGTCCTATATGTGTCATGTTATTTAGTAATTTAAATCATATTAATTTCTTATAAGCCTTTAAGTTATTGCCTTATATCATACTAATTTAATTCTCTCGTTGTACTATATGTTGTATCAGAAATAAATATTTTGAATTATATCGGACTATATAATTTCCAAAACCAGTATTTTGTTATCTATATCATTTCTAAACATATAGTATGATCCCTAACATTGTACTGTATGATTTTTATTCTCTCAATTTTGTTACCTTGTCAACCATTCATACTTTTATGATACTCCCATCACAAAGTATGATCAACTCACTATTTCTTACCTTACATAATACAATCATCTTAGTCAAATCATAAGTTTCCATTGTTAATCCAACACAAAAATATCATACCATATAATAACACATGATGTACATCTCTAATGTAGTCTCTTCTCTCTCAAGACTTAATCATTTATCCATAGCTTTAACTAACTATTCAGTATCATCAACTTAGTCACATTATATAATATTTCTTATAAGACTTTCTACAATATTCTTTTACAGTCTTGTTTCTTATAATTAATAGATTTTGTTTTTTAAAAAAATTAGCTTTGATTAATAATGTTATTGATCCCACAAGACATCATGTGATTTATGTTGGTATTTATAATGAACCTTACAACTCAACACATTATACAAATATGACACATATATTGTTCCAATTGGATGAACTCGACACCTCAACCTATAACTTAGATTCTTCACTGACTATTATAACCCCAAAATTTTTCTAATGTGATTATCTTATACCATGTTTCATCATAGCTTTCCTTACAAGATTAAATTGATTGTACCATATGATGTATACCAAATTATTGGATGATACATATTAATAATAGCTAACAACTCTCATTCTATATGTCTTGGGTTCAATTCAAATTAGCATCGATTCACTCCATATCACATCTAAATTACTTTAAATCTAGTTCTTACTTAACTTATAACATAATCATATTTTTTATTTATGTAAAACTAAATTAAATTTAAAAAAAGAATCAATTTAAATGTCTATCTTTTCTTTGATAACTACTACTCAATTTCCTTCACTATTTGCTTGTGATAGTATCTCTTCTTCTCATCTTCTTGCTTTTGATCTTCTCCCCAAGCTACAACAAAGTTTTCCCAATGGTTCTTCATTCTTATTGTTTTCTCTCTATAATAGAGCTTCACCTTCATTCTCTCTTCTTTGCTCGCAAAAATCATAGCATAGCAATGATGCCTTACAAGTCAACCTCCTTGACTCACTCCTTCTTGGTGGTTCTTAACAACACTACTCAACTTTGTAACAAGCTTCACACATTGATCTTTCAAACATCTTTTCTTTTATAGACTTAAACTTTAATTCACTCTTATCAAATTTTATAAGTGTATTAAAACATCATTATGAATTTATAATTGATAAGATTAGGGAACAATGGATGTGCAATCATATGAAATGCATGTGTATTAAAAAAAATTTCTTCCATTCAATTATTTGTATCATATTTATTTTGAAAAAATAATTATTAGTGAAATACACTTCTAGCACTACACAAAATGGTCATAAGAAGACAACAAAAATCATAATCATAAAAATTAATATTCTACCCGACCTACATTTTATTATTTAGAATTCTATATATGTGTTATGTGTTTTAGAACACAAAACAAGAAAGATATAGAATAAAAAAATGAAAGATAATGATTGAGTGGATAAGCTTAATGATATATATCATCATGAGAAATGTGAAAATTAGAAGATAAAATTTTATCTATGACTTTATGTCATAATTGATCAATATGACTTTATTTATGACTTTATCTCTTGTTGTTATTGGTACTTAAAATAAGGGGCATAATTGAAATGTGAAATTAGAAGATAAACTTTTATCTATGACTTTATCTCATAATTAATCAATATGACTTTATCTATGACTTTATCTCTTGTTATTATTGGTACTAAAAATGAGGGGCATAATGGACAGAGATCTCATTATCGTTAGTACTTTATACATAACATTGTTAAAGGGTGATTCCATGTTAGAATTAATATTGGACCTCATTTTTGTCTCTATGAGCACTTCAATACTAGGTAACAAAGAGTAAAGACCTATTTCTATTAATATTTCAGTGAAGGCCAGTGGTGTTAGGAGATATACTTTGATGGCTTGGCCAATTATCGATAGCGATCATGTGATATGATTTATACCACATAGATATAACATAATATAGAATCTTATGAGGTAACGATAGTTGCCATATAAAAAATGCCTTAATAAAGAAAGAAAAGAATAAAAATAAAAATAAGAAAAAAATAAAATTAAAAATAAGAAAAGAAAGAGATAATATTACTACTATATAATATTAGTATTATATGATAATTATATACATACTTGATTATACAACATACAAGTTCATATGCAAATATTCAACATATTTAATATTTTTTATCATATATTCTTATTTATTGCTTCATATTTATTTATATGCTACATATCATGATTTCACACTACTTTACTGCTTAAATCTAATAGTTTATTTTTTATATATATTATGCTTATACATACTTATATTATAGATTAAGAATGAGATATTTATAGAGTTTAAGATTCCTAAAAGTTATGACATCAGATCCTTTATGTGAGGAGATGTTTTCTTTTGAGAACTCTATGAGGTGTTTCCTATGTATGACAGATATTGAATAAAAAAGCTATTTCAATTTTTATTTTTGAATAATAGCTTTAAGAAATGAGAATAATTATTTATACAATTATTTAATTGAATTTAATATTTTTAATTTGTAATTTTTTTCATCATCTCTATTTCACATGGTGCCCTCAAGTTTTTGTTTTTTACTTTTTTATTTACTCAATAATTTTGTACTTTTGCATTTATGAATAACTTTAATTAATATTAAATCGAGTAGTGCATGACACAAGAAGGGTATTGTTAAACTTCAAGATCGAGGACTATAAGGATCAATAATCACATATGAAAAAGGAGAAAAATATTTGTTTTATAATATAAAATCATAAGTGGTAAAAATGAATTTTAGTAAATAATCTACTTTGATTTATGAATGAAGACCAAAGATGATTAATTCATTAACATAATAAATTTAGGTTATGACCATGATGCAATGTAGTTTTAAGATAAACTAAGTAAAAAAATTTTGCCTCATAATATCCAAGACTAAAGAAAGTAGGTAGTGATCATAAGGCATTATCTTAAGGTTAAAATTATTGGACAAGTAACATCCAATAGCAAGCATAAAGGTAAAGTGGCATATATATGAATAGTCTTATAATAACAGCAATGAGAATGATTATGGTTATATATAAAAGGTTATTATTTTAAAATATAAATTTCTTTATAACAAAAATTATTTTAACTGAAATAAATTGAAAATATGGTTAATACTTCAAAAAAATAAAATGAGTGGTGACATCACTCAACTACTTACAACGAGTAAAGAGTTTGACATTTTGGCTTTGGACATTAGTCTTTGACTTAGTCCAAGTTCTTTCCATTTCTTAAGAGTGAAACCCAATGACTTAATTCCCTTCTTCTAAGCAATAGATTTAACAAACGGATAATTTTTTTAAGCTTTTGTTCCAAATGATTGATAATACTCTTTGATAAAAAAATTACCTAAATAATTAGTAACTTGTAATGTTGACCATAATAACACTATTTTCATTTGTATCCCATTTAGTCAGCACAATTGCTCCCAAAATTGGTACATTTGACTTCTTTGGATCCTCTTCCTCTTCAGTCATAGTAGCAGCCTAACTTTTTTTGAGACATGTTTTCTCCTTGTGTTGGCTTTGAGAAAAGAAGATCTTATGTTCGTTCATCATGTCGAGGTCAACTCTAATAGGAATATCAACAAGCCTCTCTCTTCATAAGCGCATCATGATACAGTGCCATGATTTTTGTTTTGCTACCAACTTAGTTGATCTTCAAAAGAAAAACAAATATGGCCATTGGAGAAGTAGCCATCTTTTCATTTGAACCACTTGAGGATTGGATTCAACTACAACTTGCTATGCATCAAATTTTTGAGGAGTCACCACATAAAGAACATTATGGGATCTGTCTTAATAATTATCAAGGTCATCCTTTAAAGGAAGGTTAATGATGTGATCATTATGAATGGTTTGAGAAAACCAAGTTGAGTATTTTTCACTTGCAAGTATCTTATCCAAGGCCCTAGTAGAGAACTTGCTGATTTTGAGTATACAAGACAATGGTAATGTCAAATTTGAATGACTCTCACTTGAGGATTACACTTAGAAAAAGAGCAAGATGAATCATCAACCCATCAACACCATTATATAAAGGTGAATATGCATATTTTTTGACATGTCATATGCAAAGGTAGTCATACAATCCTTCATTTTTCATCATAGACATCCAAATAATAAAAAGTAACACGACAAATTAAAATATTAATTTTTTATTTTCATAATAATATTTGAATGCTTTTGACAAATCAAAGAAATAACATGTATCAGACAAAGATCAATTTTCCAAACTCTAACAAAATAATGCTCATCTCATGGGTTTTTTTGTTTGCTAATTTCATTTTCTTATAAAGTATTTCAAAATCACATATTCTAAAAAATTTTTTTTCTCTTTTGATCATTCGGGTACAACTTTTTTCTTTAGTTTTCAAAATAAACTATAAAAAGCATTTTTTAAAAAGCAATAATTGAAAAAAAATATATATTTTTCCATAAAAGGCTCCACTGAAGTCTTTTCAGGACAGTGGTCTTTTCGTAAAATAAAAATCAGGGGCAGAAGTTGTGCTTATTCTGTGAACAACCACTACACATCAAAACGACTGAATCGGCCTCAGAACATCACATCAAATGGCCCCCATATCAAAGCAACGTCAGCACGTCGCCAAATCATCTCGTAATTTTCAATTTACACCTAATTAAATTTAATGTTTTATTTTAGTAATTATTTACTATTACTAATTTTTTTTCAACAGTTAGCATCCGCTCGTCCGGCAAAAAGACTAAAAGTGAGAATTTTACAGAACGTCAATCGAGTTGTGTTGAGAATTTGACACATGTATTTTAGTGTGACTTCCCATTTGGAGAAAGGCCAAATGGGTCTATTGCCATATGGATAATACAAAGGTTATGGCTTCTGTAAAAGAGAGTTGAAAATTTTTGAAAATATTATAAAGATTTAAAATCTTTATATAAACATAAAAGGAAACGTGAAAATGTGCACTCTAAAGAATATCAACATTTGTACAAAAGACTTAACGAGTCTATAGTAAATGGTTCAAACTTGAAAATAAGGGTTCAATATATGCTATGTTAAGGAAACACTTTTTTTAGAAATTTATTCATGAAGAATTGATATTCACTATAATAATATGTAGTTCTTTTTTGTATATGTTACTTTACTTTTTTAAAGTATATAAAAATTTAAATTTATTGATTTAATTGATAAGAAGAACAATATTCATTTAATTTTTTTTGAAATGTATTCAACAAGATTCACTTTATTTTATCAAAGTTTATTTATGGTATTATTATGTATTGTTTTTGTTGTATATGAGATGTGGTTCAGTAAGAGTAAAATAAATTATTAAGAATAAAGTTCTAGTTTTTTATTAAAACATTTAAGAAAATAATTTAAAAATTATTTTTAAAAAGTTTGAGAAAATATCTAAAAATAATTTTATGTCAAAAATACACCCAGGTAACGGACACAAAGCATTCACCGTTTTGTTTGGATCCTGAAATGGACGTTCTGATTGAATCCCGATTTTACTATTCGAGAACAATCCTGGCCGTTGGCTCTGGGCAACCTTGATCTAGGCCATTGGATCGTGCATAGGTTTTCCTACCTGTATTAAAATAGTGTGTCCAGAAACAACTTGAATTAGAAACTTACTGTAGTGGTTACGCATCGTCTCGTATATCTGGCTTGGGTTTGAACCTCTTGTTTGGCATTTTACTGTGTTTACTTGCAGCATTTTACCTTGATTAACCTAAGCCGTCGGATCGTGCCTGCCCTTCTACCTTCCTTAACCTCAGCGACACGATCACGCCTGTCCTTCCGCTTTCGTTGACAATTGGATGAGAGTTTAGTCCCATATTGTCCAAATTATGTTTCCATTGCTCTCTATAACCTTTTTGGTTAGTATGACTCTTGAGCCATCTGGGGTTGTCTCGCCCCTTTCTTGACCAAGATTTGATCACTTGGTTTCCGTTCAGCTTTCCCTACGGCTTGATTTTGTACTGTTCTGTTTCGTTCAACTTTCCCTACGTCCTGATTTCGCACTGTTCCGTTCCATTCGACATTCCATACAACCTTCTTCCAAATGATATTGACAGAAAGCTTGCTTGATGAGTAGTATATACTGTGCATAATGTAAAAATTAACAATGTCAATTATAATATCTAAAAGTCTTGCTTATTAGAAAAGATGCCTAAACGTCAACATCATTATTATTGAAGGATCTTACCTTATTGTCGATGATGTCTACAGCTTTGGGATTAGAACACTGTCAAATCCCACCTATATTATTATATTAAGTATCATTTTGAGTAATTATTAAATAAGAATTTTAATATAAAAATTGAGAAGAAAACTAAATCTCAAGGGAGAAATAATAGTACAACTCTAATTTGTCAATCGAGTTGAAATTCCTCTCTAGTTAAACTAGAATGACAACTATTTAACTCCTAAAGTTACTTCCCAACTTTCCTTTCTAAAACATTAGCTGCACATTCTCCTTTGTTCCCCAATGAGCTTCTTGAAAATTCCTTAATCCTTTATATCGTTCGTCGGACTGGGTGAGAAAGATAATAAAGAAAAATGCTCTTAATATATATATATATATATTTATATATTAAATTCCCAAAACACTAATCAGTTAACTAGATGGACTAAATAAATATCAATATAAATAAGTGATCTATTATAAAAATATATATAACCATCCAATCCAAAATAAATACTATACTAATTTTATATAAAAATGCTTAAGAGAATCATTGTACTAGCTAATAAGTAAAATTCTTGTCTATAACATCCAAATTTACATCTCATAATATAATTGATACATTACTTATGATATAAATACTAGTAAGGCTTTAAAGAGTTTAATAAGTAAACAAATAAAATAATATATAAAAATAATGATATAATAAAAAGATATAATTTTTTCAAAATAATTAAAAATTATACCCATAAAAAAATTATTATATCAAAAAGGTAATAAATTTAACAAAAAATATGAAGATGTATATGCATATTTTTTATTTTTATATTTCTTGTCTGTTACATTTTGTAACACTTAAAGATAAGTTCATTATTTCTTCATTCCTTTCATTTGTAAAACATTTAGACATATCCCAAATTTCACTCACTTTAGATCATTATTCTCTAAAATGAATGCCAATAATATAGATGTCATAATAGAATATCCCCACCATAATAAGCTTTCATCCTTCTATATCATTTATAATAGAATCATGTTGATATAGATATGATATCCTCACTTCATATCATATAAAATAAAATTATGTAGATATAGATGGACTAAACTCACCTTATGTCATGTATAGTAGACTCATGTTAGACTTAAATGGGATATTCTTTCCCTATATTATATAAAATATAATTTTATAGATATAGATAAGTTATCCTCACCACAAGTTATTCTTATTTATTATCATGTGAAGTAGAACTTTTATAGATATAAATGAAATATCATTGTCTTATATCATGTATATTTATTACATGTGAGGTCATAATATAGTACATGAATATTTGAGGATAATATATTTAGGAGGTATTTCACTCATTCTAGTTCATTTTCTTATTTGATAATAAAGTACGTCAAATATTTACATCTACATCATTTTTTATCCATTAATTTATAGAATTTTTTTATTATATTACATTTCAATGCCCTTGTTATATAATGTTATAAAAGAAGAACATATGAATAATATGTCATATAGAAATGAATTATAAAAATATGATAACTTAAGAAAATAATTACATAATTACTAGATTTGTATAAAACATATTACAATATGTTTGATGACGTATAATAGAGTCAAATTTTTTTCATGGTCTAATTTGGAGTATGTAATATTAGAAATGCTTAATAAATTATTAAGAAATATGAAAAAATACTATAAATTGATTAGGATTAAATGATGTGTATGATATTTTAAAGTTATTTAGAGATAGTATTTCAAAGTTGTAACGTTGATTGTTAAGTTTAGTAAGTGGTAATATTTTTAGTGTTAAGCATAAAATATTATAAGATGATTTTTATTACATTCAATTTTATACATATAAAATAGATAACTTAAGATAAACTCTACATGAAGCATTTTAATAAAAAATGATAATTGAAACTTTAAATTACTATCTAGAAAAAAAATGACTAAAAGAATGTACCTTTTTATCATGATGTGGGTGTTGATGGAAATAAGAATTTGTTAGGTTATCAACTATTTTGATGGAAGTTCTCTTATATTCGATCATAATATCTTATAAGGGTTTGGTTATCGGCTCTCCTGATGAAATTTCTCGCACAATTGATCCTTGTCTCTCATAAGAGAAGTTGGAATCTCTTTAAGTAGAATTAGGTGCACACGTTTTGCTCACAAACGTTAAAGTATACAAATAAAAGAAATTTAATTCCTTCATTTTTTTTTCTTCAACATAGTGAATATCCTTATTTATAAGTATCTCAAAGGTTCATCAATAATTTAAAAAAGAAGGATTAAAAAACTATAAATTTAAATAAATTAAATAGTTTTCCAACAATCCATGCATTTTGGGAGAAAATAACGACGAGCAATAAAATGATGGGGCAAGAAGCACAGACAAAGCTGCTAGTCTAATTTTTGGGTAGGCGTAGATCACAAAGGACTAAACTGGTTCGCAAGGACTAGTGGGTTGGTGTAGGTTGACGCCAGCCAAGCAAATCAACTAGTGTTCTTGAGTCAATTTGGATCACATGGGTGTCGGGTTGGCTTATGCAGCAATAGTGGGGGTGACGGTGGTAGATTGTAAAAGGCGACAAAATAAAAAAAAAATTTAATTTTAAGTATTTTTTAATCAAATTTCAACAAAATTTTACACCGATAAACATATGAAACTGGTGTGATGCCAATGGATGTATGTTTGTGAGGTAATATTAGATGTTCCTACGTCATTGATGCTTTTCAAAAAAATAACATGAAAATATGTCATTTTTTAAATAACATAAAAATTGTTTACTAGTGTATTTATATCGTAGTTAATAGATTAACCTATCATAAATATTGTATAATAAATGAAATAAAACAATTTCAATACTTATAATCCCTTTTAAAAAATATAAAATTTATATCATTTTATAGATAAATTATAAATTAATTTACGAGAGTATTTGTATCATAGTTATCAAGTTTATCTACATAAATCGATGAGTTGATTTCCTTTTCTAATCTTATTCTTTTCTTGCTTTTCTATAATGTCATGTATATGTATTAGTGAGCATATATCATATATGTAGTATTTTTAACAAACAACTAAAATCTTATTAATTTCTTATAAACACTTAAGTAGTGGTCTTGGAATGTACTTATATGGTTTCTTTATTATATCATAAGATTTATAAAAAATAAGCATTTTGAATTATATTGAACTTTTATAATCTCTCAATTGTATCATCTAATTCAAAAAATTAGCACTCTATTATTCATGTCATTTTTGAACATGCACTTTGATCACTAGGATCATATTATACAATGATACCCTATTTTAACATAATCCATATTTCCCGTTAAACACACAATACTTCCCATAACATTGTGCCATATGATTTTTACTGTTTCTCTCTCTCTCTCTTTCTCCCTTTGTCCTACTAGCTTGTTAATCATTCATATTACTATGATGCTCCCACTGTAAAGTATGAACAATTCTTTTTTCCTCTTTTTCAGACAATATGATCCCTTGAGCATACCATACGTTTCTACTATTAATCCACGCTAATACATCATAACTTATCATGATACAAAACATACAAGTTTGTCTATAGTATCTTCTCTCTCAAGAAATAACTATTTTGTCAATAGCTCTGACTAATCATCCAATATGATCAACTCAGTCATATTTTATGAGATTTCATCTAAAATTCTTTACACGATCCTTCTAACAAACTTGTCTCATGCTTCTATTAAATCACTATTTCTTTCTTCCAATATGATTCCAAGAATCATAGATATATGATTCTCACTACTTGACCCTTAACCTGGAGGATCACCTAATACAATCATTATAATTATATCAATACTATCATATATTTTACCTTAATTACATCATACAAAGTCAATACCCATATTGTCTTCGTATAGTGAACCGACAACTCAACACATTGCACAAGTACAACACTCTCCTTATGTGATGAAATCGATATCCCAACCTATAACTTAAATTCTTCTCATACTAGTACAACTCAAAATTTTGTTTAGTATGATTGTCTCATGCCAACTTTCATTATAGCATTTTGATCCTTTATTATTTTAGATTTTAAACTAATCATATCATATAATGTAGATCAACATACATACATTACACATTAATAACCAATATCTCTTATCCTTTATCTCTTTAGTTCACTTCAAATCACATTCAATTTATTTCATACTACATCATATTCAATTTAAACCCAATTCTTATGCAACCAATATTATTATTTTTATTTCTATAAATCAAAGTAAATTTAATAAAAATCAATTTAAATACTTAAACTCTTCTTAGTTACTTTTTTTCCTTTGTTATTTTCTTTTCGTAGTCTTTCTTCTTCTCCACTTATTTTCTATCTCTTCCTCGACCTAAAACAAGACTTTTTTCAAAAGTTTAACAACTTCTCCTTCTTTCTTATAATTTTCTCTGTATACCCAAGTGTCTTCTTCACTCTTTCTCATTTGCTAAATTAAAATTGTAGCACAGTAACGATGCCCTTCTCAAATTTTTAAACTCTATTGGTCACCTCCTCCTAGTGGTTATTGATGATGCCACTCAACACTTTGATAAACTTCACATACTCAAGTTCTCAGTCACCTTCACTCATATAGACTCCAACCAAAATTCTTTTCCAATGGATTTTATTAGTGTGCTAAAGGCCATCATTATTAATTTCATGATTGATTTGATTAAGGAAAAAATGTAGGTGATTTGATTAGGTGCATGTAAAATAAAAAATATTTCTTTTATTTAATTAATTATGTCACATCTATTTCAACCAAATAATTATCATTGAAATGCACTTCTACCACTATGCTAAATGTCATAAGAAGCTAGTAGAAAAATATAACCATAGAAATTAATATTTTATCATTCCAATGTTTTATTATCTATAATTCTATCTTCTATCAAGCTAATTATAATAATGCTAAAATTCTTAAAATTATAAATCTAGCATAGCATAATTTACTTTTTATTATTTATGATTCTAATCTTTACAAATTATTTTTAATCAAACACAAAATTTCAAATATTATAAATCTATCATAAAAAATTTCTTAAAAATTATAATGAAGCTTATTGTAGAAAGGGAGGCCCTGCTACTTATTGAGAAGGCAAGAGGGAAGAGAAAGACCATCAAGTAAGAAAGAGGAGTAGAGAGAAGGGAACTATTAGGAGGGTCTCCATTAGAAGAGAAGAGATTCATAGAGAGAAAGGGTGAAGCATCAAGTGAAAACAAAAAAAGAGCAACATTAAAGCAAATAGAATAAGAGAGAGAAAAGGAAATATAATAACATGTATGCATTAGGAGCATATGGGAGCAAGGAAGAGTGTTGACCAAAAGGAAAAAATGAGAAAGGAAAAAATAGAGGAGAGAGAGAGAGAGAGAGAGAGAGAAGAAAGTGAAGTAATAGAAAAGATTTGGGAAAAAAGACAGACATTGTGAGAAAGTTTGGTGGGGAGTGGAGAAAAAGGGAATTTTGTGAAAATGTTTAAGAAAAAAATTGAGGAGCCAAGCAAAAAAGCAAAGTAAAAGAAAAAATAAATATTTGTGATGTTATCATACAAGAGAGAGATAGGAAGAAAGAGAGATAAATCAATTACTTTGATAAAGGGGAGGATTTTGAAAAAAATCCTATAGCAACTAGTGAATCAAGGAAGATAATTAATTAAGCTAGTGAAGGCTTCATGAATACAAATCAAATTGTTTGGTGTGACTATTACATCGGAAAATTAGTCACCAATGTTGCGTATGATAGGTGCATTATTATGATGTATTGGTGGATGTTGTTTTATTACTTTTAGTTTGGATTTAAAAAAGAAAACAATTATTGGTTCACATAGTTGCACATGCATTACATGTATGATATATTACTATTAGTGACATCTTCGTAAAATATATTCATGTTTAAGCAAATGTTTCATGGGTGATTATTTGCTTGGATGTAAACCATGTTTTTTAGTCATAGTTGCGATTATCATGTCTTATTTCACAAGTTAGTATTGACATGCTTAAAACTATTATGGGATTTTTCATATGTTTTGGTATTATGTGAGTTATATTTATAAAAAATTGAGACATCATCATTAAAATAACTATGAAACTATAAAATAATTATTATGAGATTCCTCACAATGAAAACAAATCATATATCAAAATGACTCAAGGGTGTTACTTAGGTCAAACAGGGCCTCTCAAGTGTGCATTCTAAATTTAATATGAGATTCCTTAAAATAGAAATGTAAATTTTCATGAGAGATTGATTAATGAGTGCTACTCTAATAGAATGAGGCTCACTAGAATGCACTTTTAGTTTGTTGTTTCATCATAAGGTATTGCTAAGGCTCCATGGAATTTTAAACTTAAGGTCAACAGATCATTGATGATTAAGAAAAAAGATAAATTGATCCTTTGAAATATTAAAATTAACAAAGGAATAGTATTTCATTACATATAGTGAGAGCATTTCTTTACTATGTTTGTTTATGTTATTAATTTTAATATTTTACAAATACTATAATATTTTATTTGACCTAACATGTGGCATAAGCCAAAGATGTATGCTATATAGTTTTTGTTTGTTAACCTAATGTCATGTGCTTAGTTTTTCTTTGGTGTTAATAATTTTAGCTTAAATCTTAAGCATGTCAGGAGACTTCAAGGGATAAGTAAGAGGTCATGGATTTTTTTGCATTTAATTTGTCTTAGAATTCTTGTATTAGGAAAGTTTTGTTAATGTATAACACTACAATGAAAACAAGGATATGACTCATATTTTAGTGCTTATGTTTTATTTATATTGCAATAGTTGTTGTACAAACACAAATTTAAAAATAAAACATATATCTTTTATTCGGTTTTAACTAGAATTCAAACCTAACTCATATGATTGGATTGAAAAAACAATGATTTGATAAGTTGGTAATGCAAATTTGGAACACCAATACATCATACAACTGCACTTATGATACACAATATTGCTTACCTCTATTTCTATTCGCAGTGGTCACACCGAAGATTTGATCTTAAAATTTATATCAATCTTCTACTCTCCAAGTTATAGTAGTTGTTATAATATTTCTCCTAAATTTTAGTTCTCTCTTGTGATTCGTTTATTTGGCTATCCCAAATGCTTCAACAGCACCTCCTCTTACCCTCCTTTCTCTAAACTCTAGAACAAAGCAATTTCTATCCCTATCACTTATCAACTCTCCAACTCCCTCTAAATAGTCATGTCTCTCCAAAGAACACCATGCCACTCTTTTACTTAGAATTTGAAAGTTTGTCATTGATTCGGGTCGTTGAAAATTGGGTTTCTTCTAGTGGTTCTTTGATTTGGTTTTAGGGTAATTAAGAATTTTTAAGAGTTTAGGAATTGATTAAATTCTTATTTAAATCAAAATTAAAAAATTTATAATATTCCATATACTTTACAATCAATTAAGTCTCCAAAAGTTAACTAATTAATTTTATGTGATTCATATTAATGAGCTCTACTTGTTAACCAAATTTCTTCCTTTTTGTTAACATTTAAACTTTTTAATATTTTTTTAAACTAAAAATCCTCAATAAACTTATTGTATTATAAACATGATTGTGCCTGTCATTCATGTTTTCAAAAATAGTTTTTTTAAAATATAAATTCATTAAATTTTGCATATAACATGAAAATTTTAATTTATTTTAAAAAAAATTAAAAAATGAAAAGACTTTTATAATAATTATTATTTGTTTTGAAATAGTATTCTTTAATATCATTTTAAATTAATATTTTTTATTATTTAATTTAAATTTCAATGACAATAATATAAAATGTAACTTTAAATATATAAATAGGAAATTTAAATATTTGTCAGCTATCCAATTGAACACAAGTTGATGTCCTTGTTTCAATTTCAAATAATTCTCAAAAAACTTCATGACAATATGACTAAAATAACATGAAACCATTGAAAACATCAACAAATCACATATGCAAACATAAAGGATTCTTCAAGCTTGACCTAAAACTGGAACATGCTTGGCCTGCTCTTAGTCATCTTGGCCTACAAATAGGCTTTACCATTGTCCATCCACTTGCTGTTTCTGAAGCCACACACAAAGGTGTAAACCACCATGAGGATGATTAGGATCACGATGTTGAAGCCCGACACCTTCCTCCAGCTATGTCGCAACGTCACCAAGACGATTTCCACTTTGAAGTATGGGGAGTTGCCTTTGCCTTCAGCCATTACGGCAAGGAGGATCAAGGCAGAATAGACTCCCTCAACATCAGATCTTGAGCAGCGGTCTGGTACCCGTACAATGACTGAAGGGAATGTAGTAGGAGCTAGGCTCAGGGAGGGGAGAAGAATATGCACCCCCTGCCACGCGAGGACCGACTGTTGTAGCAAGAGGCTAAAAAATGTACCATTAACCCATAAAATTTCTTTAATCATTGAATTCATATTTTATATTTTATAATTTATTTTGATATATTAAATTTATGCTTAACTATAAATATTAGAGTTCATATGTCTTTTGTGTGATACCTCTTGAACGAGAACTGCTTATATAACCTTGGACAGGTTTAGTTAACATGAAGCCATGCAATGTTTCATCAAAGAAGTATTTTTGGAGTGAGATTCATAGGATTTCCCCAACTAATCATATCACACACTTTATAGTGGAGGGAAGATTCGTTTCATTCATAGATTGATTGCAATTTATCAAATGTTTTGTAGCTGAAAAATGTTTTCTAACTTGTAACAATTTCTGGACCATATATATGTTTTGTTTCTAATTGATCCACTAAAGAGATTATTATTTCATTCAAATTTAAAAATTATTAATCTAAAGGTCATAACCTCACTTTCAAACCATAATCTAAAGAAATGGGTATTCAAACCATAGAGAATAAGTGATCATTGTTATAAAATATGAAGTAAAACAAACAATAAGGGAGAGGTAAATTATGTGTTTAACGAATTTTTTGATTCAGAAAATTAGAAGAACAAATTTTTAGCTTTAAAAAAAAATTTAATTTTATAAATATTATCAAAAAAATAAGATTACTGTATAATAAACAAACTGCTTGAAAAACATTTAGTAGTTGAGCCAAAATCTTTGACTATATCCATCCCCGATCCCTGATCGGGTTTCTCAACTCAAAAGTTAAAAAGCTTGCAATGTTCCTAGAGAATTTTTGGCAAGTATGTATACTTTCAATCTTAATCTTTTTTAAAAATAGAACCTAACACTAAATCAAAGCAAAATTATATCTTAATCTTTTTTTTATCCTTGAGCCTTCACTAGGCTTACAACATAACCTCTTGACGTTCATTTTTTGAACCTTGAGCCTTCACTAGGCCTACAACATCCTTTCACGATTTCTTCCTTTTAAGACCTTTTTCAAGATAACTATAAGATTCTCTTAGAAGATATAACCCTCTTTTGAAGGATGGATTCACTCCAATATGATGTTTAGAGCTAAGGAATACTAAGTTCTCACAATACATTTGTTGCCTCCTATGGTATCCATTGTCGTCCAATGGGTTGCACAATCACTTGCCGCATGCCTTTGTCGTTCATGCTCCAATGCCCTTCTCAATGTAAAATTAAATATTTCCTCAATCTTTAATACGAACTAGCATACCTGACACAATTATTTAGAAACGTCTCGAGACAACACTTCTCAATCCTCGTCATATGAGTAAATCTTCTCTTCTTTGTGAAGCATCATGCTTTGTTGTCATTAAAAGTGAATTGCATCATGGTGTCACATGTACCCATTATCAAAATCATTTGACAAGCTTGAAGTTGCGCACATTAGAGACCACCATGTCAACTAAAATTTCTTCGACTTGACCTTTGCACGACAATGAATACAATTATCATACAGGGATGCGAATTCAACATCGTTTCCAAATCAAGCGTAGTCACTAGGATTGATTGCATTAGCATCCATCTTTAAAGATAACTTTCACCAATATCTTCTTAATTAGATTTGAATAGAAACAACTCAAGGGTAGTGCCCTCCTCTACAACCTTATTGTCTTTATAACCTTCTCATCATTAATGATAGACTGCGATCAAGTTCCTTCAACTTAACAAAAATCACATTATTCTTAATAACAACACCTATCCCATTTTCCCTTTCTGATTATCATCCTTGCAAATCAATCTCCTCCAATTAGAACATAATTCCCAACAATATCTCTTGATATAACTAAGTCTCTAAGAAAGAAAAAATTAAAAAACTTTAGAAAAAATGGAAATGCCTTAATTGAAGGATCCCTTCTTTTTGTTTTTGCTTTGAAGCCATCATCCTTTGGCATCCAAACTCAACCATAATTCTTCTAAATAGCAATTATAAATATGCTTTATTGCCCATCATTGTTGAAGAGATAGAATTATAACCATGACAATCTAAGTAAACCTATCAAATGCTTCATCAAGAAGCTCTTCTTTCCAAGATTCAACACAAGGGATCACTCATCTCCAACATTATGAGTTACAATCTTGCATCAACTACCTTCATGGCTATCAAGCTATGCTACTTCCTCTATCTAGCTTCCTCATAGCTAGGATAAAACATCCATAGAAATTACCTGAATTGACTCCAGCAAAAAATCTTTACAGCTCTAGAATACAAAAGATTGTTTCAACATGCTAATGCATAATAAATTAGTTTTTCAAAGGACATCTTGCTGAAACTTGTACACTGAAAGATGCAAAAATACATTTCCAACTATCTAGCCATGCATTCTACTTACGTACATCAACCACTAAAGGATAGGATGCTTATTTTAGCCACTACTTTGAAAGATTTCAAGAAATCATTGTCACTTGATGTCATAAGATCACAATGGTCATCATTCAATCACCTAAAGTTCTTTCTTCTTCACCTCTTATCATCATCTATGCTTCTTCTTAAAGTGGACTCATCTGCAACTATCAACGATCCTCAAAATTATTTTTCATCACCTCCTGTCTCATCATCTCTATCAAAAGTTGTACTTGTTGTGTTAGAAAAGCCACATGCTCTTACAATGATATAAATATTTATCTTACTAAGTCATTTCTCTTCTCATGTTGCCTTTATCATCAACAATATTTCCACATCTGAAGTAGACCATTCATTTACCAAGATCTACACTAGGTAAGATCTAATACTCTAATGACAAAATATGATCCATCTTATAGATAGAATGATTACATTGCCACAACAAAAACATGTAGAAAGAAATAAAATGCAATTCAAATTTGTTACATAGAGAAACTCTAACTTTTCAATTAAAGAAAACCTAAACTAGTCTACTTATGAAGTATATTCTCAAAAACTTGGCAACAAGTTCAACGAAAACACCTCTCACCTAGAATAATTATTCACGATACCCTCAATCATGAAATCTCATGACACTCTAAAGTATAAAGTCACTTGCACCATTACCAATAACTCCTCCACAAATCATTTTTATAGTCTAAAAGCTCTTAGGAATAAGAATTAATAGATATATATAGAACATCTAATCAAAACTAACTAAGAAATAAATAAAACAAAGGTCATGGCCATTAAAAATCAAATACTAATTTGACGCATTCAAATTCTAAATTTGTGCTTACCAAATGTTCTTGCACAACTATAATAAATTTGGAGTAACTTCTTCCACAAATATTGAAATTAGATTATTAAAAATAGAGTTAGAAAGCCAACAAAATTCTCCAAATCTTTCTAGTTCATTACTTGATCAAAATCCAGTTGAAATGAATCAAAAAATCACCAAAAGTATTTGATGTTTGTTTTGATTCCCAAGTGTACTTGCCTTGATTGCTCTTGAGGGCACTCCTTGAGCCTTTGTTCTCATCAGCTCCAGATCTATACTTCCTTCTCAACAATTTTAGAATGTTTCGTTACACATTCCTTATACTCAAGGCCTAACCCTCGAGAACTCCAACTAACAACTCGACTATGTCCCTCAAGACCATAATCTACCTTGCATATACCCATTGATTGTCAAAACTACCTCAAGTAAGCTTTCTCAAAGAATTCATCTTACTCAAGCTCTCTCTTAAAATATTCATCCACGTCAAGCCCACTAACATTGGCCTCAAGGTCAACCAACACCTCTTAAGAATAATATCTTAAGGTTCCTCTCTTATCTTCCTTGAGTGTTCTCAAGACATACAACATCCCCTCAAGATGTCTTTTATTCCTATTAAAGCCTCCCTTGAGAACAAAAGTAGATTCAAATTATTTGCAATCAAATTAAGTAGAATTATTAATATTTAACAATTTATCAATATGGAAATAACAAAACGTTTGTGTTAGGGTAAAGTTTCACTAGAAATTCATAAAAGAATAATAAGCAAGGCTCATAACCTTGAGGTCATGGGTTCAAATCCCGTCTCCACAACATTTTTGCGAAATCCCCTTTCTCTTGTAGTAATTCATTCTTATTTTCTTCTTTTTTGAGAGGAGGAAAAGAAAGCCAAATTGGAAAATGTGCTGCATGAAGATTATAAAATTAAAAATGATATATTTGAGACCTAAAAAAATAAAACTGTAAATAGAAAATTTCTATTTAATCCTAATATATCCCATTTCTACATATTATTTGCAATCAAATTATTTGCAATCAAATTAGATTAAAGCCTCCCATTTCTACATATTATTTGCAATCAAATATTTCCTGTTAAAGCCTCTCTTGAGAACAAAAGTAGATTCAAATTATTTGCAATCAAATTAAGTAGAATTACCAATATTTAACAATTTATCAATATGGAAATAACAAAACGTTTGTGTTAGGGTAAAGTTTCACTAGAAATTCATAAAAGAATAATGAGCAAGGCTCATAACCTTGAGGTCATGGGTTCAAATCCCGTCTCCGCAACATTTTTGCGAAATCCCCTTTCTCTTGTAGTAATTCATTCTTATTTTCTTCTTTTTTGAGAGGAGGAAAAGAAAGCCAAATTGGAAAATGTGCTGCATGAAGATTATAAAATTAAATATGATATATTTGAGACCTAAAAAAATAAAACTGTAAATAGAAAATTTCTATTTAATCCTAATATATCCCATTTCTACATAATATAATGAGTTATGGAGAATTAAAAAAAGAATGTTTCTACAAATGCTTATACAAGTAGGACTCATGATCAATGATACTTCTCCTTGTTTAGAAATATCTAGAAAATATAATATTTTATACTGAAATGCAAAAGGCAATCCTTCTCTATTCTAATTTGTTTTTGCTTTTGAGAGAAAGTAATAATTCTGCTTCTATTTAAATTGTCATTTCCATCTTTCATTTAGTTCAAAAAAATCTTTTTTCAACATATACTAATTCTCAAATTCAAAAAGCAAACCTAAAGATAAAATGGATTTTGTTGTTCATTCGTGGAATATATGATACTCAAAAGTTTTTGCCCGAAGAAAACTCACTGAAAACTTAAACTTTTAAGGATTCATAAAAGATCCCCTCAATACAAATATAATAATTTAGTTTTAACTTTTACAACTAAAAAATATATAAGATTATAATATCATGAAAAAAGACTTAACCACTCTATGAGTGCTCACTTCCCATGTGACATTAGGCAAAAATTGGATATAATATTTGTGTTGTTATAGCTTATAGCAAAACAATCCCATATTCCTACCACCACAATCACCATATGCCTAAAGCGAGATCACACGTGGTCGATCAACAATGCCCCACACTCCTTGAAACTAAAGCATCTTGGAGCTTTTATGCAATGTTTGCCTCTAATAATACAAGTTCAAGTACACTATAAAGCGTTACTTATCTGGTCCTAGAAAAAAGCGATTCAATAGTTAAATACTTAACAATGTCAGTACATAAACACTTTTGGACCTGATAAATAGAACACTAAACAGCAAAAGATTGACTCAAGTATATCATTCAAAAATACAAAACACACATAAACAGCAAAAGATGCAATCAAAAGATGATATAGTATGCAAGATACTTTAAAATATTAACACAAGAAATACATTACAAATTAGTAGTAAAAGATGAATTCAAGCAGTGTACATAGGAAGCAAAAGATGAACTCAAGGATGTAACTCAATAACACGTCAAGTTCACAAAACAGCAATATATCATTTGAATGAGGATATGGTGTGCAAGAGACTTAACAATGTCAGCACGTAGAAATGCAATTTAAGTAGACTCAAGTTTTTATCTGCGATAGTCAAACTCTTCAATTTTCTTCCATTTCTTTTGTAAAGAATCTTCTACTTCATTCCACTCCAAACACAGCTTGCTCAAGCGTGACCTCAACTGTCAATGTATTAATGCTAGCTTTTAGTCTAGCAACATCTCTTTCATTAGCCCAAACATCCAGCTGAACAATACATAACATAGAGTGATCAAGACAATGGAATCAAGGAAAGGGTTCATTGCATTGCAATGGAAGATTGCATATATAAAACACCTGCAGTGCAATAATCCTCACATTCGTGGGTTATGCATTTAACAAATTGAAGTTAAAAATGCTATAAGCTAAACTATGATATAATTCAATGAAGTTTCAAAAAATTTCAATGAGAACCATGATCAAATTCCTTAACTTTTGAACTCAAATAGTAATGAATATAATTTGATGAAAATGCTCAACAAAAATGCACTCTATTTTGACAAAATATATGTTTGCTTTCTAAGATGATTAATAAAAAAACAACATGCATAATGTAAGCACCAAATATCCAAAAATATGGTGTTGGGAATATATAATTTCAAAACTCTTATGGTGGGTACAACTCCATGAAGTTTGGCTTGTTAAAGATTGACAACACTTAGCATCAGAACAAAAACATGAATAAAGAAAATTCACAAAATTCCATATCAATGATACACAACGATGATCCACATTATAGTTTAAAAAACTTTCTAGAAAAAATCCTATTTTAAGCAATTGCACGAGTCTCATGACCTGAAAAAGCCTTGTGTTACCAAGGTTCTGTGACTGGACTCCAGAATGTAGTGTTGTTGTTGCGACTTCACCATTTCCATGTAACCACTTTACAAGTTTTTGGCTAATGCTTTTAGCTTCAACTGCCTTGTTCAGTGCATCTTCAGTAGCCACAAACTGCTGGACATGAGCGTTTTGAAAGGAAAAGGGATGCATGATGTACATCATTACGAGTTCTAAAATGAAACACAATAAAATTGCAAAAAGATGATTCCTACGAGATGAAGCATTTCCATAAGTTTTTCCATTTGAAATAATTTCCCTAGTGTTATGTGGATATCTTCATAACCATAACTAAAAGTGTAGAAGGTTGTCCAAAGTAGCCGACATGCAGATGGCTTTTAAATAAAGCAAACGAACTTGTCTATGAGTAGTTCCATAAACATTCAAATCGATCTCATTAAAACTTGGGAAAGGAAATACCGGAAAAAGCTCCATACTACAGAGCGTAAATATCCAAGGAAAATGAGACTATGAAAATCTTCTGGACAACGAGCTCCTTAACTAAATATTTACTACTCATTTTTCGAGTTTCTTTAATGCATGGCCAATTTTCAAAGTAGACTATTAAACGTAAGGTCAAGTTCAAGCACGTTGTTAAATCACAACTTCATACAAACATAGCTTGTAGTTTAAAATTTCGGCAATGAAACTTTTTCCAAAGGATAACAACATGCCCAGTCGTCATATTTGTTACAATTTTCCGCATTGAAGGTTTAAATCTTAGGCTAAAATCACAAAATAAACATTTAAAAATAAATTGGTCATATGAGAAATTTGTTAATGAAGTATATATTTCTATGTTAATGAAATAAGAATCTCCATTTTGTAGAGGTCTTAAGCCGTCCCAAACTACCAACTGTCATTTTAACGCATGTATATGAACCAAGTTGAGCCAATCCCAACAATTTGTTTTAAACTACATGTTTATTTATATAATTTCAATCCATTCCTCATGCAGATAACCCTTACAAGTGATTAAAAAAAATTAAGAACAATTATATAGTCAAAAAATAAACATAGCATTTATTATCCCCTGATAGAAATTTGTTTACATTAGCTAGGTCACTTCAGTTAATAATAAATATTAATTATTAGTTATCACTTAACAAGGGTTAATGAAAAAATTGTCTACTAATTGAAATGGATAAAAAAAACTTTTACGTTTATTAGAAATAAGCTTGCAAAAAAAGTCAATAAGTTCACTAACCTAAGCGATTAATAAAATAATATCAATACAAATATTAATAATAAGTTTAGATGATTAAATTTAGTCAATTAGTCCATATTAAGTTGAGTTACATAAATATGTAAATTGTTAATTTAACTATATATATACACACACACATAGACACACACACATACACATACATACATAGATACATAGATACATAATACATACAAAGACACTACAAACTACAAACAAAAAGATCAAGTAAAAGAAAGCTTAACAACCCTTAAAGATATGTTATACTCAATAATTTGATGTTGAGGTACCCATATATTTTATGTATTATGTGATCATGTAATATTAACATATAATCTTTTCTATATAATATTTTAATGAAAGCATATGAGAGATTAAGAAAAAGGAGCTTGGTTAAGAGCCAAAAACTTTAATTCCTGTGAAATTAGTGAAATACCACTACGACTAATGCAACAATCTCAAGTTGTCCAAGTTTCTTGTTCAAAAGAACCAAAGAAATTAAAAAAGAAAAATTGCAGAAAACAAATTCTAAGCTTACATTTGTGTTGTTCCTAGCACAATAAATATTATACGTGTATCTACTAAATAGAGGAAACTATACTATTAGCTGCAAGAAACTCAATCACAACTCAAGTAGTACATCCCTAATAAAATTCTTCTCCATGCAGCACTTGATTTGATTAGTACTAGCTCATTATGCCAAGCTTCCCTCATTGCTTTGCAAGCTTTTACTTTGGTAGAAAAGAAGGGCAAAGAAAATATCCTTATGGTAGGATGGAGATATGCAATGTTTTCTTGTCAAAAGACTTCGCGAGTCAACTCAAGTTCAAGTAATTTTAAAAAGAGGGAGAATAATGTGCAAGCCAAAGCATTGTCCAACATATGCTTAATTTTCTTTGTTTGAAAAGTTACTTATTTTTTGGAGTAGGTTTGATGACATCCAAGTAATTTTAATGTCTTCCAATGTAATTTTGGACTGGTTGTAAATGGAATTAGTGCTTTGCAAACATGCTTTATTAAGAAAAGGGACAATTAATTCTATCACTTGGTAATATTTCTAATTAGAAGTTACAACTCTTATAGTTATAGTATTCAGTAAATGTATCTCTTACCCTTGTTCATCATTCATTCCCCAAATTTAGGCATTTTTTCACTAGACTATATTTTGCTGACCAAATTTTCTAAACTGTTTTGCTATGGATCATTTTGAAAATCACTCAAGGGCAAAAGTACCATCTTCTTTGCAAGTACCATATTTGTTAGAATAGTTGATATTTATAATTCAGCCATCGAGTATGTATTTCCTGAATTATTGTAGTAATTTCAAAAAAGACATACTTTGACTTATGGTCAAGTAATTTTTTAATGGATTCTTAAGTTACTTGCTTAAATATTTACTATTCTTTCTTCATTAGGCTTGGATTACCAATGTCTCTACAATAGCAACACAGAGATGCTTGTGGTCATAGTAGTGAAAAAATCACAAAAAAAACTCTTATTTTAAATATAACTAGTGAGATCCTTTGAAAATAGCTAGTGGTAGAACCCATAAGAATAAATAATAAAAAAATCCAAATCGCTTTGTTAAGCACTCTATCGTAATAATCTAAAATTAAAATTTTATTGCACGTATGAATATGCCATATGAAAAGGGATGACCTTATGAATGAAAAAAAAATCAAAAGGTGCACAAGAAAAATTAATCACAAAAAATGGTGTAACAAAATACATAAAGTTAAAAAAAGTGGCAAATAAGGAAAAAAAACAAATGAATGTGTGAATGACTATAGGTCTCCTCTGATAGATAATCACAAATAAAATTTTAAGAAATATAACCAAATATAGGATATCAAACAATAAGTATATGTAATCTCGAATATGAGAAATAATAGGCAACTAAAATAGCATACTCTATATTATTCTACATATAAGAAGAAGACATACTTGTCTTTCAAGTAGTTGATTGTAAGTTCCTTGTAAGGATAGATCTGTACCACTCCTTGGACTATCATAAACCAGATATGGTAAAGGTGAACTTGCATCTCGAGTTGCAATATCTGTTACTATATCATTCTCATATTTGTACCTGAATGGAATAGTTGATAATCCATTTAATATGATAGACTAATAAATTGGGTATTTCCAAAGCAAAAAGTCATTCGCAAATGTTATAAAAGATTTTAAATCTTAATTTTAAATTAGTTGTTCATAATTGACTATTAAATAAAATTTTTTGTTGTAAAAAGGTAAAATAAATAATTCGTAAAAAAATTAACCTTTTAGCCAAAATAGGATAAATAATAATTATATTAAATATTATATATCCAAGTAAAATAATAATATTTAATTATCTTCTTAAAATTTATCGATATAACTTACTTCACCAAACACAACAAAAAATGTCATAATCATTCATTAACCATTATTTTATATGCTATTTTTAATTTTATCTTAAGGAATGATTAACCATTCAATTGAAATGAATAAGTTATGCAACTTCCTACAATAGCCCATAAAATATATTATTCCTCACAAATCTAATTCTGAATTAAAAAAATAAGAAATAGAATTTAATTAAACAAAAATAAACATCATTATCAAAACTCATCATAATACTAGTCTAACATTGATTTGGCACTAATAAGACATTTGCTCTACACATTAATTCGACCTTGACATTAGTTTTTTACAATTCTGGCAAGAATACAAATCTGATCATAAACCTAAACTTTCTTTAATAATAAAAAAAAGATTATTACATACAACCTATCTACCATCCTACTAGAGCCTTTTCTAGCCTCTCTTTTTTGCCTTAGTTCATGCTCTATTAATTTTGTATTCCTATCTTATCAATGTTTCATGAACAAATTCTTAATTAAGTTGACATCATCAAACCCAAATAACCAAAAGCTAACAAGCCACACATGGAGTTAACATAGACAACAAATTTTTAAAAAAAACATTTCACAATAAGTGTACATTTAATGAGTTTATAGATGGAAATAGACAAAGATTAAACAAAAACATGAAATAAGTTTGTTATTGTTTCACTAGTACATTTTACTGAAAGCACCATTAGATGATTGAAATGACATCAATATGGCCTTTGTATAATTTATAAAATAAAAAATGGAATTAAAGTGTAATATCAATATAACAACAAAAAAAGTAGCTCTTAAACAGTATCAATCAATAGCTATAACAGTACATACACGATTTCCATATGGAAACAATTGGTAGTGCGACATTGACGTTGAACTCTGTAATATTTTGCTATCTACAACCATTATGCTCCAATGTATTTTTGAAGCTATAAATGTATGCTAACTGCCTCACAGGACTTCCAAAACTTGAGAAACAAACAAAGATTTATCAATGCTCAAGAAAATATTTTATGAATTTAGCCTATTAGGAAAGAAAAAAATAAAACAATGATTTGAAGATAAAAAGAATTACCTCAAAAGCTCTGCATCAGCTTGGATGTCAATATTTTCAGTCTCCCTATGGATCAATTTGTTGTAGCGCAATGTGTATGCAGTGATCGACTAAAGTTACTGTGATGGATTTCTAAGAGACTCCGTTATCATAGCCATTACATCTTCAGGTACATCACCTTCCAAGTCATCGAGAAACTTGGTAGCATATACTTGAATACTAGAGTTCATTCCAACCCCATCATACATCGGGAAGGTACTTTGGATTCTTTCAATCGTATGCCTTGCAAGAGACTCGCAAGCCAATCTAATGATTCTATCTCGTGATGTCTAAATTAAAATGACATCATCTGATGATTTGCTACCCTTGACCATTGTGTAGACTGCTTCTTTCTCACTGTGCAACTGGATCTCGCCAACAGAATCAACAACACTATCTATAATCATCCTCCTAATGTCTCTTGCTTGGCTTACATATTGATGAAGCTGCTTTTGGTACTCCGTAATTATCTTAGTTGCCTCATCAAATTGCTGATCATAAGCTTCTAACATCACTTATTTGTACCTTATAAGTTAACCTAAAGAAAGAAAATAGTTATTCATTAAAGGAGTACAAACCTAAAGGTAATTAGCAAATACGCCGTCATTCCAATATAAAACATATTAGCAATGTCACTCAATTTTCAAAAAATATGCATTTAGTGAACAATAACCTGAACAATAATGTATTTATGGCCCCACAAAGCCAAAAAAGCCTCTTCTCCAATTCCAAATTCCAACATTTAGTTTGTATAATCCACCTCCTACAAGAATCCCCTAATCTAAAAATCAAATAAAAAAAGTAGACATCTCACCTAGCATTGGCCCTCTCGTAGACCATTCGCTTCCACTCTGACTCCTCTCTTTCAACCTTCGTCATCCGGGACCTCAACTCTTTCCTTTGCCACCTAACGACATTCCTCAACCTCATCACCCCCTCCGCGAGGTCCCTCTCCTACATTGCCACTTCCTTTGCCTCTAGAGATGATCCATCCTCGAAATCCAAGCTTCCCTTTTCCTTCTCTGACCTCCTCTATTTCACACCTTCAGCAGGTGCCGCCACTCCATGAACCAAAATATTTTGGTGAACCATCGCCGTGGTTCTCTCTGAGCACACTCTTTGAAGGAGAAAGCTCCCCAAGGGGACCATGTTTCCCTTGCAGATCTTGCGGATCTGGTCAACGAAAGGAAGCTGACCAGGGTATCCTATTTTGTTCTGAAGCCAATCAACATAGCCTCTGGCCTCGAGAATCTGCCCCCTTCTGGATCCTACATAGTGTACACTGATGGAAAAAATACTCCGTCTGAGAAGAATGTAATCTTCACGATTGTCGTTCAGATGCAAAGAAGCACGGACGGAGAGCTGTAAAACTGAACAACGTTGACACGATGGCTAAAGGAAGATGCAGATAAAGCGACAGATGAGTTCTGATCTAAAAGGCGTAAGGATGAGAAAGGGTTAAGGGAGTAGAGAAAAATGAAGGTATTCGAGGAGGGATTGAGGAGAAGTCTCCGAAAAAACTGAAGTAAGGAGTGTCTGGGAATCCGATGCTCAGTCCATGGCGTCAGTTTTCCGGCCGCAGAGGCAATTGAAAATACTATGTATTTTGATTATATTTTTTATAATAATTTTATTTTAAAAATTTAATTAATGAATTAAAAAAAATTAAATAATATTATTAAAAAATATTATTAAGAACTTGATGGGTTTTATAAATTTGTTATTAATTGTATTGAAAAATAATAACAGAATATTTTATCTCTTAATAAAAAGTGAATTAAACTTTTTAATGTTATTTTATGATGATAAAACAATCTTGTATTTTTTCACATTGTTTTTTGTTTTTTAAATTAAAAGTATGTATTTAAACTTAGCTAAACAAACATTTGATAATATTTTGAAAAACAACTTTTTTTAAAAATAAGTTTGAAATTAGTGCTCCAAATAATTTTTGATAAATATGGTACTAAAAATAGATTAATAGAATGTTTAAAATTATAATTATTTTATAAGTATATATACATATATATTAAAGTAATTTTTATAATTTTTTCATGTTTCGAATTAAAATTTATATTTTGAAATATTGACAAAATTTTTTTTTTATAAAAGATCTTAGTTTTATGATATACTAAAAAACTTATTCATATAATTAACTAGTAATCAAAAGATCACTTTAAATAGTTTTATAATTCGCTAAATTTATAAACGAAATTAAATATTTAATCAAATATTATAATCATGCTTAACAATAAAAAATGCATATTAACATCATTTCATTATAAATCCATTTATTTCATTGTAAATAAATAAAGATAAAAAATAAAAAATTATATTTTTAATATTTGATTTATCATAAATAAAGAAAAAACACTTTGTCTCAATTTAAATATTTAATTACCATTTGAACGATAAAGACCCCTCCATCAATCTCGTATTAAAATTTTTGTTGAATCAAACTAAATCATAGTTTCTTTATTACCCATAATTTTTATTGAGTAACTACAAAAATTATACAACTCTTAATATGTTCATTGTTAAAAATTGTAATAAATAATGATGATTTGTTTGTATATTTTTCATTATTTCGTTAATATTTGTTTTTTTATATGTTATTCATGATATGTGTTAATATAAATGTAAAGTTTTTTGAATAATACTTAAAACTTGATATTAAACATTTTTATGTCATTTTTTATTCTCTTAATAATAAATAGTGATTTTAATTTTTAAGAGGATTAAAGTTTTATTTTGACTATCTCACATAGTCTAAAAATTATTTGAATAATTTTTAATTATGATATGATAGATGATTTATTATTATATACAACTCAATATGTTTAAATTGTTATAAACAATTATATAAAACTTTAATTGACTATTATGGAATGTATCGATTGGTTTTATTTACCCACAAAATTTATTTTTTTCTTTTTTTTTTGTTTTGATTTTTAGAAATGTTTTTTTTTGTTGCTACAATCTTTGAAGCTTTGTTTATGGAGTTATAAGGTTTTCATTGGACAGAAGGTCATCCTTTCCCTTCTCCTTTTCTCGCTTCGACGGCCCTATAGTTAGGATTTTGTCTACCTTCGTCGGTGCCACTGTCGATCTCGATCTCCATGTACTGAATACCACTGTTTATAGGAGTTTCAAGCTCCACGACTTGTGTGTCTCCTTCGACCCTCACTGCTTCACTTGTGCTCTCCAGGTGTTCCAAGGCCGAAGGTTTTTGCCTCTCGCTCTCGCTCTCTCTTGCCTTCCTTCTTTCAGGCCAATGGTTCTTCTACGAGTTTAAATAGCTTACTGTCCATGATGATTATAAGTGGTAATTACTCTTTTCTACCTACTCTTAAGTTGATACTAGTATTTTTGTTCTAATGTTTTGTTATCTATCTGGTGCTTCACATTGTCTTGTAATTCTTGTGAGCCGAGATTGTGAATATCTCTCTATGTAGAGTTTTGTTTTTGCCTATCGTAATTTGTTTCTCTAGATCAGGAAGTAAGGTCTAGTTTAGTTTCATGTTGAATAATTTGTGCAGAGTGGGCTAGGTTCCATGTTGATATTTACACAGCATGATTTTTCGTTAAATCTACTTCATTGTCAAAATATCAGTTAGGAAAGAAAAGCCTTGCACTTTTCACAACCAAAAGTTCCATGAGGTTTGAAATCGCTCCTTTACTTTTAATAGTGAATAACTTAAGGTCTGATTTTTTGAGTTCTATAATGATTTGTCTCATGCAATTTCATCGGATCTTGAAATTAAAATGTGCCTGGTTTCAACTACAGCAGCCACTCTCAATTAGTAGCACAATATTATGGCTAATTCAATAGAGTGGTCCAAGATCTCTATTTGATTTGTGAATAATATGTTTGATGGTCTTATTATAAAAGCTAGCTAATGTAATTTTCTTATTAATCAAGTTGGCGTTGAATGAAAACTTGAAGTTGGATTATTTAGCTTTTGTTAAATTGCTCCATTCTTGGACACAATGTATTTATAAAAGCTTAATTATTTAATATACATTTTGTGATTACTAGGCTTTGTTGTTTTCTGTGTTTTACCTTAGTATTTATCTTTAGTTATCTTAAGTCATAGTCATTAACTATTCTTTTCTAGAAGCTCACAATTGCCATGTGGATTGTATAGTTCTAACATCTTGTGCATGTTTTTTTGTTGTATTGTTATTTCTATGTGTTTGGCTTATGCTTGTCTTTGTTTATCTTCAATACATTATATTATATATATTTTTAACAAAATGCATAAGTTATTTTTATTATTATTTATTTCATTTTTTTCATGCACACCTTTTTTCTAAACATTAATAACTGAGATTTTTAATGTACCTGATGTGTCCTCTTAATACATTCTTTTAAGTATGATCTTGTGGTTCAGAAAAGGCATACTTGTTTAAAGTATCAATTAATATTCATGAATGTAGTGTATATATGCCTTTTTAATGTATCAATTAGTGTTCATAAACATTTTATGCTCACATGCTTGTTTTAAGTCTCAAATATTTAACATGCCCAAACTTGTTTAGTTGATTGTATGTTCTCCTTTCTATAGCTCATTCATATATTTGTTGATCAAGTTGCTTGTTTGGGGATTGTGAACTTAAGCATTTATGGTTTAAATGAGACAAGCTTTAATACCATCCATTATACTCGAATTGAGCTCACATAGACCTAACATAATTTAACTTAAGCCCAGTTTTACTTGCTTGGATCAAGTCATTTACAGCCTTGCAATTTGCAAAGTTTAAAATGAATATTTTGAGGGCATAAATCATATTCTTCACAATGACAGTGTTCATGGAACTAATAGCCCCATCCATGTTTTTTAGCTTGTATTATGATTTAATTTAATGTGGGATTGGGTACTAAAATGCCTTTATTTAATGCTTCTTTATACATGCTTTTTTTACAAATATAACATATTTTAAATGCTTATACCACTATCATTTTTGTTTTTTTGATTATTTAATGATGATATGACCTTGAACAAGATCTACTCTATGGGTTAATATGGAAGCTCTCTCAGAGGTGATAATGATGGTTACTTATAATTTTATCCTTATTTTAGGCATTCTCATGAGCAAGTTGGAATGTTGGTCAGGTTTCATAGCTATTTTAGTTATTGATATTTCTCTTTTAGAATTCCTATTGAAAAGTTGGTAAAACTTTTGGGAGCCATTATATAAGCAATAGCTTATTTTGTTCATCTGATGTTTAGCAACCTCTTTTCTCTGTCTCATGCTTTGATGAAAATTGAAATATAAAAGAATATATTATTAATCATGTTTTTGTTTCATCTTGACTAAACATAAAGCCCTATCCCTTCGCCAGTTTTGGCCATCTTTTTGGTAATCAGCGATAACAATGTACTTCAATTCAAGCTTTGAGTTGCAAAATGGAAGCATTGCTATCTTACTGGGGCCATATCATTTGATTATATTTGTAACAATTTAACTTGTACACTAAAATGATGACATTTTTAAATAGTGTCTTATATAGAATAGAAAAGCGGGGTGAAAATGTAGGATTGACCTTTTTTCCCTTTTTCTAGTAAAGGGATTTTTGGAGCTAGCTTAGCTTAAAGAATTATTGATGCTCTTTTTAGAGTGGCCAACTGTTTGAATAGGATGTCTTCCCATGATAGTGCTAGCCTTTTAAGAGTTTGGGGGGAGTTTCCCTTGGTCATCGTAAACATAGTTTCCTTTCCATATCTCAATGTTTATATCATGATTCCTGTATTTACGTTTTATTTTGTTGGATACAATTTAACATTTCATGAATTTTTAAATCAAGGAATTATAAATGATGACATTTTAAGTTAAATTTATGTTTTCTTTGTTCGGTGAAGTTATTCTTTGATTTGGTTTTCTATATTTAGTTTGCATGAAACAAAAGTTTTGTTGAACCTAAAGTGCACATGGATTTGTAAATTCATCCAATCAAACAAAAAAAAATATGAGAAAATTTTCTCTTTTTTGAAAAATGTTTAACAGTTACAATAAACTAACTAGACTTTATGTTAATGCCTTCTCAAGTTGTTTTGGAATTCTCTGTCTTCTGTAAGCATGCTGTGAATCTTCTCATATATAGTTTTTTCAGGTCTTTTTTTCTCCAGTAATACAAATCATTCATTTGCCATCTGCATAATATATAGTATTTTTTTTTGCGATTAAGTATTAGAAAATAGAGGGAGTTGCTGAACTACAAGATTGGCAAGTGAGTCCCATCCTCCACCGCAAATAAGGGGGCCTCCCTGCACATTCGTCACCCTGGTCAAACAGTAGACCGTGAAAAGGTCTCTGTTAACTTGCCTTTTTTCCTCCGATTGTTTTATGTTTGGTGCCTATTTGGCTTCTCTAATGTATTTGTATTCTTATCAAGTCTCATGTCATAACATTTAGTTGCATTGCTTATTTATGTTCATGTTAGGGAAGTTGTATAGGAATTCCTACTTTGATTGAAGCAAATTAGTATGTGAGAATTTGGTTACACTATACTATCTTATGCTTTCCTTTGATGATTGTCTTGAAATATTGATTAACTTTTCTTAAAAATCCATTATAAGTTCATGCATAGTACTTTTGCATGTTGAGCCTTAATCTTAATATGTGAGAATTATAATCAAATCGTGATGTTTTAATTTTTCAAAAAAACATAGATTAATATTTATGTAAATATATTCATATAATAATTTCATAAAGTTGAGGATAATCAATAATTACAAGAATATTACAATATTGTTATATTTATCTGAAGTATATGCATAAAGTCATAAACAATTTTTTCCATGTATTATGGAATCATGTTTTGATGTTATTATCCATCCATAACTAATGAGTTTATAAACAATAATACTCATGTTAGCATAAGGTCGAGGGTTGGTTTGATTGCTTAAATTTTGTACTTTTAATCACAAAAATAGTTATTTTAGTTAATGTTAAACAACTTAACTAATTATATTTATTTATAAATTTGGGGGGATATCGTTATCTTTTTTCATTTTATTATTTTAATAGTTCAAAAAGATCTTTTATTCTCACAAAGTAAGTCAAAGTTTTCTATTTTATAAACTAATAAGCAAAGATGTTTTGGACAAATTCAAAATAAGTATTTCTAAACAACTAATCATTAAACACAACATTTCAACAACACTTAAGAGCACTATTCAAACTTATTTTTCATTAAACTGTTTAATATTCAATAAGGGCCAACCAATATTGAGCCAACATCTCTCAAATGATGTGAATCAAGCATTTGTCCATGCTACAAAGTTTCAGGCATTTTTCCATTCTATCATCCATTTGTTATCCTCAAAATTTTACAATTATTTCACCATTGGAAGACCATAAAAATTGCATCCATAACCATGCCATCAATAACAAAGTCTGCCTCACTATATGCATCTCAGCCTTCACATTCCAAAATTTTTGAATCACTAGCTTCTTCATCTAAAGAATAAATGGATCAACCGCTCTATATCCATCTCAGTCTTCACATTCCAAAATTTTTGAAGCACTACCTTCTTCATCTAATGAATAAATGGATCAATAATTTAAGGCTTGTTTAGCTTAAAAAATTATCCAATACATTACTAATAGATTTATATGTTTAATTTATTATCACTTTTGTTTTCTACATTTTCCATTTGAATCTTTAACATCTCTTGTGACATCCTTATATATTTCGATCTCTAAATTATTTTAATTTAAGCTTTGAAGTATGCTCTGTATTAAATACTAAAATGCCCATCCACTGAATGATATTCCAAAAGATATTACCTTTTTTGTAATGTACATTTCAAGGCAATTGTTTGTATATAATTCATTTCATGATCAATATTTTTCAAAGAGAAATTTTTTCTAAAATATCAAACACAAAAATTTATAAATATAGTTGTACTACATACACTCACAAATGAGTGAATGTTATGCTTTTAATGTGACAAATGAGCTCCTCTTAGTATGAATTTGAATAATATATGCCCTTTTCCCCTTTCCATTCCATATCTATATCTAGATTGTGGTTCGAATAAAAATTGCCAGGTATGTAATTTATGTGCTAATGAGTCTCTTATGAACTTAAGGTTCAAGTTCAAATAGAGGCAAATTCCCCAAATTCTCTTAAAAAATATAAATGGTGCAAACATTCTCCTCATTTCTTTTGAATACCAAGGCTAAATCATTAGTTTCTAAACTTATTAAGAGAAAAAGATGAAAGCATACCTTATAATATTTCTCACTTAATTGGTCACAACAAAATAGATGTATTAAGAATTATTGGCTTTTAAGCAATGTAGATAAATGCTATAATTATTTGGCATATATTTTGTGTTTTGTTACTTGATTTCATAGTTTTCTAATATTAAGTTGAATGATTCTAGGTTATTTCAGTAATTCTCTTGGTTTTATTGGAAACATTGGTAAAAAAAAAGTTGAATTAATTTGTTTGCAGAGTTGATCATTTCATCTCTATTTAATGATACTTGTGTATGGCATCTACAACCTCTTTATATTCCAAAAAACTCCTTTTTTGTCACTTAGCAAACGCATGCCATCATAAATATACCCACTGGTGCAAAACTTGTTATTAAAAAGTATATCTTAACTCCCTATATTTTTTCATTATGACTAATTTGAAGTCAATGTAATGCTTGCTTGACACTAGAGGTTCTAATCCTTTTTTAGGAACATATATATTTTTTAAGGCATCAAAGTTTATAGCAAACTGAGTTAAATCATGACAATAGTTTTCCAATTTGGCCACTTTCACAACCAACAAAATTGGAAGGTTTTTTATGAATAAAAACTATCACACTAAGAGCACATTTTGTGAGAATAATAGGACTCATGTTGTCATTTTCTTTTAAAATTAAGTTCTTGCTCTATGGTAAACTGATACCTGATATTTTGGTCTTTACAAGTATTGAAAATAAAAGAAAATATATTATAGAATGTATCACTGTAAAGTACATTCTCAAAAATACTAGTATGCATATGACAATGTATGCATCCTCATACACGTGCATATACCGAAGGTAAGATTTATTATAATTAGATTATAACATGAAATTTTGTTCCCGATTCGAGTTGAAAGCTTCATTTTTTGGTTGATACTAGGGATAATACTAAAATTCTAGCAAATAATAAAATATATTGGCAATACAAGCCAAAACATGCCAATTCTTATAATTTTAGGGCATACAAGACTCTCTATAATTACAACTCTGCCATCTAATTAATAGAAGCACTTTAAAAATTAAAACAACCCCATTAGGTAATATTTTTTAATAACATATAATTTATAAGGGCACAACTTAGATTAATAATGGTTTCGCTTTGCTATGGGTACAAAAAAATATCAAATCAAAGGCATAAAAAATAATACTATGCACAACTTCAAAAGCCATTTAGTAAACGAAGATGAACGCTTAGTTTTCAGAACAATGGGTGATGAAAAGGAAGATAGTTCATCACCCAATACCATACATGAAGATCACAAAGCAGTAGATCAATCAGATGCCAAATAAATTATTACATCTGACATGAATATTATGGCAATGGAAGAGGAAGCAATGATCAAATCCATCATCTGCAAAATACATTTTGCTAACCCCAAATTTTTTTAATGGCTTGGGGCAACAAAAAATGCATTGCTTTAGTTGCTGTTTTAGAAACCCTCATGGACAAATGCGCTTTAATCACTCAACCAAATTGTTTTAATGGCTTGGGCCAACAAAACATGCATTGCTTCAGTTGTTGTTTTAGAAACCCTCGTGGACAAATGTACTTTAATCACTCAACGATATTGTTTTAATGGCTTGGGCCAAAAAAATGCATTGCTTCAGTTGCTGTATTAGAAACCCTTGCGAACAAATGTACTTTACTTACTCAACCAAATTTTTTTAATGGCTTGGGGCAATAAAAAACGCACTCAATTTCTATTTCAGAAACCCTCGTGGACAAATGTACTTTAGTCACTCAACCAAATTGTTTTAATGGCTTGGGACAACAAAAAATGCATTGCTTCAGTAGCTGTTTTAGAAACCCTCGTGGACAAATGTACTTTAATCACTCGACCATTGTTTCAATGGGAATCCAGTGGTCGCATCTGGGTTTGACGGCAAGGAACCCCTATCTCACAGGCATTGACACGAGCAGCAAATCGGTGTGAACATATTGATTCACTGGCCGATGAAACCTCCGGAGAGATGTTAACAAACATCAACGTTTTTGAATCACCCCCAAGACAAGGCTTTAAACACCAAGACATTATACAGTATGATGAGAATGAAGATGGTAAAAGTTAAAAATTTATTTTTTTTAGTAAACAAACAGTTTTTTTTAGAACATTTTTAAAGCTAATGTAATGAAATTATATACCAAACATCCCAAAAATCCAATGGCCATGTACCTGTAGAAGGTATGTCAATTTTGAGTTTCTGTAAGGAACATGATCCTCCTTCTTGGCAATTGCAAATATAACATCGCTCAATGAAGACAAGCTTCTGTTAATTGCCTATTTCAAGGACAAAACGAATTTTTTCATATGCATCTAAAACAAGAATTTTCATCATAAATAAGAAGCAATTCTTGCCTGGTTTTCCTTTAGACGATCTTTTGTCAAGCCACTTTTAGCAAGACGCTCGCTTCCAGCAAGATCTATCAGGTTCAAAACACCTTGAACCTATTGTTTTGTGGCATGCAATGAAAGAGTCAGGTCAACAAATGTCTTAGGTAACAAGCTTAATGGCTCAAAGGAACAAGGAACAGCCACCACTCACAACATTCACCCCAGATATTCTTAAGGTGAAAACAAAACATCTTCTTGATGATTGTTCATTCATCTGAGTCTTGCCAATTGACCTGATGAACAAAGTAAAACTTGAATCATTAGTTCCAATCTCTTGCGATGAAAGTCTTATCGCTAGTCAGGTTGGGAAAGAGAAGAATGATCCAGAAGTGAAAAAATGTTGATAGAGAATCGTATGTCTAAAAGCATGCAAGCATAACACAGCTTGGTGCCCCAGAATATGGAACATGAAATGAATGCATACACATGTCGTATTTAGTTAGCCACCAGAAGACAGAAAACAGAAGATGAATGCATGCTTGCAAGTAAAACAAAGCTTTTTACCCAAGAGTACGGAACATTTGGGAAACTGAATACACATGATGTATTCAGTTGGCCACCAGAAACAAGAAAATAAAACATGAAAGCATGCTCCAATTTACCATGTCTTTGCTGATTTCAATTACCTGCTCCTTGCAGCTTGATCAAGTAGAAAGGAAATTTCCTCTGTGCTACACACATCGACAACAGTAAGGACTTGCACATGTGTATTACCAGCTGAATCGTGCTTTATGGTATATTGCTTGTTAAGAAGAGTTAGACAACTACTTGTGCTACGATTGGGTGATAACAAATCATGAATTGTTTCATTGTAGATCTCTAACATCGATGCCTGTAAAAGATGAAAAGCATGGTTTAAAAGTTGGAAAGATTGAGCACAATTTACGTTTTCATGTAAATTGGCTTTCACACATGTATTTTGTAAGCCCAACCCTGGCATTGTAGTGATTGGCTAGTCTCAAAGATCTGCTCCAAAGAACGTTGTATTAATCCTTTCTACTCAGGGGCTTCAGGCTTGCCCATTATGGTATAAGTTTTACGAGAACCAACTTGTCCATAAGAAAAGATACCAACCTTTTTAAAGAAGAGATAGTAAAACATGGAGTTAAGAATAATGAATTAGAGCTGAAGCTTGTTATATGCATTTTCTCCAAGATAGAGAATTAATGTTGAAGAAGAAACTGGGCATTCAACTAGCTCAACAATTGGTTGGATCATCTGACTCAATCGTGCAGACCTAGTGATGTGAGCTTGGTCATTTAATTTTTTATATGCCCACATTTATGTCTGCGATAGGAATAAGATATGAAAAGATTTTTGAAAAAAAGTGAATAAAGAAAATAGAAATACACCAAAAACAAAATAATAGAAAAATATATCCCAAATATAGTTTAAGCAACCGGATTCATTTACTCTAAATTAAAATGTTTGAAGGATAAAAACAAAATATTGCTAAATCATTACTCCTTGGCTTAGCTACTTCAGTTAATCCATTTTTTACCATTTCAGCATTTAACAGTGTAAAATAAACCAATATACTAGACAAGCCCAAGAAGCTATTTCTACCAATTATACTTCAGTTCCTTCCAAGCGTAGGGCAACCCACTCCAACAAGCGTAAAAATAATAAATACAAACAACAAAAGTGTAATTAAGTTCATAAATACAGAAACATGCAAAAAACCATTCAACAGAATAATAATTTTTATTTTGATTTGTAATACGAAATAAGCTGTCAATAAAAATTGATCAATTATATGAATTTTCTAATCTTGCTAGAGCATCAGATGATATCTAATGCATTTTATCAAAAGTTATATTAGCTTCTTTAAAATTTTAAAATTTTATATGTTTTTAGAAATACAAAATACCTTCTCATAAAGCTTCATTTGATTTAAGCACTTATATTCAAACAATTTTAAAAATCACTATCTTGACCATCTATACTAGCATCCTTAATGTAAAGTATTGAGGCTAACTATAGGTTTTAAGAAATAAAAGAGAATTTGACTTGAAGACTTACTAGGTGCAGTGGGGTACTACAAAAAGGAAGCTCTTCCAAGTTCACGAATTGAACTTAGAAATAATAAAGAGATAAACAAAGAAAAAATGACCATAAGAGAGAAAATCAAATATAGCCAATTAAATATTCTCCTTTCTCACTCTCTCTCCTCCCTCTCAACTCTATATGCTAAATGCCATGATTATATTTATGGACAATTAAGTCATTTGAAACCCCATAACATGACAAGGTAGTATTGAATTTAATGACAATAAAAATAGTACCTTATTTTGATAATAATAAACACTTTAAATATTTATTATGTAATCTAATTTATCTATTTAGTATATTCTATAAATTATCATAAAATAGGTAGACTCATAGATCACTTATTGTGGAGTAGATAAGAATACTCTAAAGTGAAGGTAGAAAATGTTTTACTACTATGATAATCAAGTGTCTAAGAAGCACCTCAATGAACTTTAGAATTTGATAGAAAATGTATATGGATTAAAATCTAATTTGCTATGTTATTTCAAGAGCTAGCACTACATTACACAAGAATTCTAAAGTTCATTTTGTTGTGCTCTTTTAACCAAGGATTTTACTTCAATCTATTTTGTGAAGCAATCAACTATCACAACAAAATACCAATATTTGCCCAGGGAAAATTTTTTCATAAACTAGGAAATGCCATAATACATTAATGGCTTTCATTGATCCTATTAGTCATTGAGGCAAATTTATATTAAAATGACAATTTTTACAATCTCAACATATTGTGCAACATTCTTTTTCATTGTTGGCTAGCACAATTCTTGTTAAAAAAAAACTCATGGCTAGGTTATAACCAAAAGAACTGATTCAAAAATCCACAAAATAAATGGATTTAATAATGTCAAATAGCTTGAGAGGTTGGATAACATTATTCGAATTTTTAAGAACATAAAAGAAATAAGAGATAAGCTTCTTAATTCCATTGCATTCTCATAGTTTTTTTATAAGCTACAATCTGATTTTGCTTCTCAATAGCTTGAAAATGGTTAATCCTCGATTTCATAGCAAGATATCATTCTACACAACACAGCAATATGACCATCTAACTTATATAGGTCTCAAAATGTCTTTGGTGAATGCATTTTCAAAAAGTCACAAATGCCATCAGGGTTAGCTTTGCTTCCTTTCTTTAAACATACTTGACAAGAGGCCAAAATTTTTCGAGTGAATTGACATAATACAAAAATTTTCATAATTCTTGAAAGTTATCTTTAAGATCCTCAACTTAGGAGAAGAATGATTGCTTTTGACTAACAACTCCTCAACATATGCATCAATATTGATTCCTCATTGATGGCTATTAAGCATGTATTGTTATGTTGCTCTTTCAGTTTTTAAAACAAATGACATGGCATTTTAGCAACATCTTGAAAATTGACGATCGATGAAGTTTTTCATTGTTTAACTCAAAAATCCTAATCAATTGTCATTCAAAGAAGGCATTCAAAAAAGCTTAATGATTAAAAGTTGCAATCAAGCTCATTGAATCATCAATTCTTGACAAAAAAGAAAATTTTGGTTAAGCCAAATAAGATAAAACAAAGAGTTAACACAAATGTGTCATTTGTCATTACTTCTCTTAACAAGAAAAAACATTTCCAACCACTTGAGGTATTACACAACAACAATGAATCAAACCTTAAGAATATAAGTTAGTTCTCTTTAGCTAGGGCTTGTTTTTCTTAACTAAGTGTGTCTTCTTCTATCATATTCTTAAGCATGCAAAGTTAAAATTAAGATGTTGGTAAAACATAACTCAAGTAACAACAACCATATCAAAACTAGACCATGCAAAAATATCAATGTGCTGAGCTAAGAGTGAGAGAATGGTCTCCCTTTGCTATTAATTCAAACCCTTTGCTCTCCATTGAAGTTAACAAATATACGTATACTTTGGAAGGAACTAAAAGTTCAACAACAAAAGAAAAGAAAACAATCTATGAAGAAGAACCAAGACATCTAATAAATTGACGAAATGCCGCGACTTCCCATCATTGTACACAGGTAGCAACTCTTCAACTGAAGCAGTTCTCCTTAAACATGAGAAACCTAATGGTGTAAGACTTTATTTGAACACAAGGGATCAAAGAGTGTGAGGAGTACCTTACGGGTGATGACCAAGATTGAAATTACTTAACAAAGAGTAATTTTTGTAGGATTTTAGTTTGAAGGGTATAAAAATAAATAATCCGACATCGACTATAAAGAAAATGATTTGAAGATTTATGTGATAATTTGGCCTTAAAATGTGGAAAAACTTTTTTAGAATAAAGCCCTCTTTGGTCAGAATCAGATGATCAAATGAAACAATATCTCGACATAATAAAACTAGGATGTAAAATTTATGCACAGAAGGTGTTGAAGCCATAATGTGAAATTTATTTGTTATAGGTAAATAAAAAATTACAAATAATGATATTGTCATGTTCATAAAATTTTCCATCTACATGACTACTTATATTTCATTCCCATATGCGAAAAAAGAAAGCTAACTTTAAGCTTAGTTTATTCTCCCAAGAAGCTGATTGGAGAACCAACATACGGGAGAACACGACTTAAACAAATGCCCATCTTATTGAAGGCATTCCAAAATAAAGAATCAATAAAATAACGATATCCACAATACCAAACAGACATCAATGTTTGCAATAAGTCATGTGAACACGATGGTGGTTTTAAGAAATTCTAAATAACAAAGATGCTTTGGCTCAAAAGAGATTTGAAGCAAATAAAATATTCTCATTATTACATTTGACAAAGTGTTTGCCTTAAAATATTTTAGAATTAACTTATAAGGGCATGCTTGACTCCCTCCAAAGATCACCAAAATAATACTAACATGTACTTAAACTTGTCTCCGTGGCCCTAAAGAGAGATGAAAAGTCTTGATAGGTCTTAAATGGTTTTCCTTCAAGGTGATGCAACAATAAATATGGAGTTTGAACCTCCTTTAATCCATAGAAACTACATAAAGAATAAACCAATCACAAAGCTACTCAGCTCAAACCTTGCTTCACAATCTTTGTAGATGATGACACATAACTTGGTTCATTTCATATGATAGCTCTTCATGATTTATGAGTGCTTTATCATAGTTTATTATAGTACATCGTAGTTCAATTCGAATTTTCTTGGTTACTTCACTTGGCACCACATTGGACACCATTCCATAGATTAAGAAAATAAGAGGCATGGTTAGGAGCTTTCATGGATTTTCAATCTCTTTGATACTAGCTTTGGCTAGTTAAGCTCCCTTTTGGATGTATTCCTTTAAACGAATTACATAAAAAGTGCCAAGGTTTAGAATAGTATTATCTTTATTTATTTCTTTGTGATCTCTATTTATTTCTTCATGCTTTCTTTCCTAAAAAAAGTTGCTAAAAATTAAGAAGAGTTTAATTAAGATTTTTATTTCCATGAACATTTCTTTCCATTTTTATTCTTTTTCAAGAGCTCTTGCATTAAAAAAAATATAAGATAAATGAATGTGTTAGATATTTTTTTTTGGTGATAACTCTTTCATAGCTTGAGGGCTTATGTTTGACTAGACTTGAATATCAATCCAACATCTTGAAACTCTTAATGACCTCCTTCTTCCTCTCTCTTTTTCTTCTTTATTCCTTTTATGTCTAAGAAAACTCAATAAACCTAAAAACCATCTTAAATCTCAAAACCCTCTCCCTTTCATACTTGCTTAAACTTTTGCCAAATACCTCACTCCAAAACCTCCAAAATTATCACATGCTTTCCCTTTCTCAAGTTTTCCTCATCTAAAATTAAAGCACGACCTCTTCTCTTGTTTCCTTTCTTTCACTCTCAAAACCCTCACTTTCATCATCCTCTCTCTACAAACCCTTGGTCAAGCCTTGCTTCCTCTTAAATAAAGCCAATTAACAATCCAACAAAGACCTAAGAGAGCTACTTTATGTCTCTCTTTCTGCCTTCTTGCCATAATAATGTTGCAGCTAACCTTCTTAAACAATTTTTGTAATCGAAGACTTCATGGATGATAACCAAAGGTAATGTGGCAATAAGAATTTACTTGAGAGATACATTCAATGGAGTATTCTCAAACTCTTGAAGAGGTAACTAATGGTCTAAGATGGATGATAATGATGTCATCAATTACTCCCTTAAATGAAAATATATTGATTTCTTCATTGTTGAGGTGAGCTCATTGGTAATTTCCTTAAGCCTTCTCTTGCTTCCAAATGTGTTGGAAATTGAAAAGTCTTCTTCATTAACTAAGAGTAATAACAGTTTTTCAGCAAGATATGAGATGGTAAACAAAGCTTTGGCTTCTCAAATGCATTGGCCCAAAGAAAAAATACTATGGATGCTTGAGTCACCTGGGTTTCTTCTAGCTCCACCTCACTTAGGCTTTCTTGGAAACATTGGAGGTAAAATTTTGGGCTTCCATTTTAAATTTGACTAAGATCTGGCAAACATTCGACCAATCTGGCTTGACATAACTATCAAAGGAAGAAGCAAAGATCCTTTTAAAAAACTTGAAATTGGGAAGAATGAGATACCTTCTAAAGCCACTTTGATGTTGCATCCATGAAGTAAGATGGAGAAAATTGTTCACTTAATTGCACCAAAAAGCAAGAAAAAAGATGTAAGAGTTTCGAATTCACATAGAAAAATTTATGGGTCTGATTTGTCATAACAGAAAGTAGGAATTTGAAATTTAGAAGGCAAAATAAAAACAATCCCCATTAAAAGAGGGGCAACTACAATGCCAACTTAAGAAGAATAGCTAAGACGCATCATACACCATGCCACACTCTTTGCTAAAAGAACACATCCAATGACAACAAAGGTAAAAAGGAAATTATGAAGTTGCACAAAAAAAGGTATCCCACTTGTAGAAATTAATTAATTAGCAGAGAAATAAATGGAGTTGAATGAGTTGAAAAAGGATAGTTCATCATTAGAAAACGAACAAGCTCATTTAAGACAATTGAAACTTGAGCTAGAATCATAGACTTTAGTGGAACAAGAATTTCTAATGGATAGAAATGACCTTCACAAAAATATTTCCAAATGTTACTAAACGATGTGAAAGGATGGCTCAAAAGGAGGATCATTCTTAAGAGGTGGAGGGACAGTATTAGTGATCACTTACATCGTGGAAACATTAAAAACAAGATCATCAACAAGCACAACTTTTTGAACTGCAGTTCTCATCTTCTATCTACTCACTAATTCCAACATGCAATGTTAGAAAAGTGTTGAAACTAATTACAAATTCCAAGAAGAAGAATAATTTACTTCCCTCTAGCTAAAGAATCATAAGAAGGTAATTTAGAGTTATTACAAAAAGGAAGCTCCTTCAAGTTCAAATATAATACTTAGGTAAGAACATAGAGGGATAAGCAAAGAGAAATTCCCTAAAAGAGAGAAAAAATTATGTTGGCAAAATTGCCCACAACACCCAAATGGTACATAAACTAAACCATTAGGGAGTGGCAAGTTAATTATAACCAAAGAACAAGACCCTTTGCACATGTTAAATTTTCAAATTTCATTAATATTTTGTCCTTCTCTAAACTAAGTTTTATCCTATTCAACTTGAACAATGATAATACCAATCATGCTTGACGAATCCTAATCAATCTGGACATGGAGAGTGATTCGTGTGACCCAACACCTAGAGAGCTATCTCTCTAACACTTGATTTCTAGAAATCTTACACCTTTTAACCTTGTTCTCATGAAAAGGTTTGTCATGGAAGGCTAGTCCAATTTTAAAAAGACATGCCTCATGTTAATCATCAAGCTTATGATGATCCAGCAAATTGTAACCTAACATGATAACTTTGCATATTCATTCAACATAAATGGTAAATAGCCATCATAACACTTACTAAAATAGGATTAAATAAGTGACCATGGTTTTTCTCTTGCATTCTATATAGATAACTAAAATAAAAATATCTAAACAAATGCCTCTTGCTCCATATTTTGGGATAATATATGTACCATCTATTAATATTTATGCATCCATGAACATAAGGTTTGATAAAATCTTTTTTAGATTGTATACCCATAAGAAGCACATAAGAAAATATCTAAATTTAATTTAGTTACTAATAAACGATGAAAACATTAAAAACGTGGATAAGATAAAATTCACAAAAGAAAACTGAAATAAAATATATTACATAATGGATTTAATGCCTAAAATATAGCACCTTACATCCATCAAGCGCACTTTGCACTATCTGCGAGATTTATAAAAATAAATCCTCCAGAGATGACTCTTGAGAAAAAACTTTGTCAAAAGTGAAACAATACTTTTGAGCTATTTACAAATAAAGCAAAAGAAAAAGCATCAGCTATAGAAGGCTCATCCTCACCGATTATAGTTTCCATAAGACATTACAAAATAGATGAAAGCTTGCATGTAATAAATTAGAAAAAAATTCCTTACCACTATACATCAAACCAATGCATCTCCCAAGAGACTCGACGCTTGTTGGATATGAAATAACTGAACCATCTGCTCCCCTGGCATCAACGTCTGACAAAAAAGGTCGCATTCTACAAAAAACTCAAATGTTTCCTTTTAGTTCCTTAAAAACATTAAAGCTCAGTAAAAGTATAATATGTGTTGTATAAATATCAGATGTGAATATACATTTTGGACTTGTTTCTTGTACAACTTTCCAATGTAATGGTGATCAAAGCCTCTAAGATTTTAAGGAAAAAAGCTGCAAAGAAAAAAGAACTTTTCTTTAAGACAACGGTCTAGGGTTCAAATGCCAGATCACAAGTCAAATTTTAAGTGTTTTGCTACCCAATGATGCAGCTTTTATGAAAATATCAAAATATTAACAAACACTTTGGCATGGAGACACATACATGGCTTGTGGAAAAGAAGAAATTGAGTATACACATGCATGTTTATTGGTTTGGGACCAAAACAAAAATTTCAAATAGTTAAAAACTAATTTTAGTCCAACACTCAGCAGAATTATTGGTTTGATTCAACTCAAGGTTTCAGCTAATCTTGGTTAAAATCAATCTCCACCACCCTCAACCTAATTTTTGCTTCCAAATCCATTATAAAGTTACCTAAATACCTTCGTTTTCTAACAATAAAAGAGCTCGGGTGGGTAAGTTAGAAAATGCTCTTGATAGCTGCAATAATGGTTCTAATGGATAAGATTTACATGACTTAGTGTCACCGAATTTCAAACAGCAAAGAATAGTTTCACATTGAATTACTCTTTTGTTAATATTTCTCTTTCTCAATTATCCATAACACTACTTTTACGTTTATTCTTTTAATAATTTTCTAATCAATAACATAAAAAAATATTGCCTAATTTAAACTTTTAATTATATAACATTGATTTTGAATCTTATCCTTTTATTGTATTACCTACTTTTATCTTTTCAAAAATACTCTTTTTAGTCACTTGGATAGATTATGGCCACTCAATTTTTTAACAATATTTTTTTATAATTTTTTTTGCATCACCTAGCCACACATACAAGTGATCGTTATTGTTTTTTATTGTGTTATTTATATGATTTCCTTTTTAGTACCCAACCCATAGCTATATGGACAAATGGTGACCTTATTAATTTTACAAAATATCTCATTTATTTTCAATAGTTGATTTCTTTTCAATGCTGCATGTGCACCTTATCAACAGTTAAGTGCATTCGTGGTCTACACGCACAAGCTACCTGCATGTGTGGATAGACCCTTGGCTCGGTCATAAATTTCTGCACCTCAGGAAGCACGCTGGCAAAGAAAGATGTTGCTAGGTGCAAAATTTGTAAAATTTGAGAAATTTTTAATTTGTAATCAAAATCACATTTTTTTGCTTTATATTTTAAAATTGTATCTCAACCACTATATAAAAAGGTAGAAATAATGAATGAAATAATTCAAAAATTCAAAAAAAATCTAAGACGTCAAAACTCATACAAAGTCAGAACTTGAGAAATTCAGCGAGTTTTGAGAATCAGAAATTTTTAAATTCAAAACCCTTTAAAGGAAATCTTCTTTGGGAATTCAACCTCCTTGTGGTAAAAACCCTCTTATCCTTCTCTTTCTCCTTCTTTCTTTGCTCACCATTATTACGCTTCCACTTTTCTTGTTATCATTCTGAAAAAAAGCCTGTTGACAAGGGTTCAAGACGAGAAAACCTCACAAGTAGATCATTGATAATTGATTCTAATGATAATGACAATACTATTATTAGAGTCACAATTGTTGAAAGTCACCAACCATAATTTATTAACAAAGTTTCTAGAACAAGTGCTACTTTGGAAGCATTAAAAAGTGGCATGGCTAAGAATTGTCAATAATAACTCATGATGTTTCTCTGTAATTTAACATTGTGCAACTAACAAGGAAAGGAAGTAGCATGTCAACATCCCAACTAGCCTTATGCCCAAGCACTCACATCAGAGGAGCAAGCACCTATAAGCCCCAAGTTATAGGGATCACGGTTCCATTTGTAAGAGGAAAAGAGCAAATCTAAGAAAAACTCAATGACAAAAAAAACCAATGATATCAAAAGTTACCTTGTTAGAGAAATATCTAAATCTTTTTACCACACACATAGCTTTTATTTTTGCTAACTCATAGTACTTCTAAGGCATTGTGACTACTATAGAGATCACAATAAGCTCTTAAGTAAAGTCACTCACAACTTCAAAGGTTGTCAATGTTTGTTTGAAATGGAAAAACATAACAAGCAAACAAACAAAATATGCAAAATAATGGCACTTGCATCCAACATCACGTGTATTACAAGAAAAAAACTCATTGTCATTAGGGTGTTTGGAGAAGATCTTTCGCAATATTGATCTTTGATTCAAAATGCCAAGTTGTTGCTAAGGTTTTCACTCTATTATAAATATAAAGTTTCTATTATATATTCTATATTTATTGCATTCATTCTTCTATTATGACTACTTTTGGCTCAAGTATGGGATCTTTTGATCTATTGTACCCCCTTTGAGTTGCATAATGAATTATAGTATATAACTCTTCTATAGATTGTTATGAATTTTTTTCTACCTACTTTTACAAAAAACTACAATGGAGTAAGTTTGATCTTTTATGATTATGAGTAAATATAAACAATAATTGTCCAAATCAGTTAAAAACTTCTATTCACTATTTCATCCTTATTTTTTTGTTCATTGTACTACAAGTGCACACACTTTTTCAAAAATAGTATTTTAAAAAAGGCTATTTTATCTTTGTAAATTTTAAAAAAAATGAAAAAATAGTACAATTCAACTTCCTCTTGTGCAAGTCTCAACTCTTTGAAAACAAGCGAGCTTTAAACAACATTGTTACTACAAAAATTTCAACCATGTTCTATGACAAATTACTAGACAAGAAAAAGGTTGCTGATTAAAAGGCATTTGTTAGATGACAAATTAGGCAATTGACCTATTGATTTAAGCTATGATAGCACAACCATTAAACTCTATTTCTCAGTATATAAATTAAGAGTGGTAGCATACAAAATTTTTAACAAAAACACAGAGTTAGAAAGGAAATAATTGAGGCAAAATTACATGAAAAAAAAGGTTTTGTTTTTTTATTTTGGTGTAGTGAATTTATATGATAGTAAACTCAATTTAAATTGATAATCCTACCCTCATATTCTCAAGTTGATTCGTAAACAAGCTAGCCTGATCCGTTAATCTAGTAATAATCTCCATCAATGCATTTTTCTCCTTCTACAACTTTGATATAGCATCATCACTCTTGATAGCATCAACCTATAGCTGAAGGTTATACTATTGCAAGCTATTGTTGTACTCTTGTAGCAGTTTGTTTGTCCCTTGAATCATTTTTATCTAAGTAGTAACAAAATAATGAATATATTAAAAAAACAAAATATATAAAAAAATTTCAATTAAGTTCAACAATGCATGTTGCTCTACCTGACTATTAAGATGATTTATTTCTTGTGTTTCTTTCTCAAGATCTTCCATGAAACCATAATGTAAATTTTCAGAAGCAACCCTTGCTTAAGCTTCATTCTCCTGAGCTTTACTGGCAACCTGATATGTTTCATGAGTATTGTTGTTATATATAAGTAAAAAAAAACTATATTTAATTTTTAGAAGGTACCAATTTGTTGGACACCTCCCTCTTAAGATTCTTCTCTAAGGGCACCTTCATTGTCTGGTATTCCTCAATCAGCAAATTAAACTCTTTTATTTTGGAAGATAACTATCTTCCCTCCAAAAATAAATGTACCAACTAATATAGGACTTTAGCCTCTTGAAGTAGTTTCTCATATCATTCATCCTTCCCTCCAAAAATAAAACTGTACATATTAGAATAAACAAAATTACTCAAGAAAAAAAGAGACAAATTGTTATCGTAACATAAAGATTAGGAAGCCTAGTTTCTTGGACATCTGCTTTGCTTCTGAGATTTGATTTCTCAGACAGTAACTTTGCTACATCCTCCCATGAGTTAAACACAACCCCGACACCATCACAATCTCCATTAAAGCTGCAGTATCGGGAACACGTCCATTATGCCTAGATATTGTATTCATACTCGATAGAGGTAAGAGACAATGTGCGGAGTTTGCCTTTCCTACCATATTCCCGTCTCCAATCTTCTGCTGCTTATTTAACGGCTATTCGTCCAAGTTCTCGCTCGTCTGCATATCAATCTACACGTATGAATTCCAAGCCAATGAGAACACTAGCCATAGAATGGATTCAAACTGAATGTGGGGAGAACTAAACCTTACATTTGACTGGCTTCGAGAAACATTATACCCAGCGGTCAGCGGGAGTTTGTTCTGGTTCCTCATGTGATTCGTCAGTGAGAGAAAAACGTTCCAACGGAACTACAAAAGGGTAGGGGTGAAGTGGAACCCTGATGAGGTGCAGTGGTTTGATGAGGAATAGAAGACAAAAAGCATCAGACAAACAAATTACAAACCAAAGAAGAAGAAAAAAACCTTTTCTTTATGTTTCTGAGGAATTTTTTGGTCTCAAGAACGACGATGCTCTTGCTCTTCCCTTTTGTACACTAGCAAAGGGGTGAGCTTCGGGATTTGTAATTTATTGAAACGAGCATGCTAGAGATTCCAAAATTACCCAAACATGCCCTATTAATAATTACACGACGAACGAAGCAGCTATATGTATTTTCTGTCAAATAAATATTTTTCAGTAAAAAAAGAAAACAAAGAGAAATAACATTTAAAAACCTAACCAAACGAAAAAAATGATTGCATTCATTTTTTTAGCTTAAATTTGAAAATGAGAAATTACAAAATAACGCTTTGAAAAAAGAATATTAAAAAAGAGTTTTATATAAATAAATTAAAATTAGATAAATATATAAATATATATATATATATATATATATATATATATATATATATTAACAATTAGAGATTGAGAAAAATAGAAACAATATTTCAAATTTTGTTATTAATCTATAAAAATTTTATCTTTAACTTAACATTATTTTTTAATATGATATTAGGATTTTGTCTTATTATTTTGGTGTAAATTTTGAATAAATTAAAATCTAGGATAATAAATATGTAAAAATGAATTATATTAATATTTGAATCAAGATGAATTGTGACATCATGGTCTATTTCATCGATCATTCTAGTCTATCATAGTGTGGTCCATTCATCATTGCTTTTTGTCCATTGTTCTCTTAGTGATAGAATGAAATGTTACATTACACTTTACCTAATTTGAGCATAATTTTTATACTACAATAAATAATATCTCATATAATGACCATTTTTCTACTAAGCAGAATACCTTTTTGAGTATCAATGTTCTCTAGTATTTCTGTTACACACTTGTGTTTGATGACTCAAGCATAAATGTTTATTTCTCATATAGGCTTGCTTTAAGTGAAATTATTAATATTCAATTAAGTCAAGCCATGAACTTTAAATGTTTGAAATAGTGGTCTTCAAGGCTCTTGGAGTCATGGCAAGCTTCAAGGAAATTGAAGACATGCACTAAAATTTTTATACTTGAATTTCTCTTTATTTTTCTTGAATTTGATATGTCCAAATTTTTAGATGATGTGGCACACTAATAGTATTAATATTTGAAAATATTATAAGTTTAATAATTATTGAATTTTGATTTTTGGGCAAAACATTATTAATGAAAAGTATAGACATTGGTATTTGATTTTTTTAAATTATTTAAGATTATTTTTCATGATTTTCTTTTCGTAATCATTTAGGATACTTGTAACACTATCATAATATAAAATTATTTTGGTACACTTATATTCAAAATTTTTGGCACAAAAATTCTCACAAAATACTATAAAACCACTTCAGTTTCGGGATTTTTCATTGTAACATTGGGCGGGTCGATCCGACCCGACCGCTGGCCAATCTCGGCTTTAAGGATTAAAAAAAGTAAAACAAAAATTGTTCGATGGACCAGAGGGGGGGAGCGAAGCCCGAAGGCGAAGGACTAAGGCCATAGGGAAAGCTGAACAGAACAGCGCGTAATCAACCCGAAAGGAAACTGAACGGAACAATGCAACTTCAAGTTAACCAGGACCAAGTAATTAAGCCTTGGTCGAGGTAGGGGGTAGCCAACCCGAAATAGCTAAGGAGATAAGCAAGCCGGAATCCTTATAGAGCACAACAACAACATATTTTCTACGACATGGGACTAAATTCCCATCTGATCTTCAAGGAATGCAGAAGGGCAGGCGCAAACGAACTTGAGCAGATTTACGAGACCATTAGAAACCACTGCAGCAAACGTTTCAATAGGAATAGTTTTTGGGCAACATATCCTAATACATGTAGGACAAACCCATGCTCAATCCAATGGCCCAGAACAACGCCGCCTAAATCCAACGACCATGATTGATCTCAAACGGTAAATCAAAATTCATTCAAAAACATCTATTTTAGGATCCAAATTGAATGGAGATTGCGATTTGTCAGTTACCAAATGGCTAGTTCAATTTAGAGTAGTTGGGAGTGGATTTAGAAGTCAAATTTGAGCTCTATAAATAGGGAAAGATGAAGAAATCCAACAGGTTATAATTGCTGATGTTAATCAAGACCTATCAAAATTCTATAATACCTCAAATCATATAATTTTTTTTTAAATCTATTTCTTCAATTTAAAAAAAATTAATTGCTATATATATTATACTTTGAGATGTCACAAATACATCACAAGGATTTTGATCTCTTAAGGAGGTTCCTTTCATATAAAGTTAAGTTAATGTAACATCATAACTTTTAATATCAGTTCAACTTTTAAAAATATTTTGAATAAAACTTGAAATATTGTTACGAATTTAACAATTTGATTTTTATTTTAATAAGTGTTTTAGAAAGATATATTATTTAAAATATCAAAAAAGATTGAAAAAATCAATATAAAATAAGAAATGAAGAGTTGAATAAGTAACTTATATTAAATTGTCTAAAATCATTTGGAGACCATGTGATATGAAAAATGGATAGATTATCAACATAGAGATCCCATCCATTTTTCTAATGATGTTATTAAACTTATTCTTTTAATTATCTTTATATTTTTAAAATTTTTTATTAAAATAGTTATTGAAATTATCATGAAAATTTTCCCATCTTATATGACAATGCTTAAACGAATATTTTTGCATGCCAAACATGTCACATCATATAAAAAAATATGCAAGAAATTAAATACCAGAGCAATATATAGTATAACTTAACATCTACATCCAAATGTTAAAGTTGCCAAAATAAAAATTTATAATTTAATCTAGTTTAGATGTTAAAGGCTACTAATTTATATTTTTATCAACCACTAAGCATATGTACAAAAAAATTCATAGTCACCAAACTTGAAATTTAATGTTGTCACATGCCAAATTCAATTTGGAAAAGCCCCAATGTTTGGGATTTCACAAAAGTTTGTCGACATAGTTTGCTTAAATTCCCACATAATGGAAAACAATACTTTGTAATTCTTTATTGCAATGTTTAAAACTTTCACAATAAAATCTCATATTTTTGAGTTTTAATTTGGACCATTTTCCATCAAAACCATTTTATATCTATGATTTTCTAAATCGACAAAAATGTCCATTTACTCCACTTAAATACACTAAACTTCAACAAAATGAAGATAATACTATACTCAACATTTATTTAAAGTTTCTTAACATATTCATAGCCACTAGTGGCTATTTCACGAGTATTTGACCACTAATAAATTTTAGAATAAATTGGATTTTTAGAAATGGGAAAATACTATATTTCAATCAAAATTTTAAACAAAATAAGGTTTTCGTAAATCTTTTGATACAAATGATGTCCAAATGTTTTTAACAAATTTTAAAACACATAAAACTATACTACACATTTTTTTTCCTAATTTTGTTTAATATTATTTAATTTTTAAATAACTTTTTTCATAAAAAATATTTTTTTCTTACAAATGTATCATTTCTTATATATTTTATTTTTTTAAGATGATCATTTATTTTAATATTTTTCTTCAAAAAATATTTAAAGTAATTTTTTTTCATCATTTTAATCTTTTTTTGTGACCAATTTAATTCCAAATTTTATGATATTACAATAATAAATTCTTAAAAATTTGATATTCCTTATTTAATATTCGTCTTCTTCCTCCGTAGGACTAGTATCCCTCTTCTAAAAATTTATAATTTTTTATAAATTAGTATTAAATCATTAAAAGTTATAAACTTTATAAAATTATTCTTTAATATAGTTTTTGACTTTTAATGAAAATAATGTATCTCCTTTCTCTTTAATCTCTGTTTCACCATCCAATAAATGCACTTAATTAATTTAGGTTGTAGATAATGAGATTAATCATAATAAAAATTTATTAAATAATGCTCATACTATTAAAATATTATATTATTACAATTAATTCCATAATTTGAGTCCTAATAGATCCATCATATTAAAGACTACTTGTTCGATTAGATCATCTACAACCTATTAGATCATTTGATTTAATTCATTTAATTGTTCAATGTATGTCTAATGGATGATAGATTTTTCCAACTTCTCTATTTGACTTGTGTTAATTCCTCATATGTCCAAGTCATACTGTTCAATCTGCATGTAAGATCATTAAATGCTTATTGAAAGATTATTGGATTGTTTATCGAGCATTCGATAAATACTCACAACACAAATGTTGAAAAATTATTAGATTGTTTGATATTTTTGATTAGATCATTCAATCTTTTGTTGGTTTTTTTGTTGGTTCCATTGAATATATAATGAAAACTTTTTTTATTTCTTGTATTTTCTTTAAATCGTCAAATTCCCTTCTACAATTATGATTTTATGCACATAAGGCTTTGTTCTCTTTACAAATCTTTCATACATGACTCCATAGCAAGAAAAAAAGGAAACATTTATAGCTTGCATGAAAATACTTATACTTTCAGCTTAGATCTTAACTAGATCTCTTCAAAATCAATTGTAAATCATGAGGAAGACTTACCTTGTTTCTTTTAATTAGATTTTTCCCATAGTGATCCATTAATTAATTTTCTTTTCTTCTCTACAAGTAATTAGGAGTTATTACCAAAGCTTATACAATCTCTCTTTTTGATAGCAAAGTGCATATGTAATAGTATTTTTTATTAACTTAAAAATTTCTTCTAAATAAGTTTAAATTATCTAGTTTGTGTATGTCATATTTGAAACTTGAGAATTTATTGATGAAAAAGCTTTTTAAAAAGCATGCCAAGATAGTAATGGTAGAATACAAAATCTGAGTATATTATCATGAAGGTTTCAATTTGAGAAATCTGTATGTATATGCTTTATATTTTTCAAAAACTATTTAAAATTTTTATTAATATTTAAAATTAAAAAAATATAAAAATACAATAAATTTAGATTAAATAATGAAATAATCCTCTTATTAAATAATAGGATGGCTCTATTTTCTCGAGCATTTTGGTAAAGTTCAATATTGCATAAATGAAGCATGAAGAGAAAGAGCTTAGGGAGAGTGTTAAGGGAGATTTGGCTTGAGGTCTTGCAGGAATTCAAAGAAAACATTGAGAAAAAGAAAAAAAAGCTAAATGAAGAAACAAAATTTTTGACCTCACTTTACTGGAATCACATCTTAAGGTAAGTTCCTATTGAGTTCATCTTCATAAATCATATATTTGTTATTTGGGGTGTTTTGGAAGTGGTTTTTGCGTGATTTTTGTGGATTTATGGTTGAGTTTGTTATTTGTTTAATTGTTATGATTCAACCAAACAATCAACCAAATTATTTGGTACAATCTGTAAAACATGACCAGTGATGGGGCTTTCGTTTTGTCTAAATGGCTCAGTTAGTTGATCATTGTTCTAGTGCACTAAATTAACCAGACAAATGCAATTGATTTAGGAAAGAGATAGCAACAATTTCCTTATTTAATCTTTTCTTCGACAAGTGATCATAAACATCGTACAAGTTTGATGAGCTAGGTGATCAGTTGAATATGATGGGTTTAGAAGAAGACCTAATAGAGATTTCTCATATAATCGATAATTTGGCCTATGTATGACATGAATCATACGATGTGATATAGAGATCATACCATATGATATGATGCTAAAAATGTTAAAGTATACAATCTTGTTTAAAGATTATTTGAAATAGTTTTTGTAAGTGCTTTTTTATAAAAAGTGGCAGTGACGACAAAATATAATATGAATTGTATAAAAAAATGAGAAGAGAAGATAAAGGAAACGGAGTTTCCATGGAAGCAATATCTCAAAACCATTAGATACGTTAACTAATTAATTATGATATAAGAGAGTTGCTTTACTAAACTCCAATCTATCATTATGTAATGACATCATAATATGAGCATTAGCATAGCATGTTATCATTTGCATATGTTTTAATATTAAAATATTCCTTTAATATCCTTAATATATAAATGTATACAAAAGATTATTATTTAAAAATTAAGTAAATATTTATTAAAGCATAAGTGAGGTAAATTCAGTCGATGTAATGTAACTTGATTAAAGCGATGCAAAAATCACATCCAAAGCAATAATGATTTACATAGTAATATATCCAAACATATTAAAAAATTAAAAGAAATAAGATAAATTATATGTGAAAGTTGTATTCGAGGGCACTAAGATAAATGATTATAATATCCTGAATCATCAAATTAGGTATGAATCAAAAACTTTCTGAGAGCATGCCAAACTCTTAGAAAATAATATTTAAAATTATAAACAATAATATTTAAATAGTTAAATCTCATGGAGATGAGTACAACCACATTAGTTTCATCTCGATCCCCTTGATTCAAATTATAGTAAATTACGAACATAAATAATCACAAATAATAATGAAGTATTCTTCTAATATTAAGTAAAATATAATAAAGCTAAAAAAGTTAAATTGAGTCAATGAATATAACCAAATAAAAATTATATAAAAATCACATGAGAAGAGATTTAGAGTTACATAATAAAAAAATAAAATTGATGAAAAATATTTGAAGAAAATGAGATAAATAGTACAAGAAAGTTACTCTCCAAAATAATAAAGAGATTGAAGTAATATTCCTGATCATGAAACAACGTAGTAATTAAAATGACTTATAAGGTTTTTCAAAACAACAAAAAAATAAAATATTTTAAAATATTAAATTATTTTCTAAATAGATCGAGCAGGTGAGGAATTTTGATCAGAAATCAATTGGAATTACTTTAAATTAACATAATAAATAAGCATTAATACTAATAAATTGTTATTTTAATATTAATAAATATATATTAAAGAAGAAATTAGATAAATTGATGCAATACAATATTATCAAATTGAAGCAAAAATGTGTAAAAATGAGATAAATATTTCAAGATAGTTATATTCGAAGTTGCTAAAGAGATAAAAAATAAAATACTCAAACATGAAATTAGGTGAGAAAAAAATGTTTAATAAATTATGTTAAAACCTAAAAAATATTTAAAATTATTAAAATAACAATTTAATAGAATAAAGTATATCATGATGAGTCAAAAAAGATTGTTTCTTCATGATTGGATCTCGTTTGGAATTATAGTGAATTATAAGGAACAAAATAAAAAAATATAGCTATAATATTAACTATATATATATATATATTAATGATGTAATAAGATAAATTGAGACAATATAATCATGCCAAATTGAAACCTTGTCAAGTTTATAAGAGAGGTGATTTAATGTCAAATATTTATATAACTAAATTTGATGAGAAAAATTTGAAGAAATAAGGTAAATTATCTAAGAAAAAAATTCCAATATTTTAAGGAGATAAATATTTCAAAATATTAAAAAAATAATTATTTATTTTGTGAAAACTTATCCATATTAGTCCAACAACTATTGTTTCATGTCAAATGAACTTATTATGGAATTATAGTGAAACATGATATCTTCCTTAGCAAAATTACACTTCTCCATATTTGCATAAAGTCAAAATTCTCGTAATTTAGACAGCATTTTTTACAATTGCTCAAAATGTTCTTCAAGAGAATTATTGTAAATAATAATATCGTCAAGCTATACCTCAATAAACTCATCAAGATACTCATAAAAATATTGTTCATTAAATTTTAGAATATAGCATGTACATTTGCTATGCCAAAAGGCATGACTAAAAGCTCAAAAGATATTTATTAAGCCACATAAGTAATCTTAGCTTCATCTTTAGTCACAACATTGACTTGCCGATATCTTGATCGTAGGTCTAGCTTAGTGAATCCTATTACCTTATATAATTGATCCAACAAATCTTCAACTAAAGGAGCTTGGCACTTGTTTTTCATTATCACTTTCTTCAATACATGATAGCCTATGCACATTCACATGGAACCATCATGCTTTTTTGAAATAACACTAGGGCACCAAATAGAGCTTTAGATGATTGAATGAAGCTAGCATCCAACAACTTATTCAATTATTTGAGCAATTTTGTCAACTCTAATGGTGGCACATAATATATGAGATGGGCAAGAGGAACAACACTAGGTAGCAACTTGATTTTATGATCAATCTCCCTTTTTGGAGGCAGCCTTTTAAGCAACATCAGAAGCATGACATATTCAAATTCTTTGAGCACTTCTATAACTACATCAAGTACGTAATGAATTAATCCTTCTTAATCTCAATCAATGTAGCAAAGTGTTTGTCCTTACTTAATTTCAATCCTTTTCTAATCTCATTGTTAAAATACATTCTAGCTTATTCTTCATTTCAATTATGTTCTTTCCATAAGGATAATAGTAATGAATGAAAAGGAGTGTCTTCTTACATCACCATGATATCATCAAGGTGTGGCATCGGGGCTATCTTAAACTTCCTATGAAAGTTGACCCGAAGAATCAAATCAAAACTATCCAAAGGATTCACCAGCAAGTTTATCTTTCATGTCTAACTTTTCAAAGTTAAAGGTACACATGGGCCATTTCTACCACAACTTGAACCTTTATATTCATTATTTTTAGAAAATTAGATAACTTTCTTATTTGCAATCTATATTTCTAAACAAGCATAGTATCTACAAATGTATGTGTCGCACCCATGTCAACCATGGCCATAATTTCTTGTCCATTTGCTTTCATCAAGATGTGCATCAACAAAGAGTGTGTAACTATCAATAAATTACTCATTGCATTTAATAGTTGATTAAACCAACCAATAAAGGATCGAGCATTTACAAAAGATTGACAAGTACAACAACTTGATCAAATTCCTCATTGGTTTTCTCAACCAAAAGAGCATTAAGCTTCTCTTGCTTAGGACAATCTTGAGCATGATGAGCTTCATTATACAAGGAACAACCTTGTTGATTATTAGAGTTATTTGTACCTTGTAAAGAAGATAACTTTTGCTTTCCTTTCCTTCATTTTTCTCGTGCTTACCAAACTTCTTGGCATCCCACTTCTACTCTCCCTTCTTTTCCTTGTCATTTCCTCTAGATTTTGATGGGCATCTAAAAGTTTGGAGACTCTTAGTCTACAAGTGCATCGACAATAATGATTATGCTTGATAAGTCTTTCACATTTTACCAAAAAAAAGTTCCAATTGTATCCGTAGTTGTAACCAATACAAGAAGTTGAAAAGCTTATCTTTCTTTGATATATTTTGAATATCTAGAATCAAAGAACTAAATTTCTTTACATAATCTTTTATGAATCCACTACGCTTTAACCTTTTGAGGGCATCACAAGCCATCCACAAAATGTTGCAAGGGAGAAATTTATCTTTTATTTCTCTTTTGAATTTTTCTTTTATATAAATTTTCATCCTTCCATCATTTTCATCATCAACACTCTACATTTTTTCATCATACTTTTGCATCTCCAATGAGATACATGGCAAAAATGATCACTTTCTATTCATCCAGCACATGAGTAGATTAAGTATTGCTCCATGTTCTATGAGAAATTCTCTAACTCGTTCATATTCTTAATTCCATTGAAACACTTTTGTTCAAGAATTTTTATGAAGTGCCCACTTTCTTTTCTTCTTTACAACTAATTAGGAGTTATGGCAAAAAGCTTATATAATCTCTCTTTTTGATAACAAAGTGCATATGTAATAGTCTTTTTTATTAGCTTAAAAATTCCTTCTAAATATATTTAAATTATTTAATTTGCGTATGTCATATTTGAAACTTGAGAATTTATTGATGAATAAGCTTTTTAAAAAGCATGCCAAGATAATAATGATAGTATACAAAATCTGAGTATATTATCATGAAGGTTTCAATTTGAGAAATTTGTATGTATGTAGTTTATATTTTTCAAAAACTATTTTAAAGTTTTATAAATATTTAAAATTTAAAAAATATAAAAATACAATCAATTTAGATTAAATAATGAAATAATCCTCTTATTAAATAATAGGATGGCTCTGTTTTCTCGAACATTTTGGCAAAGTTCAGTATTGCATAAATGAAGCATGAAGAGAAAGAGCTTAGGGAGAGTGTTAAAGGAAATTTGGCTTGAGATCTTGTAGGAATTCAAAGAAAACATAGAGAAAAAGAAAAAAAAAGCAAAATGAAGAAAAAAAAATTTTTGACCTCACTTTACTAGAATCACATCTTAAGGTAAGTTCATAATTGAGTTTATCTTCATAAATCATATATTTGGTTTTTGGGCTGTTTTGGAAGTGGATCTTGTGTGATTTTTGTGGATTTATGGTTGAGTTTGTCAGTTTTTAGTTGTTATGATTCAACCAAGCACTCAACTAAATCAATTGATATAGTCTATAAGACATAGCCAGTGATGGGGCTTTGGCTTTGTGTAAATGGCTCAATTAGTTGATCATTGTTTTAGTGTGCTAAATTAACTAAACAAATACAAGTGATTTAGGAAAGACACAATAACAATTGCCTTATTTAATCCTTTCTTTGACAAGTGATTGTCAACATCATACAAGTATGATGAGCTGATCAGATGAATATGATGGGTTTAGAAGAAGGGTTAATAGAGTTTCCTATATAATCGGTAATTTGGCCTATTTATTTCCATGGATCATATGATTTTATATAGAGGTCATACCATATAATATGAAGCTAAAAATGTTAAAGTATATAGTCATGTTTAAAGATTATTTGAAATTGTTTTGTAAGTGCTTTTTCATAAAAAGTGGCAATGATGACAAAATATAATATGAATTGTATAAAAAATGAGAAGAGAAGATAAAGAAAAAGGAGTTTCCAAGAAAACAATATCTCAAAACCATTAGATACGTTAACTAATTTATTATGATATAAGAGAGTTGCTTTACTAAACTCTAATCTAACATTATGCAATGACATGATGATATGAGCATTAGCATAGCATGATTTCATTTGCATATGTTTTAATATTGAAATAGCCTTTTACTATTATTAATATATAAATGTATACAAAAAGATTATTATTTAAAAATTAAGTAAATATTTATTGAAGCATAAGTGAGATAAATTCAGTCAATGTAATATAACTACATTAAAACAATTCAAAAATCACATGCAAAGCAATAAAGATTTACATAGTAATATATCCAAACCAATTAAAAAATTAAAAGAAATAAGATAAATTATATATGACAGTTGCATTCCAAGACACTAAAATAAATGAGTGTAACATTCTAAATCATCAAATAAGGTATGAATCAAAATGTGTCTGAGAGCATGCCAAACCCTTAGAAAATAATATTTAAAGTTATAAAAAAATAATATTTAAATAGATAAAGCTCATGGAGATGAGTACAACCACATTTGTTTCATCCCGATCCCCTTGTTTCAAATTATAGCAAATTATCAACATAAATAATCACAAATAATAATGAAGTATTCTTCTAATATCAAGTAAATATATAATAAAAAAATTATAGTAAATTACCAACAATTTCCTTTTCATCTTGGAATTTACATAACTTTATTTTGCCTCGATTGTGCAATAAGACTTACCTCAACTTTAGGCATTTGCCCTTTCTTTTTATTGTGCCAATAATTCTTTAGGTGGTGCATTAGAGGTGTCAACGTGTTGAGCTTAGTAGCTTAGGGGGTGGTGGTCACTTGGATAAGCTTTTTGAGGAAAGTTCTTATCAAGTCTTAGTCTTTTTTGCCACTTGATGAGACACTTTTAAGGCGAATATGCTTTTCCTTTTGGCTTCCCAATAACTGCAAGGAGAATTCTTTCACATTAATGAGCCACAAAATTCTTCTAAAGATTTCTTGTGAGGACAATAGAGAATCCATGTAAAAGATTTCTCACTTGTGTAATGCAAGAATTTTCTTGATTCGCTTCCTTACAAGCATCATTGAAGAATTAGAGAACGGCTTGAAGGGGCTGAAATTAATGTTATCTTAGATTAAAAGGGTTATTCAAAGAACTACTTTGGTTTAATAAAACTGGCAAAGAAGATAGAAAATATGCTCTTGTATTACATAAGAGAGAATTTTTATATTGGAGGCTACTTCTATAATCATTTGGAAGTTACATCTTTTAAAAAAGTGAAAAAACTTGCTTTTATATGTCTTGAAATGACATTTAATAAATTAATAATCTTGAACTACTTTAGAAAAATACAAGGGTTGGAGTTAACAAAATAAAAATAAAAGTTAGGTAATTAGAGTTGATAAGATCTACTTCTTATTAGGAGAAGTCTCATAAAACAATGTGTAAATTATACTCTTATGCCTACAATAGGTTAGATTTTTCGTCAAAGTGATAGAGGAATCCTCAATAAAGTAGAGTTGGTATTGTCATAATGTCAGGTACCAACCTAATCACTTAATTAAATAAATAAATCAAGTATTTTACGAATATAAAATATTGAGTGAGGAAAGTAAATTCTGTGTAGAGACATTACGATATCACAAAATCCTTAGTACTAGCTAAAATAAAATCATACAAATAAATTATCATCATAATATAATATAGATATAACTTGTATAACAATTTATATAAAGTTCAAATTAATGCTTTATTTTACTTTCGATTACCCAACCTATACTAAGTATTGCTCACTCTGAATCTTAAGAGTGTGGTGTTCTCTCTTGGTGTCAAATCCCCAAATCTCAATTTAGTGGATGAATGATTTGTGATGTAAACACAAATGATATATAATTATTTCAAAAGATAAATCCAATAAGACAACTAAACATAAATGAATGCTAAAATAAACAAATATGTTGAATAAAATAAAATCCATATCATAACCATGATAATAAACCACTTGTGTAAGTTTGAAGTCATACTGAATATCATGCATATTATAAGTACATAAAATATAAATACTAGTTTTTTTATTCTTTCTAATTTTTAATATTTTATATAATCATCAAGTTTAGTATTCTTTAAATCATTACTCTCATTAAATCTAATAATTATATCAATATATCGCCTCTAATCATCATCTATTTAATCTATCTAAATAATATTACTTAGATGTCTAATCTAAATATTGATACTCTACGATAACTCCTTAGGTTTAGTGCCCTATGGTAAGTATGGTAGTTATATCTTATCATAAAATTTGGTTGGCTTAGTATCATCCATTACAAATAATGATGTCATAACAAATACACTAGACATATATTTAATCTAAAGATCAATACTTTATAATAACATCTATTGGGTTTAGTGTCATCAATATCATAACAAACACTAAAAATGTCTAATTTGAAGATCGATACCATAATATCTCTTATGCATAATATTGAGGACAATATCTTTAAAAAGCTATTTTTTGTTTTTATTTTTCAGCAATATAACATCAAATGATATGTTAATCAAAACTATTGAAATATATGTATATACATGTCAACCTTTGTATTATTATCAAAACTAATATAAATTATTTATATTTTAAGTATTTTTATTTTATATTGCTTTTATTTACTTTTTTGATGATGCCATGTAACAAATACATGAACAAAATAATGTAAATCATGTAATTTAAAGTCATGTACCAAGTATTATAAAAAATCATTAATATCATACTAAACTATAATATATAAGTATTTTCCATCATAATAAATATAATTTTAAAAAAACAAAAAAAATAAATATTATGTTAGGTCACAAATTATAAATTTATTTATACTTTAAAATTGTATTTATTAAAAAAATTATAATAAAATATATTAAAAAATATTACTAAAATAATACTATCATGTTACATAACATGTTATCTAATTTTTCTATCTAAATATGATAGTTATCTTCCCTTTTGAATTTTAATTTATTTTAATTTTTTAAAATATTATATTTATGCAAGGGACAACATACATCCTAACTACAAGTAATTAAATTCATATAAATTCTCTTTTTATCATTAAGTTGTTACTTATATCATACTTTAACAATTCTTTAAATTGTATCATACAATTATCTAGATTTAAGTAAACTATATTATATCGTACATATATGATGTCATTATTGTATTACACGATCCGCTTTATTCCTCATGACCTAAAATATTAGTTTATTCGAATCGACAAATCTAATAAAAGTATCATACTCTATGATAATAATATTGTATTATATGTTCTAATTCGACTCCTTATATTTAAATATATTTTTATGTTATACTATGATCCATATAATCGCACTATATGATATGGAGATGTCTTTAATGATTGTATCATATGATTAATCCTTTTTTACTAAATGGTTTTGTTTTTCTCTGCTAACACCATCTGCTTTTCATACTAATTTGACAAATGCATAATATTATTTGATTCAACTTTGTTAAAATTATATAACTTGAAATTGCACCTTGCTATCACCAACATTGCACTAATCTACCTATTTAGACTTATTAATTCTCTTTAACCTGAAATAGATCATACCATTAGATGTTTATATTATTTTATATGATAGATTCATCTATGCAACATTAATTGTGCTCTTAGTATTAGTGTGATTTAGTAAAATGACAAATACAATTATTTTTAACAACCTTCTCATTGCTCTATCATAAGCTTATTGTATATTGTGATACCACAACTCCTCTTTCTTTAATGAATTGGACATAGTAACATAATAGAAAAATATAGAACCTACATCATCGATGATTCAACCTTTGCAACTCTCGTCTAATGGCACAACTCTGCTTCTTAGTTTTCTTATATGAAAAAGCTTATTGGAGCATATAAGTTCACTTGAACTTAGCCTCTATTGGGGATACTAGACCTATTTATAAGCCGAGACAACAAGGTTGTGATGACCTGAACTCCTCAAAGCTCATTATTGGATTAAGCTTGGGAAGTGAGGGTGCTTATAATCATTTTTTATCCTACCCATACCATGACTGTTGAGAATTTGAAAATCTTATTCCCATAGGTTTCAATATGACATTATTATAAAACACCTAAATATTATATTATTTATAAATATACCATTTTATTTAATATTTTTCTATAATGATATCTAAAAATTACATATATACCCCATAAAAATATAATATTTATATATTTATAAATATATTATTCACTAATTAGTTTTACTTTAAGAAAAAATTTCTAAAATTATAAATTTAACATGATGCATTTTATACTTTAATATTTATAAATTTATCAACTACTAATTAGATTTGACATAAATCATAATTTTTACAATTTCAAAACTATCTTACATGTCCATTTGATAACTACATTTATACATGTAACTTTAATAATTTATAAGAAATTTTTTAGATCTTTAAAAATTACAAACTCAATGTTATTGAGTTCATCTCCCAACAGTTCTATTCATTGATATACTCAAATAATATATTTTTCTACTAAGTTTGAAGTTATGATATATTATGACCACTTTATAGTTATTTTAATTATTTTATATAAAAATAGTATATTTTAATATTTTTATATAAAAATAATATATTTTGAGAAATTAAATTGATTAAGTGTAATAATACATTGTCACAATCTTTTTGACTTAAATATACAATTTTTCTATTTGATATAGTTTTAGATTTGAGGGTTGTTACATTTAAGATTAAGTTAAGAGCAAAAAAAATTAACTAGGGGAGAGGTGGTAGGCTTTGATTGATAAATCATTGTTGTGGTGTCAATAAGATGATGTTTTGAAGGATTATAATGTATAAGATTTGTGAAAATGGAAGCAACGTGATTATGTCAAAGAGTGATACTAAGAGCCTCAAGGGGCTCTCGATTAAAAGAGAGGGATTTGGTGTTGTCTCCCTTGCTAGAGTTATTAAATTAGCTTATATGCCCCTTTAAAGTATAAGAAGAAATAAATTTGATAAAATATTTTATTTGTTATTAAAATAAGTGGAAATGATTGTTGGTGGATCAAGGAGAAAGATTACAAACTAATTATGTGGAAATGTAAGGAACTTTGCTTGCTTCTTAACCAAAAGTCTTGAGAGATTCTCTTTCAAATGACAATATCATAGGTTCTTAGTCTCCATTTTAGCTTATTTATCTAGTTTCTTACAAATGATTTTAAAAGATGTTAATGTAAAATTTAGATTCAAGGGAATCAACAAAAACTTAGCAAAGATTTTTATTGTGTGCGATTATAAAAAAATTAAGTAATAACTTGGGGTCTCCTAAGTCGAGGATCACAATGGAGTACTAGAAAAACTAGGGGAATAAACTAAAATTCAGTTTCTCTTTAGAAAAATGTTTGTTCTTCAACTAGGAAAATTTATTTCCTTCAATTAAATCCTCAATGTTACTTCCTATTCGAGTTTGCGCTTCAACAAGGAATGATCAAATATTATCTTTCTTCTTTTATTTCCTTGGAGGTTGTGTTGCATGTGGCGACACAAGACATTGTCAAAAGGATAGTTAAACTTTACACTTACCTCCTTAGGTGCCAACATTACTAGAAGACATGAGTACGAGATGGATGAATCATGTGCATTATCTCTTTAGACGATAGCATTGTAAGCAATGGCAATTAAGTCTTGATTGTCCAACCTTAAGCTGTTTGTATTATCAATAAAGGTTCTCAAACATTACATCTCTATTATTTATCACATAATTATATTATAGATTGATAACAAAAATTTGTGATGCATATTTATGCATCATAAAATTGCAAAAAATGTTATCAATAACGGTGTGCTTATTGATAGATTATAATTTAATAGTAATATAACAAAAAATATTATTGTTTTTGAAATTTAGTAATAATACCCAAATATTTTCATTAAATATATTATTAAATTTATTTTTATTAAAATATTTTAAAAGTATTAATCCTGCACTAACGTGTAGAGCAATCCTAGTGTTGCCAATCAAATTCAAAACAATACTCCCTTCTTTTGTTGATCAAATTATTAATATATAGTAATTATCTTTTGTATTTAAATATTTTCCATCCCGAAACTGCATAAGCTTCTTAGCTTGGTTCTTCTGAGCTTCCCTTCCCTTCTACTAGGGTTTTGTTAATTGATCTACAGAACTAGCAACGATTGCGAACCTCCTCTTATCAGATTCCTTCTCTGCATTAGGAAAGGGAGCCGATAGGCTGAGCCTTCCTCTGCTTCAATCCAGGATGACACTTGGCCCAGAAGGATACGAGACAGAGTTTCTCCTTATCTACAGCCACTTCAAATCGTCCCTACATCTCTTCCTTCAGCAATCCGTGCTCAGTTTGTCGTCGGACCCTGTGATCACGAAGGATCTCCGTCACCTCACGATGTTCCTGGCACACATGACCACATACTATCCTTGATGCCTCGTTGAATTTCCTTATTAGTCTCTCATCTCCTTCAATCCGAAGTTTGGACCCTACCGGCTTCCCTTCATTCCAATCTTGCACAAACCATCGTCCTCCTTGTCAAAAAGAAGGTTCGTTGTTTTACTGTTATAGTGCTCGGTACACTTCAATTTGGAGGGCCACCATTATTCAACATATTTCGGTTCAGCATTTTAATGGGTTGAAATATCTTTTTTTGTACTGATTAATGTTATATTTTTAACTAAGTGTTTGAGAAAATGGGAAACTTCCACTTCATTGAGCTTTAAGAGGAGATTATAATTGTTGATAAGTTGTTAGACTTGATTAGGCCTTTCTAATTGTTGGTCAAGGTAAAAATTTGATTTCCCTCTACAAAGAACAAAATAGTCACTTTATTCCCAAGATTTCTTAAATATAGAATCTTAACTATTTCTTGTAATGCTGTATATTTCTTTTGCTAGATTCCTATATTAAAATGGTTTAGGCTGCCAACGCCAAATTCATATTCTGTTATTATAATTACAAGAACAGTCCTTTAACACATCAAGTGAGGTCAGATACATTGATTCTAAGCTGCTATTGTATCTTTTCATTAACTGCCTTTCTTCGGGATCAAAAGTTGTTAAAAACTTTTCCAGTAGTCAATAGTCATTTTTTTGGTTCTATATTTTTTCCTTTTCTATAGGAAAGATTCAGTAATCTACTTCTCTTATAGAATCACAAAGTAAACTTCTTAATATAACAAAACCATCCAGATTGAGTTTCTTTAGGCTTGTCTTAAATTAGTAGAATGTCAACTTTCTCTGTTATAGTAAGTTACTCTTCAAACTTAAAAGCTTTATCTCTATTTCAATTATTCTATTTGTGTGTTTGTACTCATACGTTGACATTTGATACCATTCAATCTTATAAATTTTCCTTTATTCTTGAGTGTGACATTTTGATGACACAACACTCTGAAGTATGTTTTATTTTCGTCTTATTTGTTCGTTGCTTGGATCATATTAGCGGCATTTTTTTGTCAATTTTTGTATCATTTTGAAGTATAGGCTCAAAATAACTAAATTTGGTATTGTTCATTTTTAATGATAACTGTTACAATCAATATGTTTTTGGAATTACTTGTCTAAATATAAATTCCTTATATTTATTATAAGAACTAGAAGTGAGATACCATTTAAATTTCTGAGTGATTGTTCACAGACTCTGTTTTTTTATCTATTTGCTTAGTCACAGTTTTGATTTATCTCTTTGCTTAGTCTTATCAATTGGTATAAAATTATTAGCAATATGAATAATAATGGTTTATCTTGAATTTACAATTGCATCAATCATTAGGGTAAAATTAAAACTATGTTTTATTGCTTATGTTGTTAGAAAGTTTTATGAAAGGAGGAGTCCAAAGTACTTATTAAGCATTGTCTTTTTATGTGCAAAAATGGGAGTCGTGAGAAATTTTCAAAATGTTTTTGATGCTTTTGGTGCACAGGTAGAAAACATTTTTGAAATTAAGTTTATGAACACATCCAAGGACTTAAAGCATAGCCATAATGAAATTCAATTGTAATTAAGAAATTTTTAATATGTTCTCCTTAAGCGTGCAAAATTATTTTTAATATATGAAATTTTAATTTATTTTTATTATTTTTTAATGCTTTATTAATGTAAAGCCTCCTTATACACTCATCATTGCTATGTTATACATGTTTTTCATAATTTCAATATGTACAATGCTAGCTTCATTTCTTTCCTTTTCTAAAGCTTTTCCAAGCATGTGAGGGAAATATCATAATAATAATTAATTTGAGTTCTTGATGATTCCCTTGTAGAATTAAGAAAATGTTTTTTGTTCCTTGAAGTAATGATATGAAAATTTTACAATCATTTTATGTTCTTCATTAAGCTATTTAATCCCATAACAAACATTAGTTATATAATTGTTTATAGACTTATCCAAAATTGTACTAACCCATTCTATTTCAATTCTTACTTGAGTATTGAAACTTGAATCCTAAAATTGGTAATACCTTGGTTTTTTGACAATGTGCCTAGTTTGTTGAACAACAGTAACATTTATCTTCTTATGAATCATGATGTTAATTAACTTAGTGAAATTTATGATTTAATTCTAGTTTCTTGAAATTTATTCTTTATACGTATCCATCAATGATGGTGCAGGAATTCTTACTTCTTTTCAATTAACTCATTGTTGATATAACCATCTTTGTTAATCTTTTAGGATATTTTGACATTATATCACATCGCTTATAGGAAGTCCTAAGCATTATCTTTAACACAATTTTGGTCATACATTGCCATCTTTTGGCTTCCTTGAGGACAATGGAGAGGTACAAGTCATAAAAGTAGATGGTTGAGAGGTGCCTGAGATTAATGGAAAGATACATCATAGAGTTGCCTAGAGGTCAACTGAAAGAATTGGGAAGGAGAGATGGATAAGTGGGTTTTTTAAGTGTATACTATAAGCTAAGAGAAATGGCTCATGTGAAATATTTTACCAACTTCAAATCCGTAGATGAAGTCTATGAAAGTTTATGGCCTTAAACCAAACGATCTTAAAATAACCAAAATGGAATTTTTTTTCATAATATTATTTGTGGGCTATGCAAGAGGTATGTTGCTCCAATGATTCTATAGAAATTGAAGCTCTCTAGAATGTTATTGAATTTTCTTGTTTGTTTTGATAGTTTATGCTTTTAATTATGTTTTGCTTATTTCTATAGTCATATTGTTGAGTTGGATGTGCCTCTTGAATTATTTATGGACCTTCAGATCGTTAGTGATTCAAACCTCTAAACATTTACATTTTTTATGTTCTGCACTGTATTCGACACATGAACAAAAAACATAGAAATGAAGCAAAATATAGGAAGCTTCAAAATTATTTTTTCACAATACTACAGGTGTGTGATGCATCTATACTCTATTTTTTCTATTTTTCTTAGTTTTGTTGATTATAATAACTGATGTATGATTTCTTGTTTGAAGGGAGAGGAAGAACTAAGAGCGAGGAGGTCACTTGTTGTACTGTGTGATCTTCATCGACAAAAAGTATGGTTTGATTACCGAACTGCTAAAGCTATTTGCAATGCATGCTTTCATAGTTCTTGAAGGTTGATATTCTCCTTATCTCTGTAATTGGTTAAGTCCCATTAGTTATCTTGTTATGCGTTTTTTATTACTTCTTTTTGTCGAACACAGAGTCATGGAAATGAGCTATATTATTCATTGTAATGAGCTATCTTACTTGAAAAGATTCTAAGTTTTGGTATTTTATTTAAATGCTTAAGCATAAGGTAAAAGAATTAAATAGAAGAATCAAATCTATAAGAGTGAGTTTCATGTTTAAAGGAGAAAGAGTAAATGACAAGTCAAACCTTAACAAGATGAAACAAACTTTTTTCCCCAAGTGAATGGTACGATCAAAGGGGAAATACTTAGGAACTTAGAAGTTATAAATAAGATTTTCACTTTGCCACAAGATAAGATGAAAAGGAAAAAAACTCTCAACCTCCATACAATGGGTTAGTGATGAAATTTGGAAGGAAAGGAAGATTCGTTTTTGCAATTTATAGCCTTCACATAATGGAACAATAATGAAGGAAATAAGAAGGCAAAGTAAGATTTATGCTTCTCAAAGCATGCTTACTATGGAATGGTGATGAATATCCATGTAATAAAAAGTTCACATAGACGTCTAACTCAATCAAAATTTGATTCAAATGATGTGAACCAAAGCAAGTTGAAATGGTTATTCAAGTAATGAAAAGGCATTTGCATTTTTATTAGTTGAGCATTACTCAAAAACCATTTAATATAAAGAAATGATTAAGACTAATTATGATAATAATTTTTATTGGGCCTATTCTCTTGGGTTTTTAACATATGAAATATAACTATCTAAATAAACATCAAAAGAAATAGTCAACTAGCTCTATAATATCTAAATATGGATCGCCCCTTAAACATTTCATGTTTCGAGTTATTGTGACCCACTGGAGGATTTGTTGAGTAGCTTTGGGCTTAATATCAGTGCAAGACTAGGCTTTTGGATGATATATGGTCTGACTAAAAAAGTTCAAGGCCTAAGTTACACTCACATAGATTTGACTTATATTTTCTTGATGGAATTTCATATCTCAAATTATGATCCATACTCGATAAGGTTAGGTTAAGAAACTTAACAATAAATGGATTTTCCATGAGGTTTTCATGTCTTAAGATAATATCAATTATTGAATGTTCATTACCAACATTGACTTGTAAGGATGAAATATATTCAAATACAAACTAGATGTAATTAACTTAAATAGTTGATTTGTCAATGTCAAGTAAGAATAGTTATGTCGATTTTCTACCAAAAGAAATAAAAGCCCAAGTAATTTGGAATTTGATAGAGGACATCAAATAACTTTTGATTGATGAATTAGCTCAAGAGATAACTTCTTTTAAGATAAAATTTTTTTGTTAGCCCTCAAATAAGTCTATACTTTTAAAGTACAATTTTATTAGTTCTTAAGATATCGAAATATTATAATTAAACAAAGAGAGTTGACTTCGTTTAAGTTAACAAAATCTTGAGAATGTAATCTCATGATGCTAAGTATGAAATTTTATTAATAACTTTAGGGAAAATCAAATAATACCTTTTGATAGTTAGCACAGGAAGAAAAGTGTGCAACTTTTAGCATACATAGAGCCTTTTTAAGTGATCCTTACGAAAACATGCATATAAAAGTAATGATGCATATGTGTATTCAAGTACTATTGATTAAAGGTTTCTCAATTGTAATTTTTTGCATTGGTTCTATATTCACAATGGTGCATTCTTATTTTTACTTTTGATGATGCTTTTGTTGATAGCACTAAGAAAAAGGTTATTTTATCATGTTTAACTGAACATGGAATTCATTATTAATAAAACCAAGAAGAGTACAATTGCTAAGGATTACTATTATATGATACTAAAATATAAAAAACTGAGAGATTTCATTATTTCTAATATAAATTTTAAAAAAATAGAAATATTTATAGGATGGTTATAATCGAATTCAAACATGTTGAAGGAATTATGGAATGCTTTTGTTATATTGTGTGATCAACATACCTTGTGACTAAGGCCTAAATAATAAAATAAAACACATTTTTCTTTTCAAATGCATTAAAAATACAAAATATAATCAAATATGTAGAAAAAATACAACACATTTTTTAATTAATAATGGATGAGTATTAACAAGTAATGGGATTGTGTTGCATTGAATTGAATTTTGTTGTTGTTATAAAAGGCATGTAACACTTTCTAACTTTCATTTATGATTTATCATCTATGCAACGATAATGCGTTTGTAGAATATGCATTTTTTTGTTTAGAATTGAAGAAAATTTGTTAAAATTACTCAAATTAGCTACGTTTTTGTCTACATTTTTTTATATTTATATATATGCAGAAGAAGCAAAAATAGTAGATGAGAAAACATGAATTTGGAGTTTACCTTATAATTGAGTTTTAAGATATACTTGAATTTTTTAGCTGGTTTAAGCATAATCTAGTTGGGCCTACTTAAGATGGTTCATCTAGTATGTTTTAGATTTAGCTCAATTTTCATTGTTTGGATGAGGCAATGAGTCAGATGCATGTGCTCGACTAGTGAAACAACAAGCTTTGTTGATATCTGTAAGGTTGTGTAGTACACTTTAGGTTTTGTTATGTTAGAGGTGGTTTATACTTTTTGGGTGGTGGTAATAGTAATGATAAAAGAAAAAAAGACTAAAATGTGTCAAAACTACTACTTCAAAAACAGGTTTGGATTAGAATAATGATCAACTTAATAAATGTTAATGAGCATGACCATGTTAATTTTATGAGTAGTAAAAAAATGTATGGGATAAGAAACTACGAGCATTCTTATGCTTATGTAACATGTACTAAATACAAGGACTATGCAATTTAAAAAATCTTTATTACATTAACCACAAAATTTTATATGAACATATGAATACACCCATTTGGTTGTCTATTCTAATTATATGAAACAAAAGTAAATAATTTTAATGTAACCTACTAATAAAATAATTTTTTTTAAATGGTTGCAATGGATATGTGACTAGAACTATGCATTATGTGGAGAGAGAACTATGAATAAAGAAAATTATGGTTACACACTTATAAAATATCACTTGTATTGCATGTAAAACATTCAATTATTTATAAGTATAAAATCATTAACTTTAGCATACAAATATGAATAATAGTTTACTTTTAATTACAAAAAAAGCTATAAAAAAATTATGCATAAAGATTCTAACCTATAGAGATTAGAGCAAAGTGAATGGTTTTTTTTTCTTTAAAAATGTTTGAATGACATCAATCATCATGCATCATTTCTATTTTCCATGAAACACAAATTATTTTGATGCTTGTCAATCATGTACCCTTTTTTAGGGTTAGGAAGAGGCTAGACACTTGTTAAAATAATGTGCAATACATCCTAGAATTTTGTGGAGGATATGAGATTGTGCTTTTTGCAAATTTAGATTAGTGATGCGACATGGCACTTCTAATACATGGTCTTGAAGCCCAAGTTTCAGAGTTTGACAAGGATACAATACCTTTGTTAAGAGTGTTTGTACTTCATGGAATTTTCCATTTGTTGAGATCAATTTGAATCCTCTTCTAAAATAATTGGACTGTTTAAATGTGTAGGAAAGCTTTAGAAAGGCTTTTGAATTAAATATTTGAGTATAAAAATGCAATTTTAGTGGTAATGATGTTTAAAGATTATGGTTGTAATGTTGGAAAAAATTTTTGCTACTTGGATATTCTTCAAGTATATTGGATTTATTATACAAAATGTTGGGACATAACTTAAGGCACCATCGTTTGGAGTTAATGCCATGCACTTAAGTTGTAGAAGTTTGCTTGATGTTCTATCTAGTAAGGCTTTGTTAGGACTGGTAGGCAAATTCATATTGCCAGTGTTTGACCAGTTATGCTACATGATGCTCATGCTTGGTAATAAAGAAGTTATTGTTGATAAAGGGTGACATAATTGAATATTAGAATGGGATTGTTTTAACCAAGAAAGAGAGCTAAAAAGATGTTAGGGTTAGGGCAACAAAACTTTTGATTTTTTTTGGTAAAGCTTTTCCTTTGCCATGTGCTTTAAATAATCATTTGATTTTGGATAGGTGGACTATTTTATTAATTGATATGTTGATTATGATCTTGAACCAAATAGTGTAAAGTGATATAATTTTTCTCTCTAGTGAAAAACATAATTGTACTTTTTTTACAATTTAAAATGATTTGAATTATTTTTTTAAGAAGATTGATGCTACACCATAACGTTGAACCGTCCCTTTTGAGGACATGGTTAATGTTACTTTGGTAATAACTCATTTGCTTTTAAATTATTTCATCTTGATATGTGTTGTCTTAAACTTTTTGCAACTTTCAAAAACATAATATCTTTTCAATATTATTATGTTTCTCTTGATCACATAAATTAGAATTAAGTATTTTATACTTCAAAACAAATATCAACATATTTTCTGTGACTTGTACAAATTTTTTTAAAGTTTTTTATTGGGTATATTGCATGATCAAGATTCCAGTTAATTAATCCTTTATGTTTCACTGGTTGCAATTTTTGCAGGACAGCTTTGTGTGACCAAAGGTGACCTAGCACAAGCATCAAGCATCATGCCAATTCAATATTGTTTTAGGTGAAGACAAAATAATGTTGCTGCACTTTTCGATTAGGTACTTTTACTTTGTGAAGTTTGTACTTCGGTTAAATGAGTCCTCTATATCGATGTAAAGCTTTTTACATGTATTGAGGGGAATTTTATAAAATTTAAGGACAGCATATTAAGGGATTACAACTAGCTTGTGACCATTTAATTAAGTATTTTGAATAAAACAATATTGTTTTTAAGTTTTTTTGAGGTATGTGCATAATTACTAATTTTTAGACTGTTATTAGAATTAATTAATTTTGGAAAAAATGTATATAGGTTTTTGGTGTTTGGGGTTATTCTCAACTAAAGTTTCTTGAGTTTTATAATAGGCCATTTAGGTCTTTTTAAGTACCCCATAATAAGAAAGTAGGTTCATACGCCTCAACAATGTTAAAAAGTAATGTTAATATGAAATCCTCTTCTTTCTATATTGGCGAAACTCTAAACCTTTTACTAATTTTGAGGTCGTTGAACTTCATGGAGGTGGAAAGAGAAACGATGATGATGTATATTGTAAGGGGTGGCAAGGATAATGGAGAATACTATAGAGATGTTGTCACTTCTGCTTGCACCTATTATATGCATATACTAATAGTCTATTATAGAAGCCCTACTGAAGATATTAATGTCAAAATAGATGAGGGTGACAAAAAATTGATTTGAAACTATAAACATGTGTACCTATTCTAACTTAAAAGTCAATGATACTATATCAAGTACAAAACTATAATATACATAATATCATATTCATAATCATCTTACATGTATTTAGAAATTATCTCTTTATGAATTTGTGATATGTCTTATAATATAAAAAGAAAAATAAGTTATACAATGTTTAATAAGTAAATATTATATGTAAAAATTAACATGACATGATATAATGACATAAATATGAGTATAAACATGACATCTCTATAATACTCAGAGAAGAAATGAGTAGCCAATATTAATAAATAATATGCTTAGTAATATAAGAGTCCACATTTATATATTATAGATTTTTCATATACATTTTGTATATCATTTCTTATTAATTTCTCTTTTTTATCATTGTTTTTCTTTTTTGTTAATTTATTATAATTGAACTTATATTTCTTATATTATTATTATCATATATTTTTATCACATTTTATTTGATATCTGTATGAAATCAAATCACATATTCTCTACACCTTTACTAATAAGCATGTCATAACTGGTTAGTCTTATCAATCACATCATATCATTATAGAACATCAACTTTGCAAAAGGTGCTAGTAGTAGCAGGGAGATCTCTATTTCCATTTCATAACTTGATAAAACTAATGCTAATGATGTTTAGCATATCATGTGTTGAGCTCATCATATATAGTGGAATCATGAAATAAAATATAGAATTTTTTTTTATTTTTTATTCTTTTTGTTATTCAAGATATTTAACCCAGTTATAATTTACATCATATTATGAGATACTATTTCATTTAATTATCTTTTTATCTTCTATAGTATTTCTATTATGTTGTGTTTTAATTACTCAATGTCATAAAAGCATTGATGTATCAGAACATGAATGCAAACATGAGACTCGTATGTCATACTTGAAATCTCAAATAATTATATCTACTATATTATCATCTATTTGAATTTACATGGATTACAAAAATCTATCTTTCTTCTATCCTCTCTTTTTTTTCATTTCTTACAATGAAATTCATTAATAACTCATAAGGATTTATGGTTTTAATATCCCAAACTATTTTATTTCAATTTCTTGAAAATCTTAAGAATGTATGTATCAATAATAAAGGAATTGCGTTTAGATATTGATCTTACTAATTCTTTTTTTTGTGCTTATAGTAGTTAAAATCACCTCTAAGTTCTTTTATCATAGTTTCTCACACTATTCTTGCTATTACTTTTTGGATTTAAGCTGCAACAATAATTTAGACAAAATATTCCTTAGTTGTGGCTTCTCTCACTTTCCATAGTTTGTTGGAAGTATAGCAGTAGTCTTTCTACATTACAATTATTCAAAACAGTAATACTTTTCTTAATTTTTAACTGAAGCTGAAGCTCACTTTAACTAAAGTTTCCATTCCAAGTTTGGCAGAATGCCTTTTTCCAACTAAGCTTCAGCTTGCTACAACACTAACCCTTGCTGGCTTGTAAAAATTCTTGGCGGCCTCTTCCTATAGGAAAGAAAATAGAAATACAAAGCTGAGCTCTCTTGGCAGCACAAGTATAACCAAAAACTTCTCCCAAATAGGTTTATTGTTAGCTCACATGCTTTGGCTGCCTTGCTTCATTCAGCATTGCAATTAACTTGTGTTGCTGATTTTGATTTTGTTTCTCTTTTCCTGTTCTATGGCTCTCCTTTCTTCTTCTTTCTATTTTTTCTTATCCCTGATTCCTTTTCTTTTTTAAGGTCTTCTCCCAAGTAGCTGATTCCTTTGCAAATCTTCTCAAGTGAGGGTAACAAAGGTTCTTGAGGTTGACCCAGAAAAAGGGAATAAGGGAGAAAGAAAAATGCTGTTGTTACTATTACCAAAAAAATAATAGAAAATATTTTGATTATTCAATAACTTCTAAAAAATAATTAAAAATAAAGGAGAGCTTAAAATTTTTTTCACAAGGATCATAAGCTTCAATTTGGAGATGTAATCATGGGAGAACAATCATCGAAAAACTTGGTTACATCTTATTTTTGAATGGAAGTGATTCAAATAAATGCCTTGTGGAGGAATTTAAGAAGCTTGGATGAGGAGATGGAAACATGGTTGAGATCTTAGAAAATGGTATCATTGTCGGAGAGGTGGAGTCCTACTATAACAAAGGGTATTTTAAGGATCTTATAAATATGTTATAATAATCCACTAGCCTAACTTGTCCAAACTTGATCAACTTTTTATTTTAATTAAATCTGTTAAAAGTAGACTTGCTTATTATTGGCATACGTATGAACCTGCCTGTATTATCATAAATCTTGAAGGAACTTATTGAGAATTAGAGAAAAATGTAGACTTATAAGCAATTTATAAAGGGAGAACATTCATTGGGCACTTTTGTTATCTCTTATTTTTAGTAAGCGCATTATGAAAGACTTAAAAGGAAGTGATTTAAACGATTGCCTTGTGGAAGACTCCAAGGAAGCTTTGATAAGAGATGAAAACATGATTGGGATTGTAGAAAATGACATCATTATTGGAGAGGTGGAGACAGGCGAATACTGACTAGAACAAAGAGTACTTTAAGAATATTAAAATATACTAAGATACTCCACAAGTCTATCATACCCAAACCTTGTATTTTAATTGAATATGCTATGTTTGGACCTATTTATTATTGGAATACTTGTTGAGTTACATGCTTTATTATAAATCTTGAAGGAACCTACTGAGAATTAGATCATAACTTAGATTTATATGCAATTTACTCTCATATTTTTGTATAACGTGATATATTAATGTTAGTTAGTTAGTATTTTTGAAGTAACAAGTTATTTTATAGTAAATCTTCATTTTTTAGTTTCTTAAGTGTTGATTATTGCCAATGAGATGTTTTGTTATTTGATATTGTTGTTGACATTAATAAGTTATTAAGCAAACATATTACATAATTTATCTCTTTACTAATCTAATCTCCATTATTGAATAAATTAATACACTTAAGCTGGATTAAGTCTAGCTTAGGAGTGTGAGGCACTACCAAATGACACTTAAGCTTAGCAATTGAATTTAAAGCTGGCTTATTCACGTGCTTTAATTATTTAAGGAAATTAGATTACAGTTTTTGCCATAATGATATTTGATTTCTAGTCTGCTCTTTATTTTGCCCTGTTATGAATTTTTTTTCTTTTACTTGACCTTCTGGCATGAACTTTAACCTAGCATTAACATAAGTCTACAGTTAAACAACTACTTTTGGTTGGCCTGCTTTAGATGGATCAAGCATAGTGCTTGTTTCTTGCAAATTCGTTTCGACACTTTGCATATCTATTTGGAGTTGTTCAAAATTTAGTTTTTTTTGAAATACTTCTATTCAATTATTTTCTAAATTTCTACGAATATTCTACATATTTTTATATTTCACTTGACCTTTATCTTGAGTACTACTTTCTAGTTGATACTATGCTTTTTTTAATAGCTTTAACTCATTTTTCTATGATTTTGTAGTTTCTTCATGAAGCACGATCATATTATCAAAGGGAAGGATAATAAAAGAAGGAATAAAACTAGATAATTTTTAGGGAAAAAAGATGCATAGAAAGAAGGAAGATTCAATGTTGGAAATCTCTCTTGCTTAATAGATAAAAAAGCATGGACTTAAACCTTTATGGTTTTGTTTAACTTTTAGATTGTTTATTTCAATTACATAAAATCATTATTTACAAACACTAAATATTGTTATTGCCACCTTGATTGGAAGTTCTTGATTGCATGCTTGTATTGAGTTTGACGTTGGGGAGAATGAAGATCAGTATCAGAAAGCAGTAGAGTCATAAAGGAGATCTTTAGAGTATTATAAGGTTTGTTTAAGCACTTCTTATGCCCAAACATAAGATAAAAATATTTTTGTGCATTGAGTTTTTTTTTCTTGAAGATTCCAAATTCAATATTATATAGCAAAACTTAAATACTATTTAGGGCATGCTTTACTCATTATTCTGGTTAAGTTTTTTTGTGACTTGGAAGTTGAGTTCAATTCATGAAACCCCCTATGTTATGTAGTCTAATGCGTTCCTGAAACAGCTTCTTCCTATATTCAATTTTTTTGGGAGACTATATTATGCCCTTCTATTTGGTATTTTTTTGTTAAAATGTGGCAAGATGAATCATCCTATGTCCTCTTGAGCATATATTTGGTTTGTTGCATTGTGGCATTTAGAGCATTTAATCACTAATGTGGTGTTAATTTCAATGAAACTTGAAAGTGCCAATTTATGTTTGTAATTGGTATATAGTGACATGCATTTGGTACGTTACTATATCTATATTAGTACTTCCATGTTTATTGTGATATGCATTACCATGTTCTAAATTTTTTTAGTCAGGAAACTCTTTTAACGAACTGATTATGGTATGGACCAGAAAGCGCAAGAGCTTATCCTTATTGTCTTGGAGCTGTGAGGCTTGGTATAGGTTACTGTAGATATAGACTTGGTCAATTTGACAAGGCTCCACAAGCCTTTCATCGAGTGATTGATGCAAGTTAATTTTAAATTATAGTACATATTTCATGACATGTCCTGTATGTTCTTACATTTCCCTTTTTTTATTCTATTGTGTAGTTAGATCTAGAAAATATTGATGCTCTTGGAATTATGGAATTGCAAACAAATGAAGGTGAGATTGTACTTATCAATCTAGGAGGTAGCGTAGGCAGTTCATTTTTTTGTTTGTTCATAATGGGGTGGGTTTGGTTCACTGAAATTTTTTTTTATTGATGGCTAATTCATCTTATGTTATTTTTTTGCAGTTGATGGTATTCAAAAAGGAATGTTGAAGATGCAAAGAGATTTTGAAATATATCCGTATTGTTCAATGGCATTAAATCATTTCACAAATCATTTCTTCTATAATGGTCTGCATTTTATTGTTGAACAGTTAACCGAGACAGCACTGTCTGTAATTAATCATGGGTTGTTGAGATCTCATTCCTACTACAATTTGGCAAGATAACAACACTACAAGAAATGAATAGTCCCTTATCCATGATGTTCATATTATCAACCATTCTTGTTTATACTCTTAACACGATGCTTGATCATTGGTCCCAATGATTGAGTCTTTCTATACACTATTATATAATATCCTCTATTTCCTTTTGTTTGTCTTAAATATTGTTGTATTTGATTGCTTATTAAGGTGATTTTGAGAAGGCTGGGTGGTATTACATGGCTTCTATCAAAGAAATTAACAAGCCTCGGTAGTTTGCTTTGCCATTTTATGGTGTGTTCATATATCCGCTCACTGCTTTTTCTCTTCAGTAGTGCTATATTTCTGAAAGGGTTGTGTAGATGAAAAACATATTGCATGCTATTAACATTACACTAGGATATTCAAAATTTTACTTTTTGTGGCATTGCATTTAACTATTTCTTAACGAGATAATTTTATCATGGCCTGCTTTGGAGATAAAAATTTCCTATAACAGTTATAAACTAAATTGTTTTTGTTGTTCAAATTCTAGTTGTATGTGATTAGGCTTTCTTTGATGTTTCTCATCAGCCATTCTTTGGAAGTGATCTCATTGAAATGGCAGGAATAAGAACAATTAGATCCTCTTGGATGTATTCAAGTTTATTTTATTTTTGAGTTGAGTGCATGCAGTGATGTTTGACCCATCCAAGTTGGTTTGGCATTTTTAAAAGCAATTTAATAAACTTCATTGGTTAACAAATGATAATCAGGTGTTGTGTTTAGGTACCCCTCACGAACAAGATCAGCAAGGAAGAGATCGTAGCTCTCGTTTGAGCAAGCAGAGGGGATAGGGAAAAGTACGAGGCTAAAATTGTCGTGAAACAAAAAAAGGTATGTCATAGATGCATTTGCCATTTTTAATTGCAATAGCGTCATGTTTTTTTGTTTTGTTACGTGATTTTGTTATTTCAAAGCTTATTCTTATCAAGAGAAAAAAAAACCCCTGAATGCAAGCTGTAAGCAGTTTAGGGGAAGGAAAGCATGGAAGTGAAGCTCGGGAACTCCAATCGATTTCAACAATCTGCGATCACATTTTTGCGTAGGACGTTTATCTTTACTTAGCTTCCCTTTTATCATTCTGATTATTTTCAAAATCGTTAAAGATATATATGCGATGTATGAGGCAAATAATTATTGATTAAGATTTTGAGTTAATTAATATTTTCCCTTTAAAGAGGTGTGAAGGATATGTAAACCAAGGCCGCCTTCAAACAATGTTTTCAATTTCGTTTAACTTTTATATTCAACTTCTAGTATTACAATGATGTGGACTTTTTTAAGTTTCAAAGTTTAGAAATTTTTACGTGAATATGAATAAAGACTTAAGTTAATAGAATAGATGTCAAGACACTTTTTTAAATCATAAGGAAAGATAAATGATAAAAAAAATTGGTTCATGATATTTGTTTAGTGTTTGAATTTTTAGCTTGTGGTTCATTATATATTAGATAAGTAATATAACAACATTATTTTGGATATTTGAGGATGAATGGTGTCAATGAGGTGTTTTTAATAAAAGAAATCATATTAAAATTAATGTATTTGTAGTAGAGGTTAAGAATAAATCTTAGTGGTGATATTATTAGAATGATTATTTGTATTGCTTTAGATTGAAGTTATAAAATAAAAAATATGAAATGATATTTTTTATTTTTATTGTTGATTATATTTGTGAAAGTTATATTTTTGATAAGCACCAATAATCATCATTCTTAAGTATTAGAAAGTTATGTAGTCTCTTGAGATAGTTCATGTTGATATTTGTAATAAATGAATATTTTATTTCAAAACAAAAATAGATATTATTTATTATTTAGTTATGACCTTATTCATATGTGTTGGATATCTTTTGTAGTTTATAAATTAAAGCTATTTTAAAAATATAAGGAATTTGAAGGTCTTATAAAAATAAAAAATTGCTTTAATAAAAAAATTATTTGAACTAACAGAGAAGAAAAATTTTTATCTAAAGAATTTTGTTTTTTGAACAAAAACATGAAATTCATAAGCAACTGTTTATTAGAAAAGTACCAAAATAAAATAAAATAGAAAAAAAGAAGAATAGAATAATTGTTGAGATTACTTATATTGAATGAGAAAAAAATTATAAAATAAATTTTGAACAACTGTTGCTATTTTTTTTTTATATTTATGCTTTGATAACTTTAAATGAATAGAACAACTTGAACATAAAGTGGAAAAAAATATATTTTTTTTGTTCTTTCATGAAATATAAGATTTTTTGTTACTGATATTATTAATTTATTATCATAAAATATTTTTATGTGATTATATTATTCTTTATGAACAAACATCCATATATTATATTTTTTCAATAAATTCTATTTTCTTTCATTCATCTTTCTCAATGCGCAAATGTACAAAAACCATGCTTTGAAAGACTATTTATTTTGGAGTGTCATTATCTTCAATATTACTATGAGGACAAAATTTTGTAGACCAGTTGAAGGAGAATTTGTGATTTTACCAAAGTTGAATCTATGGATACATTATTAACACTTGTTCACCAGTCGTTATCAAAGCGGACGATTTCTTAAATATAGTTTAATGAAGGATGGTAGCTTTTTAGCTGTGTCTAGTGCACCACCCATCATGTATTCACTAGTATCCAAAGCATCCACCATTCCCATATGCTTCAGCGTCAACCTGCACGCCTTCCCCTCAACCTCATCATCACTGTTCACAATCGACGTCAAATCCTCTTCATGTCGTTTGATGAACTATACCATATCATAGCAAGTGTGCCAGTAAATCACTGGGCTCGCTCCTCCCATGGTTACTATTATCTCTGGTTGCATCAACACCAGATACAACATATAGTTAGACATGCGTTTACATGCCTGCATCCCGTGCCAAATGCTCTTATGTGCTCTTAACCCGTTAGACTGTCGTTATGTTTCACGAGGATTATGCAATGGGTGCAACTCCTGGGACATCCAGTGGTAGCATAGCTGTGTCGCAATGTGCCACACAAGAACTTGCTGATCGGCTGACAAGCCTTCTTATCGTTGAACTATCCCCATGATATTTGTAAGAGTTTCTGAGCATGTGCAGTGACGAGTTCTAGAAGAAGTTTATTACCTTTACAGACTTCTGTGAATACGAAGTTTAGGATGAAAATCCACTGGTCCAGCTCAGGAACAATACCGTTGCCTCTTGAAATGCTCTAATGGGTCGTCTAAGCTTCGATTCTATTCTATGTGACCATTTGTTTATCGTCCTGCTCTTCGGATTGTCTGGTGATGCATGTTCCTTTGGCTGTACTGCTACATTCCTGAAGCAGTTGGTGATCAAGTTGAGTTGCGGCATCTGTGAAGGCCTCCATCTTCTTTCACGCCACAATCTTCTCCTTATTATGAGAATGAGCTGGGCAAGAAGCAAACCCCACTTTCTCAGTTTTGTTAAATTTGAGAAGGAAGGTCATCAACTAGTCAGAAAGCAGGAACATTACAGAAGCCATGGTATCAAGACATATGGAAGCTCCAAGCAGGACATAAGTAATTGTGACATCACTAGTGTTAAAGCCATTCTTTTGGGAGAAAACAAACAATAAGAAAGTGAGAAGGATACCAGAGGAGCAGATCACTCTAAGGATGATGCTGGCACGTGAGCAATTAATGATGCCCTTTGTGTACATCTCATCATAGGCATAGCTGAGTTCCATGCTTATCAGGCCCAAAACTTTCTTGACAGTCATCTCCTTCAACATGTCTCTGATTACCTTGTATACGTGCACAAGTGGAATAACGTCCATGAAGAAAGGCTTGCAAACCGAGTACATATAAAAAGCTCCTTTTAAAGCATTCAATTCGGCTTTTTCATTTTTGTCCTGCACAGGTGCTACCATGGTCCAACGATTGGAAGAAATCTGGTTTAATTGACTTTCTTTACTTGAAATGACCACCGAGCTGCAGAAATTATCAGTGGTGGCTCTGTAGAGTGAGTAAGACCACTTTGCATACTTGACGATGGCAACAAAGGATATGAGCAGGGTGGGAGCTAGCAGGAGCTTACATGGAAGAGACCAGAACAAAACATAGACGGTAATGATGAGCTCGTTGGCAAGGGCAAGAAGGTGTCGAGCCCACAGCTCATTGTCCTCCATGGAATAGGAGGTGATGGTGCCTGGGCCACCAAGGTGAAGCAAAAGGAAAGGTGTGCAGAATGTGAGGATGGCATTGTTGCTATTGTGGTCCATGCTGCTGCTTAGCGAGCCAAGAACGAAGTCGGTAACCCAGGTTGCCGAAAGATAGTTGCTCCAAAAAGCCATTCTTATCCATGCTCTCGATGCTGAGGTGTTTCTCAAAAGTCCAAGAAAGATGAGCACAATTTGTATCGCGAGGCTTACCATTATCAAAATAAGTACATCTCACTTGCTCCAGAGTTTCTTATATTTTCCTGGAATATCCATTAATTTTGTGTCTTCTGTGAGATCAATTGATTGTAGAAAGTAAAAATAATTTCACTTTCTCAATTCACTTCGATCTCCCTGGTCCATTTTCCAGCAGGTGAGTGTGAATATATATTTGACGGGGAACTCAAGCAAGTTTGGAGCAACAACAAAAACATGATCAACTTTCTCGTGTCAAAACAACACGAAATATATATTTTTTTGGGGGACACTTCCGATTTATAATTAACAGGAAAATGTTAAATAAATTCCTTGCCTGTGTGGGAGAGCGCTAGATAGTTAACATACTTTCCTTGATGCCTTTCAATCTTTCTTACAATCATTCTAAAAAACTTACATCATCGATGACTCAAACCGTTGCAACTCTCCTCTATGGCAGAACTTTCCTTCTCAGTTTTCTTATATGAAAATGCTCCTTGGATTGGGCCTATTAGACTTATTTATAAGCCGAGACAACAAGGTCATGATGACCTGAACTCTTCAAAGCTCACATTTGAATTAAGCTTGGGAAGTGAGGGTAGTTAAAATCATTTTTTATCCTACCCGTGCCATGACTGTTGAGAATTTGAAAATATTATTCCCCATGCGTTTCAACATGAAATTTTTATAAAATACCAAAATATTCTTTTATTTACAAATATATCATCTCATTTAATATTCTTCTATAATGATATTTGGAAATTACATAACACATTGCCATTAAGGTTGTAGAGGCAAATATTATTCATTTGTATTAGAGTACAGTATACGCGATTTGTTCATGCCATACAAGATGCTCAACATATTGTACATTAGGTTATAAAAGTTAAGGAATTAACAATAATATAGGATTAGATGTAGAGTGGTTTTACATAAAACATATATTGCAATGAATTAAATGTATGGTATGCTATTAAAAAATTTTACAAAATATATAACACATTAAGTATGAAATATGACATGGTAATACTATAATAGGGGAAAAATAAAGATGATAATTTGAATGAAATAATCATAAGAAATATGGTGGGTTGGTGTGTGTGTGTGTGTGTGTATATATATATAATTATAATTATTTGGTGATAAATATTCAAGTTTATATTTGTAAAAAATAAAAAAAAATTTGAAAAAGATGTTTTCATCCTAAATTCAATAAATAAAACTAGTAATTATGATATATGCACAATACTAAATTTATATATAAAATGTTTCATAATTTAGATATTTTTGCATATTATTTATTATTATTTTTACTCTTACATAGAATATGATTTTTCTAAGAGGTTGATAATTATTTTATTAGTATATCATTATATATTTTAATAATATTTATATTTCATGATATGCATGATAATATATATGCTTTCATGAAATAATGAATACAAAAATAGAATTTTGTTATTGTAATATCTTAACATTTTGCTATATATAATATAATACAAATCTTGAGAGTTCATTGATATAATTGTAATTATGATAATTTAAATAACAATAAAAATATTTTTTAAATAATAGATTTATTAATTAAAAGAAAATAATAATAATTTTATTTTTAGAAGCGTGTCATATGTTTAAATGAAAATAAATTTTATTAAAGCATATATTTTAAAAGAACTCTCTTTGAAGAATATAATTATAATGTATTAATAATGTTTTATGACCTACATAATTATTTACAATTTTTTGAATAATTCATATATAAATATTATGAATATTTAAATGGCAAATAATACTTTTTAATGTAAGCCAATTATCTTTAACAAGATTAGTGTTAAATAAGTTATTACTAAAAGTTTTAGGTAGTTTAGAGATGTAGCTAATGAAAGAAAAATGGAGGGAGAGAAAGAGAAAAAAAGAAAATAAAGAGAAGAGGGAAGAAGAATGTTTCAATTCAAGAGGACAACAAGAAAGAGAAGAAAAGAATTGTGTTGGTCATAAGGAGAGCAACAAGGAAGATAAAAAGATGACTACTACTATAAGAATAAAGAAGGGGAAGAACGTACTAGAAAGCTTCTACAATGAGTGAAAATAAGGCAAAAAAGTTGAAATTATATTTTTTATTGAATTTATTCATTTTTATAAAGGAATTAGAGGTTTTATTTTATTGTACAAGAATGCTATGATAATTAATTATGGGGGTTTAGAGTTGTCTTATAGTAAAACATAGTTGAATTTAAACCTTATGGTTTTGTTTGGAGATGAGTCTACTATATGATTAGACTCAATATGCAATATGATTATCAATAATTTGTTTAGGGAGTTAATAAACATATTTTACAATTAAGAAAATATATAATACAATTAGAGTTAAGTTGGTTCAAGAAGAAAGCTTATTGTCTGGTCCAACAATGTCGTCATATCGTAGTTGGAGTGATCATACTGTACCATGGGATTCTCATACAATATGATTAGATAAAGGTCAAAGAGTAAGATGGGCTTCTGCTAACCATATATAGGGAGTTGAAGGAATCATACTGTTTGATGGAGAGGCCATATAATGTAGTAAGTGGAGAATTAATAACAATGATTTAGTGAGATGCCAATTATACAACACGATAGGGGAATCATATAGTTGATGTTTTTGTAGTAAAGAAAGTAGAGGGAACGTTTTGTGTTTGATTAGTCAAGCATAGATGTTTATATCTCATATGGGCTTGCTTTAAGTGAAATTGTTAATATTCTATTAAGTCAAGCCATGAACTTTAAATGTCAAAAATAGTGGTCTTCAAGACTCTTGGAGTAATGGCAAGCTTCAAAGAAATTAAAGGCATGCACCAAAATCTTTATACTTGAATATCTCTTTTTTTTTCTTGAATTTGATATGTCCAAATGTTGAGATAAAGTGGAACACTAGTAGTATTAATATTTGAAAATGTTATAAGTTTAATAATTTTTGAATTTTTACTTTTGGGCAAAGCATTATTGATGAAAAGTATAGACATCGGTATTTGATTTTTTAAAATTATTTAGGAATAATTTTTTATGAATTTCTTTTCATAGTCATTTAGGACACTTGTAATAATATCATAATATAAAATTATTTTGGTATACTTATATTCAAAATTTTTGCAAAACAATCTCACAAAATAATATAAAACCACTTTAGTCTTGGGAATTTTCACTGTAGCGTTAGGCTGGTAGACCCGACCCGACGGCTGGTACGTCAAGGCTTTAAGGATTTAAAAAATAAAATAAAGTAAAAAGTTTTTTGATAGACCCTAAAGGGGCAAGCGAGGCCCAAAGGCCACAAGAAGAGCTGCTGAATGGAACAAGTGATAAATCAGCCCGCAGCTGCTGAACAGAACAAGTGCGAGCTCAACGCGAAGAGAATGCTAACCAGAGCAAGGGGGAAATCAAGCCAACCAGGGCCAAGTGATGAAATCTTGGTCGAGTAAGTTGGGAGCCGACCCCAAAGGGCTCGAGAGACAGTTGAACCGAAGGTGTTATAGAGAGCAATGGCAAAGACATTTGGACGATGTGGGACTAAACTTCCACTCGATTATCAAAGAAGGCAGAAGGGTAAGCGCGATCGAAGCCAACCCCAAACGGCTCGAGAGACTAATGAACCGAATGTGTTAACACCTCTTATCATCATCTATGCTTCTCAATGTAGTGGACTCATCTCCAACTATCAATGATCCTCAAAATTACGTTTCATCACCTCATGTCTGATTATCTCCATCAAAAGTTGAACTTGTTGAGTTAGAAAAACCACATGCTCTTACAATGATATAAATATTTATCTTACTAAGTCATTTCTCTTCTCATGTTGCCTTTATCCTCAACAATATTTCCACATCTCAAGTAGACCATACATTTACCAAGATTTACACTAAGTAAGATCGAATACTCCAATGGAAAAATATGATCCATCTTACAGACAAAATGGTTACATTGCCACAACAAAAAAAATGTAGAAAGAAAAAAATGCAACACAAATTAGTTACATAGAGAAACTCCAACTTTTAAACTAAAGAAAACCTAAACTAGTCCACTTATGGAGAAAATTCTCAAAAACTTGGCAACAAGTACAAAGAAAACACCTCTCACCTAGAGTAATTATTCACGGTACCCTCAATCATGAAATCACATGACACTCTAAAGTACGAAGCCACTTGCACAAATACTAATAACTCCTCCACAAATCATTTTTATAGTCTAAAATCTCTTAGTAACAATAATTAAGAGATATACACAAAAAATTTAATCAAAACTAACTAAGAAATAAATAAAACCTAAACCATGGCCATTAAAAATCAAATACTAATTTGATGCATTCAATTTCTAAATTTGTGCTTACCCAAATGTCCTTGCACAACTATAATAAATTTGGAGTAACTTCTTCCACAAATATTTAAATTAGATTATTAAAAATAGAGTTAGAAAGCCAACAAGATTCTCTAAAACTTTCTAGTTCATTACTCGATCAAAATCAAATTGAAATGAATCAAAAAATCACCAAAAGTGTTTGATGTGATTTGATTCCCATGTGTACTTGCCTTAATTGTTCTTGTGGGCACTACTTGAGCCATTGTTCCCATCAGCTCGAGATCTGTACTTCCTTCTCAACAATTGTAAAAAGTTTCGTTACACATTCCTTATACTCAAGTCCTAACCCTCGAGAACTCAAACCGACATCTCGACTATGTCCCTCAAGACCATAATCTACCTTGCATATGCCCATTGATTGTCAAAACTACATCAAGTTAGCTTTCTCAAAGAATACATCTTACTCAAGCTCTCTCCTAAAATATTCATCCACATCAAGCCCACTTCCATGAGCCTCAAGTCCAACCAACACCTCTTAAGAATAATATCTTAAGGTATCTCTCTTATCTTCCTTGAGTGTTCTCAAGACCTACAACATCCCCTCAAGATGTCTTCTATTCCTCTTAAAGCCTCCCTTGAGAACAAAAGTAGATCCAAATTAGTTCCAATTAATTTAATTAGCATTATCAATATTTAACAATTTATCAATATGGAAATAACAAAAGGTTTGTGTTAGGGTAAAGTTTCACTAGAAGTTCATAAAAGAATAATGAATCTTAAAAATTAAATATGATATATTTGAGACCTAAAAAAATAAAAAATTTAAAAAAATTTCTATTTAATCCAAATATATCCCAATTCTCCATAATCTAATGAGTTATTGAGAATTTTAAAAAAATGTTTCCACAAATGCTTATACAAGTAGGACTCATGATCAATGATACTTTTCCTTGTTTAGAAATATCTAGAACAAATAATTTGTCACCTAAGATGATTTTTGATACTGAAATGCAAAAGGCAATCCTTCAATATTCTAATTTTTTTTTTGCTTTTGAGAGAAAGTAATAATTCTACTTCTATTTATTGTCATTTCCATCTTTCGTTTAGATCAAAAAAAGCTTTTTTCAATATATGCTAATTCTCAAATTCAAAAGGCAAACCTAAAGATAAAATGCATATCTGGTGTTCATTAATGGAATATATGATACTCAAAAGTTTTTCCCCTAAGAAAACTAACTGAAAACATCAAGTTTTAAGGATTCATAAAAGATGCCCTCAATACAAATATAATAATTTAGTTTTGACTTTTACAACTAAAAAATATATAATATTATAATATCATGAAAAAAGGATTAGCCACTCAAGCAGTGCTCACTTCTCATGTGGCATAGGCCAAAATTGGATATCATATTTGTGTTGTTATAGCTTATAGCTAAACAATAATATTTTCCTACTACCACAATCACCATATGCCTAAAGTGAGATCACATGTGGTGGATCATCTATGTCCTACAGTCCTTGAAAACCAAGCATCTTGGAGCTTTTATGCAATGTTTGCCCCTAATAGTACAAGTTCAAGTACACTATAAAGCGTTACTTATCTGGTCCTAAAAAAAAGTGATTTAATAGTTAAATACTTAACAATTTCACTACATAAACGCTTTTGGATCTGATAAATAGTTCACTAAATAGCAAAAGATTGACTCAGGTATATCATTCAAAAACAGAAAACACACATAAACAGCAAAAGATACAATCAAAAGATGATATAGTATGCAAGATACTTAAAAGTGTTAACACAAAGAAATACGTTACAAATGAGTAGTAAAAGATGAACTCAAGTAGTGTACATAGGAAGCAAAATATGAACTCAAGGATGTAACTCAATAACACGTCAAGTTCACATAACAGCAATATATCATTTGAATGAGGATATAGTGTGCAAGAGACTTAACAATGTCATCACATAGAAATGCAATGTAAGTAGACAAAAGTTCTGATCTGCGAGGGTAAAGCTCTTCAATTTTCTTCCATTTCATTCGTAAAGAATCTTCTACTTCTTTCCACTCCAAACACAACATGTTCAAGTTTTGAACCTCAGAAGTCAATGTATTAATGCTAGCTTTTAGTCCAGCAACATCTCTTTCTTTGGCCCAAACATCTAGCTGAACAATACATAATACAAAGTGATCAAGACCATGGAATCTAGGAAAGGGTTCATTGCGTTGCAATGGAAGATTGCATATATAAAACTCCTACAGTGCAATAATCGTCATGTTGCTAGCTTATGCATTTTACAAATTGATGTTAAAAACACTATAAGCAAAGCTATGATATAATTCGATGTAGTTTACAAAATTTCAATGAGAACCATGATCAAAATCCTTAACTTTTGAACTCAAATAGTAATGAATATAATTGGATGAAAATGCTGAACAAAAATGCAATCTTTTCTGACAAGATATATGTTTGCTTTCTATGATGATTAATAAAAAAGCAACATGCATAATGTAAGCACCAAATAACAAAAAATATGGCATTAGGAATATATAATTTCGAAACTCTTATGGTAGGCACAACTCCATGAAGTTTGGCATGTTGAAGATTGACAACACTTGGCATCAGAAAAAAAAAGATGAATAAAAAAATTTCACAAAATTCCATATGAATGATACATAGTGATGATCCACATTATAGTTTAAAAACTTTCTACAAAAAAATCCTATTTTGTTAATCAAGTATATATTTCCATGTTAACGAAATAAGAATCCCCATTTTGTAGAGGTCTTAAGCTGTCCCAAACTACCAACTATCATTTTAAGGCAAGTATATGAACCAAGTTGAGCCAATCCCAACCATTTGTTTTAAACTACATGTTGATCTATATAATTTCAATCCACTCCTCATGAAGATAACCCTTATAGGTGATTAAAAAAATTTAAGAACAACTGTATGGTCAAAAAATAAACATGGCATTTAATATCCCCGGATAGAAATATGTTTACATTAGCTAGGTTACTTTAGTTAATAACAAATATTAATTATTAGTTATCACTTAACAAAGATTAATGACAAAATTGACTACAAATCGAAATGGATAAAAAACTTTTATGTTTATTAGAAATAAGCTTGCAAAAAAAGTCAATAGGTTCACTAACCTAAGTGATTAAAAATTTAATATCAATATAATCATTAATAATAAGCTTGGATGATTAAATTTAGTCAATTAGTGAATATTAAGTTGAATTACATAAAGTATGTAAATTGATAATTTAACTATACACACTCACACACATACATACTTATATACATAATACATAAAAAAACCCTACAAACCACCTTAACTCATTTAATGTTCTATAACAAAAAGGGCAATATAAATTTAATCAAGATTACCTTACAAACTAAAAAAAAAGCTTAACAACCCTTAATGATTATGTTATACTCAATAATTTGATTTTGAGGTACCCATATATTCTATGTATTATGTGAACATGTAAATTAACCTATAATCTTTTTTCTATAAAATATTTTATTGAAAACATATGAGAGATTAAAAAAAGGAGCTTGGTTAAGACCTAAAAACTTTAATTCCTATGAAATTAGTCAAATACTACTATGACTAATACAACAATCTCTACTTGTCCAAGTTTCTTGTTCAAAAGAACCAAAGAAATTAAAAAAGAAAAATTGCAAAAGACAAATTCTAAAGGTTACATTTGTGTTCTCCCTGGAATAATGAATATTATACATGTATGCACTAAATAGAGGAAGCTATATTATTAGTTTTAAGAAACACAATCACAACTCAAGTAGTACATCCCTAATAAAATTCTTCTCCATGCAGCACTTGATTCGATTATTACTAACTCATTATGCCAAGCTTCCCTCATTGCTTTGCAAGCTTTCCCTTTGGCAGAAAATAACGGAAAAGAAAATATCCTTATGGTAATATGGTGATATGCAATGTTTTCTCCTCAAAAGACTTCACGAGTTCAACTCAAGGTCACGTGATTTTAAAAAAGAGGGAGAATGATAAGCAAGCCAAAGCATTGTCCAACATATGCTTAATTTTCTTTGTTTGATAAGTTGTTTTTTGGAGTAGCTTTGATGACTTCCCAAGCAATTTTCATACCTTCTAATGTAATTTTGGATAGGATGTAAAGGGAATTATTTCTTTGCAACATGCTTTATTAAGAAAAGGGACAAATAATTCTATCACTGAGTAATATTTCTAATTAGAAGGTACAACTCTTATAGTTATAGTTTTCAGTAAATGTATCCCTTACCATTGTTCCTCATCAATTCTGTAAATTTAGGAATTTTTTCACTAGACTATATTTTGCTTACCAAACTATCTAAACTGTTTTGCCATGGATCATTTTGAAAATCACTCAAGGGCAAAAGTCCCATCTTCTTTGCAAGTACGATATTTATTAGAATAATTGATAGTTATAATTCAGCCATTGAATATGTATTTCCTGAATTATTGTAGTAATTTCAAAAAGGACTTACTTTGACTTATGGTCAAGTAATTTTTAATGGATTCTTAAGTTACTTGCTTAAATATTTATTATTCTTTCTTCATTAGGCTAACATTACCAATGTCTCTACAATAGCAACACAAAGATGATTTTTGTGACAATAGCAACAAAATCACAAAAAAAACTCCTATTTTAAATATAACTGGTGAGATCCCTCGAAAATAGCTAGTGGTAGAACCCATAAGAATAAATAATAAAAAAAGCCAAATCACTTTGTTAAGCACTCTATCGTAATAATCTAAAACTAAAATATTATTGTACGTATGAATATGCCATATGAAAAGGGATGAACTTATGAATGAAAAAAAATCAAAAGGTGCACATGAACATTAATCACAAAAAAAGGTGTAATAAAATACCTAAAGTTAAAAAAGCGGCAAATAAGGAAAAAACAAATGAATGTGAGAATGATTATAAAGTCTCCTTTGATAGATAATCACAAATAAAATTTTAAGAAATATAACAAAATACAGGATATCAAACAATAAGTTTAAGTAATCTCTAATATGAGAAATAATAGGCAACTACAATATCATAATCTATATTATTCTACATATAAGGAGAAGACATACTTCTCTTTCAAGTAGTTGATTGTAAGTTCCTTGTAAGGATAGATCTGTACCACTCCTTGGACTAAGATAAACCTGATATAGTAAGGTTGAACTTGCATTCCGAGTTGCAGTATCTGTTACTATATCATTCTCATATTTGTACCTGAATGGAATAGTTGATAATCCATTTAATATGATAGACAAATAAATTGGGTATTTCCAAAGCATAAAGTCATTCACAAATGCTATAAAAGATTCTAAAACTTAATTTTAAATTAGTTGTTCATAATTGATTATTAAATAAAATATTTTGTTGTAAAAAGGTAAAACTAATAATTCACAAAAAAATTAAACTTTTAACCAAAAAATGGATAAATAATAATTATCCTGAAATATTATTTATACTAGTAAAATATTAATATTTAAGGAATTATTAACCATTTTTTCATATGTTATTTTTAATTTTATCTTATGGAATGATTAACCATGCAATTGAAATAAATAAATTAACCAACTTCCTACAATAGCCAATAAATATATTATTCATCACAAATATTCTTAAAAAAAATATAAGAAATAGAATTTAATTAAAGAGAAATAAACATCATTATCAAAACTCATCATAATACCAGTCTAACATCGATTTGGCACAAACAAGACATTTGCTCTACACCTTAATTCGACCTTGACATTAGTTTTTCACAATTATGGCAAGAATACAAATCTGATCATAATACTTAACTTTCTTTAATAATAAAAAAAAGATTAATATATTCAACATATCTACCATCCTTTTTAGAGCCTTTTCTATCCTCTCTTTTTCGCCTTAGTTCATGCTCTATTAATTTTGTATTCCTATCTTATCAATGCTTCATGAACAAATTCTTAATTAAGTTGACATCATCAAACCAAAATAACCAAATGCTAACAAGCTACACAAGGAGTTAACATAAACTACAAATTTTTAAAAAAAACATTTCATAATAAGTGTACATTGAAGGAGTTTATAGATGAAAATAGACAAAGATTAAACAAAAAATGAAATAAAGTTAAACTTTTGGTTAATGTTTCACTGTACATTTTAATGAGAGCTCCCTTAGATGATTGAAATGACATCAATATGGCCTATTCATAAATTATACAATAAACAATGAAATTAAAGTGTAATATCAATATGACAACAAAGAAAAAATAGCTCTTAAATAGTATCAAACAATATTCATAACAGTACATACATTATTTCAATAAGGAAACAATTGGTAGTGCAACATTGATGTTAAACTTTGTAATATTTTCCTATCTACAACCATTATGCTCCAATGTATTTTTGAAGCTATAAATGTATGCTAACTGCCTCACAGGACTTCCAAAACTTGAGAAACAAACACAGATTTATCAAAGCTAAAGAAAACCTTTTATAAATTCAGCCTATGGGGAAAGAAAAAATAAAACAATGATTTGAAGATAAAAAGAGATACACAAAAGCTCTGCATCAGCTCAGATGTCAATATTTTTAGTCTCCCTATGGATCAATTTGTTGTAGCGCAATGTGTATGTAGTGATTAACTGAAGTAACTATGAAGGATTTCTAAGAGACTTAGTTATCACACCCATTACATCTTCAGGTACATCACCTTCCCAGTCATAGATAAACTTGGTAGCATCTACTTGAATACTAGAGTTCATTCCAATCCCATCATACACTAGGAAGGTACTTTGGATTCTTTCAATCATATGCCTTGCAAGAGACTCGCATGCCGATTTAATGATTCTATCTCATGGTGTCTCAATTAAAATGACATCATCTGATGATTTGCTACCCTTGACAATTGTGTAGACTACTTCTTTCTCATTGTGCAAATGGATCTCACCAATAGAATCATCAGCACTATCTGTAATCAACCATCTAATGTCTCTTGCTTGGCTTACATATTGATGAAGCTGTTTTTGGTACACTACAAATATCCAAGTTGCCTCATCACATTGCTGATCATAAGCTTCTAACATCACCTGTTTGTAATTATATGTTAACCAAAAGAAAGGAGATAGTTATTCATTAAACGAGTACAAACCTAAAGGTAATTAGCAATTACGCCATCATTCCAACGGAAAACACATTAGCCATATCACACAACTTAAAAAAATATGCATTTAGTGAACAATAACATGAACAATAATGTATTCATGACCTCACAAAGCAAAAAAAAACCTCTTCTCCAATTCCAAATTCAAACATTTAGTTCTGTATAATGCACCTACTACAAGAATCCCCTAATCTAAAAATCAAATAAAATAAGTAGACAACTCACCAAGCATTGGCCCTCTCGTCGACCATTCGCTTCCGCTCCGATTCCTCTCTTTCAACCTCCGCCATCCAGGACCTCAACTCCTTCCTTTGCCGCCTAACGACATTCCTCAACCTCACTGCCACCTCCTCCGTAAGGTCACTCTCCCTCATCGCCACTTCCTTCGACTCGAGAGATGATCCATCCTCAAAATCTAAGCTTCCCTTTTCCTTCTTCCACCTCCTCGCTTTCACCCCTTCAGCAGGTGTCGCCACTCCATGAACCAAAATATTTCAGCGAACCGTCGCCATGGTCCTCTCTGACCGCACTCTTTGAAGGAAAAAGCTCCACAGAGGGACAATGTTTCCCCGACAGATCTTGCGGATCTTGTCACTGAAAGGAAGATGGCCAGGGTATCCCATTTCGTTCTAAAGCCAATCAATGATCTCCTCCGGCCTCGGGACGTTGCCCTCTCCTAGAGCCTACATAGTGTACACTGATGGAAAAATACTCCATCGGAGAAGAATCTAATCTTCACGATTGCCATTCAAATGCAAAGAAGCACCGACAAAGAGTTGTAAAACTGAGCAACATCGACACGAAGGCTAAAGGAAGATGCAGATAAAGCGGCAAATGAGTTTTGATCTAGAAGGCATAGGGATGAGAAAGGGTTAAGGGAGTAGAGAAAAACGAATCTGAGGGATTGAGGAGAAGGTTGCCAGAAAAACTAAAGTGAGTAGTGTCTAGGAATTTGATGCTCAGTGCATGTCGTTAGTTCTCCTGCCGCAGAGGCAATTGAAAATATTATGTGTTTTCATTATATTTTTTATAATAATTTTATGTTAAAAATTTAATTAGTTAATTAAAATAAATTAAATAATATATTAAAAAGTATTCTTAAGAACTTGATTTGTTTTATAAATTTGTTATTAACTGTATTGAAAAATGATTAGAAAATAGTTTATCTATTAATTAAAAGTGAATCAAAACTTTTTAATGTTATTTTATGATGATAAAACAGTCTTTTATTTTTTGACATTGTTTTCTGTTTTTTAAAATTAAAAGAGTGTATTTGAACTTAGCTAAACAAACTTTTGATAATATTTTTAAAAGCAATTTCATTAAAAAAAGTTAGAAATTAGTGCTCCAAATAGTCTTGATAAATATGGTACTAAAAAAAGATTAATTGAATGGTTAATATTATAATTATTTTATAAGTATATATATATACATATATGTTTGTGTGTGTGTGTGTGTGTATATATATATATATATATACATATTGTGACCACTCAAGAGGTACTACACAAGGAGAAGAAAAGGTGACTTCCAGATCAGGGATGATAAATAAAATCGAAATCGGGACTTCCAAAAATAACTTAAGCTAAACCTATGCATTCAACTGTGAACATGAAAAATCCAAAAGCTCTACCCTTCTAGTCAAGAATTAGGGCCTCACAATCTCTAGGAAAACCCAAAACTGGGACTTTCAAGCAAAGGAAAAACTCCTACTTACACAGCAGTAGGGTTCGAACGAAGTAGCTAGAAAGAATACATGCATTGGCTGCCTACTACTCCAATATAAGTTTTTGCAAGAGTCAGAGGATCCATAGTACCGGTAGCCTACCAGACTTCATATTCCTCATTTTGGCAAGCAAGGGTAAGGGATCTCTTTTTTGCAATGGAACAAAATCTGCTCTACAGATCAGAGTCGTCATAGGGGCCATCTTTAGGAAGTACATGATCTTCTATGCCCTAATGGCTCGAGGAAAAGGATTGAGTTTGGGGTCTTCACCACTATAGCATCATGCATTTTAGCCGAGTATAAAGGTTGATCTCAATACCTGCTTTGGTGGCCTGTAATTCTCCAGGTATCATCATAGTGTATTAGATCAAAGAGATATGATAAATAGGCTCCTAACCATGCCAAAGTGGAATTTATAATTATAATCCCACACATTTCATTCTTAAGAAAATATTGTTTTTGTGAATTTTAATTGTAATTCAAATTGAACCATGTTCTCAATATAAAAGGCTCCTAGCTTAGCGATCGATCAGCAATTGAAGAGTTCTTGACTCAAAAGATTCTTCCAATGTCTCATTTCTTGGTCCAAGTACGTAGCTTATAGCCTTTTTTTTTCCTTGCTGCACTTATTCCTTTTTCGATCCTCCTAGGGTTTCGAAAGAAGAAAAAGCAAAACACTTGAAATAATGTGGAATTCTACCACGGTCTGAATCCACACTCTTCTGTGCCCAAGGCCGGGGAACTAGAACAATCTGGCCTAGCTGTAGGTCACGTGACCTGCACGGAAAAGGATTTCCTTTGGGAAATTGGTTCCCTTCTCTTCTGGGATTGACTTCTTAAGCTTCTTCATAAGAGAAAAAGAATTTTTGAGGCTTGTGCCAAATATCTTTCACTCACAGAAAACCAAAACTGGCTCATACCGCTGAGTAGTGTCATCACTTCCTGCCTATGAATATATGGGAACACTTCTTTAGAAATCCCATATTTGACATCTCCATATGATACCCACCAATTCATGTGCAGCAACAATGCAGAACGTCAGAGTCCTGAGTCTGCGACGAGTACCTGCTTTCTTGACTCTTGATTGCTCTGACGCTCGAATCCATCGTTTGGGCTCATAACAAATGAAAAGTTGAGGGGAGCCTTTCGGGCTCCTCCCCCCCCCAAAACAAAATGTAATTGGGAGTTTTCCTCACCTTAGAAGATTAGGGAAGTTGAAATAAGAGGCCTTGATCTAGTTTGGAAGGCCCTTATGAAGACAATGTCATTAAAAGATAGATAGATATTATCTATCTTTCAATTTTTAAATATTGATATATTTTTATTACGTAGAGAGAAGCAAAGGCATGTGATCAATCTGAATCTTTCCCAAGTCTAAAGAATCTCCAGAGGGGGCACAATACAGGCTTTCAATTTAGACAGATTTGACGGGCCTTCTTGCAGTTCTCTTTTAGGGCTTTTTCTTGCCTGAGCTCAACCCCCAACTGGGTCTCTCGACTGGGGTGATGTCGTGGAAATCGAAAATTGAATGGAAAAGCCTCTGGTCTGATTCTTTACCTACAAGGGGCCCCGAACAAAAGGGTGGCTCGGCTCCCCAAATTTTGGGACCCCAGTAGTGCCTTTAAAATCTAAGGTCTATACTGAAAAGAGAATGCAACAGCTCTAGCTTCAGTCAGCCTGTAGTACCATCAAGCGCATATGAGGAGGATTCATCTTTCACCACTGTCGGTTGTTTGAACGACGTGAGTCGGGCCTCAGGGCCAGACCGACTACTCCAATAACACTCATCAACAACTCAAAATTGTAATTCAAACAATGTTGGGTTTTCTGATCAGTGATGTTTTCTCAAAGAATTGTGAGAGCAACACTGATGTATAGAGTGCTCGGGCTACTGCGGGAGAAACTTTCCCATGCCAAAAGACCTCCCTATCATAGCTTCTATGATATCAGATTCTTTTCTCGAGGAGGGGCCGACTAAGGTACAATCTAGGGAACTAGATAATCTATTTGATTGGATTCAAATTCCAATCAAATTCCTTTGATTCTTATTGGATTGGATGATGTCAAGAAGGATTGTTCATTGGGTGATTAGAGTTCTCACAATCATTGATCATGTAAGCTGAGCTGGGAATTCTCATATCGGGTTTCCCTTTCCAAAAGTAGCTCATAAATGGAAATTTAAAAAAAAAGAACAAAAGGCTAGAAAAATCTAGAAAGCAAGGCTCTCTCAAGACTGGTGTTGCACATGAACCCCTTTTTGACATGAATCAAAGAAAAACTTATTGTTGAAACAAAGAAGCCTTTTTAAAATGTATAGGAATTTGTGGAGCTCAAAACGTCTGAAAGAATTGGAGAATGTCCTTTTGGCCTCTTTGTGTTCACCTACAACGTCACACAAGATGAATGTTCCAAGCAAATCCTAAGTTGACTTAAGTTCAACCTGAATACAATATTTTTATATTTTTCGAATTCAATATTTTTATATTTTTCGAGTCTGATATTTTCATATTTTCAAAATCAGATCCCCTCAATTGGCCTTTTTTCAGGAATACGAGACAATCAGGTAAAGGACATCATTTTGGTATTGGTGAAAGCACAGATTTGATAAGCACGCCCCCCTACCCCATTTAGAAAAAGTCTCTTGAATCTCCATTGGTAGAAAGCAGTTCCCTTTCCAAAACATTTCACAATCAGTTTAGGGGGTAGCTAGACCTACTAAGAGTACAATAGTGGGTTCGAAAACTAAAATCATAATGAGGATGAAAAAGTGGATCGAGTTCCAGATGCTGTAAAAGATCAATTTTGAAGACGCAGTTCTAATTAGTTACAAAACAGTGGTCAATCTTGAATATAAGAGCGGCCTTTTTTTTGAGTTTTAGTTGAGTTAGTTCGGATACCGGTTGAAAGACAGGATATGATTCACTTTCAAGATGCCTTGATGGTGAAATCCATAGCAAAGGTAAAAAACTACTATAAAAAATATGAGATTTTGATAATTAAAATTAGTCTAACATTAGAAATCCTCAACTTTGACTAAAAAAATTGTTCAAGGCATAGCATTGGAACTGCTATGTCACAATGTAGCAGTGGTGGAGGACTATGTTCTTGTTGCTCAACCGGCGCTCGGAACTTCCTAATTCTTCAATCAATTGACTTGTGAAGAATCCTTTGTTGAAATATGGCCAAAAAGGGAAGCTGGTGTAATCAATAGTTCTGATTTGTGGTGCACAACCGTATCGTGGAAGGAGATTTAGTGGATGTTGGGCTCAGGGCACCCTTATATAGAAAGAGAAAGCCTCCTCTCCTTGGATCGGAATGATTATCCCTGCCAGATGGGTTTACATTCATCCCTTTAAGAACCCTATTCTCCAGATGTTGAATCCCATGTATATGTACTTCATCTCTTTCCATCAGCGATTTCGTAACCTAAAGATTGGAGCTTTTTAAGCTCACTTCGTCCAATGAGCCACGTTCAGAAAGCCAAAGCTTATTTGATAAAAGTGAAAGAAAAGTGGGTGTTCCATCAAGAAAGAAGTAATATGGAAAACTTCAAGGGGCCTTCCATTTCAAAGTCAAAAGTCACAACAGAGCTGGCCCCTCTTTCTAGTGACTCATGGTGCTGAGAAATCCACTTCAAAGGGAGGCGGAGAAGGGGGAAGGGGTTGACCGTAATGAACAACTTTGACTTATTCCTGAAGAACTTCATTCTAGAAGTCTGGATAAAAAGAGTGAAAAAGAAAAGAAATACTAAAAAGAACTAATTCTAATTGGTAACAAATACATATTTTATGTCCCAGCAGCATTGATTAGTGATAGACAAAGTGAAATGAAATTAGGAACATTTTTTCTTGTGTAGATCCTATTTTAATAGGAACTTGAAGAGTCGATCCACTTACACATCTTGCTTTTACAGCTATATCGGGAGTTATTCTACATATGGCGTTGACTAGCTTTGAGATACGAATGAAAGATCGGTCCTTAGGGCTCTAGAAGCATCTATTGATTGCCATGCCAAAGGTAGCAATTGAGTGCTATTACTCAAAAAAGTAAGAAACGTTGGTATTCAATCCAAAACCTCTGTTATCTTAGAGAATGAAATGGAGCACATCCTCGTCGGGGCCCTCTCTGGGGATTTTTAATTGGACGAGGCCGATACTAACAATAGTCTCCACTACCAACATTATGGACCTCAGAAAAGATAGGATGATGATAAATTAAAAGACTCTTTGATGATACACGGAATATTTCACCCTCAAAGAAAAGGCAGCGTCCCTCGTCCCCCTTCTTTCCAGGTAGAACGTTCCCCTGGAAAAGCCTGCTTCGTCGTCATAAATAGGAACAGAGAAAATCCTGGCCCTCCAATATTCTGACTCTCTTCGGCTCTCATTAGGGCTTTGGGCTCTTTTTTCTTTCATAAGAAGAAAATGCTATTTTAGAAATCCATCGTCAATTATTGCTGAATTCATTAGAAGATTTACAATTTGGATATCTGATCCTATCAAAATGTAATGTTCCCATTGCTAGATTGTCAATGACGGAGGTTCCATTGGCATCGAGTATTCTCAATAGTGTGAAGTACTCAAGGAAGCACTAAGCGAGGAACTGCTTTAGTCTATGATTCCATAGTGGAATCCATTCTGCCTTAAGGTGTACAAAACTGGAAGTCCACAGTGCTGTCCACTTCCTATGGCGGTCGGTGACTCCTTGATATGATTGGGTGGCAAATTAGATAAAGGGACTTGGAATCTTCTTCTTTGGGCTTGGAATGCTTTTATTTGAGGGCAAATCCACCCGAATCCAAAATGTTCCAATTAGACTGTTTAATCTATGATTTCTCGAACTATTGATTTAAGTTATTAGAAGTCACTAATTAGGTTTATGATGAAACCTAGAAATCAATGTTTGACAGTCGGAGAGAACAACATCATAAGGATTAAGATTTGGGTATCAGAGTGAAGGTTGAACTTCTTTTTGGGAACTTCTTTTCAGTATAACTAACACATCCAACACGACCTACGACTTTTGTTGGGCATACTGATTTTTTTGGAAAGGGTCGGAGTCCCATTCATGGGAACTTAGTCGAGTTGTATTTTTGGTAAACAATCGTCCAGACTACATGGAACAGATTTTCAGACATCCACAGAAAGATTATTGCTAACTGTCGAAAGTGCAAACCCAAAATATTCTGGTAAAGCGATATAAGAAGATGAGATGCCTTCTGTACCAGCTAAAACCATCGCTCATTAATGCAACACCAACATTATCTGGGAATTAGAGACTTTCATGAAACTTCCTTCCCGAGCCTTCAACAACAATAACATCGCCATTTTTGCAATGTGCAATGCAAAAAAAAGAATATGACAATCCGAAAAATGCCGCAGAATAGAGTGTCAAACTTGAATTTTTTATCTTATACAAATACTATACACATGAAGTCACACTAGGAGCTAGTGCTTGCTAGCTTCATGGATCTCATTGGAAATGTTTGATGCTTCTTGGGGCTTCTTTGGCGATCATGAAGTCTTCGGATGAATTGTTGAGTAGATAGATCAGATCCGAAAGCTATTGTTGCTCCACAGTAATACGGACTCGACTCGCTTCTACCGGGTCAAAAAGCATGTCAGGAATCAAGGGGGACATACTGGAGGTAACAACTACCGTCGGTTGGGGTCTGTGCCATCCTGCCTTTCAATTAATACAAAGTTGAGGAAGCCAATCAGAACGCTATAGGTGTGGTAGCGATCCTGTTCAGGGAAGGCTAAGATGGTGCCTTGCATATTGGTAGTAAGAGGGTGCTTATGCTCCTACGATGGGGCCTTATGGGGAAGGGCCTAGCCAAATATGGACATGACGCCCCCCCCCCCCTCCCCCCCCCCGCTTGAAGCGTACCTCCATATCGACTTTGTTATAGGGACCTATCACTAGAATCGATGAACCACGTGAGCTAGTTAGCTGTGTGGGGTAGAGGACTCATAGTACCTTGCTTTTTTTTCTTGATCTGGCCTTTTCTTTGCTTCGGTAGTGAATAACCTCAAATCCAAGAAAGGGGCTGGCCCGTACATCATACTTATACCCATACAGTGTATGAAAGGTAGGTAGTTTACTCTTTCTTTACTGAGGGAAGGGAGAAGAGCCTTAAGTATGGAAGATGCCATACGCTTGAGTGGCAAAGGTTACAGGTTTTGAGGTCCCCCTCTGAGGTGACTTTATACCTTTGGTCTGAGGCCTCCCTCTCAGGATCTTGATTATAGGCCCATTTGAACATATGGTTCCCGCGAAAGATCAAGTTGGTGAGCTGTATGAGGGGAAATCTTCCCACATTTGTCGTTTTACTCTGTTTCAAGTAGTAAACTTTTCCAACATATTTGGTCGTGCATTTGCCCTCAGAAATTCATGGATTTCTCACAATATGAGATTGAATTCCATAACTCTAATTTTTATTTTTCTTCTTATTGGTGGTGCTAGGAAATCTGCACAGATAAGATCGCATATTTGGTCACCCGATGCAATGGAGGGTCCCACTCTAGTATTTGCTTCGATTCATGCAGCTACTATGGTCACATATGGTGTTTTCATGATAGCAAGGTGCTTCCCTTTATTTGAATACCCACCTACAGCTTTGATTGTTATTACTTCTACAAGAGCTATGACATCATTCTTAGTGGCAACCACAGGAATCTTACAGAATGTCTCAAGAGGGTCATAGCATATTCAACTTTCAGTCAATTAAGCTATATGATCTTTGCTGTGGCATTTTCACTATTTTGTGAGAGTCTTTCACTTGATGAATCCTTGTTTCTCAAAGCATTACTCTTCCTGAGTGCAGGTTCGATGATTCATGCCATGTCGGATGAGCAAGATATGTGAAAGATGGGGGGACTTGCCTCCCCGTTCCCTTTGACCTATGCCATGATTCTCATGGGCAACTTATCTCTAACTGGATTTCCTTTTCCAATTGGATTTTATTACAAAGATGTGATCTTAGAGCTTTCTTACACTAAGTATCCCATAAGTGGAAACTTTGCTTCTTGGTTGGGAAGTCTCTATCAATTTCACTTCTTATTACTCTTTTCATTTCATATGTACCACATTTCTAGTACCAACTAATTCATTCGGGCAAGACAAATTATCATGTCATGATGCACCCATTACTATGGCCATTCCTTCAATACTTCTTGCTCTTGGGAGTCTCTTTGAAGGATTCTTGGCCAAAGTGTAACCTATTCGCCCCTCAGTCGGTATTGTGACGAAGCTGCTATTGCTCACCCAACATAATTATACAAGGTTACAATTCACCAACCACGATCATCTGGGGTGAACAAGAATTTGGGCTTGGATGCAAGTGAAATTTCCGCCAATGGTTGAGATGTTCAATCGACTTCCTCCCCCTTAGTGAGGGTTTGGACCCCTACTAGTGAGTAGAAAAGGGAGGAGGAAAGAGGCCCTAGTGATCCTTCATCTTCAGTGAACAAGTGTAAGCTTCGTTGCCTTACAGTAGTATGGAGTACTCACCACACCGAAGCAAAGGACAAGAACGAGCGAAATCACAATGAGTTCCAATTTCTGTCCTTGCACTGGCCATTCAACAGACCATGGAATAAAGGACCACTGCCTCATAGGACTATGTTTAGGGAACCGCAACCCCTACAAGTTACATCTCGCACCTATGGGCCGCTATAAGTAAAACAATCCAAGAAGACACTCGAAGCTGGAAAAAAAACCTACTCGGTGGACTGCCAAGCTACAAGTCCTACGATACAGGAGCAAGATTCTCTAAAAAGCCAAGGTCATGGGTGGCCAAGAGGGCCCACTTGGAGAGTTGGGATCTCATTAGGAAATATGAAGCCAAGTCGGCCAACCGATAGACAAAAGAGAATTCGTAAGTGGAGTTATGATCTGAATGGGCTCAATATAAGGAATACCTTAACCCTGGGAATTGGGGCTTGGCCATCTCGGTTGATGCAAAGTTTGTCTGTTGATAATTTTTCAACCTAGTTCGATTCATGGTCCATTTGCAAACGTTTTCCCTGGGGTTCTATCCTCCTTTGCCTTGCCTTAATCTTCCTTGGATGCTCTTGTAGTTGCATCATTAAATAGGATGTATCTTTCTTTTATCATTTGCACTAGAATAGCTTTCCTAAGAAGCAGAAGAGGGACTTGCTCTGTGAACTCCAGCTCTAACTCAACGTTGGGATCCCTTGTCCAACAGTTCTCGAGAGGGGGCCCCCCTTCCATCAATCAGCTGGATCCTTTGGAGTGAGATCGGTTGGAGACTTACCTAACTGGTATCTGAAGAAGTTTGTTGGTATAGATTCTGAGATGTGAAGGAGATTTCCTACTAATACTAGTTTATAAGAAGTTGAGCTGACTACAAATCTAATAAGAGATGTTAGTCAGTGCTGGGAAAGCCAAAAATGGAATGTCTGTTTTGTAACAAGAAAGGGGCCCCCTTCTTAGACTATAAAGCAACCTTCCTATATCAATATATAACATAACTTGCCTAACTCAGATACATAGATCCATAGATATAGCACTAGCTAGCTAGTCAAAGAGGAATTCTTCAATCACACAAGATCTAGTAAAATAGAGTATGAGAGTTGCTCACACTCAGCTATCCAAAGGTATTGAATCAATCTCCAATCTTTGCTCTTTCTAATCACTCTGTCAAGGTTGGGATTTTATCTGTCTACCAACTCCATTCTTCAATAAAGCAAGCCAATCGAAATGGGCAAGCCATAAAGGAGAGGATATTATACTCTAGTCATTTCAATTAGTTACTATCTTTCTTGCCTTTTGTCTAAGTACCTCATAGTAGATAAAAAATAAAATAGTAAAATTGCTCACTTCAAGATGTGAACAATAGGATTGACCCAGGGCCCCCCTTCGGAACTTCATTGGATTCAACAGCTGCAAGGAAATATCTATTCTATGAAATGAAATTCATATTCAGGGTTGAGGTACTTACTAATAGAGGAGGAGAACAAGGAAACTGTGCTTTCAGCAACGATCATGCCACGTTTTGTTTGAGAAATACGTTAGTTGGTTGCCCACCCAGAAAGGATCAAAATGGTATAATAGAATTCTGGTTAACCTGCTGTTGGCACTGTGGGACCTTTCTTTATAGTCCTAGGTATTATTCACCCCTTTTTCTCTTCTTGAGTGAGATGGGAGATGGTAGCCTTTTATCTTTGAGAAGTTCCCCAAAGGGGGCCTACCTCTTTTTTGCTTGTTCATGTTGTGATGACAAGTCTCATGTTGTGATTGCAACTTGTTTTTCTTGCTATCACATCAACATCGCATGGCTCTGTCTTCTATCTTATCCTCTCGAGTTAAATGTATAAGATCTCTTTAGGATTGGACTACTGAATCTTGATTTTTGGAACATGGAATTTCCTCTTCTTAGGTATTAGAAAGTAGAGAAAGACTAATCTTTGAATTTTGCTTGAAAACTAGTCCCATCCTTGCTTTTCAAAGAAGTTACTCTCCCCTCGATCAAGCATAAGATCAAATTTGGATGAAAGAGATTTCGTTTCACCCGGCCCCGACCACTATTTCTTTCAAATGCAATTTCCAGAAGTTCTCCAGATTGTGCCCCAGCCCTTATCCTTTCTTTTATTTTGTCTTTGATTTACCAAGGATTCTTTTATTTAATTTGTTATTGGCCCCAATTCAAAAAGATGCTTTACCTTGTTTTGGGTTGGCTCCTCAATGCAGACTAGAATCTGTGGCTCTTCTATTAGCTGAAGAAGAATGAATCAATGTCTGCCCTTCAACTATCAATGGTTAGTGGTGCTTTGATTTGCTGAAAAAAAAGTGAAGCTAGGGATATATATATATTATGTATAGAACATGATTATGTAGCGCATGGATTGGGTTCAATGTCTTCGGTGTAGCTTTTTATGGTGTATTCTTAGTGCAGAGTGTCTACCAAGTTGTGAGATATGGAGGAGGAAAAGAAAATTCCCTTCCCCTTTTAGGTGAAACAATAAAATGAAGAACTATTGAAGGATAATCCACACTCCTTCGACACTATCTTAAAGTTCACAAACAACCAATGCGAGCTCAATTGCCTAGTAGGATGATATCATCCATCCTCGTCAGCTTCGAATTTCTCTCCGATTTTTCCAATTTACAAGTGGTCAGACCGATAATTCAACATCCACGACCTGGCCGATGGCTACTTCAATTCAATTCCATTAACTATTATTCAATTCAGAAAAAGATATTTATTATTTCTATTCCATTACATTGCTTCAGCCAACCAGACTGAATAGATATCTCTTTTTAGAAAAGAGCATAACATAACATATACTTCAATCGATGAACTTCTAGCGTATCTGTGCCTGTTATCTACTTAGTGTGTGTGCTAGGGCAAGAAAGCAAGCAGCGTAGTTCTCACTTTGTCTGGTGACCAAGAAAGCTTGTGGTCTACTATTCCACTACTGGGACTATTCACTAAATGACTGACACATTATGGTATTCGAACTGTAGGCTTTACTAATTGCATCTTCTCTTTGATATCCACATCTCACTATTGGCTTTCGAAACTATCGTCCAGCCAAAGTGAAAGGTGGAAAGAAGAAAGCGACTTCTTCATTCCAGTCTGAAAGGAATGTCTTGTAAGCACAATTCAGCTATATTGTATGAATGAATAATATACCTAGAATCCGAACCACAGGTCTCGACAAAAATCCTTTGCCTTGGTTTTTCACTTCCTTTTTCGAGAATGAGAAATTCATTTTTTATTTTCTTCCCTTCACTTTAGTCAATGCTTTTCCCATGTTCCTAGGAAGGAAGGACATAAACGTAAAGCTAACTACAACTACTTGCCTTGCTCTGTCCTTTATTCTATAGATTCTTTCAAAGAGTTTTTCGTGGGAATGGGGGCCCCTGTAGGGGAACTTTTGAACTTAGCACTTCTATGGAGTCAACTCTATGATGGAGTAGCTCTCCTTGCTATCTTTGTCACGAACATAGCGATGAGTCATACGTTGTAACTCAAACTCAAAAAAAAAAGATCAGATTCAATAACAATAGCAGTCGTGCATCTCTTTCAACTACAACTATTTTGAAAGCCCTTGTCAACACAACACTACAGGTAGAGAGAGTCGAAGGCAAAGAACTATCAACAAGCATGGAGTTCCTAATTTTCAGGCTCTCAGAGGAAATCAACACTAGCCAATCCCAGTCTCCCTCGACCACTCTTCAAGAAGGTTGATTTGAACCAGGACAGGAGAGGATCTTCCACGGCATTAGATCTAAGCACCAATATAATACAAGAATGCTTCATCTTACTGCTCTTCTAAGGTTCACCTTGAATAATAAAAGAATGTCCTTACACCTCAGGTTGCCTCTGATGAGAAAAGAAGAACAAAAAATGCACAATCCAAATGTTCTATTACTATCTTCTTCAAGCTTGACTATTGAGGGAAAGCAGGAGTAACTGAGCTACTCCTTAGTAGAAGAAAAATTGAAAGGGGGTTATCAAGTTCCCTACGCCAAAAGATTTTGTAACAAAGAACTATCTGAGACATTATACCACAAAGCAAGCTTCCGATACCACAATCACCAGACCTAAATGATGAAGAAACATCATAAAGTTTCCATATCAGACCAAACAATTTTTTAGTTTTAAATGGTTTGGCCATCCATCTATGTTGGTATGACTTAAGGTCCAATAAAACAAATGAAATCATTGAATGAACTTAATAGGAATGAATAATCTCTTAAATATCAAATATTAGACTTTAGCCAATTTGTTATAATAATCGCTTCTTCAAATATAAAAGAATCATCCTCATCAAGATATGGAGGTCCTATTAGATCTTTCAATCTAACAGCCTTTATGATCATATTGAAGATGACCCCTTCTAAGTATGGGTCTAGAAGGTTTTCCTCTAGCCACCATCTTAAAAAGAAACCATCATTAGTACTAGGAAAGACCAAATGACCTTGAGTCAAATCCATTTATCACTCATAGGACAATGAAGTCTCCCTAAGCTTCTATAGCTAGCACCCAAGAGCCTCATTGCTATCCTTTAATTTTTTATTATATTTTAAGGATATCGACTTAAGTAGAGTGTATGAGTTAGGCAATTGAACAATGTCTTAAAAGATACAGGAGGTAAATTACGACTTTCCTCATTAACTATATATAACGTAGCAAACTCAAGAGAACCATTCTTAGATATCAAAGTCTTTCATTCGAAAATAGAAACCTCCAACTCTTCAATAAGAGTCTGATACTCTTGAGCTACACTTTCATTCTTAATGAAAACAACATCATCGAGAATTGCGTATGCACTAAATCTCCTTCCAGGATAGATGTTCTCGGAAGCCATCCACACCAACATGCATTGTGAAACAGAGAATAAAGCCCATGGAGCATAAAAGTTGAGAGGTTTAACATCTTTAAAGTATACCTCACGTTGCTTACCAAATGGAACCTTACCGACCACCTCGCAAGAGGATGGTAACGATAAACCACCTAATACCAGGTCCAAAGATATGATTCATAAGGACCATAGTAAAGTGAGTTGGAAATTTATTAGTAGCAAAAGAAAGGTCAAAAGACCACAACTTCTTCCAAAACTTTAGTCTTTCCAAAGCTTTCTTTGGATTGTAAGTATCATCACAAGGAAACACCTCAAGACACCAATTGTCCACTTCTAATATGGGAGTAAGAATCTCTGAGTGAGGTAATTTCCAGCTGTAACTACACAACGCTCAGCATCACCCTCACAATTAAAGCTGGTCTACCATAAACACTAGACACATTGAATAATGGATATTTTATCCACATGTCAAATGTGATAGTCATATGATGATGGATAGAATAAGGAGATTTAGAATGAGATAAGAAATCAGACGGATAATATGTCTGTTGTGTCAAACCTAATTCTAAAATCCCTTTATCTAGAAGTTTCCATGCTTCCACCAACACACTTTCTACATATATGTAGCAGTTATGTTTAGTGTACCACACAGAGAGCAATTCTAATATATGATTTCTAAAGGATCTGATCTCTTACTTTAACAGAATGAAAATCATCCTCTTTGAAACTTCTACACTTTGAATTATTAGGAATGTCTTTCATATAGGTTTCCATGAGATACCAAAGTGGATTGGCATCTCCGAGATCCAAGGACAATTCCTAGTTAACAAGAGTGGAATTATTTCATTAAACCTCTCCTTCCAAACATACAGACTCTCACGCTTACTTACAGACTCAATCAACTTTCGATGCCTCTTGCCAAATGCATGGCAGTGTGGAATCACCTTCATCAATGAGAAGAAGGAAAGATAAAGCTTCACTAAAGAGTTTGCTTGATCACCACCATCTTTTATTATCCTTCTATGAAAAGAAGGGATGATACGAGGTATACCTAATCTAGTAGTAAAGATCGTTGTACCACTGACGAATTGAAACTTTCCTCCTCTAAAATTCTTCAGAAGAGTAATGCACTGCTTCGAATACATGGAGTAGAGCAACGGTCCTGAATTTCAGTATAGATGTATGAAAGATCTCGAGAAGAGATAGCTGGTAATACAGAACTCCTTTGACAAATCGAGAACCTTCAAAGGCCCTTCACCATTGATGATCACCTAAGTAGTCAGATTTTGTGAATAATAATTTGTTCATAATAATCTTTTCAACGTTAAAGTGGCCAATCAAACTCTCCACAATGGTTCTGTAACTTTGAACCAAAGAGGGGCATCTGGTTTGCACAAGGAATGGACTAGATCTAGAGATGAGATGGCATCCTTTATGTCCAGATAGAGGACAACATATGTAAAATCAGAGATATAGTTTCCTACCCTCTGACTCGCCTATTTGGACAAAATCCAAAACGAGACTTTTATCTCTCTCAGGTTGTGCAGAGAGCTTGCCAAAGCTCTCTCACCTCACTGATTATTCAGTGTAGGTGCTCTTGAACTCTCATTCATTGATTATGTGGTCTAATGTGATTCACAAATTTTTGAAAAAGTGGTTTGAGTAGATGAAGTTGTCAGATAATCTGAAGGAATTGAAATCTAGCTATTCTATATAGAAAGATGAAGTTTGAAGGTTATTGCATGTGCAAAAGGTAGATTTTTCCCTCCCAGAGGATCATTATTAGAATTACAAACTCAGATTGAGGATTTGACAATGAAATTTGATGAAAAATTGATATCTCAAAACTTGATCAAAATGTTCATTGAAAAGATAAGCCCTTTGCTAAAGATTATGAAAAGAGTTGTCCTCTTTCCCCCGATGAGATCGATTTGATCAATGTGTTCAATGAGTATACTTTGGAGGCTGTCATTCTTTATGTACTCAGACCAACTCCACTCTTATGTTAGGGTTCAAGCTTTCATTTTTCATTTTAATTATTCTCAGAATCATAAGAAGAAGCCTTTTACTTTTCATGAGGAATTGAAGTCCTTCGATATAAAGTAGGGAAAGCAAAGGAGTAAATTGGTTGATATGTATAGGATTGGAACCCACTTGTCTCTATTCTTAGAGGAGAAGGGGTTGATCTCTCTGTCTAATGAAGTGAACTTCCAGATATACCCTAGAAAAATGGGAAAGGGAAAGTTGGTTATTTCTTCCCACGAAATCTCTACGCAATCTCCAACTTTGTTCTTTCACAATCGAGCTATAAACCTATCCATTATATGCAAACCACTTGATTGGACATTCGTAGTGGAAAATCATTCTACTATATCAGATATTATAGGTGGTTACTTAAGTGGCTCATTGGTTATTTATTTAATGACTATCGTGAAAACCCCTTCAGTTCTCATTCCTGGCACCATTTCAATCCGATGTTTCACAAGGAAAGTTATGAATCTCTGTGCAAGATAATAAACATTCTCCAGTTTCAGGCATTTGAGATCAACAGTGAATTGTTGTCCTTCATAAATCGAAATAGGGATCTCTTAGTTGAATTGGGTCTTCTCATGCCTAGCTTCCTTTCTTCCTTTAATACAAAGAAAGCATTGGACGTATTGAGGTAGTCTGAGGTAGAGGATGAAGCTATTAAGCATTACTCTACCTTTCCCTCCTTATTTCAAACCTAAGTCAAGCATATATAGTGTGCTCATTATGAGTTCTTTATCCTTCCACTAGCCTCCGCCTATGAAGGCTATCAATTATATCTCCCGATCTTCCATGATTTTCGTGGAAGGATCTACCACTCTGGAGCCTGACGCTTCCATGAGCTTGAACTTGCCAGAAGTCTGATCGTCTTTTTAGGTTACTCGAAAGACAAAAGAGGAATTTGGATGATAAGAATCATTTGGTTTAGACCTCTTCAGCTCCCTTCCATTACAAGTCCTTTGTTTATAATGATGACTCCTATGCTTGGTATTCTCAAAATAGAAGCATGCTAAAGACTTCGAATGATAGCATTATCTAGTTTGCTAAGGGAGCTCAAAACCCATCTCAATTCATAGCAAATGTGCTCTCTATTGAAGGTAATATAGATCCTATGGCAATCCCTATCACCTAGGATGCTTCCTCGATTGCGTATGAGATATTGAGTTACTTATTAAAAGTAGATGTGTATAGTTTTCTCTTAAAAGTGTACAAAAGAGGGGTTGCCTTTTCCCTATCACTCATGTCATGAAGTGCTTTTTCAAACTATTGTTTTCTTTCATTCCCAAATGCACTATTGATTCATTCCTACTAATCAGAATAGTCACAATATCAAACCTTGAAAGGTGTCACAATAAAGGGATCTCATGACTAGCTCATCACTCTCAGGAAAGCATAGTCAGGAGGGGTGCACAATAGAGGAGGTTCATCTTAGCGGATGGATGAGGTATACACCAAGCATGTCGAAAAGAGATTTATGTGCAACACATGCCTTGGAAGATCCTTCCTTTCTTGATTGAAAGAGAACAGAAGAAAACAAGGAAAGTACACCCTTCCTTTTTTCACATAAAGAAAGTAAACCCTTCTTTTTTATTAGAGGGAACGACCAACGAGAGATAATATGTTTAAGACTTCTTTAGTGAGCGGGTGCCATCATTGACAATAGACCACTCTTCTCGCTTTGTTTGGGATTCAAAATCTTGCATGGTCAAATCTAACATAAAAAGAAGGTTTATCTGATTTCTCAGTACGGGAAGAAGGAGCCCTTCTATTAGCTATTAGGGAGACGGGGAGGCTATACATAAGATTCGTATCGAAAGATAAGTGACTCTAGCTATTAGAATGGAGTCAGTCAAAGTGGAGAATCCACCATAGAAGATTGATTGGGCAAAGAACTCAGGTTGAAATGGAACTGATATGAAAGAAAGAAAAAGCAAAGAAGGAAGAAGTGAAAGTGAACTAGATTCTTTCGAAAATAGATCGGGGGAAGAATCTATCTCAAAATGCTATGTCAGCTCTTCAATAGCTCAAATCGCCTGAATCAATGCTTCAACAATTGACTCTTAGAACATGTTCTCCCCTGATAAACTTTGATTTGAATAAGAAGAAGAATTTCAACTATAAGAGCCTTTGGCCCCGGGTTCACATCACATTATAATCAGTGTGAATTCTAAAATGAAGTCTGGGACTTCTAACCGTCCTTGGGCTTCATCTTTCCCGAATCTTGAACTTCGATTTTTGAGTAAGATTAGAGAATTCGCTTGTCTTGTTTCCTCAGGAAGAATTCCATGAGTTTGAAAGTGGAGCTTTTTATAAGTCAAAAAAAGGCAGTAGCCGTTGAACGAAATCTCGAAAAAGCAATGGGAAGACCGGCTTGCTTGATCGCTGAGTTATTGGGGAACATGAAGTCAGGGTCATGGGTGGTAGTTTCCTACCGGGAGAGGAGACTCTGATGGAAATAAAAGTGCATGGAGAAATTCGAGAAGGGTAGCTAAAAGCTTAAGCAAGGGAAGAAAGAAGCTATGAACTTTTCATTCATAAATGCATTGATTACTAAGCAACAATTACATCAATTTATGGGAAAGTAAAATAACCAATTTCCCAAAAATTTGCTCCTAATTAAAAATTCTATTCATAATTTAAAATTTTAAATTATTTAAACAATTAAATTCTTAAAAATGCTAACAAACTAATAAAAACACTTAAGATATGCTAACCACACTTAAAAAGTGCTATCCAAACGCTCTAAGTTTGCTGAAAGACTCGACTCCCCGGCTCCCTAGCAAAAGTTGGTTGGTAGGTTCCACTAAGGTTGGAATGGCCCTTTCTTTTTTTTGTCAAAACTATACTATGGGAAGGGCTAATTTTAGGATAAGGAATTCGCGGATCCACTCGCTTTCTTCCCTTTCGTTCCTTTCTTTGCTTTTTTTTTGAGTTTCATACAATGAAATTTTGGTTTTCTTTTTTATTGGTTCTTGACTTACAAACTTCATTCAAACTGAATTTCTAATTTTCAACTTATTTAAAAATAGAAAAAAAAAATCCACTTTGCTAACAATTTGTTCTAGTCTAAAGAGTCCCCAAATATTCTTATTTATATAAGTTCTTAGTTTTGATATCTTTTAATACGAATAGAAAAAAGTGGAGAGGCTCATTCCATTCAAAGATATGGGGACCAAAATACCCATCAAAGCCAAAATAGAGCGTGAGAGCCAAATGAGTCTTTTGATTCATGTTTGGTTCAGGAATATATATGAGAGTTTTGAAATGAATGGAAAGAGAATCAACTTTCATGAAATGATTTCTTAGATAAGAGAAAATAGAGGAGCTTGAGTACTATTCAAAATTCAGAAGAATTTTGTAAGGTGACCATTGAAAAACTCGAAAAGGCCCAGCTTCGATTACATGAAGTGGAAATAGAAGCAGATGAGTATCAAATCAATGGATATTCTGATATATAACGAAAAAAAAAGTCAATTTGATTCATGCGGCTTGCAACAGTTTGGAGCAATTAAAAATTGAACAAAATGAAACTCTTTTTTTGAAACAAAAAGAGCAATGAATCAGGTTCATCAACAATTTTTTCAACAAGCCTTACAAAGAGCTCTAGGAACTCTAAATAGTTGTTTGAATAGCGAATGACATTTTCGTACCATTAGTGCTCATCCATCAGTGCTTGGGATCTGAGGGTCCGTCGAAGAAATAACTGATTAGCCTTTTGACTCTCATTTAGAGTTTAGGTTTCATTTTTCCCCTTCCTTCTAAGAAAGAAAAAAGAGAAGAGATACGAATGGGAACCCTTCGAGCTGACGAAATTGGTAATCTTATTTGGAAATGTATTCAATAGTATAATAGAGAAGTCAAGATTTGGAATATGGGTACCCTACTGCAAGTGGGCGATGGTATTACTTGTATTTATGGTCTTGACGAATAATGGCGGGTGAATGAATAGAATTGGAAGAGGGTACAATTGGTATTGCTCTGAATTTTGAATCATATAATGCATTGTATTAATGAGCGATTGTTTCATGATCAAAGAGGGAAGTTCTATGAAAGCAACAGGAAGAATCACCCAGATCCCTGTGAGTGAGGCTAATTTTGGTTGTGTTATAAATGCTTTAACTAAACCTATTGATGGATGGTAGAGATGAAATTTCATCTTCTAAAACTCAGTTAATTGAATCTGTTGCCCCAGGTATTATTTCGAGGCGTTTTGTATACGAGACCCTTCAAACGGGACTTCTTCCCATTGACTCAATGATCCCTATAGGACGTGGGCAATGAGAATGAATTATTGGAGATAGATAAACTGGTAAAACAGTAATACCATAGATACGATTCTCATAAAAAAGGACAAAATGTGATATGATATGTGTTTATGTAGCTATTGGGCAAAAAGGCTCTTCTATTTCTTAGGTAGTCACTACCTTCCAGGAAGGAAGGGCAATGGAATACACTATTATGATAGCTGAAACAATGAATTCGCCTACTGCATTACAATATCTTGCTCATTTCCTTATATTATATGGAGGTGGCTCTGGCTGAATATTTTATGTACCGTGAATGACATACTTTCAAAATTTATGATGATCTCACCAAACAGGTGCAAGCTTATCATCAAATATCTCTTCTATTAAGAAGACCCCCAGCTATGAAGCTTATCCAGGAGATCTTTTTGTATTGACATTCATGCATTTTGGAAAGAGCTACTAAATAAATCTCTCATTTAGGTGAAGGAAATATGACTACTTTACCAATATTGGAGTCTCAATCTGGAGATGTTTTGGCGTATATTCCTACCAATGTAATTTTTATTATAGACAGATATTCTGATTTGTGGATCTATTTCATGCTGGAATCAGAGCAACTATTCATGTAGGTATTTTATTTTCCAGAATAGGATCTGTAGCTCAAATTCAAGCAAAGCCATGAGTCGACAAATCCAAATTAGAAGTAGCTCAATTTGCTAAGTGAGAAGCATTTTTATGATTTTCTTTTAATGTAGATCAAACTACACAGAATCGCTTGGCAAGAGGTCGATGATGATGTGAGTTTCTTAAACAATCCAAATCAGAACATCTTGTGATGAAATACTAGATAGCTACTATTTACATTGGAACAAATGGATGTCTTGATGCGTTAGAAATTGGTCAAGTAAAGGAATTTGTCTTTTACAGAAAAGATTACTTAACAAAGGATCAACCTCAATTCCAAGAAATTCTATCCACTACTACTACTAAGATATTCACGAAAGAAGTTGAAACCCTTTTGAAAGAAGCTATTTTGAAATTGATCAAACTATTTCTATTTCAAGAAAAAAATCAATATAATGAAACTAGTATAATCTAAATACTTGAATCAAAGTAATATATAAAGAGAATATATAATGTAAAAAAGTAAAAAATAAGAAAGTAAGAAAAAGATAAATCCTTGAGAAAAATTTGATAATTCAAAACAAAAAGGGTCTCTTTTCTTTAACCTTTTAAAAAAGAGTTCTTGTTTTTTCTTTTTTTCTATTCTAATAGAGGGAAATCATTCTATTAAATGGAAATCCATTGCTTCCAATAAGATTTGATTATATACCAAAGGGTTAGAAGACCTCTATCCTATCTATTAGGCAATGAACACCTTTCATTCCTATTTTTTGTTCAAAAAATGGAATTAAGGAATACAATAAGGGTACAATAAAGCATATAAAAATAGATATTGTACTGCATATCCTATGCAGTGAAATGAAAGAATATATAGAGGGTAGTGGGAATTGAACCCGCATCATTACCTTGGAAGGCTAGAGGTGATAGTCGACATTGGTTGATCATGTTGAATATATCTAACCATCTCTAATTCAAAAACGACATTGGTTGATCATGTTAAAGGACTCTCACCAGAGAATCCATTAGATCCATAACATCTATGTCAACTTTTTTGAATACATATAAAACTTCTTGCATTCTAGATGATCCCTCTAGAAGAGATCAATTCCAGATTTCTGGTCCAGTTACTTCGTTCCCTATTTCTACTCATGGGATCCTAAGGAAAAGAATTTCTACCGAGCTAAAAAAAGCAAAGAAGCAAAGGGTTAACCAAAACCCTAGTTTTATAGCTACATGGATTTGGCTTCAATTTCTCTTATACAGTGCAAAAATGGAAGATTTAGTTACAATTGAAATGCAAGCTTTGTGCTATCATCCATAGATCCTTTATTCATACTCATTCAATTGGAAATATTGATACAAGCCAAAAATTATGCTTCTCGATTTCATAATCCAATTTTATTTGTAAAGAAATTTCTTTTAGATAGAAATCTAGATAGATTTTCGTGATAACGTATATTTTTCCCTAATCTTCTATTGAGGGGAAAAGGATGAAATCTCTTTCAGAAATAAATTTTTGTATCAAAATTGAGATCTTAATACTGAATAGGAGGTATATATATTACAAAATGGAAAGAACCCTTCACTATTATGAAGTTTGTAAAAGAATGAATCACACTTTCACAACTAAACTATAGCTACTATATATTCATTATTGTATATGAAAGTACCTTTTGTCAAACGAAGTGATGAGACACAACCAAGATAGCATCAGAGAAAATTCAGCATTGGCACATATTTTTTATTATGTGTTTTTGTTACACCTTTTTCTTTTTTTATATTGTTTTCTATTCATTGTCATTCCTATATGCTTTTATATTCTTTTTAGTGACCTAGTGTTTCTATCTTGATCTATGGTTCAAATTGGAAATGGGGGGGAGAGATGTTTGAGTGGACTAGAGTGTCAGATTGCTAATCTATTGTATAAATAATTCGTAACGAGGGTTCGAATCCCCCTCTCTTCAACCCCCCTTCTCGCTTGAAATTGTTAAATTGGAATAGATTTCCATTCTTTTGTTCTTTCTTTCTATTTAATGAGTGCTCATAAAAAATTAAAAAAGCTTACAAATAAAAAGTTGAATTACTTGATTTTGTTTATGAAAGAAGATGAAAAGAAAAGGATAGAAAATCTACATATATGTGATGAAAATGCTTTCCTTATCATTGAGAATACTTCTTTAAAGCAAGATATTTTTAATTTTAAAGAAAAAATACTATTTTTTGAGCATTTTATAGTAAGAAAAACTTCGCATACTTCTTATGCTTCACATGCTTATAATTCTTCACATGTCTTAAATTTTGAAAAACCTAAATACGTAAGCATGCCTAGGGCCATCAAATCTTGTTTGCTTTTGTTGTTGCAAATCTAGACATACTATGAAAGAATGCTATTTTAGAAGAAATATGTATGCACAAAAACAAATTTTTAGATGGATTGTTAAGAATGAGAAAATGAAAGCTCCATTTAGTGCTCAACCCAAGCTTTCTCTGGGTTCCTAATAGTAGAACTTCGAAGACTAGAAAAAAATATCTCCAAAATAATTGGAGACATTTTAGGATAGGTCTAGGATATTAAGAAACTTTAATTGATGATTAAATTTAGTAGCATGCTTCTAATTTAGATTTTACACCTTATATAGTCAAAACTAAGAAGAAAATAAAAATCCACATGTTGGGTGTTGGATAGTGGATCTTCAAGACACATGACCAGAGAAAAAAGTACAGTTCAAATCATTGAGATCGAGTGTAAATAGGAAGATGACTCTAGGAGACAACACAAAGAAAAGAATCATTGGAATTGGAGATAAAGGTATGCCAAACTTTACACTTTCAAATGATATTTTTTAGTAGATGGTTTTGAATTTAATTTAATTAGTGTTAGTCAACTTTGTGACAATGTCTTTGATGTTATTTTTGATACAAAAAGTTTGCAAAATCATGAAAAATAATCTTTAACTTACTTATAGGAAAAAGAAAATGTGACACCTATGTAAATAGATTTGAACAATTAAAAGCTAGTGGTTTGGAATGCCTAGTGACCAAATCTAATAAGGATACGCTATGCATAAAAGATTAAGCCATGTAGGATTCTCCACCTTGAAGAAGATTACAAAATTAGATATAGTTTAGATTCCTTCCCAAACCAAGTAAATCAAGTTGGGTGTTGTGTGTGAATCTTTTTAAAAAGGGAAACAAGTCAAATCCTACTCCAAATCTCAAAATGAACTAACAACTAATAGACATTTAGAAAAACTTTATTTAGATCTTTTTGATCAAATACAATCTTTGAGTTTAAGAGAAACAACAATATGGATTTGTTGTAGTTGATGATTTTTGTAGGTATACTTGGGTGATTTTTCTTAGACATAAACATTAAATATATAAGAACTTGAAAACTTGATCAGAGAGTTAGAAAGATAATATAGTCTAAAATTCATTTGTACACAAAGTAATAGTGGAAGTGAGTTTAAGAAAGAAAACTATAGTGATTTTGTGAAGAAAAAGGAATCAAACACCAACGCGCACACCCATAGACACCACAACTAAATGGTATTGTAGAAAGGAAGAATAGAACATTAGTTGAGATCGAGTCGAACATAATTTAACCAAATATTTTTGGTCTGAAGTTATTAGCATAGCATGTTACATTATAAATAAGGTTAACTTGAGACCAAAGTTAAAGAATACCCCTTATAAATTGCTCAGGAAGGAAAAGTCAGACCATAGTTATTTTCATGTTTTTGTTATAAGTGCACTATTCTTAAGAATTAGGAAGCAAATTTAGGAAAGTTTGATGAGAAAGTAAGTGTAGAAATCTTTTTAGGATATTTATCAATTAGGAAAACATATAGTCTTTAATCTAGAATCTCGTAAGGTAGAGGAAACAATATATATTATGTTTGGACAACTAGTTAGTGATAAGTATTTAGAAGATGAAATAAAACTAGTAAGAACCTATATTTAAATAAGAATGAAGAAAAATTAAAAAATCTAGAAGTGGAAAAAGAAAAAGAAAGCAATTTACCTAGATGGTGGAAATTTGCAATCTCACATCCAGAGGATTTGATCATATGAGATGTAAACCAAGGAGTGAGGACTACAGCCTATATTAGTGATATAGATCATAATGCCTTTTGTCATTTTTTGAACCCGATTCTATAGAAGAAGCCTAGGGATGATTATTGGGTTCAAGCAATGAATGAAGTGTTATATCAATTTGAAAGAAATCATGATTGGGAATTAGTACCAAGACCTTGTGATCAAAAAGTCATTGGTACTAGATGGGTCTATAAAAATAAATTAGATAAAAAATGGTGTAATAATTAGGAATAATGCTAGGCTTATTGCTATCGGATATAGTGAAATAGAAGGTATTCATTTTGAGGACTCTTTTGCACCTGTAACTAGGTTAGAAGCAATTAGATTACTTCTAGCATATTCATGTTATAAGAACTTCAAATTGTTTCAAATGGATGTAAAAAGTGCTTTCTTAAATGGAATAATAGAAGAGGATGTGTTTGTAGAACAACTCCTAGGTTTTGAGGATCATGCACAAGATAATTATGTCTACAAGCTTAAGAAAGCTCTTTATGGCCTTAAGCAAGCTCCACTTGCATGGTACCATAGGTTAAGTAATTATCTTATAGAAAGTGGCTTTACAAAGGGTAAATTGGATACTACACTATTTCTGAAGTCATTAGGAGATGACTAAGGAATTTAAAATGAGCATTGATGGATGAGCTAAAGTTTTTCTTAGGATTACAAATAAGACAACTAAAAGATGATAATTTTATTTCTTAAAAAAATATTTGAAAGAAATGTTTAAAAAATATGGCTATGAAAATCTAAAAGTTAGGAAAGTTCCCATAAACCAATCTATTCACTTAGACCTAGATGAAGAAGGCAAAACCATAGACCAAAAACTTTATAGAGGACATATAGGATCTTCATTATACCTTACAGCCAGTAGGCTCGACATTTTATTTAGTGTTGGATTATGTGCTAGTTTCTAGGCAAACCCAAAGGAAAGTCACTTGAAAGCTGTTAAAGCAATCTTTAAATATTTGAAAGGAACCATGACTCTAGGATTATAGTATCTAAGAAATGACCTTTCTTTTGAACTCATTAGCCATACAGATTTAGGTTTTGGAGGATTTAGAGTGGATAGGAAGAGCACATCATGGACATGTCAATTCTTAGGACATTGTCTTTTTCATGGTCATGCAAGAAACAAAATTGTATAGCCTTGTCAATAACCAAAGTCAAATATGTTGCAGCATGAAGTTGTGTTGCTCAAGTATTATGGTTAAGACAACAACTTTAAGACTATGGTTTAGAAGTCATACATATACCTATTAAAATTGATAACAGTAGTACATTTCACTAGCCAAGAATCAAGTTCATCATTTTAGGACAAAACATGAAGACGTTAGATATCACTTTATTAGAGACAAAGTGGCCAAAGGATTAGTAAAATTAAAGTATGTTCCTACTAAGCTTGAATTAGCTGAAATTTTTTCGAAACCCTTACCATAGGAGCAATTTCAAATATTAAGGGAACAATTAAGAATTTTAGATATTGCTTAGGTTTCACTCCCTTTTGATGCTGTTAAACGGGGAGAATAGTTAGGAGTTAGGGGGAGCAACATGATAAGGGGAGCATGTTAATTCATAACTTCCTCTTTAAAAATTTCTTTCTATTTTCTTTGTCGCATTTTTGTATTGAAAAAACATTTGTCTTACTATAATCAAAAGGGGGAGATTGTTATACCCTTGTGTTTGATGAGTCAAGCATAAATATTTATATCTCATATGGGCTTGCTTTAAGTAAAATTATTAATATTCAATTAAGCCAAGTCTTGAACTTTAAATGACTAAAATAGTGGTCTTCAAGAGTCCTGGAGTGCTAACAAGCTTCAAGGAAATTGAAAGCATGCACTAAAATTTTATACTTGAATATCTCTTTATTTTTTTGGAATTTGATATGTCCAAATTTTGAGATGATGGGTCACATTTGTAGTATTAATATTAAAATATATTATAAGTTTAATAATTGTTGAATTTTGATTTTTGGGCTAAACATTATGGATGAAAAGTATTGACATCGATATTTGATTTCTTAATATTTTTTAGAAATTATTTTTGATAAATTTCTTTTCATAGTCATTTAGGACACTTGTAATACTACCATAATATAAAAGTTTTTGGTACACTTATATTCAAAATTTTGGTGCAAAAATTCTCACAAAATTGTGTAAAACCACTTTAGTCTCGAGATTTTTCAAGGTAGTGGTTGGCGGGTCGACCTGACTCGACAGATGGTCCGTCCAGGCTTTAAGTATTTAAAAAAATAAAATAAAAATTATTTGATAGACCCAAAAGGGGCGAGTGAAGGCCGAAGACGAAGGAAGAAAGCCGCAAGGAAAGTTGCTAAACGGAACAAGTGCAAAATCAGCCCGCAAGGAAAGATGGATGGATCAAGCACAAAATCAAGTAAACCAGGACCAAGTGATGAAATTTTTGTCGAGGAAGGGAGAAAGTCGATAGACTTACCAACTGAATTTCTTAAACAGAGCAATGACAAAGAAATTTAGGTTGGGACTAAACTCCCATTCGATTGTCAAAGTTAATGGAAGGGTAGGCACGATCCGACGATTTAGGTTAATAGAGGTAAAATGTTGCAAGTTGCAAATAAACAGTGAAACGACAAGCAGGAGAATTGAACTTGAGTAGATTTGCCAGAAGATGCAGAACCACTATGTTAAATGTTTTAATTCGAACGATTCCTAGACAAATCATACTGATACATGCAGGGCAACCGATGTGCGATCCAATGGCCCAGATCATAACCTCCTATATCCAACGGCAAGGTTTGATCTCAAAAGGTAAATTTGGGATTTAATCAGAAACATCAATTTCATGATCCAAATCAAACATAGAGTAGCTCTCATGCGAGCAGGCAGAGGGGATGGAGAAAGGTACAATGTTAAAACTGTTGTGAAACAAAAAAAGGTATGTAATAGTTACATTTGCCATTTTAATTGCAAGAGCATCATGTTTTTTTTTGTTTTGTTACCTGATTTTGTTACTACAAAGCTTATTTTTATCTGGGTCGGCTTGAGATAAGTTGCTATTATTGTTTAACCAGATTGGTTGGCTAAGCAATAGGCAAAAGCAACACTTGAAGGCAATGCTGCTAGCTACCAAAAGAGCAAGTGCAGCTCGTTCTCGCCAAGAGAAAAAAGTGACAATGACAGGGTGGTAAGTGGTGTAGGAGAAGGAAAGCAGGAAAGTGAAGCTCGAGAACTCCAATCGATTTTAGCAATCTGGGATCACATTTTTTCATAGGACCTATATCTTTACTTAGCCTCCCTTTTATCATTTTGATTAGTTTCTAAAACATTAAAGATATATATGCGATGTATGAGGCCATTAATTATTGATTAGATTTTGAATTAGTTAATATTTTCCCTTTAAAGAGGTGCCAAGGATGTGTAAACCAAGCCTGCCTTGAAACAATGTTTTGAATTTCATTTAACTTTTATATGCAACTTCTAGTATTACAACGATGTGGACATTTTTAAGTCTCAAAGTCTAAAAAGTTTTATGTGAATATGAATAAAGACTTAAGTTAATAGAATTGATGTCAAAGCTCTTCTTTTTAATCATAACGAAGGATAAATGACAAAAAAAATTGGTTCATGATATTTGTTTAGTATTTGAATTTTTAGCTTGCGGTTTATTAAGTATTAGATAACTAATATAACAACATTATTTTGTATATTTGAGGATGAATTGTGTCAATGAGGTGTTTTTAATGAAAAAATTTCATATTAAAAGTAATGTATTTGAAGTAGAGGTTAAGAATAAATCTTAGTGTTGATGTTATTAGAATGATTTTTTGTATTTTGTTAAATTTAAGTTATAAAGTAAAAATAATTGAATGATATATTTTTTTTATTTTTGATGTTGATTATATTTGTGAAAGTTATATTTTTGATAAGAAATAATAATCATTATTCTTAAGCTTTAGAGAGTTATGTAGTCCCTTGAGTTAGTTAATGTTGATATTTGTAATAAATGAATATTTTATTTCAAAATAAAAATAGATATTATTTATTATTTTGTGATGATCATATTCATATGAGTTGGATATCTTTTGTAGTTCATAAAACAAAGGTATTTTAAAAGTATAAGGATTTTTAAGGTCTTATAAAAATAAAAAAAATTGGCTTAACATAAAAATTATTTGAACTAACAAAGAAAATTTTTTGTCTAAAGAATTTAATTTTTTGCACAAAAACATGAAATTCATAAGAAATTGTTTATTAGAAAAGTACCAAAATAAAGTAAAATTGTAAAAAAAGAAGAATAAGTTGTTGAACTGCCCCACGATATTTGTAAGCGTGTTTAAGCTTTTGTAGTGACGAGCTCTAGAAGATGTTGGGTTGCCTTTACAAATTTCTTTGAATACAAAGTGTAGTATCAAAATCCACTGGTCCAACGCGGGAACAATACAGATGCCTGTTGAAATGCTCTAATGGGCCATCTTAGCTTGAATTCTATTCTACGTGCCCATTTGTTTATCCTCCTGTACTTTGAATTGTCTCGTGATGCATGTTCCTTTGGCTGTGCTACTACATTCCTGAAGCAGCTGGTGATCAAGTTGAGTTGCGACATCTCTGAAGGCCTCCATCTTCTCTCTCGCCAAAATCTTCTCCTTATTCTGAGAATGTGCTGGGCAAGACACAAACTCCACTTGCCCAGTTTCTTAAATTTGAGAAGGAAGATCACTGACCAGTTTGAAAGCAGGAACATGAGAGTAGCCACAGTATCAAGACATATGGAAGCTCGAAGTAGGACATAAGTGATCGTGACGTTAGTAGTGTCAAAGCCATGCTTTGGGGAGAAAACGAACAACAAGAAAATTAGAACGACATAGGAGGAGCAGATCACCATGAGGATGACGTCGGCACGTGAGCAATTAACAACTCCCTTCGTGTACATCTCATCATAGGCATAGCTGGGTTCCATGCTTGTCAGGCCCAAAACTTCCTTCACAGTCATCCCCTTCAACATGTCTCTGATTACCATGCATACTTCCACAAGTGGAATAATGTCCACGAAGAAAGGCTTGCAAACCGAGTACATATCGAAAGCTCCTTTTAAAGCATTCAATTTGTCTTTTTCATTTTTGTCTTGCACACGTGCTACCATTGTCCTAGGGTTGGAAGAAATCTGGTTTAATTGACTTTTCTTGCTTGAAATGATCAAGGAGCTGCGGAAACCGTCAGTTCTGGCTCTGTAGAACGAGTAAGACTGCTCTGCATACTTCACAATGGCGATAAAGAATATGAGCAGGTTGGAGAGAGCAGGAGGTTACTTGGAGGAGACTGGAACAGAACATAGATGACAATGATGAGCTCGTAGGCGAGGGCAAGAAGGTTTCCAGCCCACGGATCATTTTCTTCCATGGAATAGGTAGTGATGGTGTCTAGGCCACCAAGGTGAAGCAGAAGGAAAGGCACCCAGAATGCGAGGATGGCATTGTTGCTGTTGTCGTCCATGCTACTGCTTAGCTGGCCAAGAACGAAGTCGGCAACCCAGTTAGCCAAAACATAGCTGCCCCAAATAGCCATTCCTCTCCATGTTGTCGATGCTGAGGTCTTTCTCGAAAGTCCAAGGAAGATGATCACATTTTGTATCTTAATGCTTACCATTATCAAAATACGCACATCCAACTTGCTCCAAAGTTTCTTATATTTTTCAAAAATAACCATTAATTTTGTGTCTTCTGTGAGATCAACTAATTGCAAAAGGTAATAAAAATTTCACTTTCTGCATTCCTTTCAATCTCCCTGCTCCGCTTTCCAGCCTGCATCATTTCTTAGTCATTTTAAAAAACTTACATCATCGATGACTCGACCTTCGCAACTCTCCTCTCAGGGCACAACTCTACTTCTCAGTTTTCTTATATGAAAAAGCTCATTGGAGCACTTAAGTTCACTTGAACTTAGCTTCTATTTGGCCCACTATACCTTTTTATAAGTCGACGCAACAAGGTCGTGATGACCTGAACTCCTCAAAGCTCACTATTGAATTATGCTTGGGATGTGAGGGCATTTAAAATCAATTTTTATCCTACCCGTAACATGACTGTTGAGAATTTGAAAATCTTATTCCCATGGGTTTCAACATGACATCTTTATAAAACATCTAAATATTCTATTATTTAAAAATATATCATCTTATTTAATATTCTTCTATAATGATATCTAGAAATTACATCTATACCCCATCAAAATCTAATATTTATATATTTATAAATCTGTTATTCACTAATTAGTTTTAACTTAAGCCAATATTTTTAAAATTATAAATTTAAGATGATGTATTTTATATTTTAATATTTATAAATCTATCAACTACTAATTAGATTTGATATAAATCAAAATTTCTAAAATTTCAAAAATATCTTACATGTTATTTTAATAATTACATTTATACATGCATCTTTAATAATTTATAAGAAATTTTTTAGATCTTTAAAAATTACAAACTCAATGTCATTGAGTTCGCCTCCCAAGAGTTATATTTATTTAAATGCTCAAATAATATATTTTTTTACTAAGTTTAAACTTATGATATAATATGAGTACTTTATTTTTATTTTAATAATTTTATATAAAACTAATATTTTTATATAAAATTATATATTTTAATATTTTTATAAAAAAATTACCTATTTTAAGAAATTAATTTGATTAAGTTTAATAGTACTTTGTCACAATCTTTTTGAAATTAATATAAAAATTTTCTATTTATTATGGTTTGAGATTTGAGAGTTGTTACATTTAAGATTAAGTTAATGCCCAAAAAAATTTAACTAGTGGAGAGGTGGTAGGCTTTGATTAATAAATCAATGTTGTGGTGTCAATAAGATGATGTTGTGAAGGAGTATAAGATATAAGATTTGTGAAAAAAGAAGCAATGTGATTATGTCAAGGAGTGATACCAAGAGCCTCAAGTGGCTCTCGATTAGAAGAGAGGGGTTTGGTATTGTATAGGAAGATTTTTGTATAAGCAAATTTTTGAGTTGGATGTTCCTCGTGAATTATTTATGGACCTTCAGAACATTGGTGATCGAAACCTCAGAAACTTGCATTTTCCTATGTTGTGCAGAGTGTTCGGCACATGAACAAAAAACATAGAAATGAAGCAAAAAAAAAGCTTCAAAATATTCTTTTCTCATTGCTACAGGTGTGTGATGTCATATATACTCTCTTTTATCTGATTTTTCATAATTTTGTTGATTATAATAACTGATGTATGATTTCTTGTTTGAAGGGAGAGGAAGAACTAAGGGTGAGGAGGTCACTTCTTGTACTGTGTGATCTTCATTGAAGAAAAGTATGGTTTGATGATCAAATTGCTAATGAAATTTGCAATTCATGCTTTCACAAGTCTTCAAGGTTGATATTTTCCTTATCTCTGCAATTGGTTTAAGTCTCATTAGTTATCTTATTATGCCTTTTTTATTTTTTTCTTTTTGCTGAACACAAGGTCATGGTATTGGCTCTATCTTTCCTACTTGGTTATGAGTGCATTGTTGATGATGATGATAGTGAAGCCTCAAGTGATGAGGATGATGAATGTATCCAAAATCCACAAATCGTTCTTAGTAGCCAAGCTTTTTATAAGGCATGTAGTTGGGGTCTACAATTTTTTTTTGCTTTCTTGTGTGGTGTTATGAAGATTCAATAAGCATGATGTGATGTCATAGTTATTCCATATGATAATCTAGGTATGGTGTTAGAGTCCATGATATGTTGTGGTGTTAATGGTTAACAAACAATGTTTGACATATATTGCACTTTAACTTTGAGATGATGATGGGGCTTTCAAAATATTTGCATGAGGTCTTAGATTTTGGATTGAATAGTTTATATTGCAACTAGTGTGCAAGTTTTGATTCAATAAAGTAAAAGCCTTTTTGTTCTAGTTGTAGAAGTTTCAACTGAGTATTAAATTTTTAATTTTTATGTCGATTTCCATCTACAAGGACAGTCATTCCAGCAAGTTATTCTTTCTTTTGACTAATAAATGCTCTTTATTAATGTTCCAGAAATCGTAAATAATTAAAAACTACAGTGTTATTCTAATCAGGTTTCTGCAGTTAGGTAAATTGCTTAAACTGATTTAATATTATACAATTTGACTTGAGGACATTCGATGAATTTTTTGTGCCTAGTCATTGACTCAAAGTTTGTGCTTTGGTTAAGGCAAGCTTGAGTTAATATTAGTGCATCAGTCTATTTTTCATATGCTTGAATGGAATGCTATATTCGAAAAGGTTTTCTTACTTGCTAATTTGCTATATTATTCTGATATGTTTTCCCTTCTGTATTCAGAAGAGTTGTTTTTAAAGGCAATGCTCGTTCATCGTAAATTATAACCTATTCACTTGGAGGTGGAGAAGTTGATATGCATAAATTTGAGAGTTTTCAAATGTCATCATTATACCTAAGTAAAAAAATATTCACAGATGGCCTCTATAATTTGGTTGGGTGATATAAGCTTACCAAAAATATTTCAAAGAAATTGGTCATCAGAACTTCGATATGTATTTTCTAAATTTTTGCTCTTTTGCATCAATTCCATCTATAGATTTTCATGTTGCTCACTCTATTCTACTGAACATTGAGCATTAGTTTACATTTTTTAACTGAAGTTTATGATATTATATTGAAAAGAACGTGCTATTTCCACTGAAAGGTAAGTTCTCGATAGTCTCTTAAGTTTTTGTAGGATTTTGTTTTCTTTTACCCATAGTCTATGTGATTACAAAATTCCTGGTGATGGTAATTGTATTGTAAGGAAAAACTTGACTAATGGAACAAATTCACTGATTAACGCATGTTGTATATGATCATTGCTATAGAATTGGGTTAGGTACTACAATTTCTAAATATTTTTCTAATAGTGATATTTTTGTACATATTTAGGCACAACACAAGGGCACTACTTTGAGCAAGAAAAAGAAAAATTAAAAATTACAATGTGTTATTCACAGTTTGAAAAGATAGTAGCATCAATCATAAAAAAATGAAGTAGCACACTCCTACTCTCCTCTTATTCATCTTAAAGATTCACAGGGTTAATAAGCCTGGAATTCAAGTCCTACTTTTTTTGAAAATTCTTGTTCCAAACCTTAATGCATACTTTATCTAACTTCACAGGGCTTTGCTGAGAAGCTCTTCTCTCGTTTTCATGTATGCAATGAATGATTTGAGGTGGTTAGCTTTTCTGTTGCTCTCCATGTACATATTTTATGTCTTTTGTATGCAGGCACCATTAGATAATCAGATTTATACTACTTGGCCGTGATTGCTTCTATAATGGTGTTTTCTCCCTATTGTTAATGATGTTTGCTTTCCCTTGGTTGAATGGTGATTACCTAAAATTTGATGGTTGTTTTTTTGGTTCTCTTAGATTTTCCCTTTTTCATTCTTGCCTTATCATTTCTTTGCTTATTTTTAAATTTCTTTTTGAGGCTCCAGATTGTTTGCATGGGTGTGTCTGGGGTCATTATTATACATATAACTGAAGATTTAATGAGGAATATTTAATTAGATTCATTGTTCATCTGTATTGTTAAAAATTCCTTTGTTTGAAAATTTGTAATTGTACAATATTATCTAGTTTATTTAAATATTATTGGAGTTTTTTGCATTTGTAAACATGCTAACCAATGTATGAAAAGATTTAAAATGGGTCCATTTTTTGGTCAAGCGAGGTTTTCCACATAAGGCATAATATATCAGCTTTCAAGTAAAAAATGTTAAACATTCTTGTAGTTGAATTCGTAATTTTTTTTATTAAATGGTCTAATTTCAAGGTCATGCTTTGTTGAGCAGTAGCTAGCACATACTTTTATGATCTTTTTAATTTTAGAAATCTTTATTTAAAATTGTTGAAATTTTGTTTGAAGCCTATGACCACGAAAGGCAATTGTCAAATTAACTACTTTCTAAGACTAGAATCATACTTCTTTGCATATTCATTTTGATTCTTCTTTTGGCTGCTTAGAGATTGAATTGTAAAGTGGATAACGCTTTAGGGATGGTATGGAATGTCATTGTATAATATGTTGGATTGGTGTGTATTTTTCCCACTGTGCCAATTTTAAGAGTTCAGATTGAGGAAAAATTCTAATTTCAGTTTCATGCCACTGCTAATTCCTTGTGTTCATGGTAGCCTATTACATTTCATTTCCATTCCTGAAGTGACTTCTTTCTTGATCTGAATTCAGTGAGTTATCATAGTAGATAATAATACTAAGAATGATAGGTTTGGTTTTGGATTCCATTAACTGTATTTGCTGGTGGAGCAATGTTTAGTTATGGATGCACTAAATTTAATTTCCTGACAATTTGCAATTCGGGTAAAACTCTCCATTTACCGGTTTGGTATTTCTTTGATAAATTTGTACCTTTACTGGTGATGGAATTTGCTATAATTTGAAGGGCTATTGTGTTTGTGTGAATATTTAATGGCATGAATAGCATGACGAGGGCTTTAAGATTTTGGGTTTTTAAAAATTGATACTGATTTCTATCAAATTGTAACACAAATTCTTGTTCTTTTATTGAAGTATCTACCCAATTTTTGCTTATAAGTTGTAGACAATAACCTGTTAGATGTGTAGTGAAATATTTATTTTTTTCCTATATATAAATGAGCTAATTTTAAAAAATGAATTTCATTTGTATACATTGCATTATGATTCATCACCTGCTTGGTAAATCATTTTAAAATTGTTTATGAAGCTCTTGTTTCAAGGTATCTTACAATTTCAATCGCACATAAAATAATTCTATATTTTGTTTTCTGTGCTTGTCATATGTACAAGTTTCTTTTAATGATGAACATCTGCATAGACCATTTCATAAGTTTTGCAATACTTTGCTCTTTCAAGTTAGGATGATGATGTTGAAAGTAATTGCTAGAACTATTGGATTGCATTGCCTTGTCTTGTTAAACTTCTATCCATTCCTTCAAAGATACATTCAGATATTTTATTACACTTATGATGACTATTTGACCTTGTTGATTATTCATAATATGAATTGTAAAACATCAATTAATGAATGAATGTAATTATCTTGATAGCCCCATCACTGTGATGTGACCAATTTGCTTGCTGCGAGGGGCCTAGATTTGCCATGATAAGGCTTTGACCTTTTCTTTAATTTTTCATTGTATTTTACTTTTTTTATTTTTTTATTAGTTTAGTTTACTTTTCTTAACTTGATTGATAAAATTTGCACTTTGTAATTCATTGTTGAAATTTAGATGTTAAACTTCAATTTTCAAGCATGCTGTCATTTCTACTTATATCTTGTTGTGTGTAATGCTATTGTTCATCTTATAATTTTCCTTCTATGTGCATACTTATACTTTGTGGTGAATATTGTTCATTGTGGAACATAGTTTAGTTTCGGTGTGGAACATTATTTTAAGATGGATTACATTATTGCTCATAATGCACCCTAATAGGTCTTCTTTAATCCTCATCTCTTTGTCAGTAATGGATTATATTATTGTAGCCCTCCAGACCCAAGCACAAGCTATTATCATTTTCTTTTCTCCCAAGCTCTTCTTTTTTTTTCTCAGACCTCCTCATGCATAAAGCATAGCTAAAAAGCATTGGGGAGGGCAAGCTTATTTTTTTTATAACAATAAAGAGGATTATATAAAATATTATTTTTATTTTCTTTTTAAAAATTTTATTAAAAAAATTTAAAAGATTTCAAAAAAACACAAATAATGTACTGGTAGATATCTCATTTCAAGATTTTCTCAATAGTTTGCCCAAGTTTCAAATCTAGCTATTAGCCACATGATATTTTTTTTTAAGATGCATCAAAATATATTGATTTCAAAATGTTGGATCTATATAGTTTACATTCAACATTAAGTACACAAATACAAATGTATTTTATAATTAAATAATTTAGACTATCATACTAATTCTCTTGCCTTTGATGCAATTACCTTTCAATTATACCTAAATATGCAATCATATTTAATTAATGTGCCTTGGATACTGCCAAATCCACTTTTTGAGAAGTAACAGCATATGTAAAAGACTAGTTAGTACACATGACGATAGTAATAAATACTGCAATTTTTCATGAATTACATCTTTGAAAAGATGGAAATATATGTGAGCGTTACATTCTTCATAGAAAATTGCAATAGTTATGTCATCAAACAGATTTAAGTGCTGCACATCTTAAACAAGCATTCAAAGGATAGGAATAGTAATATGGTTCAAATGCATGATAGATAGATAGTTGGAACTAATGCATTATGGAACCTGTGCCTTATATATTTACTCAAGCACTTCTGTTACATCATGAATCCTTGTCTCTTTACACGATGATTTCCCTTCATATTTGCATATCAACAGTAACTTATGAACTTTTTTCAGTTTGCAATTCTGATATAGAATTTCTAATCGGTACTAAAAAAAATGCTTCTAGGTGATCAAAACCTTGGATGTAGGATTTATTTGTATTCGCATACAGCCTAAACTGAGCTGTTGCTCTTTCATTCTTGCTCTTCATAACAACATAAGAATATTTGGATTCCTTTATTTTTTTTACTACAGCATGAAAGGAGCAGTTACCATCATCTTTCTTAAATTCTTGCATTTCATAGGTAAATAATAACTTTTTGTTTTTTTTTATTGTGACTTAGTTGATGAATGAAGACCTTCTTCAAGGCTTGGTCTTGTAAAAGAAGTTGAATGAGAAAGCTGCTTTAATTGCTGCGTGCTCCTTGATCACATTATTAAGAGAGGTATGTTTTTGCCTTTGCTATATTTTTATGGCATCCTTAATGGTGCAATGAAAAAAGAATGACAAATTTGCTATATTTGGAAAAAAATTAAATTTTCTTTTTTCATTTCTATAGATATGCCCTTCATTTTTGGTCAAGAAAGACCAAGGTCGTCCCATTGATTCAAAAGCCAAACCAAAAGCATTTGGAGAAGTCAGTGTTGCCAATGACGTGCCCGGTGTTGAGTTACTTAAACAAGATGATGATGACCCTTTATATAGTAGTTCTCAAGATGAAATGGCTTCTTATGGTTTTGAAGCTGAAAATGATTCCTCGCTAGTTGACCGCGATATCTGTGCTAGAGTTGCATATAAAGAAGATGAGGATTCTGTAGAAAATGATGGAGAGTACGTCAATGAATTTTTCCCTGGAAGTGGACAATCTAGTGGTATTGATGGTTTGGAAGATGATGCCTGTACGAATGACAGTGATGAAGAAGGTTTAGATGATAAGGAATTGGCTAATGTTTGTGACACTGAAGAATTGAATGATGAAATAGAAGTGCAAGCTATACCTATTGATGGGAAGATGAAGATGCTGACGATTGGAAAGATTCGTCAAATGGAAAGAAGAGGAAGCTAGGAAATTTTGTTGAATGTGTGAATTCTGTTAATGTAAGTCCGCATTCTCTTAAAAGACTTGCAGTAATCAAGGCTGCTGAAGTTTCAACTAATGAAGCTGATGGTATTCTCTCTAATCAAGACTTCCAACGTATCAAAGAACTGAAGGTAGACTTTATCTTTTATCTTCTATATTCAATTTTCTTAGCAGCTCATCGATTATCATGCATTTATTGATAGCATGTCTTCTGCAAAGATTACCTTGTTCATACAGATGTTCTTGACCAAGCTTTTAAATTGAAGGCAATCTCTGTTGTTATCAAATAAATGAGCATAAGTTATATGAAGGGTCTTCATGTCTTGACTAGAAGTTTAACTTGAGAAATCATATTTAAATGTTTATTAGGCAAATAAAGAGGCAAAGAAGGCCTTGTCTCAAATGGTTTATTAAGAAATGGTGAAGGCTATACAGCAGCAACTTTTGAAATTCCATCTTCTGAGCAGCTAAGTGCAAAACGTGTGAACCCCATTAAACTTGAGGTAATTCTCTAACATGGTTGCTTTCTATTGGTTTGATGGCCTTTCTAATTTCACTTCTCAACTTGTATTATTCATGCATATTTCATGGCTTTTAATGGCCTGATGATGTTAATGTTGATCTTTTCTGGAGAAGTGAAGCCAGATAATTAGTCCTACAGGTGTATGAAGAAAATAAAGAAGCATTCATGTCTCGAGCTTTGAAATGGATTAGACCATCCAATCTCATGATTAAAGGAAATGAAATATCTTGTTAAGAATAGATCATTTGATCATTCATTCATCTTGGGTTAGATCATTAGTTTAACAAACTTTAGTTGGTTATTTATTATAATTTTGATATTTTATGATCACAATATTTGTATTCTCACCTCGGCCAAGATTGTAGTTTATAATTGAATTTAGAAACTATAGTCAAACTTTGGTCACCATCCTTGCCAAGAATATAGCTGATTAGATTTGTTCAAGAAGTGCAATTCCTTAAATAAAACCGCATATAAAGCCTTAATTCATGAGCGACATTCCTTGCTTCATTGGTTAACAAATGATAATCATGTGTTGTGTTTAGGTGCACGTCAGGAGCAAGCTCAGCAAGTAGGATAGAGTAGCTCTCATTAGAGCAGGCAGAGGGGATAGAGAAAAGTACAAGACTAAAATTGTTGTAAAACAAAAAAGGTTATGTCATAGTTACATTTGCCATTTTTAATTGCAAGAGCATCATGTTTTTGGTTTTGTTACTTGATTTTGTTACTTCAAAGCTTTTATTTACTTGGTTCGACTTGAGAGAAGTTGCTATTATTGTTTAACCAGACTGGTGGGCTAAGCAACCATTAGAACCAGCACTCAAAGAAGATGTCGCTGGCTGCCAAAAGAGCAAGAGCATTCGTTCTCGTCAAGAGAAAAGAAGGGGCAAAGGCAAGGTGGTAAGCAGTTTAGGGAAATTGGTTAACTAATTTCGCTAACTATCACATGACCATTGATGTTTTTTTTCTATATTTAAGTGTTTTTAATATTGATTAAAGTAAATAAAATTAAATAAACTTTAATAGCATCTTATTTGGTGAGGGAATTCCCATTTAGCCTTTTTTTATTTGACTTTGTTTAAAATACACTATTATTGAGTGAACTCTTCGATTATATAGAAGCCCAAACCATTACGCACTAGCAATGCAAATGCCTTCAACTACATAGAGTTCTATTGGCATTCCTTTCCTTTTCTAATTTCAATTCCAAAGATAGAGAATAGTCAAAAATTATAATTGACTTAGTGAAGAACTATGTACATCTTTTTAAAGGTCAAAAGAAATATATAGTTTCACCTTATGCAACTAAATCATGATTTCTTGATGCTTAAGAAACATCCTTTCTATAAATGACAAATTGCATATAGGCTTTTGAGATTTGGCAAAAATTTCAAGTTTTTTAGGTTTCAAAAGTACCCATTAAGCTGATAAATTTTTTAAATGTTATGACTAGATTCTTGACTCTTTTGTTTCCCATTAAATATCATTCAAATATTCTAATATAAGTCTTAGATATTTGTATAATTATTAAGTAGATCTCAATAAGAAAGTGTAGTTTAGGAATAAAAAAATTGACTAGTTATCTTCTAGCTAGTTAAGCCAAACTTGTAAGTCAATATGAACAAAAACAATTTGGTTTTAGGTTACAAGTCCTTAATGTAATTTTTTAGCCTACCTCTTCTCTTTTCAAATTATCTTTTTCTTATGTGCTATTCGATTTGTCTATTTTTCTATTCATATGAAAAAAATTTAATAGCACATCTTCTAAATGGTTAAATATTTCCAAACCATCAAAACCTATTTTCTTTAAGCTTATTCTCAATTACTAAAACACCAGCCAACCTTCTCTTAAATGTACTTATTTGTACTCATATTTTGAAGTGTAGTCACTCGTTCTTCATAGTATTCATTCTATTAATAATAAATTTAACTGTCTTGGATAGTAACCATATAACATTACAATCTTATAGAAATAATATAGGCATACCTTAAATCTTAAATTGGACTTTTTTTTTCTCACAAGACAATTTATTAGTTGTAGTAGTTATTCATCAAGCTATAAGCATTTTAAACATAATAGATGGTGTTAGTATAATATCTTTGTTGATGATTTTGGGGAGCATTTTTGTTCATAGAACTATGGAATTGTTAGCTTATGCTTTGTTAAATTGGGTAAAAAACATGCTCAAATCCCAATGCATGTGAAATATTTTTGAAAGTTGGTGTTAAGGCCAATGTTATCTTTTTTTTATTATAAAAAATGGACATATTTGTCTTTTGTTTTCTTATGTCATTCAAAAATGTTGTGGAAAGGTCTAATCTTTACACAATATATTAAAACCTATTATAAGAATACTTTTTCAACCACATTTCATCAAACAAAATTTAAATTTCATTTAAAAGACACTTTTTTTGTTCCTTTCTTAAATGGCAATAACCACAACAAACAAACCTAATAACTTTTTGACAAGCTTTCTAAAATGTGTCCCTACTAGAGTTACCTTCTAAGTTAAATGAGGAAGTTGACAATGTGGAACCAATAAAATAGAAGCTAGAATTTGCATTCCACTTCCATTCATCTATCCTACGAAGGAAATTTGTCCATTTAATGTGGATACGCTACCTTTGGGAAGCGATTTACCCTTGATTGCTGATGGCACTGATAAGGCCGAGGACTTTTTTCTTCCTGATGGGCATGGTTTATTGAATATTACCTACTGGTAGAAAACTCATCACAATAGAGATAGGTTACATTTAGTTTGTATTCTGCCTCCCCCAACACAAACACCCTCTCTCTCCTTTCTCTCTTTCACATGTTTAGAAGTTTTGCAAATAATGGTTTTTTATTTCCTTTTAGGAAAAGGAGCGATCTTCAGCAAAGCTGCCCGAATTTGGTGACCTTGTCTTAAATAGTGATAGCAAGGTGTTTGTCTTTCTATTGCTTCCCTTATATGCTAGCTATTCTGATTTGCTTGGCTTTTAGAACCACTTTTGGGGTTCTTGTTACACCCCATTTTTTCCTAGGCTGATTTTTGGCATACATTTTTTTTTTTTTTTTATATAGACAGCTCAGATCGTCCCATACCAACCTGAGCAGCCTACGAAAACATAGGATATAACACATCATTACACACCTACTTTCCTTAACAATGTGGATCCCATCTCCCGGGTACACCGTCAAGTCAGGTTCATGACTCCTGAGTTAACAGATGGACTCGCGCAATGTTACTCCTACTAGACCAAATACTCCTTACCCACACCGGTAGGAGAACCGATCTAATAGAAGTCTGAACCCCCACGGTTAAGTTCCATAGTCATGTAATGACCTCACCATCAAACAGAAAGATATATAACATCCACAGATAAATGTAGCACTCCACTCACCATACTCCAAGACAATAAGATAAGACAGTAAATGGAACTACATTACAAGAATAAGATACAAGTCCACAAGTGTAATATTGTTCATCCAGATACATAATTCCGAATTACCCTCAAATTATATGTAACATATGAGAATAACAGTCTCACTGAAACATCCAACAGCAACAATCAACTAACCAGAATATATCAGACAATCACCAATCAGAAATCCTTCACAAGCCTGCTGACCACGATCCCACCTAATCCGGTAGCGTCAAGTCTGCCGAGCCACTGAAAATATATAATACAGGAATGAGCTACGCCCAGTAGGAAAGTCAGCTAGTAAAACTCACATGCAAGAGAAGGATAATAGCAAAAATACAGGAATACAGCATAACAATGTACGGTGGATAGGCACTCTCAGTCCCAGACTCCGACCAACCACAGCCACCCCAGTCACACCAGAGTAGCTCTCCTCTGGGCTACCAGGCAACGTGCCAGTGGGAACGCCCATCTCGAAACACGCATGGCGCCTAAGCACCCGACACCGCAGTGTCTCTCGTCAATCAATCTCCTGGAGACTACAGACAGATCCAGTCACATAATCTCTAGCCAACGTGAGACACCCCTGCCACCCTAAGGCGCGCAGGCCTACACACTTGGCTAGCCACTGCGAGACACCCCTGCCACCCTCAGGCGCGCAGGCCTACACACATGGACCAGGAGAGATTGACTCAGCCACCGTCCCAAGGAGTCCTCTACCAACAACTTCCATAGAAGCTCACGCCCCTACAGTCATTGCCAATCTCTAACTCCAAGATTCGGCAACATGTGTCCAGGTACAACAAGGCGTATACCAGTCTACATGTATACTGTGGAAGCTAAGTCCGAACCGCACAGTTACCTACCACAACTACCCTAAAACATCATATAGGGTCTATAGTAGTCCGGTCCAATATGCCAATCCATGAAATATGCCAATACTGAATAAACTGACTCAATCCATGCCGTTGCCATCAAAGCAACACAATTGTCAATTACTGACTGTTCTGGTAGCATCCGTGTACCATACCTTTGTCTGACTGTTTCCAGCTGTACTGTCATCAGTGATAACATTTTTCCCCACTTCAGGAAATTTGTTCTTTACCCACTGATCTCTAGAATTTTCGAAATTTCTCATTTCCAAGTTTTCTGATTTTCCTTGAATTTTCTAAATGTAAATAATTCCTAAAACTCAATTATCGAATTTTTCCTAAATTTGAAATATCAAATTTTGCATTTTATCCATTTTTTTCAAAATTCGGAATAATTCCCCGAATTTAAAATTTTGCTAATCACTATACCGCGCCGAATCCCCTGAATCGCATCTTGCCACCGGTTCGGGCTTTCATGCTGAACCAAACCCCGCCGGTCAGTTATTAATCCGAAATTCAGCCGACGCTTATATATAATATTAATGATTAATATTATTATTATTCTCTTAATAATTCAACTAATCCCTAATTAATCCTTAATTCGTCTCCTTCCTTCGCCCGTCGTCCGCGAAACCCTAGCCGCCGCAATAGCCGACCAATACGATCATTCCGTCGATTTCCGGCGACTGCGAACAAGGAGAACATGTTCGTACTATCCTAATGTTCCAATAATGTCGCTAATTTCCTAAGGTTTAAATCAAGTTTTCCGCCGAGCAGTTTCGTCTAATCCTCATGTTGACAATTCACGAAATTATAGTTCTAGCATTATACAATCATATTAACATGAATAAAGTGGCATATTTAAATCCTCATGCTTGGTAATTTTCCAATTTCGGCGAAACAAATTAACGTCCCGAAAACCCTAACATGCAATTTTCGATAATTTGTACAATTAGCTTCAAAAATCACATTCGCATGCTTAGATAGAGATTTGCAAACTAATACATGCTTCAATTTGCTAATTATCTAATTTAAATATCTGAAATTCCTACCTCGAAGACGCCGGCGACGGTGAAGCTCGTCCGCAGCTCGCCGCAGCTCCTCGCCGAACGAATTTGGTCTCAATCGACTCTCCTCGGTCTCGTGAATCTCCGGGCACAAAAAGCCCCTTGCCAGGCCGCCGGAATCACGCGCCGTACGCCGGGAATTTCCTCACTATCGCCGTCGAACGAAAACCCTATTCGCTGCTTCGCGAGGGTTTTTATACCCCGGGCCGACACGGTGAACCCGTTACGCGTTCGACACGTTTTCGACACGTGAGCACCCGATACGCGCTGTCGACACGCTATCCACACGGTAAGCACACAATACGCGCTGTCGACACGCTATCGACACGGTAAGCACCCGATCAGCCGGTTCGATCTCACCCGCCGATCTCGACCGTCCGATCCGCTTATTAGAACGCACACGCAAACTCACCCGGCGAACCGCCTCCGCCTCCGCTGAACCGTTCCGGTCCGGTTCACGCGCGATAAAAAAAACGATTTCCGGTTTAATTTAATTAGATTTTCGAATTTCTAAAAATCTAATAAATCCAATTAAATAGGGAAAATTAATTAAAAATTCCTCGGTGCTCCGAAAAATTCCCAAAAGATTTCAGAAATTCCAATAGCCTACAATTGAGTTCCTGGCTCATCCTACTGTCGATTCGAAATCATCCAAGCCACAATTAATTTATTAAAGATCAAATACATAAAATTTTACCGGGTATAACAATCTCCCCACCTTATCAGGAATTTCGCCCTCGAAATTCAGCAAGAAGTTCCGGCCATTTTTCAGCAACATCCTGCTCTAGCTCCCAGGTTGCCTCCCTTTCGTCATGTCTATTCCACAGAACCTTGACCATAGGAAACGACCTGTTCCTCAGCTGTCTGCTGCTCTCCTCGAGGATGCAAACTGGTAGTTCCACATAAGAAGAATCTGGTGCCACTTGTAAACCAGGAAGATCATCACTGATGCAATGAGAAGGATCTGGCACATATTTCTTGAGATTCGAAACATGGAACACATTGTGAATCTCAGTCAGATGCTCAGGAAGTGCCAACCTGTAAGCCACTTCACCGATCCTCTCCAGAATAGGATAGGGTCCAATGTAACGAGGTCGAAGCTTAGAAGGCTTTCCAAACCTGAATAGACCCCGCATAGGACTGACCTTCAGGAATACCCTATCTCCCAACAAAGAGGAGATCTGCACCTACGCCCATACAACGCCTCGTAAGGTGCCATACCAATCGACGCCTGGAAGCTGTTATTGTACACAAACTCTACCAAGGGTAATCGTCTAGTCCAATCTGTTGAGTAAGTTTGTACGCTCAAGCGTAGCAAATCCTCCAAGGTCCGAATAGTCCGCTCAGACTGTCCATCCGTCTGAGGATGATAAGCAGTACTGAACTTTAACTGTGTACCCATGGCAGTGTGTAAGCTCTTCCAAAACTGTGATGTGAATTTGGCGTCTCTGTCAGAAATAATAGAACGGGGAATCCCATGCAATCTGACAATCTGCTGAATATATATCTCTGCCAACTGTGCCGCTGAATCCGTCTTCTTAATGGATAAGAAATGGGCTGACTTGGTCAATCGATCTACGATGACCCAAATAGCATCAAAACCTTGTCTGGTACGAGGAAGACCAGTCACAAAGTCCATAGTGATGTCATCCCATTTCCACTCCGGAATCGGTAATCTCTGTAACAATCCTCCAGGTCTCTGGTGTTCGGCCTTAACTTGCTGACATGTAAGGCATTTCCTAACAAAGGCAGCAACATCTGTCTTCAAACCTCTCCACCAGAAAACACTCCTCAAATTCCTGTACATCTTGACTTCTCCAGGGTGCATAGCCAAGGTTCCATAGTGAGCCTCCCGAAGGATCCTCTCCCTGAACTCCTGATGTGATGGTACACACCAGCGACCCCTGAAGGTCAAAATGTCGTCTCTGAGAGCAAAGTCTCCTCCCAATCCCTGCGATGCCAACTCAATCTTCTCCTTCAGCTCTTCATCACAAAGCTGAAGGTCACGCATCTCAGATAACCAGTCAGCCCGAATAGTCAATGAGCTGAGTCTGTGAACCAGTCTCTGAATAGACAACTGTTCCTGACATCTTTCAACATTCCAATCCAAGTCTGGTATAGAGTCACAGACTAACATATTATGCACAACTGCGTGTCTGCTCAAGGCATCAGCCACTGGATTAGCCTTCCCCTCGCAGTAGTTTATTGTCAGCTCGTAATCCTTTATCAGTTCCAACCACCTCCTCTGCCTCAAGTTCAGTTCCTTCTGAGTGAACAGATACTTAAGACTCTTGTGGTCAGAGAAGCAATCTACAGGAACTCCGTACAAATAATGTCTCCATATCTTCAAGGCAAAAATGACAGCAGCTAACTCCAAATCATGAGTGGGATAATTCTTCTCATGATCCTTCAGTTGCCTCGAAGCATATGCTATAACTCTGTTATCCTGCATCAGTACGGCTCCCAAGCCTATATGTGAAGCATCAGTGTACATCTGATACGGCTTCTCCTGTGTGGGTAACATCAATACTGGAGCGGTGCTAAGCCTCTGCTTCAGCTCTAGGAAACTGTTCTCACAACTCTCTGTCCACTCAAAAGATTTTCCCTTCCGGGTCAACTGGGTTAGTGGAGCAGCCAGTCTAGAAAAGTGAGGAACAAATTTCCTATAGTATCCAGCCAAACCAAGGAAACTCCGGATCTCAGTGACAGAAGATGGCCGTTTCCAATCAATAATAGCTCGTATCTTGCTAGGATCAACAGCCACGCCCTCCGCACTGACAATGTGTCCTAAGAATGCTACTGAGTCCAGCCAAAAAGAACACTTGGAGAATTTTGCATACAGCTCATTCTCCCGCAACACTGTAAGCACAGTCCTCAACTGATCTGCATGAGTATCCCTATCTCTGGAATAAATCAATATATCATCTATAAAGATGATCACAAACCGATCCAGAAAGGCATGAAAAACTCGATGCATCAGGTTCATAAATACTGCTGGAGCATTAGTCAATCCAAAAGGCAACACTGTGAACTCGTAATGTCCGTATCTAGTACGGAATGCTGTCTTGGGTACATCAGAATCTCTAATCCGGATCTGGTGATAACCCGAGCGTAAGTCAATCTTGGAGAACACAGTTGCTCCCTGAAGTTGATCCAGCAAATCATCGATGCGTGGTAAAGGGTATCGGTTACGAATAGTAACCTTATTCAATTCCCTATAATCCACACACAGCCTCATACTACCATCTTTCTTCTTGACAAATAAGACAGGGGCACCCCAAGGTGAACAACTGGGGCGTATGAGTCCCTTGTCTAATAAGTCCTGTAACTGAGTCTTCAACTCTGCTAGCTCGACTGGAGCCATCCTGTAAGGAGCTCTAGCAATAGGAGCTACTCCTGCCTCCAAATCAATTGAAAACTCCACTTCCCTAGCTGGTGGAAATCCAGGCAACTCCTCTGGAAAAACCATAGGAAAGTCTCTCACCACTGGAATATCTGACATAGGGGTAGTGGTGGCTTGGCTATCGGTCACATAGGCCAACCAACCAGTACAACCCTTACTTACTAACCTTCCAGCCTGAAGAACTGAGATCAGGGGAATCTGCCTGTTCAGACCAAAGTATATCACATCCCCCGAACCAGGCACTCTGATCCTGACCTTCTTCTCCCAACAATCCAGAACCACTGCATGGTGGCACAACCAATCCATCCCCAAAATGATGTCGAACTCTGCTAGTGCACACATATCAACTCTGTCACGAATTCGTGTCCACTAATCAGAATAGATCCGTCAATCTTCTGAACAGTGGGAATCTCTTTCCCATCAGGAAGTCTAACCAGTAAGGGTTCCTTCAAGTAACCCTTGGATCCTGATATCTGATTCCAGATCCTCTCAGCAACAAAAGAAATGAGATGCACCAGTATCAAACAAAGTCATGCACTGCACGTTGCCAAAATGAGCATACCTGTGATCACTTCTGGTGACTCTGAAGCCTGCTGCCGAGTCAGTGCAAATACCCTGGGCTGTCCCCCAGATGAACCAACCGGTCCGTGATCCTCTGTTTCTTCAACTCTGGGCAGTCGCACTTCTTGTGTCCGGGCTGTCGACAATGGTAGCAGATAATCCCCCCAGTCCGGGTACCTGTCTGCTGCACTGGTCTCTCAGAAATAGGTCGTGGCCGGACCACGACCTCCTGAGTACCACTGTGATCTCTGTGTCTCTTGCCCTTTTTGTTTTGTTGGATATTTCTGAATTCCTTCCTCTTGTTATGAGTCTCTCTCTGGGCCTCCATCCGGATATCAATAAGCTCAACGGATCTCGCAGCCTCCACCAAGTCACGAAACCTGGCAAACCGACTCACAACTAGCTGGCGCTGCAGCATAGGACGAAGTCCCTCCAGGAACATCTCACATCTGCGTTCCTCAGAAGGCACCAGCTCTACGGCGTACCTCGCCAGATAAGTGAACCTCGATAAGTAATCGTTCACTGACATCTGGCCCTGCCTGAGGTGTATAAGTTCCCTCCTGAACTGAGCCATGGCAGAGGCCGGAATGTAGCACTCCCTGAATGCCTCAACAAAGTCATCCCATGCTATCTCACTGTTCTGGGCCTCCCCAAACATAGCGCGCCGCTGGCCTCTCCACCAGGTAGCAGCCTCTCCCTCCAACACTAGAGCAGCAAGCACTACCCTCCTGCCGAATGGACATCCCAAGGCATCAAATAGCTCAAGCATATGAGCCATCCAGTCATCTGCCACCGCTGGGTCAGCCGACCCACTGAAGCTCCGCGGACGCAACCGCATGAAGGCATCGATCCAACGATCCACGGCTGGCTCAACTGGAAATGCTGGGATCGTCTCCGGGGTGGAAGTAGTAGATACCGGTCTGCCTCTAGCTGCTCCACGAGCGGAAAGTCTCCTGGTACCAGCCATACTGTCAAAAACAATTAATCTGGCATTAGAGTCGTCATTTGGCAATTGGCATATGGACTACTATAGTATACAAAAGAATCAACAGTTCTCCCCACCTTGGGTTGAACCCCTATACACGTCTAGCCCCGTTATCCTCACCTAGGGCTCTGATACCACTACTGTTACACCCCATTTTTTCCTAGGCTGATTTTTGGCATACATTTTTTTTTTTTTTTATATAGACAGCTCAGATCGTCCCATACCAACCTGAGCAGCCTACGAAAACATAGGATATAACACATCATTACACACCTACTTTCCTTAACAATGTGGATCCCATCTCCCGGGTACACCGTCAAGTCAGGTTCATGACTCCTGAGTTAACAGATGGACTCGCGCAATGTTACTCCTACTAGACCAAATACTCCTTACCCACACCGGTAGGAGAACCGATCTAATAGAAGTCTGAACCCCCACGGTTAAGTTCCATAGTCATGTAATGACCTCACCATCAAACAGAAAGATATATAACATCCACAGATAAATGTAGCACTCCACTCACCATACTCCAAGACAATAAGATAAGACAGTAAATGGAACTACATTACAAGAATAAGATACAAGTCCACAAGTGTAATATTGTTCATCCAGATACATAATTCCGAATTACCCTCAAATTATATGTAACATATGAGAATAACAGTCTCACTGAAACATCCAACAGCAACAATCAACTAACCAGAATATATCAGACAATCACCAATCAGAAATCCTTCACAAGCCTGCTGACCACGATCCCACCTAATCCGGTAGCGTCAAGTCTGCCGAGCCACTGAAAATATATAATACAGGAATGAGCTACGCCCAGTAGGAAAGTCAGCTAGTAAAACTCACATGCAAGAGAAGGATAATAGCAAAAATACAGGAATACAGCATAACAATGTACGGTGGATAGGCACTCTCAGTCCCAGACTCCGACCAACCACAGCCACCCCAGTCACACCAGAGTAGCTCTCCTCTGGGCTACCAGGCAACGTGCCAGTGGGAACGCCCATCTCGAAACACGCATGGCGCCTAAGCACCCGACACCGCAGTGTCTCTCGTCAATCAATCTCCTGGAGACTACAGACAGATCCAGTCACATAATCTCTAGCCAACGTGAGACACCCCTGCCACCCTAAGGCGCGCAGGCCTACACACTTGGCTAGCCACTGCGAGACACCCCTGCCACCCTCAGGCGCGCAGGCCTACACACATGGACCAGGAGAGATTGACTCAGCCACCGTCCCAAGGAGTCCTCTACCAACAACTTCCATAGAAGCTCACGCCCCTACAGTCATTGCCAATCTCTAACTCCAAGATTCGGCAACATGTGTCCAGGTACAACAAGGCGTATACCAGTCTACATGTATACTGTGGAAGCTAAGTCCGAACCGCACAGTTACCTACCACAACTACCCTAAAACATCATATAGGGTCTATAGTAGTCCGGTCCAATATGCCAATCCATGAAATATGCCAATACTGAATAAACTGACTCAATCCATGCCGTTGCCATCAAAGCAACACAATTGTCAATTACTGACTGTTCTGGTAGCATCCGTGTACCATACCTTTGTCTGACTGTTTCCAGCTGTACTGTCATCAGTGATAACATTTTTCCCCACTTCAGGAAATTTGTTCTTTACCCACTGATCTCTAGAATTTTCGAAATTTCTCATTTCCAAGTTTTCTGATTTTCCTTGAATTTTCTAAATGTAAATAATTCCTAAAACTCAATTATCGAATTTTTCCTAAATTTGAAATATCAAATTTTGCATTTTATCCATTTTTTTCAAAATTCGGAATAATTCCCCGAATTTAAAATTTTGCTAATCACTATACCGCGCCGAATCCCCTGAATCGCATCTTGCCACCGGTTCGGGCTTTCATGCTGAACCAAACCCCGCCGGTCAGTTATTAATCCGAAATTTAGCCGACGCTTATATATAATATTAATGATTAATATTATTATTATTCTCTTAATAATTCAACTAATCCCTAATTAATCCTTAATTCGTCTCCTTCCTTCGCCCGTCGTCCGCGAAACCCTAGCCGCCGCAATAGCCGACCAATACGATCATTCCGTCGATTTCCGGCGACTGCGAACAAGGAGAACATGTTCGTACTATCCTAATGTTCCAATAATGTCGCTAATTTCCTAAGGTTTAAATCAAGTTTTCCGCCGAGCAGTTTCGTCTAATCCTCATGTTGACAATTCACGAAATTATAGTTCTAGCATTATACAATCATATTAACATGAATAAAGTGGCATATTTAAATCCTCATGCTTGGTAATTTTCCAATTTCGGCGAAACAAATTAACGTCCCGAAAACCCTAACATGCAATTTTCGATAATTTGTACAATTAGCTTCAAAAATCACATTCGCATGCTTAGATAGAGATTTGCAAACTAATACATGCTTCAATTTGCTAATTATCTAATTTAAATATCTGAAATTCCTACCTCGAAGACGCCGGCGACGGTGAAGCTCGTCCGCAGCTCGCCGCAGCTCCTCGCCGAACGAATTTGGTCTCAATCGACTCTCCTCGGTCTCGTGAATCTCCGGGCACAAAAAGCCCCTTGCCAGGCCGCCGGAATCACGCGCCGTACGCCGGGAATTTCCTCACTATCGCCGTCGAACGAAAACCCTATTCGCTGCTTCGCGAGGGTTTTTATACCCCGGGCCGACACGGTGAACCCGTTACGCGTTCGACACGTTTTCGACACGTGAGCACCCGATACGCGCTGTCGACACGCTATCCACACGGTAAGCACACAATACGCGCTGTCGACACGCTATCGACACGGTAAGCACCCGATCAGCCGGTTCGATCTCACCCGCCGATCTCGACCGTCCGATCCGCTTATTAGAACGCACACGCAAACTCACCCGGCGAACCGCCTCCGCCTCCGCTGAACCGTTCCGGTCCGGTTCACGCGCGATAAAAAAAACGATTTCCGGTTTAATTTAATTAGATTTTCGAATTTCTAAAAATCTAATAAATCCAATTAAATAGGGAAAATTAATTAAAAATTCCTCGGTGCTCCGAAAAATTCCCAAAAGATTTCAGAAATTCCAATAGCCTACAATTGAGTTCCTGGCTCATCCTACTGTCGATTCGAAATCATCCAAGCCACAATTAATTTATTAAAGATCAAATACATAAAATTTTACCGGGTATAACAATCTCCCCACCTTATCAGGAATTTCGCCCTCGAAATTCAGCAAGAAGTTCCGGCCATTTTTCAGCAACATCCTGCTCTAGCTCCCAGGTTGCCTCCCTTTCGTCATGTCTATTCCACAGAACCTTGACCATAGGAAACGACCTGTTCCTCAGCTGTCTGCTGCTCTCCTCGAGGATGCAAACTGGTAGTTCCACATAAGAAGAATCTGGTGCCACTTGTAAACCAGGAAGATCATCACTGATGCAATGAGAAGGATCTGGCACATATTTCTTGAGATTCGAAACATGGAACACATTGTGAATCTCAGTCAGATGCTCAGGAAGTGCCAACCTGTAAGCCACTTCACCGATCCTCTCCAGAATAGGATAGGGTCCAATGTAACGAGGTCGAAGCTTAGAAGGCTTTCCAAACCTGAATAGACCCCGCATAGGACTGACCTTCAGGAATACCCTATCTCCCAACAAAGAGGAGATCTGCACCTACGCCCATACAACGCCTCGTAAGGTGCCATACCAATCGACGCCTGGAAGCTGTTATTGTACACAAACTCTACCAAGGGTAATCGTCTAGTCCAATCTGTTGAGTAAGTTTGTACGCTCAAGCGTAGCAAATCCTCCAAGGTCCGAATAGTCCGCTCAGACTGTCCATCCGTCTGAGGATGATAAGCAGTACTGAACTTTAACTGTGTACCCATGGCAGTGTGTAAGCTCTTCCAAAACTGTGATGTGAATTTGGCGTCTCTGTCAGAAATAATAGAACGGGGAATCCCATGCAATCTGACAATCTGCTGAATATATATCTCTGCCAACTGTGCCGCTGAATCCGTCTTCTTAATGGATAAGAAATGGGCTGACTTGGTCAATCGATCTACGATGACCCAAATAGCATCAAAACCTTGTCTGGTACGAGGAAGACCAGTCACAAAGTCCATAGTGATGTCATCCCATTTCCACTCCGGAATCGGTAATCTCTGTAACAATCCTCCAGGTCTCTGGTGTTCGGCCTTAACTTGCTGACATGTAAGGCATTTCCTAACAAAGGCAGCAACATCTGTCTTCAAACCTCTCCACCAGAAAACACTCCTCAAATGATTGTGGAAATGCAATTTGCCTTATAAAGAACTTTGCTCATTTAATTTAAGTTTCTTGACATCAGGCTATTGATTGATGTGGTATTATCAAAATTCTTAGTATAGATATTTAAATAAACGTGCTAACAAAGTTAGCACTATTAACAAGTTCATAATATGCATTACTCTATTGAGTTTTCAAGAAAAATGATGGGAAGAAAAGATGCACAAAAAGAGTTAAAAATTTGAAAAGATTACCTGTGTAGATGTTCATGACTTAATTATCCCACTAAAAGATTATTAAGATGTTGAGTCTGATTAAGTCCACTCTAGATGCATGTGAAGTTGTGCTGACCATATGTATTAACTTGTATATGAACCTATAAGATTTAAAAATCACATGTTAAAGCAATGTGAATTATGCAAATCTATTGAAAAATTGATGCTTGACAGTTGAATCATATTTTTGTCACAATACGACAATAAGCACTGAAGGGTAATTGATGTAGACATGCAGATCAAGCATCTATTGTTCTTATTTTTGATATGCAAGTGGATGGTGACACGTGGCTCAGAGGCCTATAAAGGGTCAAACAAGCTGTCAGAATTTTGGTAAAATCTAACGAAATATTTTAAGTGACTTGCAATCTATATTCTATTTTATAAGCTACCATGACATTGAGGATGTGAGTCACTTGTTGGGAGGGATAGCTTGGAGCTGAAGTGATAAAAGTGATGTTTCTTTTTACAACTATCTATTTGAGTTCTAATGAAAATGCTTGTAAGTATGAAAAAGAGTTTTTTTATTTCTTGAATTTGGGATTTTTACGTAAAATTGCCTTTTTTTACTATTCATGTATGTTTTTCATTATTGTAATTTGTAAAGTTGTTTGTTATCACTTCAATAAGGTGAAACAAATGATAGATTAGTGAATCATCGATTTGAGGAGTTGGTTAGTATTTATAAAGTTTCGTCAAGAGTTTCGCAGAAGTACAGCTTTGAACAAGCTCATTAATTCCTTCTTTACTCTCAATCTCTTTCCTATTTGCCCGTCTCTCCCTTGTTCTCTCTCACTTTAAACCATTCCTTTCTCTTTCTCAATTTATTTTTCAATCCAGTTGTTTAGTAAATGTACCTGAACAAAACTAATTATAAATGTCGATTGAAAACACTTGTCGTCCCTTCCACCCCAACACAACAAAAAGGCATATTTAGTAAATAGTTAAATAGATGATGGTTTGTTCATGTCAATCTTAATTTCAACTTATTTCTCATTCTTCATTTTTGAGAAATGAAAGTTCAAATTCAAAAGTAATGCTTTCAGTTAGAACATTGCATCTGAAATGAAAGTTCCATCTTCTTTTGAGACTACTTTAGATTTAATACAAGTACGAATCATGTATCCTTCAATTGTGCTTTTATTATTTTGATATGTTGACTTACAATGAATAATGGATTCCTCCTGTTATTAGTGTGGATGCATGATCTTGTAGGAAGCTTCATCAAGCAATGAAGAGATCAACGACTTGGGGGCAAAGCTTAGCTCAACGGAGACGAAACTGAATTGGTGCCGTGGGAGGTTGAAAGAGACTGTAAAGAGATGAAGCTCATGGACAAACTATAAGGAAGGTTCCACTTTGTAAAAAAACAAACTTCACGCTTATGCATAATATATTGTTGACTTGACCAAAAAAAATATGCCGAGAAAGATTGAGCCCTTCTTCCAAATATGTACTTTTTCTACCTTGCTTCTTTGCATGCCTTTAGCTCCAACAAATTATTTTTGTAAGATTTTTATTTGTAAATAATTATTTAAAAATTTGAAGATTTTTTTGATTAATCTATCATGCAAAGTGCATTAATTTATTTATTGTAGGACTTTTCTTAAAACAAAAATGGAATTCATTTTTCAAGAACATGTCTGTTTAAATTCATATGTTTTGAGAATGTCTTATATTATTATAATTTTTTATTAATATTTTTTTACATTAAAATATTTATTGTTATCAAAGGATAGAGATTTTTGAATTCATTAGTCCAAATAATGATATGTGATTTTGTTAATAATAGATAATTTAAATTGCTTATTTTGAGGATGAATGACTGCTAAATTTTAAACTTGTTTCAAAGTCTTGATCCATTATCATTCAAAAATGAAAAGTAAAGTTAGGTTTCATATCTAATATAATAGCTTTTGTGAACAATGTAATTTAATAATTTGGTTCATATAGATATGAGCCAATATTTATTTTAAATAAGTTGTCTTAATAACAAGGAAATAAATATATTTTGTTAATCTATCTAATCTCACTTATATTGAATCAAGACTTATTAGTGATTAAGATAACTCTATCACAATATCTATAATCACTTCTTCTCATTTCTATTTATGAATGGGTAAAGGTTATAATATTTCTCTTAGTTTTGTTATTCATCTTTGATTTACGGATAGATTAAACTTCTTAAACCATATCGACACATTTTTTTATTCCAAGCCACCTATCACATGCTCACATGTCAGCTAGCTACCACGTGCACAATAGGTCAATGAGTTAGTATATGGCTTTTCACGTGTAGAAGCTACACCCACTTGTGTGTAGTAGTTTGTGTTTGCATAGATGGTCTCATTGTAATGTAGAATTTGTAGAATTTTTTTGTTTGGTCAAAATTTACATGTTTTTTTAGAAATTAAAATATTATGTATTTTATAATAAAATATTATGTCCAGACATCTATATAAATGTATAAGAGTGTTTTCTAAAATATTTTAAAACTTATTAAATTTTAAAACTTTGTGAATTTAAAACTCCTTGAAAGAAACTTATTAAGAAATTAATCTCCTAAATTACAAAAACCCTCATCTCCTTCATTTCTTCCTTAGTTGCCCGTTGTTCTTACGCTTCAATTTCTTTGTTGCAATTCAAAAAAAGGAATGCATACGATCGAAGGGCTTAATGTGAAAATACCTCACAAGAAAATCAATAATCCGTAAAAATATTATACTTAATTTCACATAAATAATGTATTTGTTTTTTTATACAAATATTATAAATGCCAAGTCTAAGTCATGAACAAAGTAATATTTTCACAATGCTTTAGTTGTTTGATCTATACATAATCACTTTTTTATTCTGCATGAACCCATAGAATAGACATTGTAAACATGCATCATTGTACACACGATATGCATCTATACATTCTAGAAGTGTCATTTTGCAACTAAATTCCATATCTTTAAATATTTAAAAACTATTTTCATAAATCAAGTCTCATTTATATTTAATTCTTTTTAAAGACAATCTAGTGATGGAGACGTTATATTTGATAATCTATTCACATATTGTCTATAATAACTTATATATCGAACAAATTTCTTTTTTTATATTGGTATAAGTTTTGGTCAATTCATGATTATTAAACCAACATATTTCAAAATTCACATTTAGAGTATTTAGTATATAATTAGTTCTCTCTCGTAATTTGTAATACTACAAGTAGATATATATGTTCTAAAAATTTTTAATAAATCAAAATGTCATCTATGAATACAATTATAAACTAATCTAAATATTATAGAATATTGTGTTCATCAGATCTATGAGAGCTGATGAAACATTTACTAAATAATAACTTTAAAAATAAATAATATTCTTGTCTTGTTTAAAAAATAACTTAAAAAATATCTCCATATTTTATTTTCAATTGGTGATAGGCAAATCATTGACCAATCTTAAAAAATATCATTAATTCTTAGAGTTCATCAAATAGACTATCAATTTTTAGTAAAAGATATTTATTCAATCGAAATCGTTTTGCCAATTAATTTTATTTCTCATGTTATTTTGGGTTAGTTAAATCATAATTTTCATGACAAGAATAAATTTTTAAAATCATTTAATGCTTTGTAGTTTAAAAATTATGATAAATTATTTTTAGTTTTAAAAAATTTGTAATGATAATTTTTGTAAATACTTAATATATTTAATCAAACTCTATTAGATCGACTATTCAAAAATGTAAGACAAGCATCCCTCGTTGATGACCTCAATATTTTTCTCATATTTTTTATTTTTCTCTTCTAATTTTACACTTGTTTATTATTATTATTATTATTATTATTATATATATATATATATATCACTTATCTTCTCATAATTTGGAATATATGTATTAGATAATTTTAGTTTTATAAGATTAGTTGTAATAGTTAAAATTGAATTTGAATCATTTTATACTGATGATGTATTATTTTGGATAATTACATTAAAAGTTTGGAATTTAACAAATTTACATGATTGAGTAGGACAATGAATAGAATATCTTTTTGCTCAATTTCTTTTCCAATTGAATGGTATACCACTTTAGCTTTATTTGATAAAGACCAGCTTTTCATAAAAAAAGGAAACATAAGTTTTAAATTCTACATAACAAAATATATGTGAGAAGATAATATATCACAACTTATAACAAGATAACTAATATATAATATACTCGACTTCAAAACAATTGATTTATCATTAACAACAAAAAAATATCTAGTCCACGGCAAAGTTAGTTAACCTAATCTCATAATATTAGCTTGGTATTTAAAAAAATCATGTGAATAATATAAAAATGTTTGTTAGAAGTTTCCTACATGACCTCTCGTGATGTCTTATGCTTCTTTTCCAAAACGCATTGGTTCACATATGGTACATTTATTTTATGTTGATTCGTATAAATGATTAAAAAAATGTATAAAAAAAATTAAACTAAAGAAGTAAAAAATTGTGAATGACAAAGTTTTGATATTTTTAAGATTATGTTTTTGAAAAACATTTACATCAAACATAGGAAAGATACCAATAATATTTGCAATCACAAAGTCAAATCATGTATTATGATATTGAATTTAGGACTGTGATTGGGAGTTAGGATGATCGATGGTAAAATGATGCAAGCACATAATAATTCATTTATTATTAATGGATATGATTAAAATGGATTATAAAAATGGAATTTATTTCTGTACAAGTTCAATTAGTAAATAATTAATAAAACAATTTGTAGATTTTCTTAATTAATCTATGATATAAAATTTTAAAGATAATATTTTAAGTTTGTTATTAAAAGAATGTAATTAGATGGGAGAGAATATCAAAAAAACATATTATAATATGACTTTTTGTATAAGGGTGGGTCTTATGTGTGTCATTCATTTTTTTAACTTTTTAAAGCAAAAAATAATTTGTATTTTAATAAAAACGTTTCATTAAATTTTTATCCCTCTAAAAAAAAATTAATTATTCAAAATAATTTTATAAAACTATATATTCAAACCTACAAATTTTATTTAAATATAGTATTAACCAATTATAATTTAATAGTAGTGCAATTGCAAGGAAGCACAATTACAAGAATGATTGAAGAATATTCTTGAAATGGGTCCATAGACATGATAAGAATATTGAACTGATGATTATTGATTTCATTCTCCAAATAATAAAATTATTGCTCATCAACACCATCAAGTAGCCTTCAAACTTATTGAGTTGACAACTCATGTGACATGTTCTTTTCATTATTGACACTCACTCTTAGAGATCAATACTATTCTGAAGCCAACAACCTCCAAACATGTGTCTCTAACAAATAGGCAAATCATGGTTTAATTAAAAAAAGTTTAAGTAAAATAAAAATAAAGAAAAATAATAAGAACATATTAATTTTTTAAATGATTTAATTTCTTATTCTTAAATTCATATCTACCCTTTAGACATTTTTCTTGGGCCTATCACTTCTCCTTTCTTTTATCGTAAGTGTTGGCAAAGAAGCTTTACAATAGTTTTTTTTTCCAAAGAAAAAAATTTAAGCCTTAAATTCCCTTCACACAAGGTTTAAAAGTAAACACCTTCCCACACAAGGTTAAAAGTGCAAACTTTTTCTATAAACAATTATTAAAATAGGCTCTCTTTTCTCATATAAGGCTCAAAGCAAACACCTATAAATCCTAGTTGGATTAAGCCAAATTCAATAATAACAATAACAAAATTTTACATAAACTCTCTAAAAATTAGTAGAGTGAAATATATATATATATATATATATATATATATATATAACTTTAGAAAATGATGCCAATTAGGTATATAACTTCTGATTGCAATATCAAAGTTTGTAAGTAGTGAGTGCATTTATTCAATGCAATGGATTTTTCCATTTATTTATAGAACAAATGTGGTTGTTTGTAATTCTTAAAAACTATCAATTTTAGCTTACCAACCTCCCAAGTCTTCTAAGATATTTTCATATTCTTGATTAATACCTTAATTCTTATTAGCAATGCTTCATTGAGAAAATATGAATAGCCAATTAGCCAAGCTAGACTTTACCAGCCATTAGTCGATTTGAACATGTTCTATAATCTGTGCATTTTCGATCCACCAAATTGAACAAACTATTTATCAAATTGAATGCTGTACCATTTAATGATGATCAAAATTGTTCATCGAATGTTTCTATAGCCTTTTGATATTGCTCAATTTTGAGTTGCTAACAATAAGATTATCCATCAAATAGTTTGATAATTTTTTAAAAGAACTCAAGTTTTAGTATATTTTTATTTAATATTTATTAGATGGTCAAATTATTATCATATCATTACTAAACTAGTTATCCAACATCTATTAAATAGACTAATTGGAATTTTATAGAGGTTGATTTTGGCAACCCCATATGACCATTAATAAACTAAGCTAATAGATAATCCAATTTTTTATGGACTATCCATCAGTCAATTATCGAATGTTTCGATGATTTTTCAAAAGAATATACAAATGATGGCTCAGTTTAAACTAATAAGTTTTTTTTAATAAAATGTTTAATATCTACTAAAGAACTAGTCAAATGTTTAATGCTTTATTAAAGAGAGAACTTTTAGCCAATTAATTTTATTTCTCATATTATTTAAGTGCTAAATTTTCAAAAGCATAATAAAATGTAAAATTTTTAAAATCCTTTAATAAAATGTTGTTTTAAAAATATGGTTGACATTTTAGTTTTAAAAACTATCTAATAATAATTTTAATAAAAAAATTTTTAAGCTACTTTATCAAGTTAATCATTAAAGAATCTAAAATAATCATTCTTATAGTTCATATGAATATTTTTGATTTATTTTTCGTTTAATTTGTACACTTGTTCTTTCATAATTCTTAAATAATATATATCTATGAACATACATCTTTCAATAATTATTTATCTAATCTTAATTATGTGTGTCTATATGTTTATATATATATAATATTTATATTTCTTATAAGATTGATTACAAAAATTATGAATGAATTTGAATAATTTTGGAGTGAATAAAATTTTCATATGATATATGATAATTATATCAAGAGTTTCAAATGTAATGATTAATACCTTTCATAGTTGAATAGATATTCCTTTCACAAGTTCCTTTACTAATTGAATGGTATACCTTTTAGTTGTCAAAGATAAAGGCCAATTTACATGATAATAAAAGATAAAATAAGTTCTCAATTTCACATAATAACCAATATTTTATTTGTTACAACCTTGTGTTTGATGAGTCAAGCGTAAATGTTTATATCTCACATGGGCTTTTTTTAAGTAAAACTATTAATATTGAATTATGTCAAGCCATGAACTTTAAATGTCCAAAATAATGGTCTTCAAGGCTCTTGGAGCCATGGCAAGCTTCAGGAAAATTGAAGACATGCACTAAAATTTTATATTTGAATTTCTCTTTATTTTCATGAATTTGATTGTCCAAATTTTCAGATGATGTAGCACACTAGTATTTTTAATATTTGAAAATGCTATAAGTTTAATAATTGTTGAATTTTTGTTTTTGGGCTAAGTATTATTGATGAAAAGTATTGACATTGGTATTTGATTTTTTTAAATTATTTAGGAATTATTTTTCATGAATTTCTTTTTCATAGTCACTGAGGACTCTTGTCATACTTCATAATATACTTATATTAAAAATTTTGGCACAAAAATTCCCACAAAACACTATAAACCACGTTTAGTCTCAGGATTTTTCATTATAGATTTGGGAGGGTCTACCTGACCCTACCATTGGTCAGTCCAGGATTTAAGGATTTAAAAAAATAAAATAAAAATTTTTCGATAGACCTGAAGGGGCGAGCGAAGCCCGAAGGACAAGGAAGAGTGCCACATAGAAAGCTGATGGAACAATGTGAAATCAAGTCAACCAGGACCAAGTGATCAAATCTTGGTCAAGGAAGGAGGGAGCCAACCCCAAACAGCTCAAGAGACATATGAATCGAAACCCTCATAGAGGGCAATGAAAACATAATTTTTGCAATATGGAACCAAATTCTCATCTGATTGTCAAAGAAGACGAAAGGGTAGGCGCGATCCGACAGCTTTGGTTAATAAAGGTAAAATGCTGCACATAAACAGTAAAATGACAAGCAAAAGCTTCTAACCTAAGGCAGTTTTGTGAGACGATGCGGAACCACTACAGTAAGTTTCTAATTCAATTAATTTATGGACGAATTACACTAATAAATTAAAAACAACCTACGTGCCATCCAATGGCCAGGATTAATCTTGAAAGGTAAAATCAGGATTCAATAAGAAACGTCCATTTCAAGATTCAAATCAAACGGTGACTGCTATGTATCTGTTACCCAAATAGCTAGTTCATTTAGAGTCGTTGTTAGTGGATTTAGAGCTTAAATTTGAGCTCTATAAATAAGGAAGGATGATGAACTCCAAGAGGTTACAATTGCTATGTTCTCAAAGCTTTCAATTCACAATTTTAAGCTATTACAAGTGAATACAGTGCTTCCAAACTAACAAAGTGAAATTTGCGAGAAGGAACCCGAAATTGGAGGTATTGCTTCAACTATTTTCAATTTCTATTCCTCCCTTTTTTTAGTTTTTTCTTTGGAATTTTTGTTGTATTAAGTGTGCCTCAAACTTTTAAATTATCTTAAGTGGATATTTTGTTGCCAATTTTTGTATTTGTTTCCTTGGTGTAAGGGCATCCTGACAAATGTCCAAAGCCGGGGGTTTGAGTTGAGCACGAAAAAAATAATTCACCCCCCTTCTTGTGGGTTTATTTTAAGCACAAAGAACTTTAATTTTAAATTTTCTTTCTTTAAAAAGGAAAAAATCCTCTTTTTCGTAAACACTTTTTTCATAATAATGCTTAGAAGATGATAATAATTTTATTATTGCAAAGAAAAATATGTAATATATTATGAAAAATTAAAAAAAGTCTATTCAATGAATTTTGTTATTTCTTTTTGAAATCTGAGTGATATAAGTTACATAAAATTAATTTTATCATTGATAATAATAATTTATTTCAATTAAGATGAAATTATGTTCATTTATTAAATCAAATTTTTTAAAATTTAATATTATGTTTAATTGCCACAAATCATTGTTTGTGAGATGTAAGCTAACAAACACTCAACATAAAGGTTTCTAACCACTGGCAATTGGTATCAACATTAGTGGACAATTGAGCTCAATTATGACATAGAAATGGTAGTTTGATGTTGGTGGCAGTGGGATTAGTATTTTTTCACAACTATAATGATATTCTAATAATGGTGAAAATCTATAGCGATATCATTATGTTAGACAATTGTAGGTTAGTAGTGATGGATGATATTTTGATCACAAGTGATACTTATTGAGCGATAGTAATGAGTGCATTGGCTTGACCAATGGCAATGTCTAACATTGATAGAAAACTAATGATCATGATTAATACAATGAGGATGGTTAATGGCTACCTTAACCTTGATTATTAGCTTTTCATTAACCTTTTTTAAACTATCGCATAGCAAGTCATGCATATGTTTTGTTACTTCTCTTAATAATCTTAACAAACTTGACAGTAAACCATAAACTAAATTAACATTAAGTTAGCTAAACCACTATTCATTATTGTTGTCACTTTTTCCATGGTTAAGTAATAACTCTATCATCACTAAATTGCCATGCCTTAGTACCGTAGGACATCACTATCATAAGTTAACTTGGCTAACCAAATACAATTGTCAACTATTATCAACAATGATAAAAGTGTTGTTAAAATAATCCACAAATCTTTTGACATGGGAAAAAAAAGCCTAGTGAAAAATTGATTACTTGTGTTAGGACCTAGTTTGATGTTAGTTAACCTAGTTGATGATTTTGCCAAAATAGCCTCATGTGATTTTAGTAGATTAACTTAAGTCACACCTTCAATCTTATCACGTCAATCATAAAGTTAAGGACTAAGCTTTTATTTTAACTATAGTTGTTAACATTTGATAAGTTAACAAAAAATTACATAAACCATGATAAAAAAAAAATTGGATAAATCATGATAAAACTAATTCTGACATAATCAACTTAATAAACCTAACTTTTTTATAAAATATTTGACTAAATTAATGTAATCAAATCTCTTATTAATTCCTCTTTTTTTCTTATTTTTAAAACTTATCTTTAATGACAAATGAATTATCTTACATCATATATAGGATTATTAATAATTCAATCTCGATTTGATTCAATTCTAATCTAAGATCATCATAAAAATGTTCAATTCAAAGTTTAAACTTCGCTTAAGCAGTAAATGTGTTTCTTAATTCAAATATAACTTAAGACAAACACTGTTCAACTTTTTATTAAAGTTCAACCTTATTTTTATTAAATTGTTGATGCTAAATACATAAACACATCTGTTTGTATTTATTCAATAAATATAAATCATTAACTTTATTCACTTAAATGAATGTTGGATCGTCTCCGACGATATGTCAATATCTAAACAATGTGGTTCTCAACCCAAAATACAAGTTTTAACCATTATCAGCTCATAGCTGGATTTTGACTGTTACTTAAACTAAACATAAAGTCTTTCTCATTTCTTGACATTTCTTGTTCTACATTTTACGAATGTTTACAAAACAAATAGAAAAGATTAAAAATAAAAATTACAAAAGCAAACAAGTTAATGAAACAATAACTCTTAATAGTTTGTTGTGATATCCCTTAATGTGATATTTATTTACTATAGATTAATGGGCATTTAACATTTTTATTAGTTTAAATCTATTGCTCAAAAGTATTGGTTGGTTATGTATGTCCCTTTTATAAATTGGGTTCCTTTGTTTTTCCTTCTGATGATTATAGATGATGTAATTTTATGTTTTTTTATAATTTTCAACCTCCAAATATAGGTGTACAATGCGAAATCATTTTAAAATTGAGTGTTTCTCCTATATCGAATAGTGAATTAAACCTTTTATTAAAATTCCTAAAATAATATTTTATTCTTAAAATATCTTTTATTTCTTATCCAATACTTTTTTATCTATTCTTTATCTTCAGTTATGGAATTGATCAAAATTTTTAAAACTTAATAATTTTAATTCAACAAAACTAATCTTTTGATAATCATTAAAACTAAATTAATTAAAAAAAGCATCAATCTAAGCCAATTAGTCTAAAAAATTATTAAAATCGCAAATAAAATCAAATGTTGCTATTTCAATCTTAACTTTATTGTAGATTTTCATATAACTATTCTTGTAGTTTATAGAATGTAATAGTCTTCTACATAATCTATTCTCTTTTATATATATTTATTTTATTGTAAAAATTTATCTATGAGAGATAAGCTTTAGATCCTAATCATAATAATTTCCTAAATTAGGAAGAAAAAAAATATGCAGTGTCAATCCTATTTGACCAATCAAATTAATTCTTCTATATAAGTTGCAATGTGTTTAACTCAATCCTAAAAGCCTCTTTAAGTTCTCAATTTAGTTTTGACTTAATGGCATTGTAAAATATTAAAATATTTAAGTTGTTAAGACAAGTAACAAGAAAAATAAAAAATATTGAGTTGAAGATAATGGTTTAATACTAGTATAAATATATTTTAAAATTAAAATAAATTAATTAACATTATAATGGAACAAAATTAGGTTAAGAAAATTTGAAAAAATAATGTAATTTTTTCTCAAAAATGTATTCAAAGATTATAACTAGATTTTATAAATTTCTTAAATAAAATTTAGAATGATTTTAATCAAGAAAAAATTTAAGATTCTAAATATTTATATTCCAGATGTTTTAAATATAAACGGATAGACAACTCTCTCAATTGTCCTTTAGATCTTAACAGTAAGTTAAGTTGAATTAAAAAGCGAGCTAGTTTAAGTGGATTAAGTTAAATATATGTTATTTATATAAGTTATAATAAAAAAGGCCTAAGGTTTTAGACTTTATAGAAAAAATTAAAATTGATATAAAAGGAAAAAAATTGACTATTCACAAGCTTAAATCTCTTTCAATTTCAAATCCTTTTAACTGATAGCATAATCCTTCATAAAGATAAATTGCTCATATTATGATATTTCACAAGTCTTGTGATCATAATTTGAAATTAGAGCATTAAGTGGTTTGGATACTACAAAATCTTTACTTTGATATCAAAAACTTATATAAATAGGTAGGGCTATTAAAAGATTAGTCACACTTTTCTTAAGCTACAAGAGATGGGTAAGTAAGGTAGTGGTGAGGATGCTTAACTACAAGCATCATAGAGGAAGTCAAGTGATGGCTAGGAAGCCAAAGCCATTAGTGAGGAGGGGTTGGCCTCGAGTATAGACAAGGAGGACAAGCATAAATTGATGTAATTGTGAGTGGTGGCTGACACAAATGACAACATTGTAACCCGAGAACATGATATGCAGTGAGGAGAATGTAATAAGCTAGAGGCATAACTATCATAATGCTTGGATGTGCATCATGGGGATGGGAAACTAGAGGCTAGATTCTAAATTGTAACATGGGTATGAGCGGTGGATAGTTCAGGTTAAAGGAAAATGACATTCGATTTGTGGAGTGATCAACAAGGTGCGGCCATTTGGTTATAGTAAGGTAAGCAACACACAACAATGGAAAGAAAGCGGTGGAGTGAAAAAGTTGTGAGGACGACACAATTGCTTGGTGACGCTGCCAATCAACAAAAACAATCTGGAAAGGGAGGAGATGGAGAACCATGTCGAATATAACTCGGACATGGAGAATGTCGGCCTATGTTTTCTTGGAAAATTTTAATTATGCACACATGAATCAAAGCATCTTAATACCTTTCAATCCATATAATTATCTTTAAATATGTTACAAAATATGGTTTAGTTGTACTCAAAAAGGATAAAAAAATGATTATCTTAAAAACTAATAAAATAATTAAAAAGAAACATTAAGAGAACTCTATAAGATTGCAGTGTAAAGAAACAATTCTATCTCTAAAATCCATTTAATGAGGGCTCATTTCTTGAACATTTTAAGCTCACGTTTGGAATTTGGTCTATAATTAATCTTGAACTTAGAGTTTTTGCATTTTGGGCTTTTGTGGATCCGATTATTATGTTACATCAAAGATGTTAGATTTATTTCATATTTCTAAAAAAATTTGTAAAAAAATTCATATCAAAATTTAAATTTTTAACATTTTTCTTCCTTAAAGTTCGTGAAAAAAGAACTAAGTTAGCTAATATGAAAGTGTAAATTTTCAATGGATTTGGCTAGGAAAAACATTAATAATTAAGACTGTTGAATTTCTATGACAATACCATTATCAAGACTATGAAATTATCATCCTTCAAAATAATTAATGGCTATAACATTAAGAAACCAATTTATTTTATTCACATAAATTATATATATATATATATATATATATATATATATATATATATATATATATATATATGTATTATTCTATATTTTAATTTGTAAGAAAAATTTATAACTTACATAAAAAAGTGAAAGAATAATTTTATGCTCATAGTTTCCAATATGTTTAAGTTATTAGTAGAAATAAAATTAAGAATTTGATGAATAAGATTATGTATTAGAGTGTATTGTCTTGAAAACTTTGTTATCTTCAAATACAAAAAATATATATATGACACTTCATAGTTTATTTAAAATTATAAAAAAAAACTTAATATCAATGCTTTTGTTGTAAAATTAATGTTTGATACATTTATTAGAAATATTTTTAGTGTATAGAATTTGTTATTATGTAGAGTTTATTTATATGAAGGAAATTTGTAGATTTACTATTTTGTAAATAACTTGATAGATAATACATTTTCTTTGCTTTTTGAAATCAAGTTCGATATTGTTGATAGTATATTGGACGATGAATATTCAAGTATTGTTTTGCATATATTTTTAGTTTTTTGGAACGATCACTCGTTATCTGAGGATACTTAGATAACCATAAATCTAAGGACGTCACTTAACCCTTTCATTATTGCAATAAAAATAATAAGCATTAGATAGATAAATCAATAATTACAATTTCAAGTATTTTAAATCCCAAAGTGAGAACTTGATGGTAACATTATTCATTAAAAATTATTTTGTATTAACGTTTTTCATATCATGTTAAAACTATAATTAACTAAAACGTATAAAAAAATCAAACAATAAAATATATATAATAAAGAAGCTATATTATGTGAAAGTAAATAGTATCATAACTAAAGTATAATAGTCACCAAAATATATACATAACCTTAGATATACAAAACTCAAAAGCACCACAACTATGTAATAGTTTAATAAATCAGATTCTCATCCATGATCTAAAAGTTTCAATCTCAATAATTGATGGACACAAAAGATTACAATGCACACATTGCATCAAGCAATAAAATATTTTTGTAAGAATGCATGATGTATATATAGGTTCCATGAAGTTCATTTCAAGCCAAGCATGATGAAGTATCCAAAGTTCACGTTTGACTACTTAATGAAAAAAACTTATCTAAACTGTTCAAGCACATTTCATGTAATAAACAAACTTACAACTATATGAGTGTTATAAGTTATATAAAATTAATTTTATCAATGATAAAAATAATTTATTCTAATCAAGATGAAATTCTGTTCATTTTTTGAATCAAATTTTTTTAAATTTAATATTATGTTTAATTGCCACTAATCATTGTTTGTGAGATGTAAGCTAACAAGCACTCAACATAAAGGTTTCTAACCACTGGCAATTGGTATCAATATTAGTGGAAAATTGATCTCAATTATGACATATAAATGGTAGTTTGATATTGGTGGCAGTGGGATTAGTATTTTTTCCAAACTGTGATGACATTATAATAATGGTGAAAATCTATAGCGATGCCATTATGTTAGACAATTGTAGGTTAGTAGTGACGGATGATATTTTGATCACGATTGATACTTATTGAGTGATAATAATGTTTGGATTGGCTTGACCAATGGCAATGTCTAACATTAATAGAAAACTAATGATCATGATTAATACATTGGGGATGGTTAATGGCTACCTTAACCTTGATTAGTAGCTTTTCATTAACCCTTTTTTAAACTATTGCATAGCAAGTCATGCACATGTTTTGTTACTTCTCTTAATAATTTTAAAAAGCTTGAAAGTAAACAATAAACACAATTAAAACTAAGTTAGCTAAACCACTATTGATTATTATTGTCACTATTTCCGTGGTTAAGTACTAAATCTATCATCTCTAAATTGCCATGCCTTAGTACCTAAGGCCATCACTATCAAAATAACTTATAAAGCATTAGAGAACCCTAAAAACTTAAATATTTAAAAATATAAAAAAATAATTTTATTTGATAGTGCTCAATCAATGTGACTCTAGTGAAGTAAAACTCCTTGGGTTTGGATAGCAGGTATAAGTGGTTTGGCAAGGGTTGCCATGGGTTGATGCAGGTCAACATTGGTTCATGGTTCAATATAGGTTGAAGAGGATTAATTCAAGTTGATGGATAAATACAAGTCAAGTTAATCTACACAAGTTGAAGCATATTAACAATGGTTTATGGGTCAATAAGGGTTGCATGGGTGGCATGACAGTAACAATGATGGCAAATTTTTGTAGCAACAACAACGATTGATGATCGATAAAGAAATTATCCTGAAAAGCTCAATTTGAAGTTAAAATCAACAAAAATTTAAACCCATAAAACTGTGTTCTTGGATTAGTTTTTAAGCTAGAAATATCCAAAAAGCTATCAACTAAATTAATAAAACACATATATTATTAATAATCCAAAACTATTATTGATAAACTACCTATAATTTATTTTATCCAATTTTTAATTTTAAATAAAATTGTAAAATTTTCAAATTTAAATAAAAAATTTAAAGATGTAATTCCATTTAAAATTATTTTTTAATCTCATATTCACATAAAAATTTATTTCATTCAATTTAAATATTTATATTTTTAATTTAATATTTTTTTCTTATTTAAAATCAAAAAAAATTTATAGATATTTTTATTTTCAAAATATTTATTATTTTTATATTTAAATCAACACTTTTAAATATTTTAAGCTTATTAATATAATTGTAAACTAAAATGAAAATATTAAATAAACTATTTAATTCAAATAGCGTTTAATATTTAAAAATTAAATTAAAAAATAAAGATATTTTAATTTTAATTTTTTCTAGTTTAAATTAAAAAAAATTATTTATCCATTCTTTGAAAAATAATAACTATTTAAATGTTTTTCAAAAAATATTTAATTTACAAATAAAACATAATTTTAATTTTTAATATTTTTATTTAATTATTAAAAAGGTTTTTTGGGTTTAACTTTGAAATTTTTGTAAAAATAATATTAAAAAAACTATCAATGAGTTGCCTCTTAGAAAAAGACGTAAGGATCCCCATGGAAATGTCTAAGCCCAATGATTTCACAAAGCGCAAAGCAAAGAAAAGACAACGAAACTTAGAACAAGACAAAAACTAATTTGAAGTTTGTGTAAAGAAGAATACTTCTTAAAAAACATCAACCAATTATTTCAATTTTAACTATCTCACAAAAATATAATATAAAAATATCTTAAAAATAAAAAAAAACATATATATATATAAATAATAAAGGAGTTCTTAACAAGGATCCGTCAATTTCAATCAGAAATATATTATTCAAACTAAACTAATTAATTACACGTTATATTATACTTATGGAAACGTTATTGAATAATATCATTTTTTATAATATATAAATAATATTATTTAATTATAAATTTTATTTTGAAAAATAATTCTCCATTACCTCATTAATATTCCACACCTAACATTGGCGTCAAGCCGCCAAAAAATTGTCGCTGATACTTAATGCCCCAAATCTAATGGTTAGCTCCCTTAATTAAGTCAGCTACTACAATGACGTGGCAAAAAATGTGGTGCTTAGTGTGTCTCTTGGTGTGCATCATCCTCGTGAACAGCGACCCCTTGACCTCTATTTTTGAGAAGAATTAATTCATATCATTATTTTATTCTAAAATTGCAACATAAATAACCATTTCTCCGTTAGGACAATTTTCGGGGTTATAAATGCGCCAACATCATCTCACCGCCCAATGTGGTTGACTAGAAAAGAGACACGTATTATAAACGGGAATAATTGGTTTTTGTGATGATCGCATTCGTTGAACTTATTCGTGACATGTCAATTTGGTCTATTTTACTATATTTTGTACTTCATCCCGACTAAATTAAAGTTTAACAAAAAATTAAAAAAAAAACGATAAATCATCAATTGCTTTTGAATCATCTCTATTTCATTTAAAATTAAAAAATAATATAACAAAAATTTATATATATATCAATACTAAATTTGTTGTTGATTTGTTAGATTTGTTTGATTCAAGAAGCTTTTAGTGTTTCAAAACACCACAATTTTTGTCGCTGAAAAGAGATTATTGGCCAAATTTATTAGCACAATAACAACTATTTGTATCACTAAAATATTTAAAAGATCCAATTTAATATCATCATCGAAACATGATTCAAGACTAGTCTCTCGATTAAAGAATGTGACATTAGCTTAAGTCAAAAAAGATGAATGAATAGAAAATCAAAGACATCATTCATCTTAGAAATTATCACATCATAATTCAAAAAATATTCAATTAAATCAAATTATTAAACTGAAACTATATTTGAATAGGCTATAAACCCATAAAATGTACCTGAAATGAGTTAACATTGTATGTTTTGAGTTAACATCGTAGTAAATTTCAAAACAATCGAACAATTGCTTAGTGAATACACTTCACTAAATGCCAAAATGTTTCACTATATGTCATCAAGTATTTTGGCCATCATTCATTTGATTTGTGATGAAAAATATATATGAATAAGAAACCAAATCTCACAGTTCGATCTACTTTTTTTCAATTATGTAAAATTTACCTATTTTGAAAAAAGACCCAACTTTTTTAAGTCATCAATCAGTATAACAAGAGTTATTTCAACAAGATTTTTACATTAAGCAAAGAGATGAAGAGGAGAAACAACACATTTAATTATGCATATATCCCTTTTATAATATAACTTCTTACTTCCTTAAAGGGTTCTGGCATCTCTTCATGGAGTTCAAGTATATAGTTCTCTCTCTTCTCTCCAATACCCTAAAAAGAAAGGTTATATGAATTAGTTAATGCATGACAAGGAAGAAATAAATTTAATCTAAAACTTAGCTTGCCTTCAACTGCTTGAGCTCCTCCCTACAAGTAGTCAAAGAGAAGTAGTTTACATTAGTGTATTTACACAGATCAATAAAATGAATAAAGTAGCATAACTTTGTCATAATAATGAATATTCCATTGAGTGACTTTGATCAATATCAAGACTAATGACACGTTTGAACTTCAATAATAATAAGAAAAAAAAAATTATGGTCATACTTATTTAAGATGAATAATAAGACATGATATTGAATGCAACAACAGTGAATATTAGGAAGGAGTGCTTTTTCATCAAAGCTAATGATTGTCTTTTATTGATAATAATAAAAAATAAGTAAATGTTAATCATACTTATTTTGAATGCAACAAAATGAAGCCTATGTTGTTCTTCATAAGAGAATTAGAATGGCCAAGTCAAAATACATTTTTTATTCAAAGTAAGATTTTTCATGATAAACATGCTTTATTCAACATTTCTAAGATATAAATGATGATATAAAATAAAGTGAACCAAGGGAAATTCTACAGCTTATGTATCCTACTTCTCTTTTATCATAACTACTAAAAGCACCAAATCAAATTACTCACTTATTGGCACTATTTAAAAAATCCAAGCATTCATTGACCAATGATTTCTGCACAACATAGAAAAAAAGAAAGTATAAAAGATAAGAATAGCTAGATGGACATAACATAACAGATGGAGTAAAAAAATAACTCTGATCACCTTAAGTCCTCTACTTCTTATTCTAAACTTATCTTGTGGCATAGAAAAATTCATGGGCTCTAAGAAACTAGGCTTTGAAGGGTCGGCAAAACCTAGAGTTTTGGGCTCCACACAATCTGTAGAAAGTTTTTTACTACTTGATCCATCTTCCACTGATGTGCATAAGCTTATGGGGTGGTAGCTTAGAATTTTAAGAGTATTTGATATCTCCCTCAATTATTGAGTCATGGTCAGGGAATGTTTACCCAAATCACCACATAAATCGTTCTTCCCGTTGCACAGGGCATTACCTATAAAAAAAAAAGGCGTCTCATTGGGTAGACTTGCAAAAAATAGTAATGGCTCGTATTTGAAATGTTTATGTTGTATACCTTCTGCATCAAAAGATAAATCGAAATCAATTGAATGAACAGGTTGCCAAGTATTGCTTTGACTATTATAGTCCATTGTAACAAGAGAATACTATGAAAATAAAATAGCTTTTCAAGAGCATTGTCAATATAATCATCATCATAAGCACACAATATGCTATTGATGTAAAATGTTTCATATCTGAAGTACAAATGATGGGCATCCACTATATACCAAATAAACTTTAACTCTACTTGGAATTATAGTTCATTTTGATAAGAGAATTTTATGAAAATGTAACAGTTTTTTGAGAGCATTGCCATTATAATCATCATCATAAGCACACAATATGCTACTGAAGTAAAATGTTTAAGATCTGAAGCATATATGATAGGCATCCATTATATACCAAATAAACTTGAATTCTACTTGGAATTCAAAGTGGACATACACTATATCCCATTGCAAATGTAAAGGAGGTACCTCTTTTGTTATAGAAGAAGACTCAGCAACTTGAGGGAGAGGTAAACATTCCTACATATTAATGTTACCTTGAAAAACTTGAAAATAGAACAATTATGAAGCTAGCATGTTACAAGGAAATCTTTGAAGGTCAACAATACTGCCTCTTCAATGTAATAGAAATGGAAAGAGCATTTGATCCAACACTCTCCTACACTAAACTTGTGAGATGTATAGGCCAAAATATACAACTAAAGTTTCAAGTCTAAGTGAAGGTACCTCTTCTAATGCAAGAGGAGTAACAAGCACTTTTGATCTCTTGTCATCTGGTAATATTAGTTTTGGATATCTTTAAAAAGTGTGGAATGAGGACAAGTAAGATGCAACATAAAAAATGATCATAAGCTTAATCCTTATTTCCCAACCAAACCTCTTACAAACATGGTTTCTCTGATTATCTAGCATTGGCAAGCGAACTAGCATTGCTAAATAGCTTTCTAAAATAACAAAGCAAGAACTAATTTAAGAAAGGAGTTTTGTTATAAAGGATGAGTAATTAATTCATAAATACAGATTACTTTTTAGTTGATTGATATGAGGAAGTTGGTTTCATTACCATACTTCTAGAAGATTGGAATCTATACATCGATAACATTTATTAACTATACCTTCGAAGTGTAGAAACACTATATGGTATTTGCTTTTTGCCAGACCTTAAGACATGAGTATCCATCAATGGTCCTAGTTTTCTATTCTCTTTATTGATCCTTGTACTGTCATTTCTTGGTAAATTTACCCTTGAAGCCAAGTTAATTGTGCGAACAAAACTAGGTCACAAACTTGTGTTCTATAATGATTAAGATGCATTATCAAAAGAACTTAGAAATATGATGCATTTAAAGAACCCATCAAGTCATGAACGATATAAAAAATTTGAGCTAACCAAACAAGTAATTGGTACAGCATTACTCATACTACATAAAAAAATCTTTCAATAAATGGGTTAGTTTTGTTCCTGAAAGGGAATGTAGGACACATCTCCATTAAGAGTGCTCACTACATTAAGCAATGAATTGAGTGACTTGTTATTTTTAGTGAATTCAGACAAATAAGCTTTCGTGTTGATATTCCGTTGAACATCCACATAACCTGATTCAAATGGAAGAAAAAATTAAAATGATAACCAAAAGTGAAAGGGCACATAAAAGCCTAGAATCATCCATATGATTTGTACCTTCCAAGTCCACAAAATTTATCTTTCCAACAAAAGTGTTTTTCAGGTCCTTATCGAAGACGGTTACATGGATGATTAAACTCTTGTGGCTTTTGATGCTAATATCATTTACAACTTTATGTGAAATATTAGGTAGATTGCTTATGTGGAGATAGTATCTCTACAAATCAGAGAGTGTTTTCATTAGGATATACAAATTTATTAGAACGATAAGAAGCATGAATTTAAAAAAATAATTCACAAATTCAAGGACTACATATTTTGAATTTAAATTGTCCAATTACCTTAGAAAGTCCTTTCAATTGAATTCTTTTTTTTCAGCATCTTCCAAAACCTAGACCTCCTTTTCTTTGTGTTCTAGTAAATCATATACGTGATCATGGTATATTCTATAACAAGATATAGCAATGGAGCCTCCAATTTCTTCAACCATGGGGATTAGCTCAAAAAATTACTTCATTGCGAGCCCAGGGATCTCCTAAAAGCCCTGAACAAAAGTAAAATGGTATGGAGCACTTGAATCAAGATGTGCATTCATATCCATAGACAAATGTATTCATAAATGAATAGGCATATTGTAATAAATACAAAAGACAAGGAACCTCAATGTGCTGTGTTTTCCCACTTCGTCGAGCACCAAAAGCAGTAACACAAGAGATTTTCCATCAAGAATGCCCTGAAGCAGAGGTTTCACCTCCTAAATGAAGAGTTTGGTTACATTCTCAACTTGTTCATAACAGCCATCCAATGCGTAAGTATCCCTCTGACTGGTAGAAACCGTATAATAAATGAATACGCAGCAAAAAATCAATGAAATGCTTAAAAAAATTGCCTGAGACCAACGCATACTTAAAACCTATCTCTCTCAAATACTACGTACGAATTATTCAAAAACTTCTTCAAGTCGACTGAAGGAAAATTATTCCTAAAGAAAAATGACTAACCAACAAAGGGAAAGATTATATGCAATCACACCCCCAAAACCTAAATCAAGAAACCGTTTCACTACACTGTATCTCTAGATAGAAAGATGCACTAATCTAGGATGAAGCCAAAAAGAAAGGGAATGTTTCAATAACAAAAAGGATTAGAAACGCCGTTTTGGGGCAGATTTACCTGTTTGCCTGGTCGTGTAAAATAATCAAAGCATGATCACCCTTGTATGTCGATAAAGAAATCTGAGAAGGATCCATCGAGAACTGCCTCTCGGATTTAGTGAAGGATCTGATGTTGGCAACAACCCGGACTATCGTCCGCGAAGTGAACTTGGACCTCGCGAGCTTCCCTGTACACCAACCTGCTTCCATGTCTTACAGGTATTGATAGCCAGACTCGCCGGAGGGATAGTCGCAGGGAAATAGAAGCCTTCCATATTGATTATTAAAAAAGAGATCTTAATCTATATATTAGATACTATGGTATTAAAATATCGAGATATTTTTTTAAAAAAACTCACTTAACTCTAATGAAAATTTTTTTAGTTTTATATTCAATGATATGTTATTGATTATTAGTTATTGTTGTTACATGATATCGATATTAGCTATTTTTATCTTTTAAGAGTAATATTATCTACTTATGCTTTTTATTATTAAGTTTTACTTATAAAATATGTGATGATTGATTTAACTTATTTTAGTTTGTATTTTTTTAGATTTATTAAATCCCCATAATAAGAAATAGAAAAAGAAAATATATTATATTATAAAATAAAACTTTTTAATATATGTTGACTTTTTAAATAAAGAAATCATTGTATGCTAGTTATGATACTCATCACAATTTTGGTTTTATTATTTAGGCTTTCAATTGTTAGTTTAATTTGATCTTAGATGTTCTTATTTGCTTTCGTGTATACCTTATGTCTATTTATATTTTATATCGATGGACCATATAGGCTTCATTTAAGAAGTTTATATGAAAGAAAAATCATTTCTTATATAATCTTAGTGATTTCGCTAAGTCAATTATAAAAACAATTTGAAAGAAAAATCATAAAGTTGATAATGACATTATGAACTTGAAATTAGCTTATTTTAAAAATGATATAACAAATTTTGAGAATTATTTAGAATTAAAAATACAAAGAATAACATTTCTTATATAATCTTTATTTAAAAGTAAACTATTTTTTTTTAAATCATAACCTTATTGTTGTGAAGAGTAACCACAATATTTGAGAAGAAAAGTGATATAATCCCTGAGGTTTTCTTAGTTGAAGGAAACTAAAAGGGAGAAAACCATGAAACACATGAAGAGATTATTGTATTAGTTAGATGAATTATAGGAAAAATTAATCCCATCTTGTGCATCGTTTTTTAGAATATCCATGGGTGGCATGACAATGTATGTAGAGTGAAGAATTCAAAAGTGTGAGCCATTTGTGTTGCTTTAAACAATGCTTTAAAGATTGATAAATGATGAACAAACACAAATACCTATTTTTCATCCAATCAATCATCGGATAATTCAACTCGATAGATTGGATGGCTCAATATGTTGATGTATTGATTCGATCAACTCAAAAGTTTGTCTAATTAGCAAGATTAGCCTTCCCATAGAATCCTCCTAGGACTTGGCTTGTTGCCATATTCCATTGCATGCTTTGAGAAATTCAATGCCTTCAACCAGATGATTTGCTTCTATCAATAGGCAATCAACTAAACATCAGCTTCTTCAGCTAATCTAAATTCACATTCTTCCTCCCAAGAAACTTCCAAGTGAATCCCTGGAGTGCCTTGCTGCTATTTGAATACAACTTATGAAGTAAGCATCCATTCATTGATCAAAGAAGTAGTATAAGGGTGGTAAAAACATCATGTCATACAATAAGAAGAAGGACTTGACTTGTTCCACGTTATCCTCCAAACCACCTTTTACGAATTTATTGCATCAATCGTTGAATAAGTTTCCTCCAGGAAGCACTGCAGTTGTTCAAATGGAAGGGTAAGCCAGGTCTAAAATCAAGTAAAAAACTCCAACTTGGAAATGAGAATTCCATCAGTATCTGCATAAAGCCATTCCCTATCATGGATCATTGTACCCCCAACATTGACAGCCACATGCTTCTCACCATGGCCCTCGTTCAGCTTCAAAGGATGCAACCCAATGCACAGATGCCAATGTCATAGGCATTGATCTCGTTGACATCTTGTATGCAACCATTAACCAAGATGCCAACCCAGTAATCATGTGATACAAATTTGCAGAAGCTAGAGTGGATGGAAAGCATTTATGATAATAAAATCCCCTAGTTCAGAAACACTTCAGCAAAAAGGCAAATGCAATTGAAAGGCATATTTGAACAAGAACCAACACAGAAATCTTCGATAAAAATAAGGCAAATCTTTACAAGCTTGAAAAGAGGACTACCATTTCATATTGAGATTTAGTAAATGCACGAAGAGATCTAAGGCTTTTAACATGTGTACTTGTAACTACAAGACTTAATACACAACTTCATACTTAGTAGATAGAATGATAAAAATGGATTAACAACGACATTATCTTGAATAGCAAAATAACTAAAATTGTGACTCTAACAAAATAACATAAAAGTTGAACATTGAAACTACGCTGCAAGGAAAATCTTAGCTTAGTCATCTTGATTAAATAGAAACTAAAAAATGACATTGTGATCAACTAAAAAACCTTGAATAAAATATCTCTACTGAGAACAATGAACATATTTGTCATTGTCTTCTCATAAAATTTCACCAAAACGTAGAAAAAATTAACAGAATGGACACAAAAAACAATTCACTTGACTGAGTTTCTACAACTATTTGTAGCAAAATATGAGAAATGAGCTATCCAACTAGTTTAATGACAAAATGACGGTTGATGGCAACAGTCAATCACAACATTGAAGAAACAAAGAATGTATGTAATGAGAAATAAATCTCTAATAGATTACACCCATCAGCACTTAAGCTTCGATTGGTAAGCAAACATATGAGAGAAAATGTCATGTGCATGACAAAAATATGTAGGCTGAAAAACTTTGGTAACATTTATAATAAGCTACAAAACTATGTGCTCCTGTTACACTATTGTGTTTGATGATTCAAGCATAAATGTTTATAAGTATCTCATATGGGCTTGCTTTAAGTGTGTTAATATTCAATTAAGTCAAGACATGAATTTTAAATATCTAAAATAGTGGTCTTCAAGGGTCTTGGAGTCATGACAAGCTTCAAGGAAATTTAAGATGTGCACTAAAATTTTTATACTTTAATTTCTGTTTATTTTTCTTGAATATTATATGTCTAAATTTTGAGATAATGTGGCACACTAGTAGTATTAATATTTGAAATTATTATAAGTTTAATAATTGTTGAATTTTATAGTGTTTTGTGAGAAGTTTTGTGCCAAAATTTTGAATATAATTATACCAAAATAATTTTATATTATAATAGTGTTACAAGTGTCCTAAATGACTATGAAAAGAAATTCATGAAAAATAATTCTTAAATAATTTTTAAAAATCAAATACCAATGTCTATACTTTTCATCAATAATGCTTGGCCTAAAAATCAAAATTCAATAATTATTAAACTTATAACATTTTCAAATATTAATACTACTAGTGTGCCACATCATCTCAAAATTTAGACATATCAAATTTAATAAAAATAAAGAGAAATTCAAGTATAAAAATTTTAGTGCATATCTTCAATTTTTTTGATGCTTGTCATGACTCCAAGGGCCTTGAAGATCACTATTTTAGACATTTAAAAGCTCATGGCTTGACTTAATTGAATATTAACAATTTCACTTAAAGCAAGCCCATATGAGATATAAACATTTATGCTTGACTCATCAAACATAATGGTGTAACATATGTGTTGGGCAATGAGAGAAAGATAAGTAATTTTGTTAAAACTATTTAATCTTATTTTTCAAAAGATTGTGTTCTAAACTCATATGTTGTTAATAAATATAATTTTGAAAATAACATTTTAATAAGTAGATTTATTTGTGTAGAAATATTGTTTTATCAAAAAGAAATTTTCAGCATTTGATTTAAAAAATAATCAAAGAATATATTTGAAAAACATCACTAACAAATAGGACTTTAGTTTTGTTCCACCAATTGTTTTGTCTAATTGTTATAAATAAAATTTTAACAACATAAATTAAAAAATAAAAATACTTTTAATATTAATTTTTTTAACAATGTATAAAAAAATTGATATCATTCTTTAGTTTTGTTATCGTGTTATTTTCAATATAATCTTTGACTTTTTTCTTATATTAAAGCACAAATGGGGTGAATTATTATTGATTTTGTTTGATAATGTATTATTTATAAGAAATTTTAATATTATTTATTTATAATTTTTATACAATTATCAAAATATTATTTAAAATTTTTTATTTAAATATCAAATAAAAGAGTTATATAAGATGGTAGGAATGAAGGATGTCTTATATATACTTAAATTGTCCTTTTCATCACATTGGGAGGCAATAGGGTTTGACTTGATAATATGTTATGTCTTTCAATCATATAGTCATAGATATCAAACATAATTAATTTTAATACCATGCCATGAAAAGTGAAAATTGTATGAATATGATGAGTGGCAATTATAAGCATTGATATACAATCAAATTTTGTTACACATGCACACATGCTTCAATACTACTTCTCTTATAAATAAGTGTCGGTTCCTAACACATGACATGATAACAAGTTGCCCTTCCATTGAATTAGATTTATTTGAGAAAGATATTAAGATGGCCCTTCCAGTGAAGACATATACCAACCTCTAAAAGAAATTTCTTTGCTGCATAAATGATACAAATTTAATGAAATGATATAGATATTGGTAAAAGATATAAGAATACAAATAGAAACATAAAAAAGGGAGTTTTGTATTTGACACATTCAATACATGTTATAAAACTATGTTGTAGTGAAAGTTTTTTTTGACCTATCTTAAGCATTAGTTTTCACTTTCTAAAAGATTTTCATCATAAATTTTATAATTTTATTACTTATGTCTTGTTTAAGATTATCTTATTATTTTTTGCATTTTGACCTCTCAATTTTATTTTTCATATTAATAAGATGTTACACATTTAATTATAAACAAATATGTGTGTGTACATATATACTAGTGCACATGCATAATAATATATATACATACATAGACACATAGAAGAAGAGTTGAAACTTTTTTAAAATATTATTAAGAATTAAAAGCCATATATAAACATAAATGGAAGGATGTGGATGGGAAAAATAAATATTAGCAACATGTGCACATTAAAAGGAAGGTTAGAATATTTTTTACTAAAATATTATCGAGTTTACATTTGTGAAAGATATAAGAATACAGAAATAAGCATAAAAACAAAGGATTTTTTTAATACATTCAATAGATGTTGTAAAACTATGTTATAGTGGAAGTTTTTCTTTGACCTATTTTAAGCATAAGTTTTTGCTTTCTAAAAGATTTCCACCATAAATTTTATAAATTTATTTACTAATGTCTTGTTTAAGGTTGTCTTATTATTCTTTGAATTTTGATAATGATTATCATTCAATTTTAATTTTTACATCAATAAGATTTTACATATCTAACTATAAACATATATATATATATATATGACACACACACACACAAAGAGAGCTGAAATTTTTTTGAAGTATTATAAAGATTTAAATTCTTTATATAAACATAAAAGGAAGCATGATAATGGGCACACTAAATATTAGCAACATTTGTACAAAAGACTTAACGAGTCTATAGTAAATGGTTCAAACTTGAAAATAAGGGTTCAATATAAGCTATGGTAAGGAAACAATTTTTTTTAGAAATTTATTCATGAATAATTGATATTCACTACAATAATATGTAGTTCTTCTTTGTATATGTTACTTTATTTCTTCAAAATATATAAAAATTTAAAATTTATTGATTGAGTTGATAAGAAGAACAATATTCATTTAATATTTTTTTTAAAAGTATTAAACAGGATTCACTTTATTTTATCAAAGTTTATTTATGGTATTATTATGTATTGTTTTTGGTATATATGAGGCATGGTTTAGTAAGAGGAAGATAAATTATTAAGAATAAAGTTTTAATTTTTTTTTATAAAAATATTTAAAAAAATAATTTAAAATTTAGTTTTGAAAAGTTTGAGAAAATATCTAAAAATAACTTTATGTAAATTTTAAATTTAATTTAAAATATATAATTTTTTAACAATAAATATTTATAAAAATTATGAAATAAAAAAATTAACAATAATTAAAATATACATCGAAGAGTTTTTAGTAGCCTGACTTAAAAATAAGTCTACGTCCATTCCCAAAAAATATCAAACAAAAATAATTATGCAATGTAAGCTTCTTACTAAAAGATAAAAATGTTAAATCCTCATAACAATTATACAAAATAGACAGTTTACTACAACCTAAATAGGAATTAAAATGATAATAAGAAAAAACTTCCATGACATAAAATTAAAATCAAATACAAAAAATTTATGCTTGATAAAATGATTAATGAAATATAATATCTTAATTAAATTATTTAGGAATAGAAATTTTTTTTAATTAGTTGATTTAAGAATAAAACATAATTTAAGAATTTGATGACTGAAGGAAGTATCGTGTGAATGTGACGATGAACAATAGCTGCTAACAACATGAACGTAGTGGCATTAAAGTTTCATTATATTACATAAAAAATTCATTAATCATTTTCATACAAAATTTATTTATTTATATACATTTTTCAACGACTAAATGTATTTACCAAACAAATCATATAGTCAAGAATTTTTTATAATACCCATATTTTTTAATTAAAAAACATTATTTATGACATTTATAAGTAATGGCTAAAAGAGCATTAAGTAGGAACCATTTTGCAAAACATTCGGGACCTTTGATTGTGGAAATTATGCTATTAGATGGATGAAATTGTACTATGGCTATTTAGAAATATGATTTTTTATACGAACCATTAGATTTTGATCTTGATCGAACGGTTAGATATAGATCTTACGGGCAATCGAACGGAGAATATAATCTGACATTATAGAAAACAAAAGGAGATCAGGATCAATAGATCATTAAATTTTGCGATCATATGGTTTTGGTTACTTCCACAATTATTCTTAACTCGAAGCGGGTCACTATAACAAATTGGTTAACGGGTTCAGTAAGTTACAATTTTTTTATTAATTAATAATATTATAACATACTTTTTGCAATAAGTTAATCAACCACATAATATTTTAATCTTGATCGAAAGGTTAGATTTAGATCTTACGTGCAAAATAAGATTAGATCGTGTGACAAAAAATTGTTTATAATTCAACGTTTTGAAAAGAAAAATAACTGGCGAAAATTATATTTTGGATTTCTTAGTTAAAATGGCATAAAAAATAATAATCAAGAGAAAAGTTAAAACCAAACTCGACATGAGCCTATCATAAACAATATATCATTCGTTGCACCACACCAGCTTGAAAAGCTAAAGAATCTTAAAATCTGTTTGGCCTAATGTCAACGATGTCAAAAATAAAGCTCAATTGTTTTGGTATTTTTCCTTATTACTAATTAGGCAATTTTTTGACAAAAAAGTATATTAAAAATACTTTTGTGACGTGCTTACAAACACCATTCCAACTCTTCATAACTATCTCAACTGTGATTTTTTATTTTTCTTGTATTTTTTCGTTAAATTTTTTAAATAACTATCAAATTAAGAAAAAGCTGATATATGTGATTCGTGTCATGAAAGTAAAAAAATCCTATGGAAAAAAAATCAAAATAAAGTTTACAAATATGTTTTTAATACGATAGTGATTTATTTAGTTATTATAAATGATGTAATAGTGCATGAACTCATAGTAACAATTAATTTTATTCATGAGCAATTGTAAATACCATCATAAAACATATAATGTTTTGTGGGATCAATTACATTAGTAACCAAAGCTAAATTTTTAAAAATAAAAAATCTATTAATTATAAGAAATAATTAAGAATCATGAATGCCCCCTCTCCTCTAAATGGTGTATACGTACTATAACATCCATAAGATATTGGCATAAAGCTCGCTTGATGAGTAATATATCCTATACATAATGTAAAAATTAACAATATCAACTATAGTTTCTGAAAATCTTGCTTATTAGAATTGATGAACTCAATGATATTTTAAAGTATGATATTATCAACATGTGAAATAAAACATGATAATCTAAACCATAATTAATAATTATAATTTTAATCCAAGCAATAAATCACATATTAAACTAATTTCTTAAACATAAATGTAACTACCAACATGCCACACTAATGACAATACATCAAATATAAAAATCATATGTAACAGTTGGAAGCAAATATCAAACATCAAACCAACAATTTTTTCTCTTTTAAATTTAAACAAAAAATAGGTTAATAAACTATTGTAATATTCCAAAGGATAAATTAGGACTTTAAAGAATGAGGAGAAAAATTTAAATATCATTGGAAGTAAATAATTATGCTAAATAGTAATTTTATGATTTTGAATATTTTTAATAAATTATTTATTTTCTTAAAAATAATATATTTGATAAAAATGAGCTAAAATTTTTAAAAGGAGACAAACAAAGATAATGTAAGATTTATCTAAAAATGAAGGTATCAAAATAACAAAAATTTACTATGCCTAGATAATAAAATTAAAAATCAAAGATAATATAATTAAAATTAATTAAGAAATTAAATTAAATATTAAGATATTTTAAAAATAAAAAATAGACAATAATGTAATGACCATGGAGAAGTTTAGTCTAAAATTATCTCAACAATGATACAATTTAAGATATTTATGAAATTAGAAGATAAATATTAAAAAAACAATTAATTATAGAAAGAAAAAAGTATTTGAAATGCAAAATTAAGTTAAAAAAATTAATAATAAGTAGATCTTATGAAGTAAAAATTTTCAATAATGGCCAGAGAAGTTTGGAGTTCGAATTGATTTAAAAATTTATAAAATTAATTTACCTAAGTTATAATTTAAAATAAAAACTAATAATAAATAAATGCCTTAATTTAAAATTCACTTATTATGATGATTAACATAAGCATATATCTTAGGGTTATTTAAGTTAATTAATTTAATAAATTAATAATTTATTTAAATTTTAAGATTCTTAAATCTTAACAATAATAAAACCCAAATGTAACTAGATCTTTAATCTAATGTTATGGCTTCTACACCAATAGCTTGAGAATAGCTTAAGGAATAGGAAACACCATAGCTCAGGCATTGAGGCTTTGGAATTTTGGCTGTTTAAAGGAAATCAAAGCATTAGGGGGTCAGAGGTTAGTCGTGCAAGCTTAAAAACTAAGCATTAACCACATGCATTGGTTTGTTTCACTAGGAGAGGAAAACAAAACTATTAGCGAGTGAGAAATAGAATACTGCTATCAGAAAGAGAAGGAAAGAAGATGAAGAGAGAATATTTACAGAAAAAGAGGGGCTCATAATAAAGAAATAAAAATGTGTTAGGAAGCAATGTTGTTTATAGAAAAGAGATTATAGAGGAAAGAGAAGATGTCAAGGCCTTATCTCATCATTTATTCAATTATAATAAAAATTAAAGGTTATATACAATTAAATCAACAAGTGAGAATATACAACTCTAAGTAAGAACTTGACGGTGAGATTATATTCCCATAACACTAATCATTTAACTAGATGGACTAAATAAATGTCAATACAAATAAGCGATCTATTACAAAAATATATATAACCATCAAATAAAAAATAAATACTATACCAATTTTATATAAAAATGCTTAAGAGAATCATTGTAATAGCTAATAAGTAAAATTCTTATTTATAGCATCCAAGTTTACATCTCATAATATAATTGATACATTACTTATGATATAATTACTAGTAAGACTCTAAAGAGTTTAATAGGTAAACAAATAAAATAATAATATATAAAAATAATGATATAATAAAAGATATAATTATTTCATGATAATTAAAAATTATATCCATAATAAAATATTATTATATAGAAAAGGTAATAAATTTAATAAAAATAATGAACATGTATATGTATTTTTTTATTTTCATATTTCTTATTTGTTACATTTTGTAACACTTACATTCACTTTATATAAAGATAAGTTCATTATTTCTTCATTCCTTTCATTTCTAATACATTTAGACATATCCCAAATTCCACTCACTTCAGATCGTTATCTCTAAAATCAATGCCAACAATATAGATGTCATAATAGAGTATCCTCACCATAATAAGCTTTCATCATACCATATCATTTATAGTAGAATCACATTGATATAGATAGGATATCCTCACTTTATGACACATAAAATAAAATTATGTAGATATAGATGGACTATCCTCACCCTATATCGTGTATACTAGACTCATGTAGATTTAAATGGGCTATTCTTGCCCTATATTATATATAATATAATTGTATAGATATAGATGAGTTATCCTCACCACGGCTTATTCTTTTTTATTATCATGTGAAGTAGAATTTGTATAGATATAAGTGAATTATCACTGTCTTGTATCATGTATATTTATAACATGTAAGGTCATAATATAGTACATAAATATTTGAGGACAATGTATTCAGGATGTATTTCACTTATTCTACTTCATTTTCTTATTTGATAATAAAGCATGTCAAATATTTACGTCCTAGATCATTTTTTATCCATTAATTTATAGATTTTTTTATTAAATTACATATCAATGCCCTTGTTATATAATGTCATAAAAGAATAACATATGAATAATATGTCATATAGCAACGTATTATAAAAATATGATATCTTAAGAAAATAATTACGTATAGGTTTGTATAAAACATATTATAATATGTATGATGATGTATAGTAGATTTAGATTTTATCATGATCTAATTTTGAGTCTATAATATTAGAGATTCTCAATAGATTATTAAAAAATAGGAGAAAAATACTATACATTGATTAGAATTAGATGATGTGTACGATATTTTAGAACTGTTTAAATATTAGTGTTCCGAAGTTGTAACGTTGATTATTAAGTTGAGTAAGTGATAATATTTTAAATATTAAGCATAAAATATTATAAGATGATTTTTATTACATTCAATTTCATACATACCGGTCAGCTGTTGCCTATTAGTCAGCGGGTAAAGAATTTAAGATAAACTCTATGTGAAGTATTTTAATAGAAAATAATGACTAAAACTCTAAATTACTATCTAGAAAATAAAATTGACCAAAAGAATGTACCTTTTCTATCATGATGTGGGTGTTGATGGAAAGAATTTATTTTGTTATCAACTATTCTGATGGAAGTTCTCTTATATTCGATCATTGTCTCTTATATCGGTTTGGATGTCGGCTCTCCTGATGAAATGTCTCGCACCTTTGATCCTTGTCTCTCACAAGGGAAGTTGGAATCTCTCCAACTAGAATTAAGAGCACACATTTTGCTCATAAATGTTAAAGCATACAAATAAAAGAGATTTAATTCTATCATTTTTTCTCTTGAATATGGTGAATATCCCTATTTATAAGGATTTTAAATGTTCATCAATAATTTTTTAAAAAATTTTAAAAAAAGATTAAAAATATAAATTTAAATAAATTAAATAGTTTCCAACTGTCCATGCATTTTGGGAGACGATAAGAATGAGCAAAAAAATGACGGGGCAAGAAACACAGACGGAACTGCTAGTCTTATTTTTGGGTAAGCATAGATCACGAAGAACTAAATTGGTTGGCAAGGACTGGTGGGTTGGTGTAGGTTAACGCAGGTCAAGTAGATCAACTAGTGTTCTTGAGTCAATTTGGGTCACATGGGTGTCGGGTTGGCTTGTGCAGCGATAATGGGGGTGATGGTAGCAGATCGCGAAAGGTGACAAAATCAACAAAAAAAATTTAACTTTAAGCATTTCTAAGCAAATTTCAACCAAATTTTACACCGATAAACTTATCAAACTGGTGTGATGCTAATGGATGTATGTTTGTGAGCTAATATTAGACGCTCCTATGTCATTGATGCTTTTAAAAAAGATAACATGAAAACATGTCATTTTTGAAATAACACAAAAAATGGTTTACTAGTGTATTTATACCACAGTTTTTAGATTTTCCTTGTATAAATAATGTATAAAAATGAAATTAAAAAAATTTCAATACTTATAATTTCTATTAAAAGTTGTAAAAAATATATCAGTTTATAGATAAATTATAAATTAATTTACTATTATATTTGTATCATAGTTATCAAGTTTTTTTACTTGAATCGATGAGTTGATTTCCTTTTCAAATCATATTCTTTTCTTGATTTTCTACAACATCATGTATATATATTGGTCAACATATATCATATATGTTGTATGTTTAGTAAACAACAAAAATCATATTAATTTCTTATAAACATTTAAAAGTTGTTGTCAAGGAATGTACTTATACAGTTTCTTTATTATATCATAAGTTTTGGAAAAAGTAAGCATTTTGAATTATATTGAACTTTTATAATCTCTTAATTGTATCGTTTAATTCAAAAAATTAGCACTCTATTATTCATGTCATTTTTTAACATACACTTTGATCAATAGTGTCAAGCCCCCACCAAAACAAGTACCACTAGTTAAAAAATTTAACATCAGAGTCGTGAGATACAACATCTAAGTGAGCACATAGAAAAAACCTAAGGTGGGGACCTAACGGTTAGACAAACACCAACTCCAAAATCCAAAGTATATAAACAAGAACATGTTTTTTTTAAAATTTAACCACACCAAGCCCACCCTCTCTCACACATCTCATGAAAATGGCTCCTTTGTAGTAGCAACATTCCCATCTCTCAGTGCAGTAGTTGCGTGACCTGTGATGTATGCACTAAATGAGATTTTATATATCTCAGTATATAAATCACAATATCTAACCAATTATGAAAAAGAGATATCAAATTATCATGAATAGTAAATATGAAACATATGCAAAAAAGATAAAACCAAACCGGATCTCATTTATAATGCCAAATGAAAAACCACAAAAGAAATGTCAGTTCCTTATATAGTGTGTTAATATTGGACCCAATTCTCTTTGATGCATTATGCATTGGATCCAATCATCATCAATACATGACCTCCAGCCAGCATCCAACGAAACACATAACACTAGGCAGATATCTTATCTGAAGATCGATATACTGCAACACATACTGGTCCTAATGCCGCGAGACAGGTTTGGTACCATACCCTGCAACACATGCTGGGTCTGGTGTAAATCATCATGGAGTCATAGCACATAATACCAGGCAGATATCTGATCCGAAGATCGATACCCTGCATACACGCTAAGCTTGGTGTTGACACTAGGCATATATCTAATCCGAAGATCAATACCCTACAACCCATGCTGGGCCGAGTGGTGAGGATAATGTTCTCTAGGAATTTATTTTTACTACCATTTCCAATCATAAATCCAAGCAATTATGCCATATCAAAAGACCCTTCTTTCCATATTATTTCTTTTTTTTTATTTCATTATCATATCATATTATTTTTTCTTTTCAGTTTTTATGCAAATGCATAAGTAACAATCAAAGCACCATGTGATAATAAGAAACCATGTAAAAAGATATAATATTGTGCTACATCACAGGGTTAGAAATTTATCTACTGGACTTGCTGTACAAAATTTTCTTATCCACTTCTAACTTGTTTTTTTGCTACCTACAAGGCCATAGTGCAAACATAATCAAGTTAAAATATGCTTATTAGCCTAAAGTTTCTTTCGAAAAAATGTTCCCAAATAGTTAAAAATTCTGCTTTCTAAAATTTTTCCCAAACAACTTTCCAAAACGCTTTTTCTAAAATTACCAAAATTCCTTAATTTAGCTATTGGCTTCTGTCGACGCTGGACCGCCCACGTCCAGTTCAGCAGCGTGACTCTGTCCAAAGGCCTGGACTGGTTTTCTGTTATATTTCTCTCTCTCTCACTGTCTCACTCTCTCTCTCTCTCTCTCTCTCTCTCTCTCTCTCTCTCTCTCTCCTATGCGTCCGACGAAATCGAAACCTTTCGTCGGCGCTAGATTGGCTGGTTCATGCACTGAAACGATCGAATCCCACTCGACTTCCACCATTTCGGTCTCCGTCGTTCATCGAAAAAATGTTACACAACTACGACAAAACAAAAATAGGATTTTCTTGCCCTATCTTACGGAATCTCGCCGACCATCACTGTCACGTGCCAGAACTCTACACGACGGCGATTTCTGGAACTCTCGCACCCTCTCAGAAGGCCTTAAAAATCCTTGCCAGCCGTCACGGAAATGCTCACACTTTGCGCGCTCCGGCAACCCTTTCCCGCAGTCGGTATTTGCAGAAGGGCTTTTTCAATCGCACCCTACTTCGGCTTTTATAACCATGGTCGGAACCTTTTTGCCTTCTGTTCATGAACCACATTTTGCATATCACCCCTTTGAAATTTTTTATTTGCACATATATCCTCCGCCCGAAGAAATAAATCTGCGTCGAAATTCTTAAAATTGCATATATACACAGCGTAGCCAACAACTTTGAAATTACAAATATACTTTCCGCCAAAATGAATGGAGCTATGCCGACATTTACAAAATTACAAATATGTCGTCAATATTACAAATCTATCCAAGTCTTTAAAAATACATAATTTATTCCTTAGAACTCCAAATATTACAAACTAAACACCGTTAGACTCGTCTCAAAGAATTTTTTCAACAAAATAAAATAAAGAAAAAGTAAGGGTATTATATCTTCCCTCCTTTCAAAAATTTCGTCCTGAAATTTAGAACAGCTCTAGATATCAAGTGATCACATCTGCTTCTACTTCCCATGTAGCTTCTCTTTATGTTTGACCATGCTATAAGACTTTAACCATGGGAATAACTTTGTTTCTTAACATTTCTCCTGTCGATCAGGGATTCTTACTGATTTTTTTCGATAAGTCAAATCTTTCTAAATTTCGATGCTGGATCCATGTAAGTCACAACATGGGAGGGATCTAGAATGCATCTCCTTAAAACTGAGACATGAAAATATTATGTACTTCTACCAAATGAGGAGGTAAAGCTAGCCGATATGCCACTTGTCCAACCCTTTCCAATATTTGAAAAGGACCAATGAATTTAGATTTTTAATTTTCCTGTCCTTCCAAACATGGTGATACCTTTCGTTGGACTTGCTTTAATAAATAATGCTCCCCTCTTGAAATTCGATCATTCGGTGTTTGATATCATAGTATTTCTATTGTCTGTCCTGGTCTGCTTTCATTCTTCCTTGAATAGTTTTAATCTTTTCAATTGCTTCTTCCACAAATGCATGACCCATCAAATTTTTTCCCTTCCGATCATTCCAGCATAAATGTGATTGACATTTTGTACCATAAAATGCATCATAAGGAGTCATTTCGATACTAGATTGATAACTATTATTTTAAGCAAATTCTACCTGAGGCAAGTGACTTTCCCAATCTCCTCCAAAATCTAAAATACGAAGTCACAATAAATCTTCCATGGTTTTTATATTTCTTTCTGATTGACTATCTGTTTGATTATGAAGGCTGTACTGAACCTTAATCTTGTACCAAAAGCTTGATGTATACTCTTCCAAAAGTGCGAAGTGAATTTAGAATCTCTATTAGAGATAATAACTTTTGGTGTCCCATGCAACTTGACAATTTGCTTTACATATTCTTAAGCTAATTTTTCATCAAAATAAGTTTTCTTTATAGCAAGAAAATGAGCATTTTTTGTCAGCCTATCCACCGTTACCTAACTTGCATCATGATCTACAGGTGTTCTTCGTAATCCAACTATAAAATCCATTGTCACTTCCTCCCATTTCCATTCTATATTAGTAATGACTGTAGTACCTCCAGGATTTTGTTATTCTCCTTTGACTTGCTGGCAAATAAATCACCTTTGAATCCAATTAGTCACATCTTTTTTCAGCCCTGGCCACCAGTATTGCTTTTTTAGCTCTTGATGCATTTTATTCTCTCCTGGATGTATGGAATAATGGGAGTTGTGAGCTTTTTTTAATAATATTTCTTTGAGTTGCTGATGTGTTGGTATACATAATCTATTTTGAATTTGAAATAGACCATTCTAATCGAATTTAAATCCAGATTCTTGTCCTTTGTAAATCCTTTCGATTAACTTTTGTAGGTCTGGGTTTTTACCTTGGTCTTCTTTAATTGACATCAACCAATCTAGTCGTACAGATAGGTGAGCTAGTAATGTTGTATTTCTTTGAATTTTAGATTCCAATTACAACTTGTTTATCTCAAAGATCAATTGCTTTTCTTCTAGGATAGTAATTAATAAGCTATTAACATTAGCTTTCCAACTGAGAGCATTTGTTGCCACATTTGTTTTACCTGGATGAGATTGATTTCTACATCATAATCTTTAATAAATTGCAATCATATTCTTTGCCTAAAATTTAATTCCTTTTGAGTGAAAAGATATTTTAAACTTTGATGATCAGTAAATATCATACATTTAACTCCTTATAAGTAATGTCTCCAAATTTTTAAGGCAAAAATAATAGCTGCTAACTCCAAATCATGCATAGGATAATTCTTTTCATGTGGCTTAAGCTGCCTAGATGCGTATGTAATTACCTTGTGATGTTGCATTAATACAACACCTAGCCCTTGCAACAAAGCATCACTGTATATCTGATAACCTTCTGTGCCTTTTGGCACTACAAGAATTTGGGTTGTAGTTAATTTTTCTTTTATTATTTCGAAGCTATTCTCACAAGCTGCATCTCATTCAAATGTTGTTGCCTTTTGTGTCAAATTGGTTAATTGTGTGATAATCTAAGAAAGACCATTGACAAATTTCCTGTAATATCCAGTAAACCCCAAGAAACTTCTATCCTTAGTCACTATTGTGGGTCTTGGCCAATCGATAATAGCCAAAATCTTCTGTGGATCCACAGAAATCCCTTATGCACTGACCATATGTCCTAAAAAAATGACTTTGGGTAACAAAAACTCACATTTCGAGAATTTGGTATATAATTGGTTTTCTCTCAAAGTCTGTAATGCTAAATGCAAATGTGTGCCATGTTCTTCCAAGGATTTGTAATAAATTAGGATACCATCAATAAAGATAATAATAAAGTGGTCCAAATATTTCTTGAACACTTGATTCATTAAATCCATAAAGGTTTCTGGTGCATTGGTTACACCAAAGAGTAGTACTAAGAATTCATAGTGTCCATACCTAGTTCTGAATGCTGTCTTTGGAACATCTTCTTACTTGATGTATAACTGATGATATGCATATCGTAGATCAATTTTGAAAAATACAACTACTCCATGCAATTGATCAAATAATTCATCAATTTGAGGCAAAGGATATTTGTTCTTGATAGTGATTTTATTTATTTCTTGATAGTCCACACACATACGAAGACTACCATCTTTCTTTTTTACAAATATGATAGATGCTCTCCATGGGTACACACTTGGCCTAATAAATCCTTTGTCTAATAGTTCTTATAGTTGTATTTTGACTTCTTGTAGTACAGCAGGTGCCATACGATAAGGAGATTTTGAAATTGGGTCAGCACTAGAAATCAAATTAATTTCAAATTCAATTTCTCTATCTGGGGGTAACCCTAAAAATTCCTCTGGGAAGACATCTAAATATTCTTTAATGATCGATACCTCTGAGGGTTGACAAAATTGTTTATCCAAGTCCACAATGGATACTAGACATCCTTCACATCCTTTCTTTAGTAGCTTCTGGGCATTGAGCATAGTTATGATAGGAATTTTTCTCCATTGGCAAAAATAAAATAATTTTTTTTCTCCAGGAATTGGGATTTCTATCCTCTTTTCATGATAATATATTTTTACTTTATGCTCGAATAACCAATCCATGCCAAGAATTACGTCAAATTCCGTCAACGGTAGGATGTGTAATAATACTGAGAATTTCTTTCCTCTGATGTCTACCTTATCTTCAATGAACTTTTCTACACTGATACTGTTTCCATCTGACATTTTTACTACTAATAAATCTTTCATGAAGTGCAATATGGCATTTATTTGTCTTGATACAGTAGTTGATATAAAAGAATGTAAGGAACCACAATCAAAAAGTACAGAAACAGGTAAGTTGTGTAACATTAACATACCTGTATAATGATGTTAGTAGAGTGCACTAGTGGATATATATATATAATGTGGCTCCATAATCAAAGAGTACAGAAAAAAGAAAATTTGTATAACACTAGCATACCTATAATAACGTCAGAAGAGTGCGGAGCATTTTGCTGAGTGATTGAATAAACACACGCCTGACCTCCCCTTCCTATTGCTCCACCTCTAACTGTAGCACCTGACATCGTTGCAGATCCGCAACCTCTACCTCAACTTGCATCCTCTCTAACTCCAATTGTTGAAGCACTAACAGGTTTAAATTCTACAGATGTTGGACAATTCCAGGAAATATGCCTTTGCTCTTGGCATTGGTAGCATCTGATTGGTCGAATAGATTCTAATCACATTCCCCTCTATGACGTCTTCCACATTTCCCACATCTACCAGTTCCATCTGAACTCCGACTAGCTCTGCTAGTGCTCGATTCATATGGTCTGAACCTATTAGATCTTGAATGAGGAAAAGTTTCTTCCCTTGAAAAACTTGAACTTCCACATTTTCTTGTAAATTTGAATTTAAACTTTAGAGGATCAAATCTTTTCTTCTATTCCTCTTTGCTAGTTGACAACAAACTGAGTTCTAGCTCAAATGTGTGGGCATGCTCCAGTAACTCCACATAGTTTGTTGTTCGAACTGCTACTAAAGCTGCCCGAATTTCGTTCCGTAAGCCTCGTCGAAACATGTAACACCATTGTTCTTCAAGTGTTACTAATTAGGGCACATATTTTTCAAGGTGGAAGAATTTGATTTCATATGCAGTAACTGATAGATTTTCTTGCTTGAGATTATGTAATTCTTCACTAATTTGGCTTTTATTGATAGAGGCATATACCATTGTTCAAATTCTTTTTGAAGTCTTGCCAAGAAATTTCTTTCATTGGTCGGCTAGAAAATTGAAGCCGATGTCGAGAACTCCGCCACAGTATGGTAGCAACTTTGAGTACCAAAACTGCCAAGGTCACTTTTCTATCATCTGGGCAAGATATCCCTTCAAAGATAATATTCAATTATTCTAGCCAGTTTCAACAACCATGGGATCCTCTTCCCCGGCAAAAGAAGCGGGATGTATCCGTTGAAATTGATCAACCACCAAATCGATAGATGCCTCTCCTTTGTGGCAACTAGTGCTTCATATGGATTGCAACAAAGAAACTAAGATTTGCTCTAATTCTTGTTGTGTATCTCCTTGCTGCTCTCTTTCTTTATCCTTCTCTACACTTTGAGATGTAGATCTTTCCACGTCTGGAATTTATTGCAATCCTGTAAAAACACATAAGTTATTTGACAACTAATATCTAAACGAGAACTAACACTAAAGATGCAAATGCATATGCTGTGCTGGTGTCCTCACTCTCATTTCCCACCTATTCTTGAACCAAAGCTATGATACCACCTTGTCGGGACATCCCAATCATATTGATTAGGATGACAGTTTCTAAATCTGAATCTGTCAAATGAAAATTTCGATCAAATCAAGAGCATTTGCTCGTATTCGAGCTTCTCGTTTCCGACACTTTGAATGATTGAATGTGTGTGGCAATTCATTGGGAAAGTCTTTCGACGTGCGAATGCAGTTCTTGACATTCTTGAGCTTAGCGAGGAACGACAAAATGGGATCCTCGCAGACACTATTTTGACTTCCTTTTCTTGTTTTGCAATTATGAACTCCTTGGAACTTTCTCGATTCCAATGCAACTTATCCTTTTTGATCATATTGAATATTTGACAATACATTCCGTACCTTACTAAAAAACCGATCCTTGTTTACCAATCACACATTTTCTAACCCAATCCAGTTCTCAGCCCCCACCTAAACCAATACCATTAGATAACAAAATTAACATCAGAGTTACGAGATACAAAATCTAAGTGAGGACATAGAACAAAACCTAAGCTGGGGACTCAATGATCAGACAAACACCAACTCCAAAATCCAAAGTATATAAATAAGAACATGTTTTTTTTTTAAATTTTAATCACACCAAGCCCTCCCTCTCTCATATATCTCGTGAAAATGGCTCTTCTATAGCAGCACCATTCCCATCTCTTGGTGTAGTGGTTGCATGACCTGTGATGTAATCACTAAATGAGATTTTATATCTCTTAGTAGATAAATCACAATTCTAACCAATTATGAAAAAGAGATATCAAATTACCATGAATAATAAAGATGAAACATATGCATAAAGATAAAAAAAATACCATATCTCATTTATAATGTCAGAAGAAAAACCACAAAAAAATGCCAATTCCTTATATAGTGTGTTCTTATCAGACCTAATTCCCTTTGACGCATTATGCTCTAGATCCAATCATCATCAATAAATGACCTCCAGTCGGCATCCAACCAAACACATAACACTAGGTAGATATCTGATCCAAAGATCGATACCCTACAACACATGCTAGGCCTAGTGTCATTAGGCAGGTTTGGTACCATACCCTATAACACATGCTGGGCCTGGTGTAAATCATCTTGGAGTCATAGCACATCATACCAGGCAGATATCTGATCTGAAGATCGATACCCTGCACACACGCTAAGCCTGGTGTTGACAGTAGGCAGATATCTAATCCGAAGATCGATACCCTACAACCCATGCTGGGCCGAGTGGTGAAGATAATGTTCTCTGGGAATTCATTTTTACTACCATTTCCAATCATAATTCCAAGCAATTATGCCATATCAAAAGACCCTTCTTTCCATATTATTTCTTCCTTTTTATTTCATTATCATATCATGTTATTTTTTTTTTTAGTTTTTATGCAAATGCATAAGTAACAATCAAAGCACCATGTGATAATAAGAAACCATGTAAAAAAAATATAATATTGTGCTACATCATAGGGTTAGAAATTTATCTATTGAATTTGCTGCACCAAATTTTCTTATCCACTTCTAACTTATTTTCTTGAAGTCCTACATGGCCATAGTGCAAATATAATCAAGTTAAAATATGCTTATTAGCCTAAACTTTCTTTCAAAAAATGTTTCCAAACAGTTAAAAATTCTGCTTTCTGAAATTTTTCCTAAACAGCTTTCCAAAACGCGTTTTCTAAAAGTCCCAAAATTTCTTAATTTACCTATTGGCTTCTGTCGATGTTGGACCGCTCGTGTCCAGTTCAGCAGCGCGACCTGGTCCAAAGGCCTGGACCAGTTTTCTGCTATATTTCTCTCTCTCTCACTGTCTCAATTTCTCTCTCTCTGTCTCTCTTGTGCGTCCGACGAAACCGAAACCTTTCGCCGGCACTTGATTGGCCTATACATGCACTGAAATGATCGAATCCCGCTCGACTTCTACCATTTTGGTCTCCATCGTTCATCGAAAAAATGTTACACCACTCCGACGAAACCAAAATAGCGTTTTCTCGCCTTATCTTATGGAATCTCGCCGACCATCACTGTCCCGTGCCGGAACTCGACATGACGACGATTTCTGGAACTCTTGCACATTCCCAGAAGGCCTTACAAATCCTTGCTAGCCGTCACTTACGGAAATGCTCACACTTCGCGCGCTCCGGCAACCCTTTCCCGCAGTCGGTAATCGCAGAAGTGCTTTTTCAATCGCACCCTGCTTCGGCTTTTATAACCACGGTCGAAACAGATTTGCCTTCTATTCGTGAACCGTATTTTGCATATCACCCCTTCGAAATTTTTTATTTGCACATATATCCTTCGCACGAAGCAATAAACTTGCGTCGAAATTCTTAAAATTGCATATATACCCAGCGTAGCCAACAACTTTAAAATTACAAATATACCTTTCGCCAAAATGAATGGAACTATGCCGACATTTACAAAATTACAAATATATCCTCAATATTACAAATCTATCCAAATCTTTAAAAATTCATAATTTATTCCTTATAACTCAAAAAATTACAAACTAAACACCATTAGACTCTTCTCAAAGAGCTCTTTCAACAAAAATAAAATAAAGAAAAAGTAAGGCGGTTACAAATAGGATCATATTATAAAATGATACCCTATTTTAACATAGTTCATATTTTCCACGAAACACATAATATGACCCATAACATAGTACTATATGATTTATTCTCTCTCTCTCTCTTCTTTGTCCTACTTGCTTGTTAATCATTCGTATTACTATGATGCTCCCACTATAAACTATGAACAATTCATTGTTTCTCTTTTCAGACAGTATGATCTCTTGAGCATACCATACGTTTCTACTATTAATCCATCTTAATATATCATAACTTAAAATGATAGACAACATTCAAGTTTGATTATAGTTTATTCTCTTTCAAGAATTAACTATTTTGTCAATAACACTGATTGATCATCCAGTACGATCAAATCAGTCATATTTTATGATATTTCATCTAAAATTCTTTACACGATCCTCCTAACAAACTTGTCTCATGCTTCAATAAAATCACTATTTCTTTCATCCAATATGATTTTAAGCATCATACTTATATGATTCTCACTACCTGATCTTTAACCTGGAGGATCATCTAATAAAATCCTTATAATTATATCAATGCAATCATATATTTTGCCTTAATTACATCATACAAAGTCAATACCCATATTGCCTTCGTATAATGAACCTGACAACTCAACACATTGCACAAGTACAACACTCATATCATCCTTATGTGATGAACTCGATATCCCAGCCTCTAACATAGATTCTTCTCATACTAGTACAACCCCAAATTTTGTTAAATACGATTGTCTCATGCCATCTTTCATTATAAAATTTTGATCACTTATTATTTATGGTTTTAAACTAATCATATCATATAATATAGATCAACATACACATACAATACACATTAATAACCAATACTTCTTATTCTTTATCTCTTGAGTTCACTTCAAATAAAAATCAATTTATTTCATACTACATCATAATCAATTTAAACCCAATTCTTACACAACCCATATTATATAGTTTTTATGCATAAGTCGAAGTAAATTTAATAAAAAATCAATTAAAATACTTAAACTCTTCTTAGTTACTTATTTTCCTTTGTTATTTTCTTATTGTAGTCTTTCTTCTTCTCCACTTACTTTCTATCTCTTCCTCGACCTACAACAAGGCTTTTTCAAAAGTTTCACAACTCCATTCTTATAATTTTCTCTCTATACCCAAGTGTCTTCTTCACTCTTTCTACTTTGTTAAATAAAAATTGCAGCACAGTAACGATGCCCTTCTCAAATTTTTAAACTCTATTGGTCACCTCCTCCTAATTGTTCTTGATGATGCTACTTAGCTCTTCGATAACCTTCACACCCTCAAGTTCTCAGCCACCATCACTCTTATAGAGTCCAACCCAAATTCTCTTCCATCGGATTTTATAAGCTTGTTAAAGGCCATCATTATTAATTTCATAATTGATTTGATTAAGGAAAAACATGTAGGTGATTTGATTAAGTGCATGTAAAATAAAAAAATAATTCTTTTATTTAATTAATTATGTTTCATTTATTTCAACCAAATAATTATCATTTTAATGCACTTCTACCACTGTGTCAAATGTCAGAAAAAGCTAGCAGAAAACTATAGTCAAAGAAATTAATATTTTATCATTCCAATATTTTATTACCTATAAATCTATCTTCTATCAAGCTAATTATAATTATTCTAAAATTCTTAAAATTATAACTCTAGCTTAGCATAATTTACTTTTTATTTTTTATAATTCTACTCTCTACAAATTTATTTTAATCAAACACAAAATTTCAAATATTATATATCTATTATAAACTATACTTTAGAAATTATAATGAAGCTTATTATAGAAGAGGAAGGCCCTACTACTTATGGAGAAGCCAAGAGGGAAGAGAAAGACCATCAAGTGAGAAAGAGGAGTAAAGAGAAGGGAACTATTAGGAGGGTCTCCATTAGAAGAGAAGAGACTATGAGAGAGAAAGGGGGAAGCATCAAGTGAAAACAATGAAAGAGTCATTAGAGAAAAGAGAATAAAAGAGAGAAAATAGTAAACATAATAACATGTATGCATTAGGAGCATAAGGGAGAAAGGAAGAGTGTTGACCAAAAGGAAAAAAATGAAAACGAAAAAAATAGAGGAGAGAGAGAGAGAGAGAGAGAAGAAAGTTAATTATTATAGCAAAGTTTTGGGAAAAAAGAGAGACATTTTGAAAAAATTTTGGGGCGAGTAGAGAAAAATGGAATTTTGTGAAAATGTTTGAGAAAAAAAACTGAGCCAAGCCAAAAGCAAAGTAAAAGCAAAAAATAAATATTTGTGATGTTATCATACAAGAGAGAGAAAATGAGAAAGAGAGATAAATCAATTACTTGGATAAAGGGGAGGATTTTGAAAAAAAATCCAATAGCAACTAGTCAATCAAGGAAGATAATGAATTAAGCTCGAGAAGGCTTCATGAATGCAAATCAAATTGTTTGGTGTGACTATTACTTCAGAAAATTAGTCACTAATGTTGCATATCATAGGTGCATTATTATGATGTTTTGGTAGATGTTGTTTAATTACTTTTAGTTTGGATTTGAAAAAGAAAAAGAGTATTAGTTCACATAGTTCCACATGCATTACATGTATGATTTATTACTATTAGTGACATGTTAGTAAAATATACTCATGTTTAAGCAAATTGTTTCATGGGTGACTATTTGCTTGGATGTAAACCATGTTTGTTAGTCATAGTTGAGATTATCATGTTTTATTTCACATGCTTAAAACTATTATAGGATGCTTCATTTGTTTTGGTATTATGTGAGTTATATTTATAAAAAATTGAGACATCTTATTTAAAATAATTATGAAATTATAAAAGAATTATTATGAGATTCCTCACAAAGAAAAACGAATCATATATGAAAATGACTCAAGGGTGTTACTTAGGTCAAACAAGACCTCTGAAGCATGCATCCTAAATTTAATATTAGATTCCTTAAAATAGAAATGTAAATCTTCATGAGAAATTGATTAATGAGTGCTACTATAACAGAATGAAGCTCACGATAGTGCACTCTTAGATTGTTGTCCCATCACAACGTGTTGCTAAGGTCCATGGAATTTTAAACTTAAGGTCAAGAGGTCATTGATGATTAAGAAAAAAGATAAATTGATCCTTTGAAATATTAAAATTAACAAAGGGATAGTATTTCGTTACATACAGTGAGAGCATTTCTTTACTATGTTTGTTTATATTATTAATTTCAATATTTTGTAAAAACAATAATAGTTTACTTGACCTAAAATGTCGCATGAGCCAAAGATGTATGCTATATAGTATTTGTTTATTAAACTAATGTCATGTGCTTAGTTTTTCTTTGGTGTTAATAATTTTAGGTAAAATCTTAAGCACTTCATAAGACTTCACAGGATAAGTAAGAGGTCTTGGATTTTTTTACATTTAATTTGTCTTAGAATTCTTGTATTAGAAAGGTTTTATTAATGTATAGCACTATTATGAAAACAAGGACATGGGTCATATTTTAGTACTTATATTTTATTTATATTGCAATAGTTGTTGTGCGAACAAAAATTTAAAAATAAAACATAAAACTTTTATTTTGTTTTAAATGGAATTTAAACCTAACTCATGTGATTGGATTTAAAAAACAATGATTTGACAAGTTGGTAATGTTAAGGTGGACCACCAATATATCATACAAATGCACTTATGATACACAATATTGCTTACCTCTATTTCTATTTGTAGTCATCACACCAAAGATTAGAACTTAAAAATTATATCAATCTTCTACTTTCCAAGTTATAGTAGTTGTTATAGTATTTCTTCTAAATTTTAGATCTCTCTTGTGATTCCTTTATTTGGCTATCCCAAATGCTTCAACAGCACGTCCACTTACCCTCCTTTCTCTAAACTCTTAGACTAAGCAAATTGCATTCTAATTTTTTTAAAAAAATTTCATGGTTGCAATTTCTCACCCTATCTCTTATCAACTCTCCAACTCCCTCTAAATAGTCATGTCCCTCCATTGAACACCATGCCACTCTGTCACTTAGAATTTGAAAGTTTGTCAGTGATTCAGATTGTTAACAAATGGGTTTCTTCTATAGGTTCTTGCATTAGGTTTTAGGGTAATTAAGAATTTTTGGGAGTTTAGGAATTAATTAAATTCTTATTTAAGTCAAACAAAAATATTTATAATATTCCATATACTTTACAATCAATTAAGTATCCAACGAAATGCTTAAAAAATTTGCCCGAGACCAATGCATACTTAAAGCCTATCTCTCTCAAATACTACGTAAGAATTATTCAACAACTTCTTTAAGTTGATTCAAACAAAATTATCCCTAAAGAAAAATGACTAACCAGCAAGGGAAAGAGTATATGCAATCACACCCCCAAAACTTAAATCGAGAAACCGTATCACTACACTGCATCTCCAGATAGAAAGATGCACTAATCTGGGATGAAGCCAAACAACAAGGGAAAGCTTCCATGATGAAAAGTATTAGAAATGCCATTTTTGGGGGAGATACACCCGTTTGCCCAGTTGTGTAAAATAATCGAAGCATGATCACCCTTGGATGTCGACAAAGAAATCTGAGAAGGATTCATGGAGAACTGCCACTCGGATTCAGTGAAGGATCTGACGTTGGCGACAAACAGGACTGCCATCCACGACTGAACTCGAACCTCGCGAGTTTCCCTGTACACCACTTGGAGTCCATGCCTTAGACCTGTTGACGGTCGGAACTCGCTGGAAGGATGGTCGCAGGGAAATAAAAGCTTTTCTTTTCAAGCAGTGGAGAGAGACGAGGCTTAGTGGTTGCTGTCGACAAAATAAAGGCGGGGTGGCACATGCTAGGGTACCTGATTTGCATAAAAAACATTTATGTTGATTCAAAATAAAAAAAAAATTTTAAAAAGAATATATTTCTTAGTAACTTGTAAATGGTGTTGAAAAAGTTTGAGAATAATGTATAAAATGTGGGGTGATCATACATTTTCAAAAAAAATTATATCATTAACCCACAAAATTTCTTGAAACATTTAATTCATTTTTCATATTTTATAATTTATTTGGATATATTAAATTTATTTTTAACTACAAAGATTAGAGTTCATATGATAGTTATATGTTTTTTTCACAAATCTCCAATAAATTCTAAGAATATGAATATTGTGTTATTACAAAATTTCAAATCAATATTAGTTGCAGAATTAATCAGTGAAAACAAATAAAATTGTTGTCATGATGGACCATATAGGCTTCATTTGGCAAATCCTTTAACCGCTATGGCTCGAGTGTTTTCTTTGGATTTGACCCGTGGAATGGTTAACCTCGAGATTTTTCATCATCCACGAGTTGAAAAGTATTTTACTTCGATTTGGGTTTTGTGGAAAACTTATTTGCATTCTTTTTTCTTAAATCATGTCTAAACTTCATTCAAGTTTCATTTATTACTTCTTTTTTCAAATATTTTAAAATATTTATTTGAAAGAAACATATAATTACTATGACTCGAGTGTTTTTATTGGATTTGGCCCATGGAATTGTTCAACTTGAGATTTTCCATTACTTAATGGATGACTATGAACAATAACAAAAATTGAAGGCATCACATGTGACCTATCAACTCTTTTAACATAGCCAATTTGACATTTGCTTGATAATGGATTAAAGGTTTACGCTTCCATCTCAACCCATGTAATATTTTGGAAAAACTAGTTGATAAATAAGATTGTACTTTTCTACTTTGATTTTGAGAAAATAAATTATAAAAAATTGAATGATAACAACTTTGATAAAATTATACATGATTTAATTATAAAAAAATTTGAAAGAAAAATGATAAAGTTGATAGTGAAATTAAGAACTTGAAGTTAGATTATTTTAAAACTGATATAATAAATTTTGAACTAAAATATAAAAATAAAAAAATGCTATTGAGTTGATGAGTCAAGATCAATTCGGCTCCAGCCATCAGCCAGTTTTAAGGCAATCAATACGCAAATCTAATCAAGAGAGGAGTATGGGTCGACTCAAAGAAGCGGGTCAAAAAGAACTATCAATAAGAACATGCATCATAAACAATCTTCAAAAATTCTAAATACCTATATCACCATTAAGCTCAACTCGACCAACAATGGTTATTGATAAGACAACTTTCAGCTTGAAAGTTGATAAGAAATTGAAAAAACTAATTGATAACTTAAATTGTACTTTTCTACTTTGCTTTTGACAAAACAAATTATAAAAATTTAAAAGATAACAACTTTGATAAAATTGTGAATGATTCAATTACAAAAAAATTTTGAAAGAAAAATTATAAAGTTGATAATGAAATTAAGAAGTTGAAGTTAGCTTACTTTAAAACCGATATAGCAAATTTTGAATGAAAAATACGAAGAAAATCATTTCTTATATAATTTTATTTAAAAGAAAATTATTTTTTTAAAACCAATAACCTTATTGTTGTGAAGATTAGCAACAGTTTTTTAGAAGAAAAATGATATAATCCTTGAGGTTTTCTTGGTTGAAAGAAACTGAAAGGGAAAAAAATCATGAAACACTTGAAGAGATTATTGTGTTAGATGAATTATAGGAAAAATTAATCCCATCTTGCACATCATTATTTAGAATATCCATGGGTGACCTGACAATGTATGTAGACTGCAGAATTCAAATGTGTTAGCTTATTGTGTCGTTTAAAACAATGCTTTAAAAGATCGATAAATGATGAACAAACACTAATACCTTGTTTTCATAATGAAATACCTATCATAACTTTCACCAAGACCATGGGGGCATGTCTTAATTTTTTTAATGAAGGTTTTTTAATGGTTAGACATTTCTCCATAAATGATAAACTATAGTATCACCCTCGTGCTCATCTCATTGTTGTTTATGCTTCTAATGATGTTACTTCAAAGAAGTTTTTTTGGAATGAGACTCATAGGATTTCCTCAAATAATCATATCACACACTTGATAGAGGAGGAAAGATTTGATTCATTCAAAGATTTGTTGCAATTTGACAAATGTTTTTGTGGCTCAAAATCTCTTCTTACTTCTAACAATTTCATGATCATATATATGTTTTGTTTCAATTGATCCACTAGAGAGATTATTATTTAATTCAAATTTAAAAGTTGTTAATCTAAAGTTCATAACCTAACTCACTTCAGTATCATGATCCAAAGAAATGGGTTTTCAAACCGAAGAGAATAAAGTGATCCTTGTTATAAAATATGAGATAAAACAAATAATAAGGGAGAGGTAATTTTATGTGTTTAACAAATTTTTTTATTCAAAAAATTAGAATAATAATTTTTTAACTTCAAAATAAATTTTTTTTTATAAATATTATCAACAAAATAAGATTGTTGAATAAAAAACGAAATGCATGAAAAACGTTTCTGTAGTTGAGTCAAGATCTTTGACTATATCCATCCCCGATCCCTTACCGGGTATCTCAACTCAAAAGGTTAAAAAGCATGCAATGTTCCTAGAGAATTTGAGGCAAGTATGCATACTGTCAATCTTAATCTTATTTAAAAATAAAACCTAACACTAAATCAAAGTGAAATTATACCTTTCATATTCTTATTGAACATGATGAGCACGATTCAATAAAGCATGACTGTTATCAATGAGGTCGCTTCGTGTGCGAACAAGATTAATGGCATTCAATAAATTTTCCAATATGCTAGCCTCGAAACACTGAGGTTTTATGCAGAAGTCCATTGCCCCCAAAAAAGATGTCATGGCATCATCTATTACTTCCAAAAAAAATTATTCAACCCTAAATCAGAACATTCAGAAGGTACTCGAATGATATTGAAGAGATGAAGGGATACGACAAATAGAAGGTATTGTTGATGGATCTCCAGCTCCAGCTCTTTCTGTTATTAAAAAGCACTTTTTTCAGCAGCTGCATGCGCTTCTAGACTAGTAGCTACAACAGAGCCCATAGACTCAAGAAGAGCCTGTTCACAAAGCAAGCCCCATAAGCAATAAAAACAAGAATTAATTTAAAAAATACGAAAAATATTTAATATAAAACCCATTTTACCAAATGACATGAATCCAAGTATCTCATGGCCTTGATGATAATTAAAAAGGTGAATAAACAAAATATTATAATGACCTATTGGGATGTCTCTTCTAAGAACAAAATAGAAAGACATTACTATTTACCTTGATGAACATGAAAATATTTTGGCCACTCATAGCACATAAATGATTAACATTAAAGTAAAATTAACATAAAAAGATACAAATTAATGACAAACTTGAGGTGTTCATAGCACCATATATAATCTATTATCCAGGATCTGATTGAAAGTGGATAGCGCTTTCTCAATGAGATCCTTAGAACTAGATGAAACATTTGCCATAAAATTGCAAGCTGGAATGATCGTCCTCGTTGCATGCTCTTGTGCGGCTACTGGTTGAGGGCTCCAGAAGGCTGATGCTTCCTATTAGTATAATACAAGAAAGTGAATGATCACAAAAAGCCCAGTTAAAGAAATGCATCAAAAGAACAAAACAACATTAGTTCGCGTGATCAATTGTAAAGTTCCAGATAGGATCGAATGAATGCCATTAACTGTTTAAAGACTTCATGAACCACCATGAATCCTACAACTAAAGAACAATTGGACTAGCTAATTTTGCTACTCTAAAAATTTCATCACATTTAAACAAAGATTGTTAATGATCAATTGTCTTTCAGTAATTTGTAATAAAATTTTCAGAAATAATATTTATGCTTATTACTTTAAAATGAATAAACATTTTATGACATTATCAAAACCAACATAAGACATGGAACTTGTCCCGAAAAAATCTTTTTCAAGTGGCACAACAAGAAACTAGTGAGAAGAACAAGGAAACATGAGGTAAACAAGATATATAAAAAAACTCTAACCTTTTAATTAAAGAAAAACTTAAAGCAATCAACTTATAAAGAAGATTCTTAAACTCTTGACAACAATTTCAAGCCCAAACCACCTCTCATACAGAGTTGATACCCTTGATACTCTAGACCCATTGCCACATGTTGCGTTCATGTATCGAGCAAGCCATATCAATATGAAAACATTACCTAATGTTCCCATTTTATTAACCGAGTCCTTGGAACAATAGGAAATAAGAGATGCACATTATATTTCCAATCTTAAAATATTAGGAACTATATATGTTTAAATACAAACATTTTAAAAACAAAAATAAACCAAACCTTTGTTTGATGCAGACAGGTTTCAAATTCATGCTTATCTACCAAACTCTTGTACAATTAAAGTAAATGGAGCATAACCTCTACAAATATTGAAATTTGATAATCCAAAAAGCAATGGGAAGCAAGCAAAATTCTCTAAAATTTTCTAAATCATAACTCGACAAAAATTCAACTAAAATGTGTCCAAAAAGCCTTGCTTTGACTACTCTTAAGGACTCTCGAGCTTTGTCATAATTACCTCGAAAACCATCCTTTGTAGCAATGTCTTGCATGACATTCGTTCTCCTCTAGGACTAAGCCTTAAGAACTTCAGTTAAAAACTCAAATATGGCATCAAAATGATAATTTACTTTAAGCTTTGTGTGTCAAAACCACCTCAAGTATACCCTCTCATGACCACAAACATCTTCTTCAAGCTTCCTCTTGAAATCTTCATTCACCATGAATCTCAAATATCTCTCAAGAATAACCTCTCAAGGTTCTTTTTTTTATCCTTGAGCCTTCACTAGGCCTACAACATAACCTCTTGATTTTCTTTTTATGATACATGAGCCTTCACTAGGACTACAACATCCTTTCATGATTTCTTCCTTTTAAAACCTTCTTTGAGATAATTGTAAGATCCTCTTAAAAGATATACCCCTCCTTCGAAGGAGGGATTCACTCCAATATGATGCTTTGAGCTAAGGAATACGAAGTTCTCATAATACATTTGTTGCCTCCTATGGTATGCAATGTCATCCAATGTGTTTCACAATCTCCTTCCACTTGCCACAGTTGTTCATGCTCCAACACTCTTCTCAATTTTAAATTAAACTTTTCCTTCAATCAAATACAAACACACATACTTGACAAAATTATTTATAAACGTCTTGTAGACAACACGTCTCAATCCTCGTCAAGTTGGTAAATATTCTATTATTTGTGAAACATCATACTTTGTTGTCATTAAAAGTAAATTACATCATGGTGTGACTTGTACCCATTATGAAAATAATTTGACAAGCTTAAAGTGGCACACATTAGAGACCACCGTGTCAACTAAAATTGCTTCGACTTCACCTTTAAATGATAATGAATCAAATTATCATACATGGATGTGAATTCATCATCATCTTCAAACCAAGCCTAGTCACTAGGATTGATTGCATTAGCATCCAGCATTAGAGATAACTTTCACCAATATCTTCTTGACCTAGATTTGAATAGAAACAACTCATGGTTAGTCTGGTCCTCTACAACCTTATTGTCTTTATAACCTTCTTATCATTAATGATAGACTGCAGTCAAGTTCCTTCAACCTAACAAAAATCACATTATTCTTAATAACAACACCAATCCCATTTTTCTTTTCTAATTATCATCCTTGCCCCTCAATCTCCTCAATTTAGAACACAATTCCAAATAATACCACTTTATATAACTAAGTCTCCAAGAAAGACAAAACTAAAAAACTTTAGAAAAAATGGAAATGCCTTAATCTAAGTATTCCTACTATTTGTTTTTGCCCTTGAAGCATGCATCCTTAGGTATCCAAACTAAACCATAATTCTTCTCAATAGAAATTATAAACGTGCTTGATTGCCCATTGTTACTGAAGAGACAGAATGATAACCATGACAATCTAAGCAAACCAATCAAATGCTTCATCAAGAGCTCTTCTTTCCAAGATTCAACCCAAGAGACCACTCATCTCCAAAATTATGAGGTACAATCTTGCAACAACTACATTCATGGCTATCAAGCTGTGTTACTTAATTTATCCAGCTTGCTCATTGCTGAGATAAAACTTCCATAGAAACTACTTGAGTTGACTTCATCTACAAACATTTATAACTCTAGAATACAAAAGATTGTTTCATCATGCAAAAGCATAATAAATTAGTTTTTCAAGGGATATCTTATTGAAACTTGCACACTCAAAGATGCAAAAATACATTTCCAACTATCTAGCCATGCATGCTACTTCCTTACATCAACCACTACAAGATAGGATGCTTATCTTAGCCACCACTTTGAAAGAATTCAAGAAATCATTATCACTTGGAGCCATAAAATAACAATGGTCATCATTCCATCACCTAAAGTTCTTTCTTCTTCAGATCTTATCATCATCTATGCTTCTTCTTGAAGTGGACTCATCTCCAACTATGAACGATCCTCAAAATTACGTTTCATCACCTCATGTCTCATCATCTCCATCAAAAGTTGTACTTGTTGAGTAAGAAAAACCACTTGCACTTACAATGATATAAATATTTATCTTATTAAGTCATTTCTCTTCTCATGTTGCATTTATCCTCAACAATATTTCCACTTCTCAAGTAGACCATCCATTTACCAAGATCTACACTAGGTAAGATCTAATACTCTAATGGCAAAATATGATCCATCTTATTGACATAATGATTACATTGGCATAACAAAAACATTTGTAAAGAAATAAAATGTAATACAAACTAGTTACATAGAGAAACTCCAACTTTTCAATTAAAGAAAACCTAAACAAGTCTACTTATGAAGTAAATTCTACAAAAATTGGCAACAAGTTTAAAGAAAACATTCGCACCTAGAGTTAAGAAGCCAACTAAAATTTCTAGTTCATTATTCGATCAAAATCAAATTGAAATGAATCCAAAAATCACCAAAATTGTTTGATGTGATTTGATTCCCATGTGTACTTGCCTTGATTGCTCTTGAGGGCACTCCTTGAGCCTTTGTTCCCTTCAGCTTGAGATCAATTCTTCCTTCTCAACAATTGAGAACGTTTCGTTACACATTCCTTAAACTCAAGGCCTAACCCTCGAAAACACCAACTGACACCTCGACTATGTCCCTTAAGACCATAACCTACCTTGCATATGCCCATTGATTGTCAAAACTACCTCAAGTAAGCTTTCTCAAAGAATACATCTTACACAAGCTCTCTCTTAAAATATTCATCCACGTCAAGCCCACTAACATGGGCCTCAAGACCAACCAACACCTTTTAAGAATAACATCTTAAGGTGCCTCTCTTATCTTCTTCGAGTGTTCTAAATGCCTACAACATCCCCTCAAGATGTCTTTTATTCCTCTTAAAGCCTCCCTTGAGAACAAAAGTAGATCCAAATTATTTGCAATCAAATTAAGTAGCACTATCAATATTTAACAACTAACCAATATGGAAACAACAAAAGATTTGTGTTAAGGTAAAGTTTCACTAGAAATTAAAAAAAGAGCAATGATTCTTAGAAATTAAATATGATATATTTGAGACCTCAAAAAATAAACAATAAAAAAAATTTCTTTTTAACCCTAATATATCCCAATTCTACATAATATAATGAGTTATTGAGAATTTAAAAAAGAATGTTTCAATAAATGCTTATATAAGTAGGACTCATGATCAATAGTACTTTTCCTTCTTTAAAAATATGTAGAACATATAACTTTTATCACCTAATATGATTTTTTATACTGAAATGCAAAAGACAATCCTTCTCTATTGTAATTTCTTTTTGCTTTTGAGAGAAACTATTAATTCTACTTCTATTTAGATTGTCATTTCCATGACTCTTTTTTTTAGTTCAAAAAATCTTTTTTCAATATATACTAATTCTCAAATTCAAAAAGCAAACCTAAAGTTAAAATGCATATTTGGTCTTCATTCATGGAATATATGATACTCAAAGTTTTTCCCTTAAGAAACTCATTGAAAACTTCAAGTTTTAAGGATTCAAAAAAGATCCCCTCAACACAAATATAATAATTTCGTTTTAACTTTTACAACCAAAAAATATATAAGATTATAATATCATGAAAAAAGACTTAGCCAATCTAGGAGTGCTCACTTCTCATGTGGCATTCGGCCAGAATTGGATGTCATATTTGTGTTGTTATAGCTTATAGCTAAACAAAGCCATATTCCTACTACCACAATCACCATATGCTGAAAGTTAGATCACACGTGGTGGATCATCTATGTCCTACACTCCTTGAAACCCAAGCATCTTGGAGCTTTTATGCAATCTTTTCCCCTAATAGTAAAAATTAAAGTACACTGTAAAGCACTACTTATATGGTCCTAGAAAAAAGTGATTCAATAGTTAAATACTTAACAATTTCAGTAAATAAACACTTTTGGATCTCGTAAATAGTACACTAAACAGCAAAAGATCGACTCAGGTATATCATTCAAAATCACAAAACACACATAAATAGAAAAAGATACAATTAAAAGATGATATAGTATGCAAGATACTTAAAAATGTTAATACAAAGGAATTCATTACAAATCAGCAGTAAAAGATGAACTCAAGCAGCGTACATAAGAAGCAAAAAATGAACTAAAGGATGTAACTCAATAACATGTCAAGTTCACAAAACTGTAACATATAATTTGAATGAGGATATGGTGTGCTAGAGACTTAACAGTGTTAGCACGTACAAATGTAGTGTAAATAGACTCAAGTTTTGATCTGCGAGAATGAAACTCTTCAATTTTCTTCCATTTCTTCTGCAAAGATTCTTCTACTTCTTTCCACTCCAAGCACAACATCTACAAGCGTTGAACCTCAGATGTCAATGTATTAATGCTAGCTTTAAGTCCAGCAACGACTCTTTCTTTAGCCAAACATCCAGCTGAACAGTACATAATATAGAGTGATCGAGACCATGTAATCATGGAAAGGGTTCACTGCATTGTAGTGGAGGATTGCATATATAAAACTCTTACAGTGCAATAATCCTCACATTACTAGCTTATGCATTTAACAAATTGAAGTTAAAAACATTATAAGCTAAGCTATGATATAATTTGATGTATTGTTTTTGTTGCGATTTCACCATTTCCATGTAACCCCTTTACAAGTTTTCTAGCTAATGCTTTTAGGTTCAGCTATCTTGTTCAGAGTATCTTCAATAGCCATAAACTACTGGACATGAACTGTCTGAAAGGAAAAGGAATGCATGATATACATCATTACGAGTTCTAAAATGAAACACAATAAAATTGCAAAAACATGATTCCTATGAGATGAAGCATTTCCATAAGTGTTTCCATTTGAAACAATTTCCTTAGTGTTATGTGGATATCTTCATAACCATAACTAAAAGTATAAAAGGTTATATAAAGTAGCTGCATTCATATGGCTTTTAAATAAACCAAAGAAACTTGTCTATGAGCAGCACCATAAACGTTCACGTCAATCTCATTAAAACTTGGGAAAGGCATTACCCGAAAAAAGCTCCACACTGTAGAGCACAAATGTCCAATGAAAATGATAACATGAAAATCTTCTAGACAACGAGCTCCTTAACAAAAAATTGACTACTCATTTTTCCAGTTTCTTTAATACATGACCAATTTTCAGAGTAGACTATTAAAGGCTAGGTCAACTTCAAGCACATTGTTAAATCACAAGTTCACACAAACATAGCTTGTAGTTTAAGATTTTGCTAATGAAACTTTTGCCAAAGGATAAGAACATACCTAGCCATCATATTTGTTACAATTTTCCACATTGAAGACTTAAATCTTAGGCTAAAATCACAAAATAAGCATTTAAAAATAAATTGGCCATTTGAGAATTTTGTTAATCAAGTATATATTTCCATGTTAACGAAATAAGAATCCCCATTTTGTAGAGGTCTTAAGCTGTCCCAAACTACCAACTGTCATTTTAAGGCAAGTATGTGAACCAAGTTGAGCCAATCCCAACCATTTATTTTAAACTACATGTTGATCTATATTATTTTAATCTGCTCCTCATGTAGATAACCCTTACAGGAGATTAAAAAATTTAAGAACAATTGTATGGTCAAAAAATAAACATAGCATTTAATATCCCCTGATAGAAATACGTTTACATTAGCTAGGTTACTTCAGTTAATAACAAATATTAATTATTAGTTATCGCTTAACAAGGATGAATGACAAAATTGTCTACTAATCGAAATGGATAAAAAACTTCTATGTTTATTAGAAATAAGCTTGCAAAAAAATTCAATAGCTTCACTAAGCTAAGTGATTAATAACATAATATCAATATAATCATTAATAATAAGCTTTGATGATTAAATTTAGTCAGTTAGTGCATATTAAGTTGAATTACATAAAGTATGTAAATTGATAATTTAACTATATACACACACACACACACATACATACATATATACATAATACACACAAAGACTCTACATACCACCTTACTCATGTAATGTTCTATAACAAAAAGGGCAATATAGATTTAATCGAGATTACCTTACAAACTATAAAAAAAGCATAATAATCCTTAAATATTATGTTATATTGAATAATTTTATTTTGAGGTACCCATATATTCTATGTATTATGTGATAATGTAATATTAACATAAAATCTTGTTTCTATAAAATATTTTATTGAAAACATATGAGAGATTAAAAAAAGAGCCTGGTTAAGAGCTGAAAACATTAATTCCTTTGAAATTGGTGAAATACTACTACGACTAATACAACAATCTCTAATTGTCCAAGTTTCTTGTTCAAAAGAACCAAAGAAATTAAAAAAGAAAAATTGCAAAAGACAAATTCTAAAGGTTACATTTGTGTTCTCCCTCGAATAATGAATATTATACATGTATGCACTAAATAGAGGAAGCTATATTATTAGTTTTAAGAAACACAATCACAACTCAAGTAGTACATCCCTAATAAAATTCTTCTCCATGCAGCACTTGATTCGATTATTACTAACTCATTATGCCAAGCTTCCCTCATTGCTTTGCAAGCTTTCCCTTTGGCAGAAAATAACGGAAAAGAAAATATCCTTATGGTAATATGGTGATATGCAATGTTTTCTCCTCAAAAGACTTCACGAGTTCAACTCAAGGTCAAGTGATTTTAAAAAAGAGGGAGAATGATAAGCAAGCCAAAGCATTGTCCAACATATGCATAATTTTCTTTGTTTGGTAAGTTGTTTTTTGGAGTTACTTTGATGACTTCCCAAGAAATTTTAATATCTTCTAATGTAATTTTGGACAAGTTGTAAATGGAATTAGTGCGTTGCAAACATGCTTTATTAAGAAAAGGGACAATTAATTCTATCACTTGGTAATATTTCTAATTAGAAGGAGCCACTCTTATAGTTATAGTATTCAGTAAATGTATCCCTTTCCCTTGTTCATTATCCATTCCCAAATTTAGGCATTTTTTCACTAGACTATACTTTTCTCACCAAACTATCTAAATGGTTTTGCCTTGGATCACTATGAAAATCACTCAAGGGCAAAAGTCCCATCTTCTTCACAAGTGCCATATTTGTTAGAATAGTTGATATTTATAATTTAGCCATCGAGTATGTATTTCCTGAATTATTCTAGTAATTTTAAAAAAGACTTACTTTGACTTATGGCCAAGAAATTTTTTAATGGATTCTGAAGTTACTTGCTTAAATATTTATCATTCTTTCTTCATTAAGCTAAGATTACCAATGTCTCTACAATAGCAACTCAGAGATGCTTGTGGTGACAATAGCGAAAAAATCACAAAAAAAACTTCTATTTTAAGTATAACTGGTCGGATTCTTCGAAAATAGCTAGTGGTAGAACCCATAATAATAAATAATAAAACACCCCAAATCACTTTATTAAGCAGTTTATCATAATAATCTAAATTAAAGTTTTTAGTGTATGTATGAATATGCCATATGAAAAGGAATGACCTTATGAATGAAAAAAATCAAAAGGTGCACATGAAACATTAATCGCAAAAAATGGTGTAACAAAATACATAAAGTTTGAAAAAAGTGGCAAATAAGGGAAAAAACAAATGAATGTGAAAACGACTATAAAGTCTCCTCTTATAGATAATCAGAAATAAAATTTCAAGAAATATAACCAAACACAAGATATGAAACAATAAGTATAAGTAATCTCTAATATGAGAAATAATATGCAGCTACAATGGCATACTCAATATTATTCTACATATTAGGAGAAGGCATAATTGTCTTTCAAGTAGTTGATTGTAAGTCCCTTGTAAGGATAGATCAGTACCATGCCTTGGACTATCATAAACCTGAAATAGTAAAGGTGAACTTCCATCCCAAGTTGTGATGTCTGTTACAATATCATTCTCATATTTATACCTAAATGGAACAATGATTTGAAGATTAAAAAATATTACCTCAAAAGCTCTGCATCAGCCTGGACGTCAATCTTTTCAGTCTCCCTACGGATCAATTTGTTGTAGCACAATGTGTATGTAGTGACTGACTGTAGTAATTATGAAGGATTTCTAAGAGACTCAGCTATCACAGCCTTTACACCTTCAGGTACATCACCTTCCAAGTCACTCAGAAACTTGGTAGCATCTACTTGAATACTAGAGTTCATTCCAATCCCATCATATGTCATGAAGGTACTTTGGATTCTTTCAATCATATTCCTTGCAAGAGACTCGCATGCCAATCTAATGATTCTATCCCGTGATGTCTCAATTAAAAAGACATCATTTGATGAACCCTTGACTATCTTGTTAACTGCTTCTTTCTCATTGTGCGAATGGATCCCACCAATTGAATTAGTAGCACTGTTTATAATCAACCTTCTAATGTCTCTTGCTTGGCTTTCTTGTTGATGAAGCTACTTTTGGTACTCCATAAATACTTCGTTGCCTTATCACATTGCTGATCGTTAGCTTCTAGCATCACATGTTTGTGCCTTATATGTTAACCAAAAGAATGAAAATAGTTAACCATTAAACGAGTACAAACCTACCTGCTACAAGAATAAGCTAAAGAAACCTCTACAAGAATCCCTTAACCTAAAAATCAAATGAAAAAAAACACATAAAGCCAACGAAAACCTCTTCACCAATTCAAAATTCTAACATTTAGCTTCGTATAATCTACCTCCTACAAGAATCCCCTAATCTAAATATCAAATAAAAAAGCAGGCATCTCACCTAGCATTGGCCCTCTCGTCGACCTTTCGCTTCCGTTCCGACTCCTGTCGTTCAACCTCTGCCATCCGGGACTTCAACTCCTTCCTTTGCCGCCTAACAACAATCCTCAACCTCTCCGCCTCCTCCGCAAGGTCCCTCTCCCTCATCGCCACTTCCTTCACCTCTAGAGATGATCCATCCTCGAAATCCAAGCTTTTCTTTTCCTTCTCCCACCGCCTCGCTTTCACCCCTTCAGCAAGTGCCGCCACTCCATGAACCAAAATATTTCGGCCAACCGTTGCCGTGCTTCTCTCCGATCACACTCTTAGAAGGAGAAAGCTCCACACGGGGACCAAGTTTCCTCAGTAGATCTTGCGGATCTGGTCAACGGAAGGATGCTAACCAGGGTATCCCATTGGCTCTAGCCTCGGGACTTCGCCCCCTCCTTGAGCATGCGTAGTGTACACTGATGGAAAAATACTCTGTCGGAGAAGAATGTAATCTTCACGGTTGCCGTTCAGATGCAAAGAAGCATCAACGGATAGCTGTAAAACTGAGCAACGTCGACACGAAGGCTAAAAGAAGACGCAGATAAATCGGGAGATGAATTCTAATCTAGAAGGCGTAGGGATGAGAAAGGGTTAAGGGAGTAGAGGAAAATGAAAGTATTCGAGGAGGAATTGAGGAGAAGGTCATCAAAAAAACTGAAGTGAGGAGGTGTCTAGGAATTCGATGCTCAGTCGATGGCATTAATTCGCAGGCCGTAAAGGCAATTGAAAATATTATGTATTTTAATTATATTTTTTATAATAATTTATGTTAAAATTTAAATTAATTAATTAAAATAAATTTGATAATATTATTAATAAATATTATTAAGAACTTAATGGGTTTTATAAATTTGTTATTAATTTTATTGAAAAATGATTAGAAAAATTTTATCTCTTAATAAAAAGTGAATTAAATTTTTTAATGTTATTTTATGATGATAAAACAATTTTTTATTTTTTGACATTGTTTTTTGTTTTTTAAATTAAAAGTATGTATTTAAACTTAAGAAAACAAACTTTGATAATATTTTTGAAAGTAATTTCATTAGAAGAATAAGTTTGAAAAAAGTGCTCCAAATATTCTTGATAAATATGGTTCTAAAAATAGATTAATAGAATGGTTAATATTATAATTATTTTATAAGTATATATATATATATATATATATATATATATATATATATATATAGATATTAAAGTAATTTTTATAATTTTTTAAGCTTTTTAATTAAAATTTATATTTTGAAATATTGACACATTTTTTTTATAGAAGATCTTAGTTTTATGATGTACTAAAAAACTTATTCTTATAATTAACTATTAATTTATGAAAAAAATAAAATATTTAATCAAATATTATAATCATGCTTAATAATAAAAAAAATACATACATTAAAATCATTTCATTATAAATTTATTTATTTCATTGTAAATAATAAAGATAAAAAAATAAAAAAATTATATTTTTAACAAATGATTTATCATAAATTAAGAAAAATCACTTTGTCTCCATTTAAATATCTAATTACCTTTTGAACGAAAAAGACCCCTTCATCGATCTTGTATTAAAATTTTTGTTGAATCATACCAAATCATAGTTTCTTATTACCCATAATTTTTATTGAGTAACTACAAAAATTGTACAACTCTTAGCATGTTCATCATTAAAATTTGTAATAAATGATGATGATTTGTTTGTATATTTTTCTTTATTTCGATAATATTTGTTTTTTATATGTTATTTATGATATGCATATATATAAATATAATTTTTTTCGAATAATACTTAAAACTTGATATTACATATTTTTATATCATTTTTAATTCTCTTAATAATAAATAGTTATTCTTATTATTAAGAGGATTAAAGTTTTATTTCGACTATCACACATAGGCTAAAAATTATCTGAATAATTTTTAATTATGATATAATAGATGATTTATTATTATATACAACTCGATAAGTTTAAATTGTTAGAAACAATTATATAAAACTTTAATTGATTATTATGGAATGTATCAATTGGTTTTATTTACCCACATAATTTATTTTTTTTCTTTTTTTGTCTTGATTTTTAGAAATGATTTTTTGTTGCTACAATCTTTGAAGCTTTGTTCATGGAGTTATAAGGTTTTCATCAGACATAAGGTCTTCCTTTCCCTTCTCTTTTTCTCGCTTCGACGGCCCTATAGCTAGGTTTTTGTCTGCCTCCACTGGCGCCACTACTGATCGTCGATCTCCATGTACTGACCACCACTGTTTATAGTAGTTTCAAGCTCCACGACTTGTGTGTCTCCTTCGATCCTCGCTGCTTCACTTGTGCTCTCCAGGTGTTCCCAGGCCGAAGGTTTTCACCTCTCTCTCTCGCTCTCTCTCACCTTCCTTCTTTCAGGCCAACGGTTCTTGCAGGAGTTTAAATAGCTTACTATCCACGATGATTATAAGTTGTTATTACTCTTTCCTATTACTCTCAAGTTGAAATTGGTATTTTTGTTCTAATGTTTTGTTATCTATCCAGTGCTTCGTACTGTCTTATAATTCTTGTGAGCTAAGATTGTGAATATCTTTCTATGTAAAGTTTTGTTTTTTTCTATCGTGATTTTTTTGTCTGGATCAAGAAACAAGGCTTGTTTAGTTTCATGTTGTTTAATTTGTTCAGAGTGGGCCAGGTTCCATGTTGACATTTACACTACATTGTTTTTCATTAAATCTACTTCAGTGTCAAAATATCATTTAGGAAAGGAATGCCTTGCACTCTTCACAACCAAAAGTTCCATGAGGTTTAAAATCACTCCTTTACTTTTAATAGTGGATAACTTAAGGTCTAATTTTTGAGTTCTATGATGATTTTTCTCATGCCATTTCATCAGATCTTAAAATTAAAATGTGCCTGGTTTCAACTACAGCAACCACTATCAATTAGTAGCACAGTATTATGGCTAGTTCATTAGAGTGGTCCAAGATCTTTATTTGATTTGTTAATGTTATGTTTGATGGTCTTATTATAAAAGCTAGCTTGTGTAATTTTCTTATTAATGAAGATGGTGTTGAATGAAATCTTGAAGTTGGACTATTTAACTTTTGCTAAATTGCTCCATTCTTGGACAAAATGTATTTATAAAAGATTAATTATTTAATATACATTTTTGTGATTATTAGGCTTTGTTGGTTTCTATGTTTTACCTTAGTATTTATCTTTAGTTATCTTGAGTCATAGTCATTAACTATTTTTTTTCTAAAAGCTCACAAATGCAATGCGGATTGTATAGTTCAAACATCTTGTAAATGTTCTTTTTGTTGTGTTATTATTTCTACAAGTTTGGCTTATGCTTGTCTTTGTTTATCTTCAATACATTATATTATATATATTTTTAACAAAATTCATAAGTTATTTTTATTATTATTGATTTCATTTTTTTCATGCACACCTTTTTCCTAAACATTAATAACTGAGATAGTTTATGTACTTGATGTGTCATTTTAATGTGTTTTTTAAAGTATGATCTAGCGGTTTAGAAAAGTCATACTTGTTTAAAGTATCAATAAATGTTCATGAATGAAGTGTACATATGCTTTTTTAATGTATCAATCAGTGTTCATAAACATTTTATACTCACATGCTTGTTTTAAGTTTCAAATATTTAACATATGCCAACTTGTTTAGTTGATTGTATGTTGTCCTTTTTACAATTCATTCATATATTTGTTGATCAAGTTGCTTGTTTGGGGTTTGTGAACTTAAGCATTTATGATTTAATTGAGACAAGCTTTAGTACCATCCATTATACTCGAATTGAGCTTCAGTAGACCTAAAATAATTGAACTTGAGCCTTATTGTACTTGCTTGGATCAAGTCATTTACAACCTTGCAATTTGTAAAGTTTAAAATGAATATTTTGAGGGCATAAATCTTATTCCTCGCAATCACAGTGTTCATGGAACTAATATCCCCAACATGTATTTTAGCTTGTATTATGATTTAATTTTATATGGGATTGGGTACTAAAATGTCTTTATTTAATGTTCCTTTATACATACTTTGTTTACAAATATAACATTTTTTAAATGCTTATACCCTTATACCTATTTTTGTTTCTTTGATCCATTTAATGATGATGACCTTGAACAAGATTTATTCTATGGGTTAGTATGGAAGCTCTCTTAGAGATGATAATGATGGTTACTTATAATTTGATGCTTATTTTAGGCATTCTCATAATCCAGTTGGAATGTTGGTCAGGTTTCATAGCTATTGTAGTTCTTGCTATTTTTCTTTTTGAATTCCTATTGAAAAGTTGGTAAAACTTCTGGGAGCCATTAGATAAGCAACAGCTTATTTTCTTCATCTAATGTTCAACAACTTTTTTTTTCTGTCTCTTTCGTTGACAAAAATTGAAATATAAAAGAATATACTATTAATTGTGTTTTTTTTCATCTTGACCAAACATAAAGCTCTCTTCATTTGCAATTTTTGGCCTTTTTTTGTAATCAGTGGTAACATTGTACTTCAATACAAGCTTTGAGTTGCAAAAACGAAGCATTGCTATCTTATTGGGGCCATATTATTTGATTGTATTTGTAACAATTTAACTTGTACGCTAGAAGTAATGTTAGTGTGAGACTAGTCCATGAGACACTGTTTAATATTCTTTTCTATCCAGCAACTTTCAGGGAATTTGCTGATGTGAATGGTTTTATCAGGATGGATGTGAGCACTGATGATAATCTAGAATAGAAATACGGAGTGAAAATGTAGGATTGACCCTTTTTTTCCTTTTTCTGGTGAAGGGTTTTTTGGAGCTAGCTTAGTTTAAAGAATTATTGATGCTCTTATTAGAGTGGCCAGCTGTTTGAATAAGATGTCTTCCCATGATAGTGCTAGCCTTTTAAGAGTTTGGAGGAGCTGTCCATGGTCATTGCAAACATTGTTTGCTTTCCATATTTTAATGTTTATATCATGATTCCTATAGTTACGTTTCATTTAGTTGGATACAATTTAACATTTTATGAATATTTAAATCATGGCATTATAAATGATGACATTTTAAGTTCAATATATGTTTGCTTTATTGGGTGTAGTTATTCTTTGATTTGGTTTTTACATTTTTGTTTGCAAGAAACAAAAGTTTTGTGGGTTCACCAGGATTTGTAAATTCACACAATCAAACTAAAAATATAAGAAAATTTTCTCTCTTTTGAAAAATGTTTAACAGTTACAATCAACTAATTGGACTTTATTTTAATACCTTCTCAAGTTGTTTTGGAATTCGCTGTCTTTTGTAAGTATGCTGTGAATCTTCTCATATATAGTTTTTTCAGGTCTTTTTTCTTCTCAAATTAGCAATACAAATCATTCATTAGCCATCTGCATGATATATAGTTTTTTTTTTGGGATTAAGTATCAAAAAATGGAGGGAGTTACTAAACTACAAAGTAGGCAAGTGAAGCCCATCCCTCCACGCAAATAAGAGGGCCTACCCTACACATTTGTCGCCCTAGTTAACTAGTAGGCTATGAAAAGGTATATGTTAACTTGACTTTTTTCCTCCCAACGTTTTTTGTTTGGGGCCTGTTTGGCTTCTCTAATGTATTTGTATTCTTATCAAGTTTCATGTCATAACATTTAGTTGCATTGCTTATTTATGTTCATTTTAGGGAAGTTGTAAAGGAATTCTTGCTTTGATTGAAGCAAATTAGTATGTGAGAATTTGATTGCACTATACTATCTTATGCTTTCCTGTGATGATTGTCTTAAAATATTGATTAATTCTTCTTAAAAATCTATTGTAAATTCATGCATAGAACTTTTGCATGTTGTGCCTTAATCTTGTAATTTCTACTTTTCTTTTGAATAGGGATTTTTAGTTCAGGACAAATCAACTTAACTATCACATGTTATAATAGATATGATAGAATGAAATTTGGTTTCTAAAAATAGTGAAAACATTAATTTTAAAGAATGGAAGATATTTATCTGTATGGTTTATAGAATTGGAATTAAATCGTGATGATTTAATTTTTCAAAAAACTATAAAAAAATATTTATGCAAATATATTCATATAATAATTTGATAAACATGAGTATAATCAATCATTTTATGAATATTACAATATTGTTAAATTTATTTTAAGTATATCCATAAAGTCACAAACAATTTTTTCCAAGTACTATGGAATCATGTTTTCATGTATTATCCATATGTTACTACTTAGTTTATAAACAATAGTATTCCACATGATAGAATAAGATTAAGGGTTGGTTTGATTGCTTAAATTTTGTACTTTTAATCACAAAAATGCTTATTTTAGGTCATGTTAAATAACTTCACTAATTATATTTATTTATAAATTAGGAGGGATATCACTATCTTTTTTATTTTATTATTTTAATAGTTCAAAAAGAACTTTTAATCTCACAAAGTAAGTCAAAGTTTTCTATTTTTTTAAGTAATAAGAAAAGTTGTATTGGGCAAATTCATAATAAATATTTCTAAACAAAAAATCATTAAACATAGTATTTCAACAACACTTAATAATACTCTTCAAACTTATTTTTCAATAAATTCTTTAATATCCAACAAGGGCGAACCAGCATTGAGCCAACGGCGTATCTCTGAAATGATGTGAATCAAGCATTTGTCCATGCTACAATGTTTTTGGGTTTTTTCCATTCTATAATCCATTTGTTATTCTCAAATTTTTACAATTATTTCACCATTAGTAGACCATAAAAATTGTATGCATATCCATGCCATGACTAACAAAGTCTGCCCCTCTATATGCATCTTAATCTTCGTATTCCAAAAATTTTGAAGCACTACCTTCTTCATCTAAAGAATAAATGGATCAACCCCTCTATATGCATCTCAGTCTTCACATTCCAAAATTTTTGAAGCACTACCTTCTTCATCTAATGAATAAATGGATCAATAATTTAAGGTTGTTTATCTTAACAAAATATCTAGCGTATTACTAATAGATTTATATGTTTACTTTATTATCGCTTTTGTTTTCTACATTTTCCATTTGGATCTTTAACATCTCTTGTGACATTCTTACATATTTTGATCTTTAAATTACTCTAATTTAAGCTTTGAAGTATTCTCTTTATTAAAAACTAAAATGCCCATCCACTGAATGATATTCCAAAAGATATTACCTTTTTTTGTAATGTACGTCTCAAGACAATTGTAAGTATAGAATTCATTTCATGATCAATAATTTTCAAAAAGAAATTTCTTTTAAAATATCAAACACAACAATTTATGATTATAGTTGTTCTACATAAACTCACAAATGAGTGAACGCTCTACTTTTGATGTGACAAATGAGCTCCTCTTAGTATGAATTTGAATCAAATATGTCATTTTCCCCATTCCATTCAATATCTATATCTAGATTGTGTTTCAAATAAATATTTTCAGGTATGTAATTTATGTGATAATGAGTCTCGTTTGAAATGGAGGTTCAAGTTCAAATAAGGACAAATTCCTCAAATTATCTTAAAAAATATAAATGGTGCAAACATTCTCCTTGTTTCTTTTGAATACCAAGACCAAATCATTAGTTTCTAAACTTATTAAGAGAAAAAGATGAAAGAATGCCTTATAATATTTCTCACTTAATTGGTCACATCAAAATAGATGTATTAAGAATCATTGGCTTTTAAGCAATGTAGATAAATGCTATCCTTATTTGGCATATATTTTGTGTTTTGTTACTTGATTTCTTACTTTTCTAATACCAAGTTGAATTATTTCAGCTTATTTCAGTAATTCTCTTGGTTTTATTGGAAACATTGGTTCAAAAAATATGTTGAATTAATTTGTTAGCGAAGTTGATAATTTCATCTCTATTTATTGATACTAGTGTATGGCATATATAGCCCCTTTATATTCCTAAAAATTCATTTTTTTGTCACTTAGCCAATGCATGCCATCATAAATATACGCATTGGTCCAAAACTTTCTATTCAAAAGTATATTTTAACTCTTAATTTTTTTTTTATTATGGCTTATTTTAAGTCAATGTAATGCTTGCTTGTCACTAGAGACAATAATCCATGTTTAGGAGCACATACATTTTTTAAAGCATCTAAGTTTATAGCAAACTCAGTTAAATCGTGACAACAATTTTCTAATTTGGTCACTTTCTCAATCAAGAAAATTGGAAGGTTTTTTATCTATAAAAACTGTCGCACTAAGAGCACGTTTTGTGAGAATAATAGGACTCATGTTGTCCTTTTCTTTTAAAATTATGTTCTTGTATTGTGGTAAACTGATACCTGATATTCTGTTCCATACAAGTACTATAAATAAAACAAAATGTATTATAGAATGTATCACTACAACATATGTTCTCAAAAATACTAGTATACATATGCAAATGTATGCATCCTCATACACATGCATATACCGAAGCTAAGATTGATCATAATCAGATTATAACACGAAATTTTGTTCCCGATTTGACTTGAAAGCTTCATTTTTTGGTTGATACTAGGAATAGAAAAATTCAATGTGATATGTGTGAAAAATCGTTTTGTTAATATGTACCTATTAAGATTCTTGTGAGCATTTAGTTTCTTTTTGAGAAAAGGATATCTTAGGTTTAAACATAGATGCAATATTTTTCTGGGTTGATAGTTTCATTTGTTTGAACATTTAGTAAATCCATCCTTTGAGCATAATAACTTACATGTTTTCTTCTTACAATTTATTTGCAGACTTCCACACTTTTGCTTTGAGTTTTCACCCATGTATGCAAATTCTTGTTGAAAGTTTTTGTTGTGTATTCCTTCGAAATTACATGTTTTGGACTTTAATGGTATTCTTCCTTGAAGAATCAATATTACCCTGATCATTGTATTATAAACTTATTCCATTTTCTTTTATCAAATTGCTGCTATTACTTTGGTAAGGCTGATTGGTTCTGGTTAAATGCCAAGGATCCATGCACTTCACACATATAAGCATGTGTGTGCACATCAATGAGTTTGTACAGTAACATTTGAAATTTATTGCTTCAAATAAGTATTTAAGGATGGCCAAAAAATTGAAATTTTTTTTTTTTCGAACAAACTCTACACCTCTTATCAATCTCATTTAACCTTGTAATGGTTTACTTTCAAAAATGATTGGAAATTATGCTCAATTTCGGAATTGATGGAACTTAAATCCATCATGGTTTCATACCTTTGAAATCTGCAAAATGTTGATAGGTATGAGATTATTAAAGAAAAAGCTTCTTTAGCTATTGTGGAGTCCTTGTCTTAGGTGGACAATATATATTGTATCCACGTTGAGTAATTAAGATGAGCTCTTGAAGTTTGACTTGACTGAATGATGTAAAGTTTCCATGGCTACAATTGAGAATTAGGGTATGAAAAACTCTTAAATCTTGATGGCAATGTTTTAGAATATGATGTGTGTGAGAATTGTTTTTTTGGCAGCTTATGGAATGAATGGAATGGTTGTGGTAGTACATCTCGAAGGCATTGGGGAAAGTTGGTAAGCATGTTATGGAGGACTGATGTTATTAAAGTTTTTTTGGGTCTATTGTGTTGTCTGCTCAGTGTTTATTCATTGATCTGAAACTATGAAGGATTGATGTTATAAAAGGTTTTGCTGGATCTATTGTGTCGTCTACTCGGTGTTTATTCCCTGATATGAATGAAGCACTCGTCTTGGGCTTTTCTTTTCTTTCTAGCTTTTCTACAGGTCTAACTCTTTGATTGATCCTATAATTTTATATGGTTTCAAATGGAAGGCCTAATATCAAAGTATAATATAATATGACGATGGTTGTTTTGTTTTGGTTAACTGACTTGCCCTTCCCTTTATTGAGTGGAATGAGATTGATCTGGTATGGCTATTACTGCCCCTGTTCATAGTTGATCTTCTTTGTAGTGCTTTTGGGTTACTCGATTATTTTCCATACGGGGAAAGCTTGTAAGCTTATTATAAATGACTAATGTTTTAAATGCTCATAGAAAGCAAAAGTTTGTGGAGATAATAACTTCTAAATGGGTAAACATAATTGCTAATTACAAGATGGTGGAGGTGTTTTAGACTTCATCTATTTGCAAGGGAAAATCCCAATGCAAAGGCTAGGAGTTGATGAAGAAAAATTCAAGGTAGGGTGTTGAGAAACAAACACAGTTGAGGATGGAGGACACGATAATATACAATGAGAAAATGCTTGAAGAGATACTGTGAAAGAGATGTATTATAGAAGTTAAGAAGAAAAATTACGGAATGAAGAAGTGCAAGGAAGAGAAACTGGAGTACATGTCCTACTGAAAGGTAGATGGAGTAAGTTGTTAAATAGGGATGAACTAGAGAAAAGTGGTTCTTGTGTGGGCTTTGTCACGCCAAGCCTGGATGAGGAAAAGAAGTTTCTTCATTGTTCTTTTACAATTAAAATTACCTCTTTTGTAGCTTTCCTTAATGCATATTTTGACATTTTTCTTACCATATGTGCTGTAGATCTAAGTGGGATATCTTTTGGTCCATGTCCATTTAATTTCTGCACGTTAGAGATGAGTTCTGTTTTTTTTCTTTTCCCTCATTCTTACTTTTCTCATGCCTTTGGGATCCATTAGGTTGGTGGTCATCATCCCAAAGAGGACTTTTCTTTTAGGGGTAAGGAACCTAAGGAAGAAGTCCAGATTTATACATGGAAGGATGCGACACTCAGAGAGCTCATCGATTTGTTATTGTTTATCGATTTTGTCATAGTCGCTAGTAAATTTCTTTGTTGTATTTACCTTTCTAATGACTTAACCATTTTGTTAAGTTTTGAGTGTTTTAGAGTCAAGGAGGCCACTCGTGCTGCTAGGAAAAGGGACGCGAAGCTATCATTTGCATTTGTGTAAATAACTGTATATATGCATATTTTTAAGATTTTAGTAAAGCTTGGTAGGGAAACTCTGGATGACTTCGACTTGAAACTAGGTAAGTCATTCTTTGGCAGTAAAACTGAATCAAAGTAGTTTTTACTCAATTTTTCTAATTGTTTCAATATCCTATCAACATTCAAGCTGAAAGTTGTCTTAACAATCACCATTGTTGGTCGAGTTGAGCTTAATTATGATGTAGATTTTTAGAATTTTGGAAGATTTTTTATGATGCATGTTCTTCTTATCGATAGTTCTTTTTGACCCGCTTCTTTAGTTGACACATACTTCTCTCTTGATTAGATTTGGCGCATTGATTACCGTAAAATTGGTTGATGGTTGGAGCTGAATTGATCTTGTCTCAACAACTTAAGAGCATTTTTAAAATTTTTATATTTTAGTTCAAAATTTGTTATATCAGTTTTAAAATAAGATAACTTCAAGTTCTTAATTTTACTATCAATTTTATGATTTTTCTTTGAATTTTTTTTTGTAATTGAATCATGCATAATTTTTTCAAAGTTGTTATCATTCAATTCAATTTTTTATAATTTGTTTCTTCAAAATCAAAGTAGAAAAATACAATTTAATTTATCAAATAGTTTTTTCAAAATATTACATGGTTTGAGTGGAAACATAAAGCTTTAATCCCTTGTCAAGAAAATGTCAAATTAGCTATGTTAGAAGAGTTGATAGCCACATGTGATGCTTTCAATTTTTGTTACTGTTCATAGTCATCCATTAAGTAATGAAAAATCTAATGTTGAAGCATTTCATGGGCCAAATCAAATCAAAATACTTGACTCATAGTAATTATATGTTTCTTTCAAATAAATATTTTAAAATATTTGAAAAAAGAAGTAATAAATGAAGCTTGAATGAAGTTAAGACATGATTTAAGAAAAAAAAAGGCAAATAAGTTTTCCACAGAACTCAAATCAAAGTAAAATACTTTTCAACTCATGGATCTAGAGTTGAACCATTCCACGGGTCAAATCCAAAGAAAACACTCGAGCTGTAGCAGTTAAAGGACTTGCGAAATGAAGCATATATTGTCCATCAAATGCATTCCTTGAACTTGGAATGTTAAACATTGCATTGCTTCGTGTTAACTAAACCTCTCCAAGGTTATATAAGCAATTCTCATTCAAGAGGTATAGCACAGAAGACATGAAAGTGGCTTTGATCATTAAGACCTTCACCTTCCTTCATCTCTATGCAGTGTTGTTTTACTTATGGAGAGCTCTTTCCTAGCTGCTCTTGTTGCGGCCTCTACAAATGGTTCTTCCTCTCTCCCTATTATGTTGTGTATGTTGTTTATTTGTACTAATCATCATCTTCGTTTGCTATAGAAAGATGAGAACAACACATCTCAGGCCGATGGGGATGCTTCACGAGATATAATATCGAAATGTCCTTTGAAGGATGAACCACCAGGTTGGGATGGTCAAACACAACTAAGCATTTCAAATGAACATCACATGAAAGCAGTCAAGTTGTCTCCAAACAACTTATACCTTAAATCTAGAATTTCTTTGCCGTACTACTTGTAATACTCATTTTCTTAGTTTGCAATTGTATTGAGTCTTTCATTTAACTATTTTTTATATAAATATTTAAGTCAAATGTAAGAAAATTATATCCTTTAAATATTTTGTACATATGATTATACATATTATCTTTTATTTTTATTTTGTATGTAGAATCTTGCATATATAAATAAACATAAGGTATACATGAAAGGAAATAAGAATAACTAAGATCAAATTAAACAAACAATTGAAAGCCTCGATAATAAAACAAAAATTGTGATGAATATCATAACTAGCATACAATGATTTATCTATTAATAAAGTCAACATATATTAAAAAGTTTTATTTTATAATATAATATATTTTTTCTATTTCTTATTATGTGGATTTAATAAATCTCAAGAATACAAACTAAAATAAGTTAAATCAATCATCACATATTTTATAAGTAAAACTTAATAATAAAAAGCTGAAGTAGATATTATTACTCTTAAAAGATAAAAACAGCAAATATCGATATCATGTAACAACAATACTAATTGTCGATAATCTATCATAGAATTTAAAACTAAAAAAAATTCATTAGAGTTAAGTGGGTTTTTTTTCAAAAATGTCTCGATATTTTAATATCGTTTATCTAATATATAAATTAGGATCTCTTTTAAAATAATCAATATGGGACAATTAATTTTTAAATTCTTAAAGACTTGTTAACAAAAATAATAAAATTGCTTTTTCAATTCACTCATCTCTCCCTTCAAGTGTTATATTAAATTGAAGACTTTGGTGCTCTTTCATTTCTCATGGAACCTCTTTTTCAAAAGAAGATCCATTATTATAAATGCTAATGAAATTTAATGATTCATAATATAAATTTTTGTAATGGAACTTAATAATTTCTTTTAGATCAAGAGATTAGGAGCTTTACAATCTAGCACAAGAACTAACTTTCATTTTTCTCCATGGCATAAAAAAGATTAGGCAATGCTCTTAAGTAACATGGCTTTTATTATATATTTTGTAATTAGAAGGATTGATAAAAGATAATTAATTAATTGCATAAAATATTTATTCTCCTACCATTTAATTTATTTCATCTCAACTTTAATGAATATTTACTTAATATTAAAAAAATTATTGTTGCTTATTTATTTTGATAATTCTCAATAATTTGAAATGAGGGCTATTGGAGGAAAAAGAATGTTATTAGGATGAACTCATGAGCTCTATTTAAATAAAAAGCTTAACTTTTTTATCTTAAAAACCTTTTTTCTAAAGCTTTTGGCTTGCTTTAAATGACATTTTTTTCGTACTTGAATTGTTGATAAAAAAATGTTACACTCGACCTTCTTAGTATCTTGGAATATAACTTTTTCATATAATTTACCCAAGTTTTTCAAATTTTTTTCTTTTATTTCTCTATATTTTAATATGTAACTCTAAATCTAAATCTCCTCCCATGTGACTTTTGCATTGATTAATTTATTTATATTACATTGTAATAAATTATTTAGTTTCAACTTCAACATAACTTTCCATAATATTATGATAGTATTTTATTATCATTTAAATCATATTTACTTTAATAAATCATTACAGTTCAACTTTATGTAAAATCAAGTTTAAACAAATGTTTTTGGACTCAAATAGATCAGTTATATTCCAATAAATATTTATTCTAATATAGTAAAATGCTTTTAAAATTTTTAATTATGTTTATGATGCATTCCTTTTATACTTGATTATATTATTAAATGTTTTACACTTGATCACCTTAGTATCTCATTACATCAAATTTTTATTTTCATTGATTTAATTACTATAAAAGTCTAGTTCTTCTCTCATATGACGTCAACATTTCTTTGATTTATTCAGATTACATTGCTTAGATTCATCATGTTACTGTTTTATTTTATATTTACTTAATATTAAAAATAAAAAATTTATTAACATTCATAATTATTTATTTTTATAATTCATAGTTATTCTAAATGAGATCTTATTGAGACATAAGTAAAGTCATTGGACAAGTCTCACTTAACAAAGGGATAGTATTTCATTACATATAGTGAGAGCATTTCTTTACTATGTTTGTTTATGTCATTAATTTTAATATTTTGTAAATATTATAATATCTTACTTGACCTAACATGTGGTATGAGCTAAAGATGTATCCTATATATATTTTGTTCATTAAGCTAATGTCATGTGCTTAGTTTTTCTTTGGTGTTAATAGTTTTGGGTAAAATCTTAAGCATGCCATGAGACTTTAAGGGATAAGTAAGATGTCGTGGATTTTTTTGCATTTAATTTGTCTTAGAATTCTTGTATTAGGAAAGTTTTATTAATCTATAACAATATTATGAAAATAAGGTCATGGGTCATATTTAAGTGCTTATATTTTATTTATATTACAATATTTGTTGTATGAACACAAATTTAAAAAATAAAACATATATCTTTTATTTGGTTTTAATTGGAATTTAAACCTAACTCATGTGAATGGATTTAAAAAACAATGATTTGACAAGTTGGTAATGCTTAGGTGGACGACCAATACATCATACCAATGCACTTATGATACACAATATTGCTTACCTCTATTTCTATTTGTAGTGGTCACACCAAAGATTTGATCTTAAAATTTATATCAATGTTCTACTTTCCAAGTTATAATAGTTGTTATAGTATTTCTCCTCAATTTTGGATATCTCTTGTGATTCCTTTATTTGGCTATCCCAAATGCTTCAACAGCACCTCCTCTTACCTTCCTTTCCCTAAACTCTCAGACAAAGCAAATTGCATTCTAAATTTTTAAAAACACTTTCTTGGTTGCAATTTCTATCCCTATCACTTATCAACTCTCCAACTCCCTCTAAATAGTCATGACCCTCCAAAGAACACCATGCAACTCTGTCACTTAGAATTTGAAAGTTTGTCGTTGATTCGAATCGTCTACAAATGAGTTTCTTCTACTAGTTCTTACATTAAGTTTTATGGTAATTAAGAATTTTTTTGAGTTTAAGAATTAATTTAATTCTTATTTAAATCGAACTAAATAATTTATAATATTCCATATACTTTACAATCAATTAAGTCTCCAAAAATTTACTAATTAATTTTGTGTAATTCATATTAATGAGGTCTACTTGTTAACAAAATTTCTTCTTTTTTGTTGACATTTAATATTTTTAATAATTATTTAAACTAAAAATCCTCAATAAACTTATTGTATTATTTTTCTCAAATTGTTTTGTACTTCTAATTCTATAAGATCATCGAACTTCTTTTTTGTGTTTATTTTATTAATCTTATTCTTTAAAGCTCTAGTGTTTAGCAAATTTTCACAATCTTTTTAGTTCATTCAGTGTTTTTTTTTTTGAATTATTGGGATTTTTCTGAACTTATAAATATCTCCTTATTAATCTCAAATCAATTTTTTTAATACTTCAAACATATTAAATTTTAATAATTTTGTCTTATTAGATTCAATGTAACTCATACATTTAATTTTTCACTTCATATCTTTTTTCGAGATGTCATGCCTCCTTTTATGATATACGATTATTTAAAAAAGTATAAAATATTACTTTAAAATTTTTTAAAAATCTTTAAAAATCAAATTAATTCCTAAAAAATAACAAATATATTTTATGTCATAATTTGAGATTTTTTAGCTGTAAAATTTGAATTTTGTGTGCTATTGTCAAAATTTTGAGAATATATACATACACACACACATACATATATATATATATATATACACACACACACATATATGTATATATATATATATATCAGCCATTGTTAGGTCTTGATGCATTTGTTTTCTATTGGGCAATTTGATTCATTTATCTTCCCCCTTCTATCACAGAAACTATATGATTGAATCTTCCTACTTCCCAGGAAAAATAGCCTTCCAGACAAGGTACGAGAAGAACTCCGAAAGGTGATGGTTGCGAACCATCTAGACACAGGTGGCAGCCATTAACTAGCCAAAGATGTGTTGCTTGGGAAGACAAAAGGCAGTGGTTCTGCCTTTTGATCACCCTTTCCCAAACTCAACCATTGCCAAGTCTATATCGTCAAGACATAGAACATCCTTGTTAGAATTCTATAGTGATGGCTTCTCTCCAACTCTTTCTTTGCTCCCATCTTCTAATCTTGGAGAAGCTTGATGAAATTTTTTTTGCGTATTTCTTTGTAGTTCTTTTAAACTATAAAACTACGTGGGATCATGGCCAGTTGAAAGCTGCATGATGAAGAATGTTCAATCTGATGTAGAAACAACCAACTCATATAAATTCTAGCTTTGCCTTATAAAATAAAAGCAGTCACTCATGGCAGTTTTCCTAAATCTCTTCCACTATAGAATATTGGTTTATCTTTGTGCATGGTTCAAATTAAGTAAAATCTTAGAAATTATGTGACAATAATGGAATAAAGAAATCACTAAAAAATCATAAATAACGTTGACTGTCAACTAAAAAATCTTAGAAATCTTCACCATAATCATCTTCATCTTCCTTTTCTTCTTTTCAACTGATTACAGAGAAATTTGCCCTGGCAAATGCAGATGCCACAACATCACCCTATAATCAAAGCATGTTTTCATTGTTATGATTCTATGCTTTTCAAGGTTAACCAGGGAGCTCTCTGGAACAGAGGATGGGCGACCCCAGTGCTCAGGATCCCACAGAATTGAACTATTGAAGGCAAAACTTGAAATGTTAATTCTTGCTAATAATCCACTTTCTCTTCCATCGCGTGATTCTGCCCCAAAAGTTGCCCTTCTTGACATCACAGTGCCATTGTTGAGGTCCTTCAGTTCCAAGCTGACAACCTTCGTCGAACGACACATTGGCTCCTCGACCAAAATCCTTTTCCTGCTTCCAAAGACCATTGCTATCGGCCATGCCCCAAATACCCTGAAACATTAAGCAAACATCATTTTAAGAAACACTTCAATGGAAACACTCGAAACATTAGATCGGTAGATGACGATGAATTTTTTGCTCATTAGTCAATGAAAAGCTTTTCAATTAATCAACCTTAGTTGTTAGCCAGTTAATTTTTTGACGAAGTTATAATCTAATTTAGGCCCCATTTGCTAACTATTAATCAAATTTAATTTCAAACATTTTTCTTTGTCAAACTTATTTTAATATTCAGATTATGTCTTATAGTGAGCTTAGAAAAAAGTGTTTTAAAAGAAATTTCTGAAAATTATTATTTTTTGAAGAGTTTTATATATGTAAAAATATATATTTTTCTTTGTAAGGAATCCGAGTTAAAATAAATAAATAAATAAAAGCAATTTTGAAAATCTATTTACAATCATTGCCCGAAAGGATGAGTGCTCGACTTCTAAGAATCGAGTGAAGTAGCTGTTGAAGGAGATGTCGAAGTGCACGATTCCGCTCAGCCGATGTTCGACGTGGGGCAGTGCCATATTCCACAGATGATGTGCCTCCGCACCAGCATCCGTGATGTACTCCCCATATGTGACGTGACGGTTCATCACGCTGGTCCACCTCAGCAACCTCGTGGTGGTCGGGGCAAAGGAAAGGGCCCTGACGATAACCCACAGCAGCGACGGAGGCACCATTCTTAGCGTCTACGCCAACCTTTGCAAGAAGGAAGCTGAAAATAAATTTATATTTTTTTAAATATAAACTTATTAAAAAATTTAAAAAAATTAAAACCATTTTATAATAATTATTATTCGTTTGAAATAGTATTCCTTAATATCATTTTAAAATATTATTTTTTATTCGTTCATAGCTTCACCATTGTCCACCCACTTGTTGTTCCTGAAGCCGCACGCAAAGGTGTAAACCACCACGAGGATAATTAGGATCACGATGTTGATGACCGAAACCATCCTCCAGCTACGCCGCAGCGTCGCCATGACGCCCGCCTTGCATGAGCCGCACCGGTAGCACAGCTGTTACTAATCATTGCTCCATCGGCTGCAATCGACATCGTTCACCGCCATCCCCGCACCAGGGCTATGCAGAGTCTCATTGACGTTGATGTATCCGCATGACATTGGTGGCTTCCAAAACCTGGCCTAGAACAAAAACATTTATTGAGCTTTTATGTTTTGAAAGCCAGACTTCATCAATGCCCAGTTTCAGGTGATGCCAGAGATAGAAGCAATCATGATACCATCTGAGGAGTTTTCACGAAATTCCATATCAATGATACTTAGCGATGATCCACATTATAGTTTTAAAATTTTCTACAAATAATCCCATTTTAAGAAATCACATGGGTCACATCACCTGAAATGGGCTTGTGTTACCAAGGTTACGCGACTGGACTCCAGAATGTAGTGTTGTTATTGCGACTTCACCATTTCCATGTAACGGCTTTACAAGTTTCTAGATAATGCTTATAGCTTCAGCTGCCTTTTTTAGTGCATCTTCAATAGCCACTAACTGCTGGACATGAGCTATCTGAAAGGAAAAGAGATCCATGATATACATCATTACGAGTTCTAAAATGAAACACAATAAAATTGCAAAAACATGATTCCTATGAGATGAAGCATTTCCATAAGTGTTTCCATTTGAAAAAATTTCCTTAGTGTTATGTGGATATCTTCATAACCATAACTAAAAGTATAGAAGGTTATCTAAAGTAGTCGACATGCATATGGCATTTAAATAAACCAAACAATCTTGTCTATGAGCAGTACCTTAAACGTTCACATCAATCTCATTAAAAATAGGAAAGGCAATACTCGAAAAAGTTCCATACTGCAGAGAGTACCAAGGAAAATGAGACCAAGAAAATCTTCTGGACAACGAGCTCCTTAACTAAAAATTTACCACTAATTTTTTCTGTATATTTAATGCATGGCCGATTTTCAAAGCATACCATTAAAGGCAAGGTCAACTTCAATGACATTGTTAAATCACAACTTCACACAAACATAGCTTGTATTTTAAGATTTCGACAATGGAACTTTTGCCAAAGGATAACAACATGCCTAACCATCATATTTGTTACAATTCTCCACATTGAAGATTTAAATCTTAGGCTAAAATCACAAAATAAACATTTAAAAATCAATTTTTCATATGAGAAATTTGTTAATCAAATATATATTTCCATGTTAATGAAATAATTACATTTAAAAATCAATTTTTCTGTATATTTTGTAGAGGTCTTAAGTCGTCCCAAACTACCAACTGTCATTTTAAGGCAAGTATATGAACCAAGTTGAACCAATCCAAACCATTTTTTTTAAACTACATGTTGAGCTATATAATTTCTATCCACTCCTCATGTAGAGAACCCTTGCAAGTGATTAAAAAAATTAAAAAACAATTGTATAGTCAAAAAATAAACATAGCATTTACTATCCCCTGATAGAAATATGTTTACATTAGCTAGGTCACTTTAGTTAATAACAAATATTAATTATTAGTTACCACTTAACTAGGATCAATGACAAAATTTTCTACTAATTGAAATGGATAAAAAACTTTTACGTATATTAGAAATAAGCTTGCAAAAAAGTCAATTGGTTCACTAACCTAAGTGATTAATAAAATAATATCAATACAATCATTAATAATAAGTTTGGATGATAAAATTTAGTCAATTAGTGCATATTAAGTTGAATTACATAAAGTATGTAAATTAATAGTTTAACTATACACACACACACATACATATATACATACAAAACACATACAAAGACACTACAAACCACCTTAACTCATTTAATCTTCTATAACAAAAAGACAATATAGATGTAATCAAGATTGCCTTACAAACTACAAACAAAGATCAAGTAAAAAAAACTTAACAACCTTTAAAGATTATTTTATACTCAATAATTTGATGTTAAGGTACCCATATATTCTATGTATTATGTGATCATGTAATATTAACATATAATCTTTTTTCTATATAATTTTTTAATAAAAACATATGAGAGATTAAAAAAAGGAGCTTGGTTAACAAAAAAACCAAAGAAATTAAAAAAGAAAAATTGCAGAAGACAAATTCTAAGCTTATATTTATGTTCTTCCTAGCACAGTAAATATTATACATGTATCTACTAAATAAAAGAAGTTATATACTATTAGCTACATGAAAAATAATCACAACTCAAGTAGTACATCCCTAAAAAAATTTTTCTCCATGTGGCACTTGATTCGATTACTACTAGCTCATTATGCCAAGCTTCCATCATTGCTTTGCAAGCTTTCCCTTTTGTAGAAAAGAAGGGCAAAGAAACTATCCTTATGGTAGTATGGAGATATGTAATTTTTTCTTCTCAAAAGACTTCAATAATCAACTCAAGGTCAAGTAATTTTAAAAAGAGGGAGAATGATGTGCAAGCCAAAGAATTGTCCAATATATGCTTAATTTTCTTTGTTTTGTAAGTTGTTTTTTGGAGTAGATTTTATGGCTTCCCAAGCAATTTTAATGTCTTCTAATGTAATTTTGGATAGGTTGGAAGTGGAATTAGTGCATTGCAAACATGCTTGATTAAGATAAGGGAATATTAATCCTATCACTTTGTAATATTTCTAATTAGAGGGTACAACTCTTATAGTTATAGTATTCAGTAAATGTATCCGTTACCCTTGTTCATCATCCGTTCCCGAAATTTAGGCATTTTTTCACTAGACTATATTTTTCTTACCAAACTATCTAAACTGTTTTGCCATGGATCATTATGAAAATCACTCAAGGGCAAAAGTTCCATCTTCTTCGCAAGTACCGTATTTGTTACAATAGTTGATACTTATAATTCAGCCAACAAATAAGTATATCATGAATTATTGTAATAATTTTAAAAAAGACTTACTTTAACTTATAGTCAAGTAATTTTTTAATGGATTCTTAAGTTACTTGCTTAAATATTTATTATTCTTTCTTCATTAGGATAAGATTAAGAATGTCTCTACAATAGCAACACAGAGATGCTTGTGGTGACAATAGTGAAAAAATCACAAAAAAACTTCTATTTTAGATGTAACTGGTGAGATCCGTTGAAAATAGCTAGTGATAGAAAACATAAGAATAAATAATAAAAAACCCAAATCACTTCATTAAGAACTCTATCCTAATAATCTAAAATTAAAACTTTATTGTATGTATGAATATGCCATATGAAAAGGGATGACTTTATGAATGAAAAAAAATCTAAAGGTTCACAGGAAACATTAATCACAAAACATGGTATAACAAAATACCTAAAGTTAGAAAAAAGTGGCAAATAAGGGAAAACAAGAAATGAATGTGAGAATGACTACAAGTTCTCCTCTAATAGATAATCACAAATAAAATTTCAAGAAATATAACCAAATACAAGATATGAAACAATAAGTATAAGTAATCTCTAATATGAGAAATAATAGGCGGCTACAATAGCATACTCTATATTATTCTACATATAAGGAGAAGGCATACTTGTCTTTCAAGTTGTTGATTGTAAGTTCCTTGTAAGGATAGATCTATGCCACTCCTTGGACTACCATAAACCTGATATAGTAAAGGTGATCTTGCATCCCGAGTTGTAGTGTTTGTTACTATATCATTCTCATATTTGTACCTGAATGGAACAGTCGATAGTCCATTTAATATGATAGACCAATAAATTGGGTATTTGCAAAGCATAAAGTTATTCATAAATGCTATAAAAGATTCAAAATCTTAATTTTAAATTAGTTGTTCATAATTGATTATTAAATAAAATATTTTGTGGTAAAAAGTAAACCTAATAATTCTCAAGAAAATTAATCTTTTAACCAAAAAATGGATAAATAATAATTATCCTAAAAAATTATTTATACTAGTAAAATAGTAATATTTAATTATCTTCTTAAAATTTATTGATATAATTTACTTCACCAAATACAACAAAAAAATATCATCATCATTTGTTAACCATTTTTTATATGCTATTTTTTATTTTATCTTAAGAAATGATTTATCGTGCAATTGAAACGAATAAATTATCAAACTTCCTACAATGGCCAATAAAATATATTATTCATCACAATTCTAATTCTTAATAAAAATCTCATCCTTACAAATAATAGTTTCCATAAGACATTATAAAACAGATGAAAGCTTGCATGTAATAAATTTGAAAAAAATTCCTTACCACTATACATTAAATCAATGCCTCTCCCAAGAGACTCAATGCTTGTTGGATATGAAATAACTAAACTATCTGCTCCCCTGGCATCAACGTCTAACAAAACAGGTCACACTCTACAAAAAACTCGAACGTTTCCTTTTAGCTCCTGCAAAACATTAAAGCTCAGTAAAAGTATAATATATTTGGTATAAATATCAGATATGAATATGCATTTTGAACATGTTTTCTAGTACAACTTTCTAATGGAATGGATATCAAAGGCTCTAATATTTTAAGGAAAAAAGCTAAAAAAAAATAACTTTTTCTTTAAGACAACTGTCTAGGGTTCAAATGCTAGATCGCCAATCAAATATTCAGTGTTTTGTTGCCCAATGATGCAGCTTTATGAAAATATAAAAATATTAACAAACATTTTGGCATGGAGAAACATATCCTTGTAAATGAAGACACGTACATGACTTGTGGAAAAGAAGAAATTGAGTGATACACATGCATGGTTATTGGTTTGAGACAAAAACACAATTTCAAATAGTTTAAAATTGATTTTAGTCCAACACTTAGCCAAATTATTGGTTTGGTTCAACTCGAGGTTTCAGCTAATCTTGGCTAAAATCAATCTCTACCTCCCTCAACCTAATTTTTTCATCCTAATCCATTACAAAATTACCTAAATACCATTATTTTCTAACAATAAAAGAGCTCGATTAGGTAAGTTAGAAAATGCTCTTGATAGCTACAATAACAGTTCTTAAGGATGAGATTTACAAGACTTAGTGTCCCCGAATTTCAAACACGCAAGAATGGTTTCACATTCAATTTCTCTTTTGTTAATATTTCTCTTGCTCAGTTATTCTTAACATTACTTTTACATTTATTCTTTTAATAATTTGGTACTTGATAACATAAATAAATGTTGCCTAATTTAAATGTTTAATTATATAACATTGATTTTGAATATTATCCTTTTATTATATTACCTACTTTTACCTTTTCAAAAATAGATTATAGCCACTCAATTTTTTAACAATATTTTTTTATAATTTATTTTTTCCATCACCTAACCACAAAGACAAGTGATCGTTATTGTTTTTAATTGTGTTATTTATATCATCTCTTTTTTAGTACCCAACCCCACAACTATATGGACATATGGTGACCTCATTAATTTTACAAATTATCCTATTTATTTTCAATAGTTCATTTCTTTTCAATGCTGCACGTGCACCTTATCAACAGTCAAGCAAATTCGTGTTCTACATTCACAAGAAGCTACCTACATGCATGGATAGACCCTTGGCTCAGTCATACAGTTGTGCACCTCAGGATGCACGTTAGCAAAGACAGACGTTGATAGGTGCAAAATTTGTAAAATTTGAGAAATTTTTAATTTTCGATCAAAATCACTTTTTTTGTTTTATATTTAAAAATTGTATCCCAACCACTATATAAAAAGGTAGAAATAATGAATAAAATAATTCAAAAAAATTCAAAAAAAATCTGAGTCGTAAAAACTCATAGAAAGTCAGAATTTGAGAAATTCAGGAAGTTTTGAGAATCAGAACTTCGTAAATTCAAAACCCTTTAAAAGAAATCTTCTTGGGGAATTCAACCTCCTTGTGGTAAGTACCCTCTTATGCTTCTCTTTCTCCTTCTTCCTTTGCTCACCATTGTTACAGTTCCACTTCTGTTGCTATCATTCTGAAAAGAAAGCCTATTGACAAGGGTTCAAGACGAGAAAACCTCACAAGCAGATCATTTGTCATTGATTCAAATGATAATGACAACACTATTATTAGAGTCGCAATTGTTGAAATTCACCAACCATAACTTATTAACAAAGTTTCTAGAACAAGTGCTACTTTGGAAGCATTAACAAGTGGCATGGCTAAGAATTGTCCACAATAACTCATCATGTTTCTTTGGAATTTAACATTGGGCAACTAATAGGGAAAATAAGTAGCATGTCAACCTCCCAACTAGGCTTATTCTCAAGCACTCACATCAGTGGAGCAAGCACCTTTAAGCCCCAAGTTATAAGGATCACGGTTCCATTTGCAAGAGGAAAAGAGCAAACCTAAGAAAAAATCAATAACAAAAACAACCAATGAAATCAAAAGGTACCCTGTTAGAGAAATATCTAAATCTTTTTGCCACTCTCATTGCTTTTATTGTTGCTAACTCATAGTACTTCTATGGCATTGTGACTACTATAGAGATCACAATAAGCTCTTAAGTAAAGTCACTCACAACTTCAAATGTTGTCAATGTTTGTTTGAAATGGAAAAACACAATATGCAAACAAACAAAATATGCAAAATAATGGCATTTGCATCCAACATCAAGTGTATTACAAGAAAAAAAACTCATTGTCATAAGGGTTTTTGAAGATCTTTTGCAATATTGATCTTTCATTCAAAATGCCAAGTTGTTGCTAATGTTTTCACTTTATTATAATACAAATTTTCTATTATATATTCTATATTTATTGTATTCATTCTTCTATTATGACTACTTTTGGCTCAATTATTGGATATTTTGATCTATTGTACCCCCTTTGAGTTGCATAATGAACTATAGTATATCTCTCATTTAAGGATTATTATGAATTTTTTTCTACCTGTTGTTACAAAAAACTACAATGGAGTAAGTTTGATCTTTTATGATCATGAGTAAACATAAACAATAATTGTCCAAATTACCTAAAAATTTCTATTCATTACTTCAAATTTATTTTTTGTTAACTACATTATAAGTGCACGTACTTTTTTAAAAATAGTATTTTAAAATAAGGCTATTTTTATCTTTGTAAAATTTTTGAAAAAAAATGAAAAAAAGTACAATTCAACTCCATATTGTGCATGTCTCAACTCTTCAAAAATAAGCTAGCTTTTAACAACATTGTTACTACAAAAATTTCAACCATGTTCTAAGGGATTTACTAGACTAGAAAAGGGCTGTTGATTAAGAAGCATTTGTTAGATGACAAATTAAGCAATTGACAGATTGATTTAAGTTATGATAGCACAACCACTAAACTCTAATTCTGAGTATATAAATTAATAGTGGAAAATACTTTTTAACAAAAACATAGAGTTAGAATGAAAATAATTGAGGCAAAATTACATGGAGAAAAGGATCTGTTTTTTAATTTGGTGGAGTGCATTTATATGATAGTAAACCCAATTTAAATTGATAATATCATCCTCATATTCTCAAGTTGATTCCTAAGCAAGCTAGCCTGATATGTTAATCCAGTAATAATCTCCACCAATGCATTTTTCTCCTTCAGCAACTTTGATATGGTATCACCATTCTTGATAGCATCAGGTTGTAGCTGAAGGTTATACTGTTGCAAGCTATTGTTGTACTCTTGTAATAGTTTGTTTGTCTCTTAAATCATTCTCATCTATGGAGTAACAAAAGATAGAATATATAAATATTTCCTTCAATTAAGTTAAACAATGCATGTTTCTCTATCTGACTATTAAGATGATTTATTTCTCGTGTAGCTTTCTCATGATCTTCCATGATACCATAATGTAAATTTTCAGAAGCAGCCCTTGCTTCAGCTTCTTTCTCCTAAGCTTTAATGACAACCTGATATGTTTCACGAATATTGTCGTTATATATAAGTCAATAAAGAAACTATATTTAATTTTTAGAAGGTACCAATTTGTTGGACTCCTCCCTCTTAAGATTCTCCTCTAAGGACACCTTCATTGTCTTATATTCCTCAATCAGTGAAGTAAACTCTTCTATTTTTGAATTCATTTCGGATTCTGAAAAGAAATGAAATTTTCCAAAGTTTAATAGTAAAAAAATTCATCATTATGTGAAAATGTAAATTGAAAGCATTCACCAATTTCATAATGCTTTCTCTTTTTTGACTCCAACAAACTATTGAGCTCATCCTGTATTGCAAGATAACAATCCTCCAGACCAATGTATCAACTGATATAGGACTTTAGCCTCTTGATGTTGTTTCTCATATCATTCATCCTTTCCTGCAAAAATAAAACTGTAAAAATCAGAATAAAAACAATTACTCAAGAAACAAAGAGACAAATTGCTATTGTAACATAAAGATTAGGAAGCCTAGTTGCCTATACATCTGCTTTCCTTCTGGGCTTTGATTTCTTAGACAGTATCTTCGCTACATCCTCCCTTGAATTAAACACAACCACGACAACACCACAATCTCCATTAGAACTGGCAGTATTAGGAATACCTCCATTATCACCAGATATTGTATTCATACTCGATAGAGGTAGGCGACAACGCGGGGAGTTTGCCCTTCCTACCATATTCCCACCTCCAATCTTTTGTTGCCTATTTAACTGCGATTCATCAAAGTTCTCGCTCTTCTGCAAATCAATTTATTTGTAAAAATTCCAAGCCAAGGAGAACACTAGCCATATAATAGATTGACACTGAATAGGACGAGAAGAGAACCTTACATTTGAGAGGCTTTGAGAAACATTATACATAGGGGTCAGTGGGGGCTTGTTTTGGTTCCTCGTGTGCATCGTCAATGAGAGAAAAACGATCCAACGAAGCTATAGAGGGGTAGGGCTGAATTTGAAACCTAATGAGGTGCAGCAAAAAGAAGGATGAGGAACAAAAGACAAAAAGCATTGGATAAACAAATTACAAACCAAAGAAGAAGAAGAAACAAACCTTTTCTTTACCTCTCTGAGGAATTGTTTGGTTTCGAGAACGACGATAGATCTCTTATTTTGCTCTTCCTTTTTGTACACCAGCAAATGGGCAAACTTCGGGAATTGTAATTTTTCGAAACAGGCATGACAGAAATTCCAAAATGACCCAAACCTGTCATGTTAATAATTCCACGAAACGAACGAAGCAGCTATATGTATTTTCTTTCAAATAAATATTATTCAGCAAAAAAGAAAACAAACAGAAATAACATTTAAAGACCCAACTAAATGAAAAAATGATTGTATTTGTTTTTTTAGCTTAAATTTGAAAATGAATTACAAAATTAAGCTTTGAAAAAAAATATTAAAATTTTTTTATATAAATAAATAAAAATTAGATAAATATATGTTTTTTTAATAATTAGAGATTGAGAAAAATAGAAACAATATTTAAAATTTTGTTATTAATCTAGACAAACTTTATCTTTAACTTCAAATTATTTTTAATATGATATTATGACTTTGTCTTATTATTTTGTTATTAATCTATTTCATCGACCAAGCTTATCTATGATAGTGATGTTCCATTCATCATTGCTCTTGCTCCATTGCTCTCTATGTGATAGAATGAAAAGTTATACTACACTTTAGCCTAAATTGAGCATAATTTTTATACTAAAATAAATAATATATCATATAATGACTATTTTTTTACTAAGCAGAATTCCTTTTTTAGTATCAATGTCCTCTAGTATTTCTTTGTCTATAAGTCGTCTATGTTTTGAATGAGGGTAATCCAAAAATAATTAAGTGACTATTGCTACATCTTTTGGCGAATATATGTGAGCACACAATAACAATAAATTTTACTTAAATCCTATAGAATGATATATGTTTTGATTTTATTTATTTAGAGTTTTAGAACTTAGGAATAAAAATAATAATAGAAAAGAATACTTACTAATGACTCATATCTAATAGATTTCTATAACATATATAACTAGATAATAGCTAATATTATCTAATCTTAGTTTACTTAAATTCTAACAAAATAGAAAACAATACTTTTTAATTATTTATTGCAATGTTTAAAACTTACTTTCACCATAAAATCTCATATTTTGAAGTTTTAATTTCGACCATTTGCCATCAAAATAATTTTATGTCTATGATTTTCTAAATCGACAAAATTGTTCATTTACTCCACCTAATAAATTAAACTTCAACAAAATGAAGATTATACTATACTCTATTACCTCTTGTGTTTGATGAATCAAGCATAAATGTTTATATCTCATATGGGCTTACTTTAAGTAAAATTGTTAATATTAAATAAGTTAAGTCACAAACTTTAAATGTCTAAAATAGTGGTCTTCAAGGCTCTTAGAGTCATGGTAAGCTTCAAGGGAATTGAAGACATGTACTAAAACTTTTATACTTGAATTTTTCTTTATTTTTCTAGAATTTGATATGTCCAAATTTTTAGATGATGTGATACACTAGTAGTATTAATATTTGAAAATGTTATAAGTTAATAATTATTGAATTTTTATTTTTGGGCTAAGCATTATTGATGAAAAGTACAGATGTTGGTATTTAATTTTTTAAAATTATTTAGGAATAATTTTTCAAGAATTTTTTTCATAATCATTTAAGACATTTGTAACACTATCATAATAAAAAATTATTTTGGTACACTTATATTCAAACTTTTGGCAAAATAATTGCAACAAAAATACTATAAAACAACTTTAGTCTTGAGATTTTTATTGCAGCATTGGGCTGGTCGACACGACCCTACCACTGGCCTGTCCAGGCTTTAGGGATTCAAAAAAATAAAATAAAAATTACTCGATTGACCCGAAGGGGCAAGCAAAGCATGAAAACTATGGTGAAACCTGAGCAGAACAACGCGTAATCAGCCCGCAGGGAAAGCTGAATAATAAAGGACTAAGAATAATAACACACATGAGAATCTTATCAAAGGAACTATTATAGGTTAATAACAATATAACTTGGGAGTTGAATAAATTTGAAAAAAAGAAGATTCAAAAGACCTTGAATCATTAAAAAAAAAGATGCCTTTGATCAAAGGATCTACTCTAAGTCTTGCAAAATATTGGCCATTTTAGTGTTGGGGATATCTCGAAGAAAAAATTTTTGTTGCATGAAGGAAATCAAGAAAAAGAATTATTACACACATCTAGAAGCAACATCCAAGCACATGCAAAAGGTGCTACAGTAGGAGAGCATGTTCAGATGCTGCAGCAAGACGACTGTTGTAGAGTACACACACACAATTCTATTCACAAGAACGTGAGATTATTTAGCTACACGACAATGGGCATTGAATGAAACTACACACAAACAAAGATTGGGTGCACCATAGACCAACGTGTGAGCAAATAACACTTGCATGAAACTACAAGGGCAGTGGACCATGTGCGTAAATCGGGTTACACATATGCATGAACACTTACCCACACGGTACGTGCAACACACTCCACCTCCCACAAACATGTGAGCCATTCCCAACCCACCTTAAAGTAACACATGTAAGAAAAAACTTATTAAATGCATATAAAATTACCAAAATATCCATTCTTATACTAATATAAATAAGTGCTTGAATTTTCTATCAAAAGAAAGCCAAAAAAAGAAAAAACCAAGCTTGTCTAGAAAAAAAGAAAAAAAAGATACAAAGCATTTCTTTAAGTTCCAATCTTAAGTTTTATATTCTCTCTTCATGTTTTTAGTTTTTCTTGGCCATTCATGTCTCATTTTCAGCTATATTTAACCCCGAAATAATGTTGTTGTGAAGCCTTAGAAAAACATTCCTCATGAACAAATCATATGTGGTATCAGAGCAATTAGTTAAAAGGACTACACTAATATATTTTTGTATCAAAGCCACATTTCAATGACAATAGCAAAATCTAGGGGAAGGGAGTTAAAAAGTAAGCTAAGAAAGAAAAGCATAAGATTGGAGAAACTTTAATCGAGATGAATGTGCCAACAAATCAGTCAAAAAGCATAAAAAATTCGTTAGCTCTATTGACTCAACGAATGCAGAGGTTAACTGAGATAATGTTAAAAACCCAATGCCCTGTGAGAAAAAATTATGAGGACCACTTGCAAAACAAAGAAAAACGTCGTCAACTAGAGAAATTCTAGTTAGAAATATTCATCCAAGATAGGTAAAGATGACGATGAGAATGACATTAATGGTCTATCTCCTTTAACACTGGAATTTAGAGTCTTCGTTCAAGATTGAAATTAAACTTCAATTACCCATCTATAATTGTATAGCTTTGAGAAGTGTCAATATCTATTCCTTTGACTTAATTTTCGAATTTTCGATAAATTTGAAGACCTTAATGTGGGAGAAAAAACAATGTAGTTAAGGATATTGGTTGTATTTGAAAAGATTTCAAAATGACTCAAATTAACAAAAAAAGCCTTATGATTAGGAAATTTGTTCTAGGTTGACAATAATACAATTAGAGACTCGAGTTGTATTTGAAAAAGAAGAAAGATTCAAATAAACTCAAATCGTTAAAAGAATAGGCTTATGATCAAGGATATATTGTAGGTCTAGTAAATTATCAAACAATTTAGCATCAAAAAAACATCAAAATAGAAAAATAACCTTTTTCATGAAGCAAATTAACAAAAAAGAATAATTATGCCATATTGAAAAGTAGCATGTACGACACACACTGCAGCAAAAGGCATGCACATTAATGTGCCGCAGCAGGATATGTACTGCAAAGCATGTGAGCACAATGCTACTCACAAGTGAGCAACATTTTTCATACGTGGCATTGCGTGTGTGTAGAGTTGGGCCACATAATGAAATTGCATGGGCATAAAGGACCAGGCCTTCGACAGGACCATCACGCATGCAAAACTGTGAGCACAATGGATTGCATTTGTAGTTCTTGCAAAGCTCGTATGGTAGGTGCTACACGTGGCACTGGCCACGCTGCAAGTGTGTGTTAAGTGCACCAAAACTAAAAGTGGCCCATGTGAGAAAAAATGGTCAAAAGCATACAAAATGACAATTAATATTCCTTATGCAACTTTAAATAAGTTATTGAGCATTCTATCAAAAGGTAGCAAAAAATAAGAATAAACTAAACTTCTATTAGTCTTCTTGAACTCTTTTCTCTTAAAAAATGAAATGATATTGACATTAGCAGACAAGGGTTTCAAGCATACACCATGAATCTATTGATACACAATGCTTTCAAAAAATTAATGATATATACATTATTTTTTTCTCTATTTGCCTTTAAAATGAAATAATATTGATTTTAAATATATGTAATATTGCTTATATTATGTGGAATGCATATTATACAAATAAAAATTGCATTTCTCATTCATTATGTGTCCATAAAACACCATTTATATTCAAAAATTGGAATGAACGTATTGTTCGGATATAGAATATCAATAATAACAAAATAGCTAGATTATGAGAAATGTAAAACGATTAAGTAGCATCTACCAAAGTTGTTGGAAAACAAGTAGACCTAAAATGCATCTAAGAGGATAGAAGCTTAATGAAATTTGAGTAAATAAGTAAACAAAAAAATAAAATAAAAGTAAAACAGAAGGAATAACCACTAAAAAGTTTAAAAATATTTCACTGAATAAGAAATTCAACATCATATGCCACACTCAAAAAAGAATAAATGGGAAAAGAGAAATTATTAAGCTAAACTTGTCAAAAGAGATAGATTAGTTATAATAGCTAATTTAGAACATTGACATCAATCAACATGAGAGCCAGAGTATAGCAAAATCAAGAAAAAATGAAGAACTCAACCAAATCTTTATGAAATACCCTAATATAGGGTAAAATCATAAAGCCAACAATGACAATGTTCGCTATGAATTTCAAGATTACATACAATAGATTCTCTTCCTATTTGTATTCTCATTTTTAGCAAGACAAATGTAGGAAAAATAGTTGATGATCTAAGTGATTTAAAGAGAACAAGAAAAGAAAATATCCAAGAAGAGATAACAATAGTCATAGGACGGTTACTTTAGGAATAAATAGAATCGCTCTTAGAGCTCTCCTGAGTCCTCTTTTATAAAGACCTTGGCACCCACTTAATCCCCAATCACCTGAATCTCACTTTGTTTTCTTTTCTTCATAAGTCTTGAATAATTTATCTTTATTAAATATGATGGGTCATTGATGATGTAAGCTTAAGACTGCCATCACAAGATTAATGGTCCTTTTACTCTTAAATTTGTTGTCCTTATTAGCTTGTGCATGCTCGATAGGTTGACCATGCAACATAACAAACAGTGATATCAATTTAGCATTGAATAGCCTATTTTCTACCAACTAAAGTTGGATATTATTGAAGACAAATAACAACTATGTGAATGATGCAAATTAAGCATATTTATTTTAGTATCAAGGTTTTAAGCATAACTATCATAAGTATCATGATGATGATGAGATGATAAGAAGCAAACCTCCAATAGCAAGTAAATTAACCAATGGAAAAAAAATTGATGCCTCTAGCCTTTAAGCTAAGTTGGTTTGTTCCCATGTTGAAGTAGGACAAGGGCAAACTTAAACAAAATTGTGGTAGAGATCAAACCAAGTACCATGGCAAAACTTATATATTTACCAAGTTAGCTAACACTAACAAATCCACTTGCCCTCACATAAATGATCTATGCAAATCCTAGCAAACACAACAACTACAACAAAGAAAAACTTAAATGCAAGAAATGCTAAAAAGAGACAAAAAGGTGGAGAACTAAAGGAAACAAATATATAACTTAAAACCTTACAAAAACATATGTAAAATAATCACCTTTAATATTTGAACATCTACGTTTAGCCATTGAAAATAGGACAGCCTCCTCTACCTTCAAAACAATAACATCAATTAGATTTCTAGCATAGAATAAGAAAAATATAATATGCAACAATAAAAACACAACTATAAATAAAAAAGAAAAAACGAAAATGGAAGAATAAAATTGATCTAATAATGCAAAGACATGTTCCTAACAGCTCAAATGTAAAACGCTTAAGCAAGTGATTTCATCAAAAGTACACTTCAATACATAGGTACAACAATATGAGAAGAAAAGATGTTGACTTAATAGTAACAAGATTTGAATAATAGAATAATGGAAGAAATTATGTATATTGGCAAGATTAGAAATGCTATGGGACAATAGAAAGATTTGAGCACCAACAACTTGGTGGGAAACTGTGAATATGGTTGGGATTGGAGAGATGGAGTAGCCATAAAAGCAACCTCACAAGGGACGGAGAGTGGGTAGGGCAAGGAATATATCAGCATCACTAAGCTAGTCTTTGATGCTTTGACATCCAATGAGGGTCACCAAAATTATGGTGCAAGAGAGAAAGAGGAGAGGGCTGATAGACAAGTTACAAATCTTCTTGATACATGTTAGTATGGTCATGTAAAAAAAATAATAAATTCAACCATTTTATAACCAAAATCATTATTTGATAAATAATACAATTTCTTCATTCTTTATTTCTTCTTGGATAAAGTACTTTATTAAATGATAATTGTAATTTTGTTTCAACAAAAACAAATAGAAAATTATCTCAAAGACAAGTTGGACATCTAAAATAGATAATATTAGTCAACTGATCAATAGATCCACATCTACCAAATAGTTCAAGAATGGAGTAAAGAGATAATACAATTTCATTCAAAGTGGTTTGCCCCTTTCGTTTGGGTTTATTTGGTTAATCAAGAGCATAGAAGGTTTTTACTACACCTATAATGCCAAAAATTGTCCTTAAGGATTTGGTTGAGCAAAGTTAGGAACACTTAAATATTTGACCAAGTAAAGCACAAATTACATTATGATGGTTTATTAAAAAAAAATTTCAAAAAAAACAAGGAATCCACTATTTTAACTCAAGAGCAAAGTCTAGCTTATTATGGATCTAAAGTATGTGAGAGAGAGAGAGATAGAGAGATATAGAGACAGAGAGATAGAAGGGAAGAGGATGGGGGGAGGGAGGAAAAAAGAGGATGATGATAGTCACGATACATAATAGTAAGAGACAAAAGATTTAACAAGAGTTAAGGGATACAGGTTTAACTTAGGTTAACTTTATCTAAAATTAGATTACAATAAATGCTTAAATCATAATAATTAATGACAATATGAACTTGTCTCAAAAACTATAAATCAGGTATGCCAATGAATAGTGATAATATAGTTGTTCGTATTTCAAGAATAAACAAGTGACTTCAGCAATAAGTACTTCAATGAAACTTGGGAAGTGGAGTTTAGTGGATTAAAGGTTTTCAAAATGTTAAAAACTACAATTAGATCAAGTGACAATAATTTTTACATGATAAACTCCACGAAGAGGGAAAGTCACGATATTAGATGTTGAATGATTCAATTTCTTAGAGATTTAAGAAATTGAATTCTTGGAGAGTTTAACTCAATGAACCTTTATAAAATGAATAGTACACAAGGCAGACAAGAATGGTAATAGTTAGAAGTAAAGTACATGTTAGGACATAGATTGGAGGTAGAGAGAAATGGTTGCTAGTTTTTTGCATGGAGAGAAAGGAGGCTATTAAGGTCAGAAGGATGATGATCTTTCTTTGTTGAAGGGGCAACAATTTATGATGGTCAAATTTAGTGAAATAATGTTCATATGTCAAGCGAGTTTTATCTTTCACCTTCTCTGAAGAGATTTTCTTGTTCATTACTTTTGGCATCAATTCCACAAGCATTTTGATGAGAATTCAAACACTAGCATGATAGATAAAGATCATGAGAGAACACACATAATAATCTTCAATTCATGAGCATGTTGAAGAGTAGTGTACATATTTTCTAGTTGATGAAGCGGCTTTGGAGCCTCGCCAACAGTCATCAAAATATCTTCATATGACATCAAGCATCTACAAGTGTTGCAAAATATTACATATATATTCTTGTATTTGCCTATAGTTGAAAATATTTTCTAGTTGTATGTTGTATAGGATGTAATTTTTTGTCGTAATACATAAGATCACGTATGCTAAGGTTATTTAGTTATTTATATGAGCACTACATATATGTATACTAAATCAAATGTTCTAGATTCATTGCTAATCATCCTAGATACAATGGACAATTATCTACTTTGATTTTTTTGAAGGTTAAAGGTTAATCTAGAACTCCTTGGATAATCTAAAACTTGTCTTGAATCATTAGGCAATAGGCATGATGACTGTCTCATTAAGATGAGTAAGTAGGCATGGACCAAACTACCCTAAAAGGTTGGAAAGCCACCAAATCTTATATAAAGCAAATTGTATCAAAGGGTTTGTTCTATAAAGCTAAACTACACTAGATGTTTAGCCATTAACTCCGGGTGATGTAGTCTCCTTTGGTTACTAGGGGCGTCCCCTCATTCCTTTACTTTTAAACCCTTAACTTTTAAAAGAAGAATTGATCCATTTCATGATGATTTCATGGCCCTTTGGAAAGATTATCAAAGGAAGAACATTCAAGGTATTCTAGAGTGATGCTAAACTCCTTTTTTGTGGAAATCGATGCAATGCAAGTGTGGTAGCGTGATGTCATAATGCTAGCAAAATTATTCCTTATGGCTTCTAAAGCTTCCTCGCCTTTCAATACCTCGGTTCCACCATTCTCCCCTCATTCTTTCAACAAAGTATAGCCTAGTTTAACTCAAAATATACAAAAACATTTGTACACATTTAGAGAAAGCCTTATGTAAGACTTATTGTGTTTTGTACTTTCTTGATGAATATCACATTTCAGGCTTAAGTTTAAAATTTAAATTTCATTCAAGATATATTTAATCAACCAAAAGTGAACTTTCAAATCAGATTCTCTACAAGTTGAAACCATCATAAGCTCTCAATGTTATTACATTTTACCATATAAAATATGCTTTAAATGGTGTTAACTTTTATGGAGTATAAGTTCACATAACAAGCCATGGCTTTCATTCTCAAAGTTACAAATGATAAAGTAATCTTCGTGACCTCATTGTCGAAAGCACAAGGAAAGCTAGATCAATTAATTTTGCAATCTTTATCTTATCTATTTTCTTTTTTTTCATTATTTACAAGTCTTCTTACTTCAACCAACATTCTGATCATGAAAAACTCATGTTTGAATGTTTGGTTCCCACATAGAATTTTTGTATAATGCTTCCATAGTAATAAAATATGGTTAAGTTCTCACCACCTTCAAAAAAGTCATCTTAGTGAATTTTCACAATCTCTCACATAACCAAAACTTTCATGTTCTATACTCCCTAAGATTTAGCCTCCATGCTTATGTTTTGCCTCTCTTAGACTCAACCCAAAATATGACAAAATTCCCTATTTTGTAACCTCCCACCACATCCTTTTTTGTATTGCCACCACCACACAACACCACTAGTAACTTATCATTATTGTAGACATCACATCAACAATCACACCCCTTCATAGTCACATTTTGATTATTGTCCCAACATTTTGATCAACTATGGACTAATGACACGTCCATGCAAATGTCAACTATGGACTTCTAGCTACATGTGGGTGCTCTAATAGGGCAAATGGGATAGTGCTTGTAGGAATAGAAGATATCATGATCATGATGAAATAGCTTGTTAAAGAGAAAATAGTAGAAATGCGCATCAAGGTACTTTGAGAGTCACTAACTTTGCAACCTTTGTAGTTAAAAGGACTTACGGATCTATTATTTGTTGGTGCAAGGTCATCTTCCAGATATTTAAGGATGTTTCAACTAATATTTGGTACATTATTGATGTGATCAATTGTAGCAATACCAATAAAGCAAAGAACAATTCCATGTTGTTCCTCATACACAACAACTAGAAGGTAGATGGAGATGGGCCACCTTTATTAGAAGGACCTTTGCATTTTTGTCAAGCATTTGGAGGAGAAAAAACTTGCACCTAGAATCTCTAATTAGAAAAAGAAAACCTGCAAGAAAAGCTTCAAGAGTTTATGATGTAGATGAAAGAAGCCTTGCCAAAAGCATTCTCAAGTAAATCTGCTTGTGGGGTAAGGTGAGAAAAGATTTGTCTCATCTCTATCCAAAGGATGCAGAATCTACTCTAATCTACCTTTGGAACATGGATGCATACGATACTTCGCTAGAGTATTTGTTCATAATTCTCCAAAAAGATAGGCCGATGATGTACGACCTCTCTCGAACTCCTTACTAAACGATCATCAGAACTTTTCTTAGGCAGCAAAGCATTGAAATCTGTAGGGAAAAGGTAGAGCAATGAATTCAATACTATTTTGATTCCAAAGGGTGACTCAAGCCTAACATCGATAGTGTCGGGATTTGAAATCTATAAGCCCTTGGTGGACATGTTTTCTTCTATTATGTGGGTAAAGAGTTAAAAATCCTTTTTCTTCTAAACTATGTTCTTCTCAATTGCATGTTCATGTTTGATAGGTATTTGGTTCATGTTCAATATTTTGAATTTGAAGTGACTCTTGATAGTTACTTGGGATTTAAATTTGAATTTGAAGTATAAGGTGATACACTCACAAGGGATGCAGAGTGCATGTTGAGACATAACTCTGAAAAGACAATAAGGAAACTAGAGATTATTTGACTAAGCATGAATTAACATCCTAGGACTTGTGTGCTTTGTTTAATGAATTCACTCCTTAAGAGGAGGTGAATTATCATCTCCAAGACACACAAGGTTTATTATGCAAGGAACCTAAAGAGGGGGAGGGAGGTCTATTTTGCTTTTCTTCCTTGGCATTCTTGTGTTTCTTTTTGAGTTGTTAGTACTGCTTGTTGAAAAGTTGGGTTTGAAAGAGAGATTTATGACTATCTCAACCTCTTTTGCCACAATCATCAAAAGCAAGGACATTTTAAGCAAAGCCTACATATGCAGTTTCTCATTCCAGAGATTGAGGCGTCAACATTCTACTAGAATATCATTCTAAAATGTGTTTTGATGAGAAAAGTGATGTTTTCACTGAGTTTTTTTTTATGAAGTCTCAATCTCTCCATTCAAGATATTTTTGCCTAAATGCTGAACCAACATGGATTGGTGCCAGAAAAGCAAGGGCCAAACGCAGCAATGATGATATTTTGTGTTGCTTTGGTGTTGTCAATTATAATCCAATGTAGTTTTAACTTGAACTAGTATTGCTTTATTTACATAATGAAGAAGTGATAGATATCCTTGGTTGTCCTTTTTCCAATGGTGACCATAAATAGAGCTCTTCACTTTATACTCTTTGTTTTCTAATTGAAGAACCAAGTGGGTCTTTGTCAAAGGATGGGACCACAAGGATAAAGGTTCTATCAATGTTGTTGTTGACCAATTTGCCATTCTAGGATTGTTAAGGGAGGATAAGACCTTGCAAAGTAAGATGTTTAAAGAAACTTTAATGCTTTAATTAATCTCTTCGTTGAGGTTGCAAATGATTATAGACCTAGAGAACTAGATAGGTACAGTACCAATATCTTGGCGTTCAACAAAAGGAGTACAAGTTGGCAATTGAAAGAGTTAAGGATAAGGCTACACTCATTCTTCTCGACTACTCAACTAAACAAAAGAATCCTCAGTTCACAAAAAAGAAATGACCAAGCATGTCCCCCTCCAAACATCACCAACTAAGTTGAAGAAAAATTCAAATGTAAAGGCAATTACCTGAGAGGTTAACAAAATGATTCCAAAGGTCCATGGTGAATCTCCTGTGAATCTAGTGGAGAACAAGAAGCGAAGAGGAAATAAAGAACAATGCAGATGGAGAAGAGGGTAGATAATGATTGTCTCCCACTATTCCTTTGTTATCTTATATTGGCCATGCCAAGTGCTTAACAAGATGCTAGTTGTTTCTTATGATGAGGTAGATTGTGCAAATAATGCTCCAAAGGGCAATGGGCTACCTTCTAACATTGAATAAGTATAAATAAGATTTCAAGGGGTCAAGAATGGTTGAGAATGAGTTAAGAAGCTAGAATTGATGAATCTTAGGAAATGATAGTTTTGGGTGCCTCGTCCTTTAGGCCTACCATGGTTGAGTTCCCTCTTAAACCTTCCGAAAGATAACTGGCTTGTTTTTGAGTTATAAGTAGATAATCAATTCTTGACAATTACTATCAACCACAATTGAGTCCTAACTTGACTACACGACCTTTGAAAGACTATGGTGAGGAGCACTAAATAAGCTTATTCATCAACTAAGGAAACATGGATAGGGAACCAAGTGTTGACAAAGAAGACCAAAGGACTAAAGGCTCTATAAGCTTTGGAAGGACCATCATTTCATCATGGAAGGCATAATAATTCTCTCGAGAAGAATGGGAGACTAAAAAAAGCTGGTAAATTGGATCGATTAAATTTTTGCCCCAATTGTAATGGAGAGGAAAGAGTAAGAATCTCCATGAGGCCATTGTAAGCCTTTAAACCTAACCAATGGTAGTTAAAAGGAGTTATAGGAGAGGATAATAGCTAAAGTAATCTTGGAGGGAGATGTCTTCGATCTGAAGATGCCTAACCTCTTTTAGGACTTCAAAATGACATGTTTCTTGGAGCAATCCACAAATTCCATAATGACATTTTTGAGGAAGAACTTTTCTTAGTAAACTTAGCACATAGACATGACCAATGAATTCATTTCCTTTGAATACATAGATAATGATTATCTTTAAGCTAATAGATAATGTTCAATGGTTTAGGGTTTTGTTGAAATAATTTTTTAACTTTAATGAATGCATTATTGTGTTTGATGTTTGAGAAGTTTTCATCTAATATGTCATCATATGTTTGGCTTGGTTTCTAGCAATAACTTGGTAGTGACAAAACAAGAAAATAAGGTGTCGAAATGTTAGAGGAACCTACAAAGGCGAAATCTCAATAGGACTACACAAGTAACATGTCATGGAAACAATAAGTTAAGTGAGTCATGATGAGTAACAGTGTAGAGACAAGCTCAAACGTTTTTGTGATCTCTTAAATAGGCCAAGGATAAATAAATGTTGATAAGATAAGCACATAGATAAGGGAAGTGGGGCTCTTAGTTGTCTAGTCATGGGCTTGAGAGGAGGAAATAGCCATAAAAGTTTAGTCTTCTACTAAAGTTCAACGAGTACTAGACAAGTACCAGTATAATAAGAAGCTCAATCATAGATTATGATTTTAGGCTACTTAAGCAAGCCAAAGATAAACAATCATCAATTAGTCAAGAGCACAATAAGGGGATATCTCTTGATGGGACTCCTTGAATGTTAGACCACAGCTTGTGAGGAGGAGATAATCACAAGAAATTGACCCACTATTAAGACTCAATGTGATTAAATGAATAGCAACGTAGTAAGATGCTTGAGCCACAAATTGGTTTGTGAAGTTATAGAGAAATGCCGAGGTCAAATAGATGTTGGCAAATCAAGCAAATAGTGGGCAAGAAAATTCCAGGTAGGACTCCCCTAAGTTTCAAGCCATTGAGTTAGCTTCAAGAATTTATCCTTTTTTTAACCTTATTAAATTTTTAAGGACTACTAGTGTGGCAGAAGGCTTGATCCAAGATTGGTTTTTGAGTAAAGAATCCAATAGGGGAATCACCCATGAGTTCCTTCGATAAGACCTAGCCTTTATCATGCTATAGATTTAACTTGTGAAGAGAATTGCACATCGTTATATATTGACTCTTCGCGTGGTCTAGAAAAAAAATGTGTGCCACTTCCTAAAAAAGTAAAGGGAATTATTAGAAGCAAAACAATTGTAACATTCAACAATTGAAGCTGGATACAAATCATTAAGTCTCTACTACATATTCAAGGTATTTCCTCCTTATCCTCCTTTACAGTTTGTAAGCACTTGGACTGACTACATTGTTTGATAATGTAGGGGAATGTTTAATTTTGAACAAAATTTTTCAATTCCTCATCAATACTGCACATTTGTGCAACACATGGCCTTTAGAAAGGAGTGTGCACTTAGATGTGCTTGACTAACCTTTCATGATGTGCTTTTGCTCTTTTTGTCATAACTCGACATGGAATCATTGATCCTTAAGTATGCCATTCTTGAGAGATATGCTTCCTCATTTAATTGCTCCCACTTTGGCCACGGTTTCTTGTTTCTACAAAGCATAACATGGATTCAATGTGTTGAAAGAATGAGCTCCATTGATAAAATAATCGTTGCATCGTAGACTACATTGTTGACAATGTAAGGGAATTCTAAATTTTGAGGAAAATTTTCAATTCCTTCTCATCCCCATAACATAAGACATTTGTGCAACACATGGTCTTTAAAAAGGAATGTGCCTTTTTCAGCATGTTTCTTGAACTAACATTGCATGATGTGTTTTTGCTCTTTTTGTCTTAACTCAGCATGGAATCATGATCTTTAAGTTTTCCATTCTCAAAAGCCCATGTTTCCTTATTTAATTGTTCCTACTCAGGTCAAGGTTTCTTGTTTTTGCAAAATGTTTCTTACACTCATGGTGTTAAAAAATGAGCTTCATCAATGTAACAATCATTGCATCATAAACTAAGGAGAAATGTGGTTTGCTTGTCATCATTGAAGATGTTGTATGAAAGTTCACAAGACATCCAAGAGCATGTCAAACCTCTTTCCTTTCCACTCATCTAATCGGGTTTAAGGATCAAAATTCTTATTAGGTGCTTCCACTTGACCATTGATTCATGGATGTCATAACAAGGAAAACTTGAATGTTCTAAGATCGATCTAATTGGGTGAAGGACTAACTTCCATAAATGAGTCATTGAGACTCAATCAAGCTAAGATGACAAATAAAATGCCTTGTTACTAAACTTGGCTACAATAGCTTAATTGTCATTGAAGGGATTTACCATATATTGTTTTCCCAATGCAAGGAGATTTTGTGCCAATCATCAACTCCTTTTTGGAATTGGGTCTCGAGTGTCAAATAGTCCATTGATCAAGTAAGTTGATGAACAAAAAGTTGAAACAAAGCATCACTTGTCCACAATCACCTTGGTTAAACAATCTTGGCAAGCTAGCTTCCTTCTTTTCTTGGTTATTGGTCATAACGAAACCAATGTGAATGAGTTCTTTGGCCTTAAACTATTGGAGATTGGTTAAGGCAATCCCAATCCCAATGCTTTCCTATTTGAAGCACCATCAATGACTAGTTTTTAGGAAAAGGGATTTACCATTGACAACTTTCTAAGGCCACCTGATTGCCTATGAAGTCAATAAGCATCTGAGATTTAATATTTGGCACATTATTGATTTTATAGTCAATGAATTCCACCACCTATTTTCTCAGTTTATCTAACACATTTGCTAGTTACAAGATGCGGTGAACAAGCTTTTGATCTCAGAGCGACATGGAGAAAATGTGCCCTTAAAACTTAGTCCTTACCTTCTTGATGCCACCTATACATCTTGGTATCAAGTTTTTGTCTTTCAAAGCATAATAGGTACAGTAGATGTGGAATTGGATACCACAAGCTCTCAGATAAGACAAAGTTAACTACCACCTCAGTTGCAAAAGTCCATAATAAGAACATTTCACATTCTTGCAGAGTTTTAAGAACAAAGCAATAAATTATCTTTTAAGCTCAAAAAATGCTCACATTACATGGTCCATTCCATCTTGGCCTTTTGTTCCTCCTAAAGGTCGCTAATATTTCATTAATGTCAACAAAGTAATTCTTGAAGTTTTGGATCTTTAGCAGATCGTTAATATATGCATGTTCTAACCAATCTAACTCTTGAAGACAAAGTCAACCATTCTAATAATTTGCCACAACATTTCTTAAGGCCAAAAAGCATTACATAGTAGCAAATGGTGCAAAATTCAATTATTAAAGCATTCTTCGCTCCACTACTTGTGCAAGCAGTTCTAATGTTGCATTAAGAATGCAACAAAAAAACTGATGTATAAGAAACCACTAGTGGTTAACACAAGATTGTCAGTCTTAGTGAAGGGGTAAAACTGCTTTTGACATGCTATGTTGAAATTTTTGAAGTTGATATAAAACCCCCAATTTATTATTGCTCTTCTTCATGAGAGAAATATTTCCAACAAGTATGGATACTAAACCGAATGAATGAAGCCTACCTTTAGTCATTTATTGATCTTTAAAAAATGATTTCTTGCATATCTGAGATAAGGACCTCTTCTTTTGCTTAATAAGAATGAATCTTAGCTTCACCTTCAATCAGTGCTCTACAATTTTCATTCTCATGCCCAGCAAGTTTTTAAATGTCCACCAATGACATCAATATAAACAACCAAAAACTAAAAAATAGCAAGTGTTTCTTTGATAAATTCATATTTCAGCTTTGTAGATAGCCTTGCTAGGGCAAGAGCAAAAGAAACCTTAAGGGCAAGCCCTTCTAAGAATACTCACCTAGTGTGTTTAAAAGTCCCATCTTCCTTCTTGCACTCTTGGGCTATCCCTTCCTTCAAAATTCTATCAAACAAGGCATGTAATGCTGTAAAGTATTAAGTGTCGTGGATGGCATCTAAGTGTTACTTGCATTATAAACTTCAACCACAATTTTTAGCTCCATCACTTGAGGGAATCAATAATGACCATCTCTCGTTATTATTGTCATAGGCATGCAACTAGAGGGCTCCCACCAAGTCTTAGTTAATGTCTATTGTTCAACCAAGACCCCATCTTCGTGTATTGTGTTTGAGCTCTCTTATTACTCAAATAATTATTTTCCTTGGAATGATGAGCCCCCTTCTTCCATGAGATTGTTTTTTCAAAGTTTTCCTCATATTTCATACATATGGCATCTCGATTTGATCTCAAACTTGCTCGGAAGTTGTCAAAAAATACTTGAAAAATGATTGTTGGGATCTCAAGGCTTAAAGTCCTCACTAGAGTCATTTTGATGAACTTTGCATTCATGAATCAGCTTCCCACAACTTGTCGTCCAAGCGTTATCTGTATACTTGGATAGACTAGCCTTAATTCTATTGGATGAATTTTGTAAGAGATTTTATGGTTTAAAAATGCTACCAAATCAAATTATGAGATCTTTAAATCCATCAAGTCATTGAATAAAGTGGAGCATTGAATCTACTTCAAAGAAATGTCAATTCAAAGAAATGTCAATTCAAAGAAATGTCAGAGGGAGGTGCTATTGAATAAGTGCAAAGTGGGGCATTGAATCTACTTCTTCACTCTGGCAAGAGCTAAGGTTGGGTCCATCAAAGGATAAGGAACTCCTTGGTTCGCATTGGTCCTAGGGAGCTAATGGTTATTCTCAATTTCCAAGGAAGAGATTTCAAATAAGATCAACTGTTTGTCAAGACTTGACTTTTTGGGGGCTTTGGTTAGGAAAAAAACATTGACAAGAGACTTGATAATTGCGACACACATGGCCAAAAACTACTTTTGTATCATTTCGATGATGGTCTGAAAGAGCCCCATGTATTGTTGCGAAAGATAAAAATGCAATTTAGTGGTAGAGATGAGCTCATGTGCCATGAATTGAGCTTTGAAAGGACTAGACTTCAGAATAAGTGCTTTAATTGCTTACCCATGGTACCATTCTCAAATGAAATAAAAAATTTTTTTTGTAATTTTATTGGATTGGGTGTGATGAGTACGTACTCACCTTGAGGAAGTTCAAGTCCATCTCAACAAGTGAATTTTAAAGGACAAGAAGTATCAGAGAGAGTAAAAGATATAGTAATGGGGAAAACCATGGTGTCAGATGCTGTAAAATTTTTTATCATTGAATTACAAAATTAGCCTCTTGTGAGGGTTAGCTTGAACAAGAACAAGGGGATGGATTTGAAGCAAATAAGAAGAGTGATAATTTGAAGTGGGGCATGCATTTTCTACAACAGATGGGTAGCTTCCAAATATCGACTACCAATCTTCTCTTGATTATATGGCCTTTGTTTTAAAATTAATATTAGTAATATAAATAAAATTTACTAAAAAATTTATATAAACTTTTCTCCAAAATAGCCATAATTTTCTGCAATATTTTGTTGAACAACAGGCCAAACAACAAACCTATTTTCAAAAGTTCTTAAATAACTTCAATTTTATCCTTTCCCATCCAATTCTAACGTCAGCAATTACAAACAATAGAGTCTAAATGATAGTCAACTGAAAAATAAATGAACATCGGAGATTGAAGTAGCAAATCCAGTTGAAGAGCAACTACTAAGCTGTTATAAGCATGTTAATTATTGAGCAGATGATGTTAAATTAAGAGAGAAAAATGCTAGACTCAATACAAGAAGCAAATATAATTAGTGTAAGATTCAAAAGGCTAGGAGTAGAGGAAAATATAACATGCATGACAACCTTTTTTTTTTCTTGGAGGTAGCAAGGGTCATTGCCTGATTTTATAAAGCAAAGTGAATAGATTTTACATAAAAGCCAAATATTTTAATAGGAGTTTTCATTAGCAAAAATGTTGCACCAAACAAAAAATCTTACAAGAAGTGGGAAAGTTGTAAAGAACATAAGACAAGACTTATGATGTTGGTCAAGCTATATTTCCTTTCACTTATATCCTATGAGGCAATTAGAAGATGAGCTACCATAGGAGCAAAAGAAAGTGGCTGAAAGGTGAACAATAGGGTGGGAACCATAATAATGCAGTTCAAGGAGGGTGTTAAGTCTAACATCTGAATGAGGCACTAATAAAAGAAAGAATTTGTTTTGTTTTATTAAGAATACTAATAGGGAAAGGGGAAAGAGACAATCATGACTATCTATGATGTTAGTTGGACAAATCACCGAAGGAGACTAGAACAAAAGTAAACTTATCCAAGAAAATGTGTAGGTAAGGTGATCTTGCAAGCTAAAAGATAGTGCCCAAAGGTCATTGAAAAGTTGAAAGTTCAATTATAGATCACTTTCAATTTGAATATGAAAAATTAATATCTATAAGGATAGAAGTTCGGAAGACGCAATTATTGTCAACCTCTATGTATGCATTGCAAAAGCTAAGGTTAAAATAAATGACATTGAGCTTGTTCATTATAATTGTCAACCTCTTCTCAAGCTACAATACTTATAAGTTCTTCTTGATTCCTCTATAAATAGTAGAATTAGCCTGAAAGTGATGATTTTGAATAAAGTTTGAATTAAAGACCACATCGTCGATCAATATTCATAGAACTTTTTAATCCTGAATTCTATGCCTTTTAGGTTGAAAATTAGTTACATCATTTTTCTGCAAAAATTAAGAACATAAATTAGACATCAAACTTTTAGAACCAAATGTTTTAGAGTTTTGGATGGATTATTGCATAACAATTGACAGAATGGCTGTATTTGTATATTATAATGCAATTCTAGAGTAAAACTTTGATGTCAGTGCATTGTTTGAAGAATATACTATTTGAGTTGAGATAATGACCACATGAAAAGGATGATGACTTTTGATAACATATCCTTTGAAGTTAAACTGCCCAACATGCTTTCTTTTCTATGTTTTTGAGACTAGCAACTAAACAACCTTTACGTGTTTTTATTTCTCAAGTAAATACAAAAAAATTGAAACAAAAAATATAGAATGACAACACACATGGCAATCCTTTCCAAGTTTACACTTCAAACTTTGAAGCATGTATTTCTTGTGATAATTGAAGCATTACAAGCTTAATATGCTTCCCCCTGTGTTATGAAAATTCCAACAATATATTTATTAACAAAATATTAGAACTTTGATAGGCATAACATTTCAAGCTTTCAACTGATACTTCTCAAATTGTTAATATTTGTATAAAGGTTAAAAATGTGTGTTTTTTGTCACTTCTAGCCTTGACATGAAACTTAAAATTGTATACAATGAACTGATTTATATTAGGTTTTATGTTGGTTTCTATCAATTTGAGAACAACCTAAAACCCATGAAACAAACACGTGTATGCAAGCACGGCATTCATAATTAAATAACCCCAGGTGATGCATTTCCAACAACATTACTATGCGGAACACATAATTTCCAATAACGAGCATGCCAACTTCTCTTTAGAATGACCTCCTCCTAACAAAAATTTATATAACATCAGGAAAAAAGTTGAAATAATTAATGCTGCAAAAAACTATTAAATGTGTGTGTGTGTGTGTATGTATTAGTTACCATCTCTTCTTGATTAAGAATAATCTTCTATGCCACGTTTTTCAAAGTTTTGATTTCAGATTCGGCTTCTAGAAGATGTTCAACTATAGATGCTGTTTTATCCCTTACACTATAGCATGGCACAAATAGATACCTAATGCCAAAAGTTGTAGCAAAGAAAATAAACAAATTAACAAATATCAGGGGAATTAAGATTAATTTTAAAAAATGACAATACTTTTGCTTCCATCTGAAGAGCAGTAATCTCCTCATCCTTCAAACCATTAGCAGTAGTAGCCTACAATGAGCTGTCTCAAAAACCTAGATAGTTTAAGATATATATTCTAAGACAATAACAGAGCTTTAGGATGGTGTTAATTATGAAAACATGAAACTTTCTCATTCGACAAAGTGCATGGAACTACACCATAATATCTCTTTAATTACAAAATGAAGGAAGATCAACAATGAAGTATCTTTCCACATAAACTAGAAGATGTAGGAAGAATCTTCACAATATTCACCTTGAAAATGCATATGTTGTATCAAGAGAACCAAATTTTTCCACATTCGAGAACACAAGTATGTATCAAAAGGAGTGTTGAGCGGTGTTAAATATAAAAAATAGTTAACAGGTGATCAAAAATTTTAGGTCACGTTATCGCTACAACAAAACTTGATCAATAAAATTTTGCATGCCATGGATACCGTACATAATAGATTTGAAAGCAAAACTTATCATGTGCACCACTTGAAAGTAGTGTTATTCTGAAAAAAATTGTTCAAATAAAAGTAAAAAAAAGTAGTAGTATTCAAAGAAAAGAAGAAAAGTTTAATTAATGAATCAAATAACAACATCATGTGTCCAATTCAATTTTTGTGAAAATATTATTCAAGAGATGGATAAGGATGAGGATTTAACTAGTGGAGTAAAAGAGAGACTTAAAAGATGTTTCTACACATCACAAAACATTAGAAAGTTTTCCACAAAAGCTTATTGGTAACAATGAAATTAAGTAAATTGCATATAAGTCTATGAGGTTTTGCCAAACTCTCATAGGTCCCCCAATTTTTAGAAAAGGTAAATCAATCCATCAGGTAGATCCTTAATTCAAAAATAAATTGTTTTCCCTATAGGAATAATTTATATAATTTTTTTACAAATTATAGGGAACTCTATAACTAGTTTTGAAGATTAATTTAGAGAAGAAAATATGATAATGTCTAGTAGCACTTTGCATGTCTAATTTTTTTTGAAATTTAAAGAAACTACATCAAAACTAGGGCAAAACACAAAAACCTAAATGCAATTTTTCCTTTAAAAATCTAAAATAAAATAATTTAACCTCAAAAGACCTCCAAGCTTCAATCTTAAGTTGCCTTCAACTTCTGACTTCTAAGTTTTTTACCAGCGTTTGACTTTGAAGTCATTTTCTGACCCTTTAATTAAAGACTCTTATCAACTTTTGACCTCATTGTGTTGATTGACTTTCAATCACATCGTCAAGTTGTGAGGAAATCATTTTTTTTATTTTTTGTCACTTACATATTTAAAGTCATTTGTCATCGAAGTGAGCATTGTTTTTCAATGGACACCTGAGGTAGCTCTTAGGTTAGAGCATATCTATTAAACATAAAAATCAAAATCTACTCGAACTTAGCAACAAAATCAATAAATTTAGGCAATAGCACCTTCAAACAAGCCAATGACATCTTCAAACTAGTAACAACTTGCCTTCTAGTGCTGTATATAATGTTGGCAAGGCACCAAGTGAATGGATTTGGCTTAATCCTTAAATCTTACATGCAACTTTAAACACCTCTCTTTTACATTAACTCCTTTTCAAATTACTACTTGATTTTCCAAGGTTTTTTATGAGCAAAGCTCTGGCTAGAACTTCTAACAAGCTGAATTAAACCATCATTATCCACAACGTTGCTACCAATTTTGTTTACTTCAACCAACTATAATTTTTCTGTCCGTCATATTTGCATTAAACATTCTGGTATCCCATTGAGTGAAGATGATTGAAAGTAGGGATCAACTGAAGTAACATAACTCTCCTCAATAAAAAAAATTACTGTCACCACTGAGAAAATTATGTTATACTTCAGATCATAAGATAGAAAAAAGAGAACAATTAGGTGAAGTTTCTAACATCTATTCTAGGTGCCCTAGAAAGATTTCCTATTGCTGATAACAACGTGTTAAAAAATTTCCTTGCCAAGATTTGCTGCCGAAAGTTTCTAACATTGTGGTTAAGTCTTTTCAATTTTGCTTTTCGTTAAACTAACCTCCCAAGATTTTTAATAGATCTTACATACTTGCTCTGCAAAGTTCTAACCACATGCAATCTGGGATGCTTGTTTGCAATTTGTCCACCACAGTAGCATACCAAAATCATCAGTCATTCATGTGTTTCATAACACATGGATGATGGTGATGACACATGGTTGTGATGTCTTATGCATGGTGCAAGAAAACGTAAGCAAGATTTCCATCAAAAATTTTGTAGTGTGTGAATTGCTATATATATATATATAACAAAGCCCTTAGTTTATTGAAAAAGTCACTCGTGGAAAATGGAATTTGTAAACTTACACGATACAATGTTAGTACTACATAAACAACACCAGAACAATAATTTAGCAGCAACAAGAAGTTGCTTAACGAGATCATACATAAGCAGCAATAACAAAAAGTTTACTAATCAAGTGGCATTGGCTATATAAGCCTCTAATGCCACAGGAATCTATTAAATATCAATCTAATAAAGCTAAAAAATAATAGCCCCTTTGATAAATATGCCAATAACTTGCTTCTCTGTGCTACAATTATGTTGCATTGATAGGATCACCTCTCACAAAGATGGTCTTCTCAACAAATTGTATTTCATTAACTGTGAAATCAACTAAGGTGATCTACAGTGTCAAATGTTCTACACACAGCTTGCAAAACTAACTTTTTCACTAAATAAATATCAAAGGAATATGTCCACCTATGGATGCAGGGAAAACATTCTTTTGGACTAAAGGACATACAGCATGTAGTAGTGTAAAACTAAAGCTAATCTTCAAAATAAACCAATATTAATGGATTCTTCATTTGTTACAGTGAGCATTAAACAAAAAATACAACTTGCTGCCCTGTAAGAAGTAAAAGAAAAATGATACAAATTGGACCTAATAGAACAAAGACTAAGCAAGATCTGACTCATTTAAGAACCAAATTAGATAAAATGGTTATTAGGTCAATTATAGATTCTCTAAGCTCAGTTCTTCAAAATTTGGGTCAATTCTTTATTGTAAGATGCCATGTAAACTCGAACTCTTTCAAACATTAAATTTCAAAAAAGAAAACTACATTGCTGTTACACTTAGAATAAAGATTTGCAAGAGAAATGCCTCTAGCCAATGCCACTTTTTTTAATAGCAACTAGTGTACTATGTGACAAGTTTGTCCTGATAGTTTTTTGTTATATCCAAATAAATTCCAATACTCCCTTCCCTCCATGGTACATCCTGTAGCCATGATTTCAAGTATGCCCCCTTTACCTAATCATCAATCTTGCTTGTATTGTCTCCTATCTCCTTGCACTTGCTCATTTTCCTAACCTTGCCCATTCAACACGTTCCCCATAGGCCTTGTTCTCCAAATTGCAGCCGTGAGAGGCCTCCATTACTCTTTAACAGCTGTTGCTACCATCAAAATAAACAAAACCGAGTATCGTAATTCACCCGACCTAAATTTCACTCAAATCCACCATAATCAATTTGGAAACTAATTCCTTGTTTTAAGGAATCAACATAACTCGGATCGCTTCCTAGATCCATTATAAACCAAGTAAAATTGAGCTGAATTATAGTTCAAACATAAAATAGACAGCTTTTGGCCCTATCTTTTCTTAGACCATATGCCTGCAAGACTTTTCATAACACAAAATTACCCCATTTCAATTGCTTAATATGAGTACTTATTAGGGCATTGACTTGAACAATGTTTCATACATCATTAACATATATTCAGCAAAAATAAACATTAGACTATATAACACTTAGTAAAGAATTAAATGGAAATGGTTCTTTACATTGCCGAGGGGATGAAAAAAGTTATAAACCTGTAATAAATCCAGAAAACCATATTTACAGAAGTAGAAACCCAATTATTGAGAGATAATTTTGAAAGGTCTCAGGCACCCACAATACCATCAATTAATTCTCCGACTACATGTAAGGATATTGACGTTAACCACTTTCCACTGACGCTTGGAATATAGAAACAATCTCAAAAATGATTTGTTAAGATTTCTTATGGAGCATAGTGCCCTAAACGTTCTCATATTCCTCTCCTTCCTAACATTATAGGTAAGAAAGGAAATAATAAACTTCGAACTGTTATAGAGAGCTTGTAGTTTGGAAGATAAGTAGAAGAGTGAAGACAACAGCAAAGCACAATACTTGAAATCACATATTGTAAAGCATTATTTAATAAACTAGCTCAAGTGTTAGAATGAAAGAAATAATAAGATGGTCACGTGAATCCAGATATTTGTACTAATGGGAGTTAATGCGCCTCATTCGACTGTATCGCACTTATAAATTTCATTTTTTATAAAATCTGGCCATAGCTATAGCTTGTATAAAAATTGCAAAAATCAAAGTACATTAACCCTTGCATGAAAATTAGCAATGGCCAAAAGAAGGCCGAGGGCATGTCCTCATTCATCAAAAGGCCAACACAAAAAATAAAATTTTGTTTCCTGTCAAACTCACTCACATTCCCATTTGTTGCCTCCATCAAGCTGTCGAGCCACAACATCCCACTATCTTGTCTCACCTCACCGTGCTCAGTGGACTTCCATACCACGAGCACTCGCTCCGCCACCACAATCCCTAATGAGCTCATTCCCATAGCCTCCTTACGCTACCTTGTGCTTACCCTGCTCTGTAGTCCAGAGCACTACTCTCCATTTTTTCCACCTAGTCTAGGCCATCAACACAATCTTTCAATCCGAACCTCAACATCAACCGCACAATCTTGTCATTGTGTTCTCCACCTTCTCCAACCTAGTTGCCAGCTTCTTCCCTTCTACTGCTCACTATAATCACTTACTTTGGCCACAACTACCACCTACACTTGGCATAGAGCGAACACTAACAACCATCGACACCATCCATCCTTCCTCCACTGACCTGCCAATCAACATACGAAATAGGGTATTTTAGCTAGCAAGGCTAATCAGCGATCACAACTACATTTCTAATAGCAATCTCTAGCTCTAAATCCACGAGGGCTTGCACTAAAGCTAATTCCACAAACAATGACAAGTGAAAGACACTACCAAAATTCGAGCTACTGTTTCGTGGGAAACTGTCGTTGAGGAGGATGAGTTGTTGATGGAAAGATAGTCTCAAGTATTATTGTGAAGGTTTATATCACCTCACCAATAGTCATTAGCAAGCATGTTCCTATGTTGAGTATTGTCGGAGGTGACTGGTACAACTGAGAATGATGGTTGATTTCAAACTATATTGGCGATAGATTTTCAAACGCAAAGGCAAGCTAATTCGCTCTAACATTCAGGTCTCAAAATGTAGCACAAAAGCTGTTTACGAAAATGCCACAATGGAGGATTCAAAGAATGCTACTTACATTTTGATTATGGCTTGGGGCACCAATGGGAGAATCTTTCTAGAAGCTTTGCATGAGACTAGGACAAGATCTACACAAAGTGGCGGTAGTGATGCATCAAGTGCACAGGTGGGAATTACAAGGAATTTTTGCATAGGCCTCCAAATGAAGATATCTCAAGGATAGTCGCTAATGATAAATCATTTTTCCAAAACGATATTATCACTATGTCTACCCTTGCGTGCAAAAGAGAAGTAGCAGCCTACACCAATGATTTGGTCAGATGCCTTTATGAGGAAGATTCTTATTCCTATGAATTGCATGGGAGCTAAAACAATAGTGGGAACACCTTGCCTGATTCCATATTCTTGATCTCAATCTTAACTGCATGTTGCTACACTTTGACAACCCTTATAACAATGACTTCGTTTAGAACTGAGGGCCATAAACCATGGGGTGTCAAGTATTACGCCTAAACACTTAGTCACATCTGTTCAGGCCAGACCTTTCTGTTATCATATTTACACCAGTTTAGGTCAAACTTCTTAAGATACAATTGTTGTACTAGGATAAGGAGAATATCTCATGAATTACAACAACCATTAACAATCCTTTATTGATCGACGAATGGGCAACAAGCAAAGAGGTGTTAGCGCATGCCAGAGCATATGTTAAAATAAATTTATCTCTTCTTCTTAAATTAAGCATAAGTAGGAAGTTACCATTGGTCATACTTAACAACACTTCAAGTATAAGAGTTTGCCCCTTATGTGCTTCACATGTGACTTGATTGAACATAAAATTACGATGTGCCAACTGAAAAAAATAACTATAAATGTGGATCCAACTATGCAACAAATGATATAGGAGCTGGTAAAACCCAAACAAATGGAAAAAATTGCTTTCAATCTCCCAAAAAAGGTGGAGGTGAGGACACACACCATGTAAGGCCATAAGCCATGGATGTTAGTCAAACCAAGGAGCAAATGAGTAGTCAGAATGAGAGTGCTTGGCACTGAAAGGCATTCTAAATATAAAGGCCCTTACATTAAGGGCCAAATGGGACACCTATCAGTGGAGGGGAAGGTGTGTGTTGTATAATATCTAGTGAAAACAAAGCTAGGTTCTTTATATAGAGGATATGGGAGTCAGATGAGCCCGATAGGGAGAGAAAAGTTTTGATCGTAATATTTGATATCAGATAGCATACAAGTACGATAAATTAAAAGAGAAAATTTAACTAAATACATGTGGCGGGAGATTTCAATCTCATAATGGCACAAAGAGAGAAGCGGGGTCGAAGGGAATTCATTTATGGCAAAGGGCAGTAGGAGTTTGCGGATTTCATGTAGAAGCTGCAGCTGGTGGACGTGGGTTTCACTGGCAATATCTTCACCTGGTACAACAAGAAGCAAGGTAGCACATGTATCCTTGAGAGAGTCGATTGGGTGCTGATGAACACTGTGGGGTTGCATGAGTTACCTGAGTTTTCTGTGATGCACCTGGGCCGGCTTAGGTCCGACCACTACCCTCTGCTGGTCGATTTGGGAGGTAGAAAGCCACGGGGGAACAAGGGTAGGATACAATTTGAGAGTGTATGGCTGGACTTCTTGCAATCAATTGGCGTGGTGCATCAAGCGTGGGGGGCAACCATATGAAGGAACTGATGACCAAGTTCCAACGCTCTCTAGTTGTGCTACAAAAGTGGAGTAAAGCCAAGGTGGGGAGCATTGCTAACAATAATGTGGAGATGAAGTGAAGCATCAACAAATTACAAATGAAGAAGTCTTAGGAGGCGTTGGTTGATGAGGAGAGCTCACGTCTTGGCCACATGATTGTCGCCTTCCATCGTTGATGTGCTCTCGAGGAGAGATGGTGGTGGCAAAGAGCGAAGCTGTAATGGGCGTAGTTAGGGCATTGCAACTCTCAGTTCTTCCATGCGACAGCGACGGCACTGCTCGTAAGAACAAAATGGCTGAGCTGAAGGACACGGAAGGCAGAGCGGTGGATACGCCTGAGAGCATTTGTCCTATCCTCCTGGCCTTCTTCGAGGCAAAGTGGCGCTGCGTGGGGCATGCACTATCGCCATTAAATTTTGAGCTGCTTGCCCCTATCAGTGGTGACAGGGCATCTTACTTGACTTGCAGGCTAACCAAGAAGGAGATAACAGCAGCTATTTGTGGCAATAGAAGGAATAAAGCTTCCAGCATTAATGGGATCACTGTCGAATTCATCCTCAGATACTAGGCGATTATGCCTTAGAGCATTAGTCCTATCCTCCTGGTCTTCTTCGAGGCAAAGTGGTGCTGCGTGGGGCATGCACTATCGCCATTAAATTTTGAGCTCCCTGCTCGCATCAGTGGTGACAGGGCATCTCAGTTGACTTGCAGGCTGACCAAGAGGGAGATAACAGCAGCTACTTAAGGCATTAGAAGGAATAAAGCCTCAGGCATTGATGGGATCACTGCCAAATTCATTCTTAGATACTGGGCAATTACCTGAAGTGACATTATCTGCATAGTGCTTGCCTTAGTTGAGGATAAGAGGACGCCACGGGGGTGGAAGGACATGTTGATTATCATAATCCCTAAGAGACTGGGTGCATGCATGCCGAAGCATTTCTGACCTATCAGTCTCTGTAACACCATATACATGGTGGTGGCCCGAGTATTTGTGGAAAGACTGAAGCCCATGATGTCAATTATTGTCTTGCACAAACAAGGTTCCTTCATCCCTGAATGCCACATTTTAGATAATATCTTCATCGTATAGAAAATGGCATCCAGAATGCATTCCTGCATTACAAAAACTGGGCTCATGCCTATTAAGATTGATATGGAGCAGGCCTATGACAATAGGAAATGGGATTTTCTTCTTCGGATGCTGAAGTTATGGGGTTCCCTCCTCTTTGGTGCCAATGGATTGGAGTCTGCATCACCTTTTCGAGATTTGGGGTACTTATCCACGGTGCTCGATTTCCATGGGTGGAGGCATAGCATTGGCTCTGGTCTCTCCTTACTTGTATGTCATCGTGCCAGAATATCTCTCTGTGCTGGTTCGTGACTATGAGACCAGACAATTTCGTGTTTATGTCAAGGCAGCATGTACCATCTATCTGGCAGTTCCTTTACGCAGACAACATCGTCCTCTATGCTTTTGCAATGCGCAAGGTCGCTCTCACTATGCGCAGAATCATGAAGGCCTTCAGCACTACCATGGGGCTGCACGTGAACTTCTCTAAGTCCTTTTTTACTTCCGTAGAATTATGAGCAGGAAGAAGACGAGAATGGTGGCGATGAAACTCAGTATGGAGCGGGGCCAGATGCTCACGTATCTTGCGATTCCTATCGTGGTGAATAGTCTGAAGAAAAGGGACTTCAATTTCATATTTTAGAAGATCGAAGCCTCTCTTGCCAAGTGGTAGATTCGTCCTCTATCGCTTGCTGGCAGAGTTGCTTCGGCTTCCTCTATTCACAATGCCATCTCGAGCTACATATTGGGCCATTACGTTGTGCCCTTGGGAGTGTTTGACGAGATCAAAAGGAGGATCAGAAGCTCCCTGTGTTGTGGGGCTAGCAACGTGCATATGATGCATTATGCGTCCTGGGACAGCGTCACGTTACCGAAGGCTGTCGGTGGTCTTGGGCTACGGGACCTCCACGTTTAGCAATGATTTTTGCTAATGAAGCACTACAGGCACCTATTGAGCTGGGAGCATAGTCTCTATGTGGATATCATGAGGCAAAAATACAGTGTGATGCAAACCTCTTCGAAGACTCCTCGAAACGTTTCCCATGCATGTAGGCTTGTGCTGGAAGCAATGCTGACCGTGCTGTCAAACTTTGTATGAAGAATCGATGAGAGGAAAATAGAGAGGTTCTCAGAAGACAATTGGATTTGCTTCCTCCCTATCTGTAGTGGGCCTACTTTCATCAATATGAAAATTATGTGGCCCACTAGCGTGGCAAAATGCATTACCGTGGTTGGAGCTTGGAACGTCAAAAGTATACGTGCATGGGTTGGCGATCTCTTGCTAGACAGGGTGCTGTACCTTCCCTGTGCCGATATGTCTGGATAGGACAAGCTACTTAAGGTGCATATTGAGACAGAGAAGGTTGATAATGGGAGGCTCTACTTGCACATGAAATGTAGAGTTGACGATGTCACCAGGTGATGGAACAAGCGGGGAGCGAATCAGATAAGGGGATTATGGAAGCTTAAAGTGTTGCTGAGGGTGCACATTTTCCTATAGCGCGTGGTGGGGATCACCACGCTACAGCTATTTGAATGGCCCAGAGAGGACTACTCCAGTGTAGCACTTGCTCTTGGGGTTGTACTGCGGAGGAGACCACGCAGCATGTATTTTGAGACTGCCCGCACGCCCGAGAGTTTTGGGTTTACCGTCAGGCAAGCAAGGCCGTCGCCGTGCTTGGGCCGCCTCAGGGTGCGGGCACCAAGCTGGCTTTTCTGCATTAGCTCATGGAGTACGTCGGTTCGCTTGCAGCGAGATGTGGGGTGGGTGCTGGTCAAGCCGCTTCTTTGGTCACTATTATATAATACAATTGGGAGAGAAGAAATGGGAAGTGGCACACCGATCCCGTTGGTAAATGCTACAATATGTTTCGTAAGATAAAGATTGAGGTTATCGCAGCAACAAAGCTTTTTTGGGAGGATACCACTGGCCTTGGGTGGTGAGTGACTATGTGGGGAAGCCATTACGAGTGGTTGGTAGAAGGGTTATCTCGTAGGTAGGAGAATCTATGGAGGTTCAGGCAATGCTAGAGGCCCTTGACTCTTTAAGGGATAGCCTTTCCCAATATCATGTTGTGGAGATTCAGACGGACTCGATGTCAGCATTGTAGGAGGTTCGTAAGCTCATCTCTTACTCGCATGTGGTGGGTCCCTTTACTGAGGCTATTGAGCACGTAAGGTGCCTGGACACGCTAAGATTTTCCCACATCAACAAAGAGGGAAATGCACTTGCTGACTGGGTTGCGCGTGCTGCCTGTTGTGCATATTTTTTCAAGGAAATGGCGGTGTCCCTTCCCAAGCCCCTCATCAAACTTATGCTGTTAGATTTCATTTGACCTTCCATGAGGATCATCTATGAAAATCTTTTAAAGGGCTCATGCCTCCTTTTGAATAAAAAAGAATAAATGTAAATGATACATAAGAGTAGAATTTAAGTTCAAAGTAATATAAAAAAAAGAATTATTTTAAAAAATGAGGTAAATTTTATAGGAAGGTAGCATTACAAGATATTAATTTAATTGAGTGTTGCAACCTCAATTATGAAATGAGTTATGAATCAAAATGTATTACAAAGCATTCAAAAACTTTGTAAAATAAATAATTTAAAAAAGGTAAATAAATATAAGAAATGATAGAGCTTGTTGAGATTAGTCCAAACATAATTGTTTACTCTCCATTGAGACTTCCTTTAGAATTACTATGAATTCTTAAAGTAAATTTACATAAATAATAATTAATTGTTATTTTGATATTAAGTAAATATATGTTAGTGTTTAAAAGAGATAAATTGAAGAACTATAATATATCAAAATCAAAGGGATGCAAAGGTAACATGACAAAACATTTAATGTTATAAAATAATATAACCAAATCATAAGAAAAATTTGAAGAAAGAGGATAAAGTATATATCTAAGTTAGAGTCCAACATACTAAGGCGATGGAGTGTAACATTCTTAAACGACAAATCATGTATAAATAAAAATGTCTCATAATGTGTGCTAAAACACTCGAAAATAAAAATATTTAAATGAATAAAAAGTGAATGTTTTTGTTGATAGAGTTTTTCGAGAGTAGTCTAATGACATTTATTTGATATTCATCAATTCTCTTTAGAAGTTACTACAATTAACAAAGTAAATAAGTATTTATTAAGATAAATTATTTTTTAATATTAAGAATATGTGTATATTAAATCTAAAATTTAATAAATTAAAGGAATGTAATAAAATGAGCTTTAACTGAATGTCACATGAAAGCAAAATTAGACTTTTATAGTAATATAATGAAATCAAAGAAACAAATTATAAAGAAACATATTATGTACAAAAAAATTGCATTCTAATATATTTAAGTGATTGAGTGTGAGATCCTCAAATTTCAAAACTTGTATGCTCAAAAATGTCTCATAAAACTAGCATACGCTCTAAAAAAATAAAAATAATCAAAAATATAGAAGAGACTATTTATTTGATAGACCTCATCACATTGAATTCAATGATGTTTTTTTCATCTTCATCAAACCACATTTGGAATTAGTATGTATTACAAAATTAAAGAAGCATATATTATCATAAACTATTATTTTAATATTTGTTAAATATATATTGAAGTTTAAGTGAGATAAATTGATGTAATTTAATTTGAAAAAAATTGAGGCAAATGTCACAAAAAAGAAAATTTTAAGTAGCATAGTAATATCACCAACTTAAAGAAAAACTTTTAAAAATTGAGATAAATTATAAAGCAAAGCTACATTTCAAGATACTAAAGAAATCGATTGAAACATTTTAGATCATTAAATTAAGAACGAATTGAAATGACTCATAAAACATGTCAAACCCTTAAAACTAAAATATTAAAAAAATATGAAAGTTAATATTTAATTGGATAAAACTTGTCAATGATTGTCTAATGACATTTTTTAGGTCTCAATCAAACTTGTTTAAAATTACTATAAATTTCAAAAAAATAGGAATAAAAAAAATGATTATTTTAATATTTTTTAAATATTTAATCATGATGAAATTAGAAACACTAAAGTTATGTGATATAATAAAATCAAAGCCAAGTATTTGTAGTAGAACTAACATTAGTGGTATCTAAAAGTTGCATTCTTTATACTAAAGGTATTGAATCACATAGCTTTAGAAACAATAAAGTTATGTGATATAACAAAATCAAAGCCAAGTATTTGTAGTATAACTAACATTAGTGGTATCTAAAAGTTGCATTGAATATACTAAAAGTATTGAGCAAAAAATCCTCGATTGATATGTCATGTACAAATTAAGAGTGTTGTGAAGTGTGCAAAACCTTTAGTCAAATAAAATGTTTAATAAAAAAAAATAAAAAAAAGTATATTTCATTATGTAAACCTTTTTGAGATGAGTCCAATGTTGTTTGCTTTCTCTTGATTAGACCTAGTTTGAAATTACTATAAATTATGAATATAAATAAGCATAATTTCAATAAATAATTCTTGTAGCGTTTAGTAATTGTATATTAAAGTTGAAATGAGATAAATTGAAAGAATATGATATAACTAAATCAAATAGATGTAAAGGTCACATGATAATAAAGTTAGAAATTTAAAAAAATACAAGCTAATCAAGGAAAAAAGTTCAAAGAAGTGAGATAAATTATACAAAGAAGTTCCATTCCAAGATACTAAAGATGGAGTGTGATATCTTTGAAAGATAAATTATGTATGATTTAAAATATTTCATAAAGCAAACTAGAACCATAAAAAAAATATTTAAAAATACAAAAAAAGAATACACTATTGTATAAAGCATGTTTGGAAGAGTTCATTGATTTTTATTTTATCTCGATCAGAGTTTGTGTAGAATTATTACAAATAATCATATTTAATAATTATAAATAACAATAAATTATTATCTTAAAATTAAGTAAAAAATGATTGAAGCTAAAATGAGATAATTTTATGCAACATAATATATCCAAAAAGTAAATTAAAGTAAAATATTTTTAGAAATGATACAAATTCTATCAAAAAATTATCCTTTAAGATTCATAGGTGATTATGTGTAACATACTCTATTGTCAAGTCATGCATCAACTAAAATGTCTCATATAGAAAGTTGAATCCTACGAATGATATTTAAAATTACAAAGATGAATATTTAATTAGAGAGAAATTATTGAGACAAATCCAATGATAACTAGTTTATCTCAATCAAACCTTGTTTGCAATTACTATCTTATACCAAAATAAACAAATAAAAAACATATACTAATGCTAAAATGAGATAAATTGAAATTATAAAATACCAAATAAATCAAGGTGAGGTGAAGGTCACATAATAAGGGAATTAGAGTTTTATTATAATATAATCAAATAAAACAAAACTAATTCAACAAATTAGATAACTTGTAAGAGAAAGCATCATTCCGAGATATTAACCATATCAAGTGTGATATTCTAGTTCATCAAAAAAGGATGAATGAAAAAGTCTCACAAATGATCCACAAACCTAAAAAGCTAAATATGTTGATGTATAAAATTAATCAAATGACATTTGTTTGGTTTTATTCACACATTTCTAAGAGTCACTATGAATTTAACAAAATAAGTAAGAAAAAAGAATTTATTAATATTAAGTAAATATATGTTGAAGATTAAATGAGATAAATCAAAGTAATATAATTTAACTAAATCAAAGCTAAATAAATGTCACATAAGAGGAAGTTAGGCTCTCATAAAAAAATAACCAAATGTATGCAAAACTTTGACAAATGACCCAAATTATAAGGAATGCTGCATTCTAACATACTAAGGAGGTAGAGCATAACATCCTCAATCATTATATCAAATTCAAGTATAAATGTCTCATAACACATGCCAGAATACTAGTTCAATAGAATATTTTAAATTTTAAAATGAATATTTAAAATGAATATTTAAAATGATATAGATCATTAACAAAAGTCCAATAATATTTTGTTCATCTAAAGTAGACATCATTTGCAATTACTTTTAATTTAAAAACATAAAAAGCCAGAATAATAATCAATTATTTTTTTAATATTAAGTAAATATGTATTAAAGATAAAATGAGACAAAATAGAATAACATTATATAACCAAATCAAAACAATGTAAAAGCAATAGGAAAAGAAATCTTAAGTTTTTAAGTAATATAAACAAATCATAGGAAAGCATTTCAATAATTGAAATAAATTATATGAGAAAGTTGTATTACAAGATAGTGAGGAGATTGAGTAAAATTGCTTCGATTATCAAATTAGAAGCAAATCAAAATGTATCACAGAATGAAAAAATCTTAATCAAATAGAATACTTGAAAATAAAAAAACTATTTCATTTGATACTACCCCTCGAGATGACTTCAGTGATGTCTTTTTCCTTTGATTTGACCTCATTCGAAATTTCTATAAATTAATTATTATTTTATTATTAAGTAATTGTATATTAAAATGAAATTAGATAAATTGAAGAAAAATAATAAAACCAAATCAAAGTGATGTAAACATCATTTTAGAGGATTTTTAGTATTACATAATAATATAACCAAGTCAAAGTAAAAAACATTTAAAAATTAAAATAATTATTTATGAAACATGAATTTTGACAAACTAATGAGATCAAGTGTGACATCCTTAGTTATTAAAACATATAAAAATTCAATTGGTTCATAAAAACATAACCATGCACTAGAAAATAAATTATTTAAAAATATAATTATGAATGTAAAATCGATAAAGCCTATTGAGACTGTATAGTGACATTTGTTTGATGTTAATCTGACTATTTGTAAAATTTTTACAAAATATAAAAGCAATTAAATATATATACTAATTTATTTTTTAAATTCATGAAATATAAATTAAAGCTAAAATAAAATAAATTGAAGCAATCTAATATAACAAAATTAATGCGATGCAATGGTCACTAGTCGTGATTTAGAGTTACATAATAGTATAATCAAATGATAGAGAAAAATTTAAAGAAATAAGATAGATAGCATGGTAAAGTTAATTAAAAAGACTATGGGGAAATCGAGTATAATATCCTGAAACATCAACTCAAATACTAATCAATAGATATGTTATACCATGCCAAAGCTCGAAACAATTTGAATTCATAAGATAAATTTTATGGGAAAGCTGTAGTCCATGTTACTAATGGGTAGAATATATTATCCTCGATCACCGAATCAGGTATTAATTAAAAAGCTTCATAAAGTATGAAAAAATTGAAGAAAATAAAATGTTTAAAAATATTAAAAAAATTAATAAGATAAAGGTTATCATGACTAGTCCAATGACATTTTCTCCTTTCGATTACATCCCACTTGAGTTTTATGAAAAACAACAATGTGAATGAGCCTAAAGAAAATAAATTTTTTTTTTAATGTTAATTAGTTTTATTTTAAAGTTAAATTGACACAAATTAAAGCAACATAACATAAAAATGTCAAAGTGAAACAAAAGTGATGTGAGAGGAGAATTAGAATCCTATAGTAATATATAAAAATAAAGGCAAACATTTTATAGAAATGACAAATTTATCAAAAAATTGCATTCCAAAATACTAAAGAGAAAACGTGATTAACTTTGATCATCAAATTAAGTGCAAATCAAAATGCTTCTCAAAACATCTTAAAAACCAAAGAAAATAAAATATATAAAAATATAAATAAATATTTTATTGTTTAGAACTTTTTGAGATTTGTCTAATGACAAAGTGTCATCTTGATCGAACCTCATTATGTATAACAACAAATTACCAGAGTGAACAATCGTAAATATTAAAAAGTTATTTTAAAAATATTTAGTAAATATATGTCAAAGTTGAATTGAGATAAATTAAAGTATTACAATATAATATAATCAAAGTTAAGTAAATGTCACATGAGAGTATAATTAGACAATCATAATTATATAACCAAATTAAAGTAAATAATTTTAACTAATGTGATTGTATAACAAAGTTGCATTCCAATTTACAAGGAGATCCATTGTAAAATTCTCACTCATCAAGGTAGGTTCGAATCAAAATGTCTCATAAAGTAAACCTAAACACTAACAAAATAGAATAATAAGAAATATAAAAAATTAATATTTAGTTAGATATACCTCGTTAATAAATGGCGAACCTTGTTTTTTTTTACTTGATTGAATATCGTGTAGAATTTATTCAAACTTCTAAAGTAAATAAGCATAAATAAAACTTTATTGTTATTTTAATGTTAAATTAGTATACATTAAATTTGAAATGAGATAAATTGAAAAAAAAATTAATATAAAAAAATAAAGGTAATCTAAAGGTCAAAAAGAGGAGATTAGTTGTTGCATGGCAACGTTACTTATTAAAAGTGAAAACATTGAAGGAATGAGACGAATTATAAGACAAAGTTAAATTCCAAGGCTCTATATAAATTGTGTGCAATCATATTGATCATCAAATTAGGTATGAATGTAATTGTCCTGTAAACATCCCAGAACCCACAATACATTATTTAAAATTATAAAAAAGAGTAAGTTTTCGTTAGAGCTCATCGAGAAGAATCCAATGATGTTTGTTTTGCCTCATTAAATATTTTCATAATTACTACAAATTACCAAGGTATGAAAGCTCAAAGAAAATGAGATAAATTAAATATATATAATATCACAAAATCTTTGCAATGTAAAGGTCCACCATATGAGAAATGAAATTTAAATTTTATATGGCAAAAATGAAGCTAAAAGTTTGAAAAATAAGATAAATTTTATGGATCTTTGCTTTCTTATTTACTAATAACATGGAGTGCGACATTTTTTATCATCAAACTAAGTACAATTTAATGTCTTATTAAACATGGCAAAAAATAATTAATAAAATATTAAAAATAGCAAAATAAATATTTAATTCAAATAAGCTTAATGAGATCAGTCCAACTATGTTTCTCTATTTGACCTCATTTGGAATTATTATGAATTGATAAAAAAACTAAGCATAAATAATTTTTTTTCTTTGTATAAAGTATATATGTATATATATATATATATATATATATATATATATATATATATATATATATATATATATATATATATATATATATATATATATTAAAACTAAATATGATAATTGAAGCTATTAAATATAGCCAAATCAATGACTTATAAAGGTCACATGTGAGGACATTTGTTATTAAATTATAGTACAACTAAATGAAAATGAAAATTTTAATGAAATGAGATACGTTGTAATAGAAAGATGAATTCTATTATTCTAAGAAGATTGAGTGTAACATCATCAATCATAAAATAAGGTTTAAAGTCTCTTAAAGTTTGCCAAATCCCTAAAAATAAAATATTTTAACTTTTAAAAAAAAAATTTAATTGGAAATGACTAATCAAGTTGAGTTAAATTATATTTGTTTTCATCTTCATCAAAAGCTAATTAGTGTAACCATTAAATAACATGGTAAATATCCATAAATAAAAATAATTTTTTGTGCAAAATAAGTATATAAGAAAACTAAAATGTGATATGTTGAAAAGATGTACTATAAAAAAATCAAATTGAAATGACACATGAGGTAAGAATTAAACTCATATAGTAATATAAGCAAATTTGAGTAAAACATTTTAGATAAATCATACAAGAGAGTTATACTACAAGGTATTATGTAGATTGAGTGTAATAGCCTCAAAGGCAAAATAAGGAGGAAATTCAAATATCTATAAAAGTGTGCCAAAACAATAGTAAAATAGAAAAATTATAGACATCAAAAAAATATTTAATTTGCTAAAGCACATCAAGATGAAGCCAATGACATTTTATTTTTCTTGATTGAACCACTTTTGGAATGACCAAGAATTTCCAAGTAAATAAGTCTAAACATTAAATAAAATGTCATTTGTATATTAATTAAATCTATAATAAAAATTAAATAACATAAATTAAAGTAATGTAATGTAACAAAATTAAAGTGATTTATAGGACATTTGAGATGATATTTAGAGTTACAAAGTAACATAGCAAAAAAAGAAAAAAAGTGTGAAATGAAATAAGTTTTATGTAACAGCTACATCCTAAGATACTAACAAGATGTTATATAAGATGATTATCATCAAATCAAGTAAAAATCAAGACTTTAAGTAATTCAATCCAATTCATTAGAAAATGAAATATTTAAAAATTTGAAATTGAATGTTTAATTGGACAGAATTCATAAGGTTATTTGACCAACATTTGTTTCTACTCATTCTAACTAACTATAATTTAAAAACTCTAATGACCATAATAACAAAAAATTATTATTATAATTTTAAGAAAATATATATTAAGACTAAAGTAAGATAAATTGAAGTAATGTAATATTTATAAATCTAAGAAATGTACAAATAAAATAAGTAAAGTTAGAGTTACATAGTAATACAACCTAATTGAATAAAAACAATTGAGAAATAATATAAATTTTGTGGGAATACTGTATTCCAAGTTACTATGAGGATCAACTACATGGCCTCCATCTTTAAATTAGGTATGAATCTAAATATCTCTTCAAACATGTGAAACATCTAAACAAATACAATATTTTATAGGATTAAATTAAATTTTTAATTTGATTGAGCCTATTAAGTTGAGTCCAATGACATTAATTTAGTCTTGGTTAGAACTTATTTAGAATTAATGTGAATTGCAAAATTAAACAAGCGATGCAAACAAAAATTATTTTTTTAAAATATGTAAATATATATTAAAACTAAAATAAAATAAATTTAAGTAGTATAATATATCCAAATAAAAGTGATGTAAGGGTCACATAATAGATTTTGAATTTGTTTATAATTAAAAAAAATGAAAAAAAAAGTTTTAACAAAAGTGTTAAATTGTATGGAAAAGTTGGACTCCAATATACTAATAAGATCGAGGGCAACATCCTCAACTACGAAATAAAGAATATAACAAAATGACTCATAATGTTTGCAAAAATTTATATAAAATAAAATATTTAAAAAAATAAAAATAAACATTTAATTGTGTGGAATTCATTGAGTTGAGTCTAATGACATTTATTTCATCCCGATCTCACATTATTTGGATCACTTTGAACTAGCAAAGAAAATAGGTATAAATAATCAAGAATTATTAATTTAATATTGAGAAAATAAATATTAAAGCTTAAAATGGTATTGTTTTAATAAAATAATATAATAAAATCTAAACAATATAAAGGTCACATGAGAGGAGATTAAAAGTTTCACATAAATACAACAAAATGAAAGTGAAGATTTGGACAAAAGAGAAACATTTTACAATAAATTTGAATTTGAAAATTCTAAGGAAATCAAGTTAACAACCTCAATCACAAAATCAATTACAAATCATAATCATGCATGTTAAAACTATAAGAAATATATTTAAAGAAATGTATGATTATTAAAATTTTTTTTTGTTTTGTCTCAAATGGATGACATTTATAATCAATATAAATTTCCAAGTAAATAAACAATAATAATAATAAATTATTATTTTAATATTATATAAATAGATATTAAGGCTAAAATACAGTAAGTTGAATCCATATAGTATACACTAATACATGCAATCTAAAGGCCACAAATAAGGAGAATTAGAGTTTCATGCCTAAAATAATTGAATCAAAGTAAAAAGTTAAAATAAATGAGATAAATTGAATGGAATTTTGAGAAACTAATGGCATCATGTATGGTCATCTTATGTTAATATTTGCAATAAACAAAAATTACTACAAAATCATAGAAAATAAATATTTAAAAATATAAAAAGTAAATAATTATTTGGATTCAGCTCGTCATGATTAGTCAATTGATGTTTGTTTCCTCTTCGTTAGACGTCATTTGATGTTAATGTAAATAAGAAAATGAAAAAAGCTTAAATAATAATAAATTATATTTTAATATTATATAGATATAAAGTGAAATTCAAATAAGAAAAATTGAAGCAAATATAATATAACCAAATCAAGAAAATGTAGAGTAACATAAGAAAATATTTTGAGTTATATAGTAATATTACTAAATCAAAATAAAAAGTTCGAAGAAATGATATAAATTATATGGAAAAGTTGTATCTAAAATAATTAGTAGATTGTGTATAACATTCTGAATCATCAAATTAGGTATGAATCAAATACCTTCTAAATAGTACCAAAACCCTAGAAATAAAAATGTTTAAAACTATTAAATTGAATTTTAATTAGAAAGAGCTCACAGAGAAGAGTACAACAACATTTTTTTCTTATCGATTAGAGGTTGTTTGGATTTAATTTGAATTATCAAATTAAACAATCATAAATAAAAATAAGTTATTATAATAATATTAAGTGAACATATATTAATGCTGAGGTTAGATAAACTGAAGCAATGTTATTTAACTAAATCAATGAGAAGCAATGTAACATGAGAGGAGATTTGGAGTTACATAGTAATATAACTAAATCTTAATAAAATAGTTTGAATAAATGAAATAAATAAGACATAAAAGTTGATTTCCAAGATATTAAAGAGATCAGGAGTAATACCCACAACCATCAATTTATGTACAACTCTAAAAGTCTCACAAAGTGTCTTAAAACTATAGAAAATAAAATATTTAAAAAAAAAGTGTGCTTAATTGAATAATGTGCACTAAGATGAGTCCAAAGGAATTTGTTTTGTCTAGATCTAATCTTTTTGGAATTACAACCTTTAAAAAATAAAAAAAGAATGAAAAATTCAAAATTTCTTATCATAATATGAAACAAAAACATATTAAAGCAAAAATGAGATCAATTTAATCTAAGTATAATAGTTAGATTAAGGTGATGTAAAAGTCACATGAGAGGAAAATTAGGGCTACATAGTAATATATCGAAATGAAAGTGAACACTTTAAAAGAACTAGATCAATTATATGAGAAGATTGCATTCCTAAATTCTTTGGAGATTGATTGTAAGACCAATGATTATCAAATAAGGTATGAATTAAAATATCTTATAATGCATCCCAAAACCCTCAAAATATTAAAGAATTTAAGGATAAATATTTTATTAGATAGAGCTCATTGAGGAAAGTCCAAAAATATTTTTTTCTATCAAAAGAACCTCATTTGAAATTATTATGCATTGCAAAACTAAACGAAGATAAGAAAAAAGTTATTCACTTAATGCTAAGTAAATATAGACTAAAGTCGAAAAGGGAAAAATTGAACAATTCTAATATAACTAACTATGATATAATTGTTGCACATTAAGAGAAATAGAGTGTAGTAGTGTTATAACCAAACTAAAGAATTTGAAGAAATAAGATTCATTATATGGTGGAGTTGCATTTTATGATAGTAAGGTGAGTGAGTTTGACATCGATGATCACTAGATCTTGAACGAATTGAAATGTCACATGAAGTGTGCCAAAATAATAAAAATAATGCTTTTTAAAAATGTAAAAAGCAATATCTAATTTGTTAGAGCTGGTCTAGAAGAGTCTAATGTTATTGCGTTTATTATGATCAAAGTTCCTTTGGAATATGTTAATTACCAAACTAAATAAATAGAAATAAAAAATATTATCTTAATATTAAGAATACATTAAAGTTGAAATTAGATAAATTAAAGCTATGTATCGAAAAAAAAACCCCATGTAAAATGGATATGAGAGAAAATTTATATTTACATAGAAAAATAGCCAAATCAAAGAGAAAACTTTAAAGTGACAAATTATAAAAGAAAGTTGCAGTCTAAGATACTAAGGAGATCAAGTGTAACATCATCGATCATCAAACAAAATATGAATCAAAATATTTATTAACGCATGCCAAATTCTTAGAAAAAATATTTTAAAACTATTAAAAAGTATTTATAAAAAAAAGCATAAATAATGACAAGTTACTATGAACTAGAAAAGTAAATAATTTTCTTTATCTTAATTAGGCTTTGTTTGTTATCACTATCAATAAAGAAAAAAAATAAGATTAAATGAAAATAAACTATTATTAATAATAAGTAAACATAAATTAAAATTGAAATGAGCTAAATTGAGATAATATAATATTGTCAATTCAAAACAAAGCAACGGTCAAATATGGAGAGAATTAGTGTTTCATAATAACATAACCAAGTGAGAGAAAAATTAGAATAATTAAGATAAATAATATAAGATAATTCAATAAAAAGGCATTAAGGAGATCAATTATAATATTCTCAATCAACAATTCAAGTATGATTTAAAAAATTATGGCAAATTTATGGTAAAATAAAATACTAAATAATTTGAAAGTAAAAGTTTAATTTGATTATGCTCATGGAGATGAGTCTATCATGTTTCTTAAAAATCTAAATTGGACCTCATTTTGAATTTCTTTGAATTAAAAAACTAAATAAGAGTAAATAATAATAAACTAATTTTTACATGATTGTATTTACATATTACGAAACAAATTAGATAAATTTAAGCAAACTATTATAATCAAATAAAGGTAATGTAAAGGTCACATGAGAGGAGATTTAAGATAACAAGCTAATATATCCAAATCAAAGGAAAAAGAAATTGAAAAAATAGAGATAAATTGTTTGAGAAAGTTGCATTCTAGTATATTAAGAATATTTAGTGCAATATCCTTAATAGCCAAAATTAGTTATCAAAATCTTTTATAAAGTGAGGCAATACTTTTCCAAATAAAAAATTAAAAAATAATCAAAATGAATATTAATTAAATAGAGGTTTTCGAGACAATTCTAATGACCTTTATTTTATCTTGGTGAGACCTTCTTTGAAATTTCAACAAATTACTATATTAAATTAGAGTGAATAATAATAAAATTTTTTTCAAAATTTTAATAAATAAATATTAAATCTAAAATAAGATAAATTGAAGTGAACAAATGTTTCTCAATCAAATCAATATAAAGGTCATATAAGAGATAATTTAAAGAAACATAGTAATATAAATAAATTGAGGTCAAAATTTTGAAAAAAATGTGATAAACTTTATGGGGAAACTAGTTTCTGAGATATTATTGATATCTAATTTAAAACCCTGATCATCAAAACTTATATGAATTAAAATATCTAATTTTTTATAAGATTAAAAATATAACTTAAAGCAAATTAAACTATCTCATGAAAAAATTTAAAAAAAGTAAATAAATTATTTAAAATATTAAAGATAAATAATTAATTTTAACGAACTTTAAGAGTTGAATGTAATGCCATTTGTTTCATCTATAGTCAATGTTATTCAAAATTACTATGAATTACAAACTTTAAAAAATATAAATAAACATAATTTTATTTTTGGAATTTAAGAATATATTAATATAAGAAAAAAGAGATAAATTGAAGTAGTGAAATATAACTAAATCAACGAAATGTATTATAACAAAAAAAAGGATTACAATTTGAAGAAATGAGATGAGTTATATGGAAAGTTTTAGTTCAATGTATTCAGGAAATTATAACATCCATAATTGTCAATTTGAAAACTAAACAAAATATGTCATAAAAAGTTTGGGGAGCATCGAAAAAATATTAAGAAATATAAGTATTTTATTTATTTGGATATAGCTCATCATGACTAGTCCAACCTTTGTTTCGACTTGTGTATACGTTATTTGGAATTATTGTGATCTACAAAAGAAAATAAGAGTAAAGAATAATGAAATACTTTTTAATACAAAGTAAAAAATATTAAATTTGAAATGAGATAAATCTAAGTACAATATTATAACAAAATTAAAACTATGAAATGGTCAATTGAGAGAAACTTAGAGTTTCTTAGTAATATAACGATATAAATTGTGAAGGAAAATAAAATAGTTTTATATACAATTATATTATGAGATACTAAGAAGATTGTCTATAAAATTTTTGAAATCAAATGAGGAGAAAATTGAATTGTCTCATAAAACTCATTGTGTCTAATTATGTTTCTTTTGCCTTGAATAGAATCTCATTATGATTTACTAAGAATTACTGTAACAAATAAGCATACATAATAATAAATTATTTTTTAAAATTAAGTAGATATATATTTTCTTTATTTGAACTAAGATAAATTAAAGAAATATAATATAACTAAATCAAGGTAAAGTAATGGTCGCACATCAAGAGAATTAGAACTTCAAAGTAGTATAACAAGATCAAAGTGAAATATATGAACAAATGTGATAAATTTCATATAAAAGACGACTTCTAATTGCCTCATAAGGTCTGTAAATACATTTGCTTATATTTAAAAATATAAAAAATATATCTACCTAAATAGAGAACGTAGAGATGAGGCCAAACAATTTTTGTTTTGAATTATTCAGACCAAAATTTTTTTTACTACAAAATAAAAAAATTAAATAATAAAAATAAATAATAATTTATTATTTTAATATTAAGTAATTATCTATAATAAAGCTACAAAATGGATAAATTGAAGTAATACAATATAATAAAATTAAAGCAACATAATGGTGAAATAGGAAGCTATTTAGATTTACAATGTTTTGTGATGAAGTAAACAATTTTTTTAAAAAAGATAAATTGCATTAGAATGTTCCATTCCTAGATTCTAAGTGAGCATATGTAAGAAACATCAATCACCAAATTATGTAGAATTATAAACGTCTCAAAAATCATGCGAAAGGCCTTGAAAAATATTTAAAATAATAAAAAATAATAATTTATTCGATGAAGCTCGTTAAAGATAGTTCAATGATATTCATTTTATCTTAATCAATCTGTGTCTAGGATTATTATGAAGTGCAACATTAAATAAGCTTAAATAAAAAAAATTATTTTAAGATTTTTTTATATATATTTTAATCCTAGAATACAATAAAATAAAGAAATTAAATATTGCAAATTCAAAGCGATGAAAAGGTCACATACTCAAGACGTGATAAATTGTATTAGAAAGTAGTATAACTAGATATTAAAGAGAGCTATGTTAATACTCACTCATCAAATCAAGTATAATTCAAATTACTAAAAATGTTTATCAAAATAATAGAAAAAAATTCTAAAATATTGAAAATTGAACTATAATTTGATAGATCCTAATAAAATAAGTCTAATGATATTTGCTTCATCACACTTGGTCATTGTTTGGAATTCCTACAAAATATAGGACTAAATAATAATAAATATTAATAAATAATTTTTTTAAATTAATTAAAAATATAAAAAAATTAAAATCATGTATTTTAAGTAATGTAATGTAAAATAATCAAACTCATGTAAATGTCTTACATGTAAGAATTGGAGTTACGTGGTAATATCGTGAAATCAATTAGAAATGTTTGAAGAAATAATAGAACTTATTTGGGAAAAATGTATTCCAAGATACCAAGGAAATAGAGTCCTACATCCTACACCATTAAATTAGGTAGAAACTAAAATGCCTTCTAAAGCTTACCAAATTCATAAAAAATGAATAATCTAAAAAAATAAAAATATATATTTAATTTCATAGAGCCCATCGTGATGCATATAATAATGTGATTTAAAAGTTTTCACCATACGAGATTTAGAATTTCAAAGTAGTATAATCAAATCAAAGCATAAAATTTGAACAAATAAGAAAACGTTTTTAGAAATGTTGTTTTCCAAAACACTAAAGTAATAGTGTAGCATCATTGATGGTTAAATATATTATGACTCCAAATTTTCAATAAAGTATTTAAAACTTTTGTTAGACAGATTATTTAAAAATATAAGAATGAATATTGGATAGAGCTCATTGAGATGAGTCTATCGACTTTACTTTCCTCTTCATGAAACCTCTTTTAGAAGTATCTCAAATTACCAAAAAAATAAATTTACATAAAACTAAATTATTGTTTTAGTATTAAGTATATTTACATAAAGGCAAAATTTGATAAAATAAAGCTATAAAATTTAACCAAATAAAAGTAATGCAAAAGAGAATATAGAGGTGATTTAAAGTTATAGAGTAATGTGATAAAATAAAAGAGATATATTTGAAGAAATGAGATCATTTTTATAAGAATGTTGCATTTCATAATTCTTAGTAAATAGGCTATAATATCATGTATCATAAAATTATTTAAGAATGAAATGATTTATAAAATATGTCAAATCAATTGAAACAATAAGAGAAAAATATAAATATGAATAAATATTATATAAAACTCATCTAGTTGAGTCTAATGATATTTGTTTTATCTTGATTAAATCTTTTTTGAATTGCTACAAACAACAAAAATAGGTAAACATAAATAATTATGAATTGCATTTTAGTATTAAGAAAATAACTATTAAAGTAGAAATTAGAGTAATTAATGCAATGTGATGTGACTAATTTAAAGACATGTAATGGCCACTAGTGTGAAAATAAAGGGTTACATAATAAAATAGCCAAATCAATTAAATCACTTTATGAAAAAAAGGTAACTTTTGTGGGAAAGATGTATTCCATGATGCTAAGTAAATCTATTATAAAATATTTGATAATTAAATTAGGTATAAAACAAAATATCTATTAAAGAAGTCGAATCCATAAAAAATAAAACTTTCTACAATACAAACATGAATATTTGATTTGTTAGGGCTTGTCGACAAGAGTCTAATGAAATTTGATTCATCTTGATTAGACCACATTTGAATTTACTACAAATTAAGAAAATAAACATATATAAAATTTCTTTTTTAACCTTAATTAAATTAATGAAAAATAAGAAAACCAAAATGATGCAAATGCCACATGAGAAGAGCATTATTGTTTCTTAGTAACATAACGAAAAAATGTTAAAGTTGCATTGTACGATAGTAAGGAAATTCGGTGTAACAACCTTAATCATCAAATCAAGTGCACAATAAAATCCCTTAAAAAGTTAGTCAAAACTTCAGAAAATAAAATATTTAGCAAAATAGAAAAGAAATTTTTATTTAGGTGGAGCTCTTTGAGAAAACCTTGTCACATTTGTTTAATCTCGATTGATCCTTGTTTGGAATATGTGTTGAAGATGGAATGAGATAAATTGAACTAGCATAATATTTCAAATAAAGGTGATATAAGAGTCACATGAGTGAAGGTTTAGTAGTGAAATAGTAATATAACAAAATTGAACCAAAGAACAATGAAAAATTTCCATAAATTAAATCAAAAAGTTGCATTTAATGATATGATGGAAACTGAGGCCAAGGCCTCGATCACAAATTATATAAGAATAAAACTATATGAATTAAATGTGTAAAACTACATGAAAAAAGGTGATTAAATATCATAAAAATAAGTCCATTAATATGCATAGCTTGTCAAGACAAGTCCAAGGACATTTGTTTCACTTCAAATGGACTTATTAGAAATTAATTGAACTTCGAAACAAAAAATAGGCTTAAATATTTTTAAAAAAATATTATTTTATAATTACGTAAAAATATATTGAAGTTCAAATAAGAAAATTGAAACAACGTATTAATAAACAAATAAAAATGATATAAATGTGATATAAGAAGTGGTTTTGGCTTACATAGTAATATAAACAAATTAAAGAAAAAAATTGAAAAAATATAACAAATGTTATGAGAAAGTTGAATTCTAAGGTGTTAAGTAGATCGAGTGTCTAATCAGGTATGAATAAAAATCACTAATAAAGTGCAAAAAAATCAACAAAATTAAATTTTTAAAAAATTATATTAAATTTGATTGAGCTCGTTAAGACTTGTCCAACATTGTTTGTTTCGTCTAGAACAAACTTTGTTGAGAATTACTGCAAAATATAAAATAAAATTTGCATAAAAAATAATAAAATATTATTTAATAATTAGTAAATATATATTAAATGTGAAATAAGATAGATTGAGGTAGTTTAATATAATAAAACCATACTAATGTAATGGTGACATTAGGGAAAGTTATAATTTCCTAGAAATATAACAAAACAAAAACAAAACATTTGAATAAAAAAGATAAATTATATAAGAATATTTCATTGCATGATACTTCGAAGTTTGATTGTAACAACCTCAATAATAAAAAAATAAAAAATTAAATGTCTCTTAAAGAGTACGAAAACACTAGAAGGTATGACATTTAAAAAATGTAATAGTGGATATTAATTAGATAAATCTTAAAATAATAAGACCAAATATTAAAACCTTAATTTAATGTTAAATAATTTATATTAAAATTGAATGGGCTTAAATTGAAGAAATATAATATATCCAAATAAAAATTTTGCTAAAGGTCACATTAGTAGAAATTTTCAGTTGCATGACAATAAAATAAAATTATTGTGTAACATTAGGACATGGAGTGCAACATCATTGATAAGCAAATGAAGTATGAATAAAAAAAATTTATAAAATATGCCAAAATCATATAATAATAATATTTTTCATTATAAATATAAAAATTAAAATTAATATTTTAAAATATCCTTTGATGTTCGTTTCATCTCGATTGGACCTCGTTTGAAATTTTTGTAAATTACAAGAGAAAACAAGCATAAATAATTTAAATTATTACTTTTGATACTAAGTAAACCTTTATTGAAGCTATAATTATAAAACTTGAAGTAATATAATATACACAAATTAAAAAATAAATGTCATATGAGATGAGATGTAGAAGTACATTATAACATAACCAAGTCAAAACAAAAAATTTCAAGAAATGGCATAAAAAGTCTGCAAAAGTTGTATTCCACATATTAATGATCAAATGAAAATTAAGTCAATTAATATAAAAGCTTAAATGAGGTAAATTGACACAATCTAATAAAATAAAATGAAAGCTATGTAAAGGTTGAAGAAACCTATAAAGGATCTTTGGAGTTACGAAACAAAATAACCAAATGTAAGAGAAAATGTTTAAAAAATGAGATTAATTGCACCGTCAAGTTGCATTCAATGATTCTAAGAAGATTAAAGATAACATCCTTGACCATGAAAAAAGATGAAAAAATCTTTTAAAAGAATTGGATATTTCATTGGATAAAGCTTTTCAAGATATGTTCAACAATATTTTTTTCGCTTGATGTTACCTAGCTTGCAAATTAATATTAATTACCAAGGCAAATAAACATAAATAATAATAAATTATTTTTCAAAATCATGTAGGTATGTAGTAAAGATGAAATGAGATAAATTAAAGCCAAGTAATATTACTAAATAATGGTGATGTAAATGTCACATATGACAAGATTTAGACTAACATAGTAGTTTGACCAAATCAAAACAAAAAAATTTGAAGATATATGATAACATTTATATGAAAGATTCAATGCAAGATACTAAGAAAATTGAGTCTAACATTTGTTAACATCAAATTTTGTGTGTATCAGATTGATTATTAAAGTGTCCCAAAATCTTAAAAAATAAAAATTTTAAAAATATTAAAAAATTATTATTTAATTGCATGAGGCATACAAAAAAAAGTCTAATGATGCCTATTTCTTATTAATTACATATTTTCGAGATTTAATACAAATTACCAAATTAAATACGTAGAAGTAATAAAAAATTATTATCTTAATATTAAGTCAATGTATATTAAAGCTAAAATTAGTAAAATTGGTGTAATGTTATAGTAAATCAGTGAAATAAAATTTGTATTATAGGTGATTTTAAGGTAGATATTAAAATAACAAAACAGAAGATAAATATTTAAAGAAATAAGAAAAACTATATGAGAAAGCTGTATTACAAGATACTAAAGGGATTAAGTGAAAAAACCCCAATCATTAAATAACACCTAAGTCCAAATGACTCCAAAAAGATGTTAAAATTGTTGATAAAAATGATATTTAAAAAAAAAATTACAATCTAATAAAGTTGAGTACGTCAGCGCTAGTCTTATCATTCTTGTTTCAACACGGTCAACCCTCTTTTGAAATTTCTATAAATTATAAAAATAAACAAAAATAATAAATAATAAATTATTATTTTAATAAAAAACTAATATTAAAACTAAAAGAATACAAGTTGAATTAATATAATATAACAAAATAAACATCATATAAAATTCACAAGAGAGGAGATTTGCGGTTACATAGTAATAATGTAGTCAAATAAAAGTGAAAAAGTTCAACAAATGAGATAAATTGTGTTAGAAAATTGCATTCCAAGATTCTACAATTATTGTAAAAATATAATACAACAAAATGAAATCTATATAAAGGTTGCATTAGAAGAGATTTGGAGTTTTGCAAAACGAAATAACAAAATCCAATAGAAAGATTTGAAAAGGTGAGATTAATTGTATTGTAAGTTTGATTCCATTATTTTGAGAAGATTATAGATAACATTCTTAATCAAGAAAATAGTTGAAAAAATCTTTTAAAAAAATTGAATATTTCGTGGGATAAAATATTATTTATGTTTTAAGTAAATCTAAACTAAAGTTGAGATGACATAAGGTGGAGTAATGTAATATAACAAAATGAATGCAATTTGACAAATGAGATGAATTGTTTGGGAATTTTCAATAGTAGTACGTTAACGACATCAATTGCAACATCTCTGATCATAAAATAAGAAAAAAATTAATTGTCGTTTCAAGCATGAAACTCCCTAATAAATATAAATATAAAAAATAAATATTTAATTTGATTAAACACATTAATATTATTTTAAAAATATTTTTTCATCTCCATTGGATCCCCATTAAGAGTTGTGGTGAATTACAACTAGAAATAAGCATATGTAATAAGAAATTTTGTTTTCTAAAATTATACAAATATGCAATAATGCTAATATGAGATAAATATTTGCAATATAATATAACCATGTCAAATTGATGTAATTGCCACAAAAAAGAATTTTTAGATTTTCATATTATTGTCATTAAATGAAAGATAAAAATTTTAAGAAATGATATAAATTACATAAAAAATTCGCATTCCAACAAATTAAAAAAGTAGAGGGTAACAACCTTGATTACAAAATCTGTTATGAATTAAAATTCATCTAAAATTGTCCCAAAAACATATGCAATAAATTATTTAAGAATATAAAAATGAATCATTAGTTTGATAAAGCTTTCACAACAACACCAATAAAATATTATTTTTCTTGATAATGCCTCAGATGGAAATTATTAAGAATAACTAAAGTGAATAAGTAAACACATTCATAAAATATATTTTTTTTTATATTAAACAAATACATATTAAAGATTAAATGATATAAATTGAGATATTATAACCTAACAAAATAAAACAAATGTAAAAGTCACACACGAGTTGTGATTTATAGCTACATAGAAATATAATCAAATTAAAGTATCTCATATCACTAATCTTAAGTTAAGTTACAAATTGAAATGTATCATATATTATAACCAAATAAATGTTAAAATTTTAAAGAAATAAGATAAATTGTTTGTGAAAGTTAATTTCTATGTGATTATGGAGATCGAGTATAACATTCTTAATCATATAAATTGGTACAAAAAATTGTCTCATAAAACACATTAAAAATAACTTAAAATACAAAAGGGAATGTTTATTTGGATAGAGTTTATGGACCCAACTCAAACAAAGTTTGTTTCATCTTAATATAACCTCATTTCGAATTATTATGGTTTATTATTTTGAAATTAAGCAAAGAGAAGCTAAAAAGAGATTATTTGATGTAAAGTATTATATCCCAATCAAATTTATGCAAATGTAACATGAGTGGAAATTTAAAGTTACAATTTAATATAGCAAAACCAAAGACAAAAAATATTAATAATAATAAAAATTCCATAGAAAACTCCATTCTAACATACTAAATAGAAAGAGTGCAACATTTTATATCATCAAATTCGATACAAATTGAAATGTCTCAGAAGGCATGAAAAATCATTAAACAATTATTTTAAAAAATATGAATTGAATATTTATTTTAATAGAGTTGATCAAGATGAGTCCAATTATGCTTGATATGTATTAATCAAACCTCGTTTAGAGTTATTCTGATTTATAAATAAAAATAAGCATAGATAGTAATAAATTATTATTTTAAATATTATGTAAATATATATTAAAGTTGCATTAAAGCAAGGTAATTAAACAAAATCGAGTGAAAACTTTTAAACAATTGAGATAAATTATATGGGAAGGCTATATTACAAGTTAATGACGAAATCATGTGTCACCTCCTCTATCCACAAATTTGTTACAAATTGATTATCTAATAAATCTTGTAAAAACCTTAAAAAATCAAAAATAAAAAAATTATTATTTAATTTGATCAAACTCAGTAAGATGACTCCAATAAGTTTATTTCATCTCAATCAAACTCTAGTTGAAATTATTTTTACTTACTAATACAAAATAGAATTAATATAAGAAATTATTACTTTAATATTGTGAAACACATTAACTCAACAATGAATAAGTTGATGCAATGTGATATGACCATATGAAATAAATATAAATTTTGATATGAGAGGAGATTTAAAACAACTTACTATAATAACAAAAAAAATTAAAGAAAGAGATAAACTATAAAGGAAAGCTGCTTTCCAAGATACTAAGTAGAAATAGTCTAACTTATTTGATCATCAAATTAGGCAAAACAAAATAAACCCTAAGACATGTCGAACCCATAAAAAATAAGATATTTAAAGTTATATTAATGAATGTTAAATTTCATAGACTTCAAGGGTAAAACCCTAACATTATTTGTGTTGTCTTCTATGAAATTTTTTGAAAATTACTCAAAATTATGAAAGTAAATAAGAAAACATAATAATAAAATATTATTTTAATATTAAAAATATATATATTAATGCTAAAATAAGGTAAATTGAACATATATATCATAACCAAAGCATGTTGAAGAGTTTTTAAAATGAGATAAATCGTGTGAGAAATATGCATTCAAAAATACTAAAGAGATACAGTGTAATGTCCTCGAACACAAAACAACATAAACTCAAAATAACTCATTAAACATACTAAAATATTTTAAAAAATTTAATTTGATAAAGATCATCTAGATGAGTCTAACAATGTTTATTTTGTCTCCACCGGACCTAGTTTAGAATTTTACAAAAAAATAAATGGAAAATTTTCAAAAAATAATAAATTATTATTAATATATGATGTAAATGTATATTAAAGGAAAAAAGGATAAATTGAAGCCATGTAAAATGATCATACAAAATCAATTTGAAACTTATACGAGTAGCAAAATTGAGTACATAGTAATAGAACTAATTGAAAGCTAAAAATTTAAAGAGATTAAATAAATATACATTGACTTAATACTCTAATGACCATCTATTTACTATGATCTACACTAGGTAACATCTAATACTCTAATGAGAAAATATCATCCATCTAATAGATAGAATGATTACATTGCCACAACAAAAACATGTAGAAAGAAATAAAATGCAATACAAATTAGTTACATAGAGAAACTCCAACTTTTCAATTAAAGAAAACCTAAACTAGTCTACTTATGACGTAAATTCTCAAATACATGGCAACAAATTCAAAGAAAACACCTCTAACTTAGAGTAATTATTCACGATACCCTCAATCATGAAATCACATGACACTCTAAAGCACCAAGCCACTTGCACCAATACCAATAACTCCTGCACAAATCATTTTTATGTCTAAAAGGTCTTAATAACAAGAATTAAGAGATATAGATAAAAAAATCTAATCAAAACTAACTAAGAAATAAATAAAACCAAAATCATGGCCATTAAAAATCAAATACAAATTTGATGCATTCAAATTCAAAATTTCTATAATAAATTTGGAGTAACTTCTTCCACAAATATTGAAATTAGATTATTAAAAATAAAGTTAGAAAGCCAACAAGATTCTCTAAAACCTTCTAGTTCATTACTCGTTCAAAATCCAATTAAAATGAATCCAAAAATCACCAAAAGTGTTCGATGTGATTTGATTCCCTTTTGTACCTTCCTTGATTGCTCTTGAGGGCACTCCTTGAGCTTTGTTCCCATCAGCTCGAGATCTATACTTCCTTCTCAACTATTGTAGAAAGTTTCGTTACACATTCGTTATACTCAAGGCTAAACCCTTGAGAACTCCAACTGACACCTTGACTATGTCCCCCAAGACCATAATCTACCTTGTATATGCCTATTGATTGTCAAAACTACCTCAAGTAAGATTTCTCAAAGAATACATCTTACTCAAGCTCTCTCTTAAAATATTCATCCACGTCAAGCCCACTAACATGGGCCTGAAGGCCAACCAACACCTCTTAAGAATAATATCTTAAGGTACCTCTCTTATCTTCCTTGAGTGTTCTCAAGATCTACAAAATCCCCTCAAGATGTCTTTTATTCCTCTTAAAGCCTCCCTTGAGAAAAAAAAGTAGAACAAAATTATTTGCAATCAAATTAAGTAGCATTATCAATATTTAACAATTTATCAATATGGGAATAACAAAAGGTTTGTGTAAGGGTAAAGTTTCACAAGAAATTCATAAAAGAATAATGATTCTTAAAAATTAAATATGATATATTTGAGACCTAAAAAAATAAAATAGTAAAAAAAATTTCTATTTAATCCTAATATATCCCAATTCAACATAATATAATGAGTTATTGAGATTTTAAAAAAGAGAGTTTCAACAAATGCTTAAGTAGGACTCATGATCAATGATACTTTTCCTTGTTTAAAAATATTTTGAACATATAATTGTTGTCACCTAAGATGATTTTTGATACTGAAATGCAAAAGACAATCCTTCTCTATTCTAATTTTTTTTGCTTTTGAGAGAAACTAATAATTCCACTTCAATTTAGCTTGTCATTTTCATCTTTCATTTAGATCAAAAAAATCTTTTTTCAATATATACTATTTCTCAAATTCAAAAAGCAAACCTAAATAAAAATGCATATTTGGTTTTCATTCATGGAATATATGACACTCAAAAGTTTTTCCCCATAGAAAACTTTTTGAAAACTTCAAGTTTTAAGGATTCATAAAAGATCCCCTCAATACAAATATAATAATTTAGTTTTAACTTTTACAACTAAAAAATATATAAGATTATAATATCATGAAAAAAGACTTAACCACTCTAGGAGTGCTCACTTCTCATGTGGCATTAGGCCAGAATTTGATATCATTTTTGTGTTGTTATAGCTTGTAGCTAAACAATACCATATTCCTACTACCACAATCACGATATGCCTAAAGTGAGACCATACGTGGTAGATCATCTATGTCCTACACTCCTTGAAACCCAAGCATCTTGGAGCTTTTATGCAATGTTTGCCCCTAATATTACAAGTTCAAGTACACTATAAAGCGATACTTATCTTGTCCTTGAAAAAAAAATGATTCAATAGTTAAACACTTAACAATTTCAATACATAAACACTTTTGAATCTGATAAATAGTACACCAAACAGCAAAAGATTGACTAAGGTATATCATTCAAAAACACAAAACACATAAACAGCAAAATATGTAATCAAAAGATGATATAGTATGCAAGATGCTTAAAAATGTTAGCACAAAGAAATCAATTATAAATCAGCAATAAAAGATGAACTCAAGCAGTGTACATAAGAAACAAAAGATGAACTCAAGGATGTAACTCAATAACACGTCAAGTTCACATAAAAGCAATATATCATTTGACTGAGGATATGGTGTGTAATAGACTTAACAATGTTAGCACGTAGAAATGCTGTGTAATTAGACTCAGGTTCTGATCTGTGAGAGTCAAACTCTTCAATTTTCATCCATTTCATTCGTAAAGAATCTTCTACTTCTTTCCACTACAAACACAACTGGTTTAGGCGTTGAACCTCATATGTCAATGTATTATTGCTAGCTTTTAGTCTAGCAACATCTCTTTCTTTAGCCCAAACATCCAGCTGAACAATACATAATACATGTGATCAACACAATGGAATCAAGGAAAGGGTTTATTGCATTGCAATGGAAGATTGCATATATAAAACTCCTACAATGCAATAATCCTCACGTTGCTAGCTTATGCATTTTACAAATTGAAGTTGAAAACACTTAAGCTAAACTATCATATAATTCGATGCAGTTTCAAAAAATTTCAATGAGAACTACGATCAAAATCCTTAAGTTTTGAACTCAAATATTAATGAATATGATTGGATGAAAATGCTCAACAAAAATTCACTCTTTTTTGAAAAAATATATGTTTGCTTTCTATGATGATTAATAAAAAAGCAACAAGCATAATGTAAGCACCAAATATCAAAAAATATTTTGTTAGCAATATATAATTTCAAAACTCTTATGGTAGGTACAACTCCATGAAGTTTGCATGTTAAAGATTTACAACATAAGCATCAGAACAAAAACATGAATAAAGAAAATTCACAAAATTCCATATCAATGATACATAGCGATGATCCACATTATAGTTTAAAAAATTTCTACAAAAAACCCTATTTTAAGAAATCGCATGGTCACATCACCTGAAAAATGCCTTGTGTTACCAAGGTTCTGTGACTGGACTCCAGAATGTAGTCTTGTTGTTGCGTCATCACCATTTCCATGTAACCGCTTTACATGTTTCTGGCTATTGCTTTTAGCTTCAGTTGCCCTGTTCAATGCATCTTCAGTAGCCATAGACTAGTGGACATGAGCTTTCTGAAAGGAAAAGGGATGCATGATATACATCATTATGAGTTATAAAATGAAACACAATAAAATTGCTAAAATATGATTCCTATGAGATGAAGCATTTCCATAAGTGTTTCCATTTGAAATAATTTCCTTAGTGTTATGTGGATATCTTCATTTGGATATCTTCATATGACAGAGCGTAAATGTCCAAGGAAAATGAGACCATGAAAATCTTCTGGACAACGAGCTCCTTAACAAAAATTTACTACTCATTTTTCCAGGTTCTTTATAGCATGGCCAATTTTCAAAGCAGACTATTATAGGCAAGGTCAACTTCAAGCACGTTGTTAAATCAAACTTCACACAAACATAGCTTTTAGTTTAAGATTTCGAGAATGAAACTTTTGCCAAAGGATAACAACATGTGCAGCCATCATATTTGTTACATTTTTCCAAATTGAAGATTTAAATCTTAGGCTAAAATCACAAAATAAAATTTTATAAATCAATTGGCCATATGAGAAATTTGTTAATCAAGTATATATTTTCATGTTAAAGAAATAAGAATCCCAATTTTGTAGAGACCTTAAGCCGTCCCAAACTACCAACTATCATTTTAACGCAAGTATATGAACCAAGTTGAGCCAATCCCAAAAATGTTTTTTAAACTAAATGTTGATCTATATAATTTCAATCCATTCCTCATGCAGATAACCCTGACAAGTGATTAAAAAAAATTAAGAACAATTATATAGTCTAAAAATAAACATAGCATTTACTATCCCCTGATAGAAAGATGTTTACATTAGCTAGGTTACTTCAGTTAATAGCAAATATTAATTATTAGTTATCACTTAACAAGGTTTAAGGACAAAATTGTCTACTAATCAAAATGGATAAAAAAACTTTTATGTTTATTAGAAATAAGCTTTGAAAAAAGTCAATAAGTTCACTAACCTAAGTAATTAATAAAATAATATGAATACAAATATTAAAAATAAGTTTGGATGATTAAATTTAGTCAATTAGTCCATATTAAGTTGAGTTACATAATATATGTAAATTGATAATTTAACTATATATACACACACAAATACACACACACACATACATACATACATACATACAAAGACAAAACAAACAACCTTAACTCATTTAATCTTTTATAACAAAAAAGACAATATAGATTTAATCAAGATTACCTTACAAAATACAAACAAAGATCAAGTAAACAAAAGCTTAAAACCCCTTAAAGATTATGTTATACTCAATAATTTGATGTTGAGGTACCCATATATTTCATGTATTATGTGATCATGTAATATTAACATATAATCTTTTTTCTATATAATATTTTAATGAAAAAATACGATATATTAAAAAAAGAAGTTTGGTTAGGAGCCAAAAACATTAATTCTTGTGAAATTAGTGAAATACCATGACGACTAATATAGTAATCTCTACTTGTCCAAGTTTCTTGTTCAAAAGAACCAAAGAAATTAAAAAAGAAAAATTGTAGAAGACAAATTCCAAGATTACATTTCTGTTCTTCCTGGCACAATAAATATTATACATGTATCTACTAAATAGAGGAAACAATACTATTAGCTGCAAGAAACACAATCACAACTCAAGTAGTACATCCTTAAATAAAATTCTTCTCCATGCAGCACTTGATTCGATTACTAGTAGCTCATTATGCCAAGCTTTCCTCATTGGTTTGCAAGCTTTCCCTTTGGTCGTAAAGAAGGGAAAAGAAAATATCCTTATGGTTGGATGGAGATATGCAATGTTTTCTACTCAACAGACTTCACGAGTCAACACAAGGTCAAGTAATTTTAAAAAGAGGGAGAATGATGTGCAAGCCTAAGCATCATCCAACATATGCTTAATTTTCTTTGTTTGTTAAGTTACTTGTTTTTTGGAGTAGCTTTGATGACTTTCCAAGCAATTTTAATGTCTTCTAATGTAATTTTGGATAGGTTGTAAATGGAATTAGTGCTTTGCAAACATGCTTTCTTAAGAAAAGGGACAATTAATTCTATCATTTGGTAATATTTCTAATTAGAAGGTACAATTCTTATAGTTATAGTATTCAATAAATGTATCCCTTACCCTTGTTCATCATCCATTCTCCAAATTTAGGCATTTTTTCACTAGACTATATTTTGCTTACCAAACTATCTAAACTGTTTTGCCATGGATCATTATGAAAATCACTCAAGGGCAAAAGTCTCATCTTCTTCGCAAGTACCATATTTGTTAGAATATTTGATATTTATAATTCAGCCATCGAATATGTATTTCCTAAATTATTGTAGTAATTTCAAAAAAGACTTACTTTGACTTATGGTCATGTAATTTTTTAATGGAATCTTAAGTTACTTGCTTAAATATTTATCATTCTTTCTTCATTAGGCTCAGATTACCAATGTCTCAACAATAGTAACACAGAGATGATTGTAGTGACAATAGTGAAAAAATCACAAAAAAACTCCTATTTTAAATTTAACTGGTGAGATCCCTTGAAAATAGCTAGGGGTAGAACCCATAAGAATAAATAATAAAAAAACCAAAATCACATTGTTTAGCACTCTGTCATAATAATCTAAAATTAAAATTTTATTGTACGTATGAATATGCCATATGAAAAGGGATGACCTTATGAATGAAAAAAAAATCAAAAGATGCACATGAAACACTCTCCCGCTGAGTTATATCCCTTCCCGGTCCCGTCGAGAAATAGAACTAACTAATACGAACTAAGAACTAAGACTAATCTAATAAGACTAATCTAATTAAAAAATCAATTCGAAATTCGAATTCGAAACTCGAATCTATAATCTAATAATCAATAATCTAAATAAAATATTAAATAAATCTAAATATATAAATCTAAATAATAATAAATAAATAATAATAATAATAGTAATACTAAATAATATAAAATAATCTAAAATCTAAATAATAATCTAAATATAAATAATAATAGTAAATAATAATAGTAATATAATAGATTAATTGAAATATAATAAATAATAGATATATAGATATATAATAAATAATAAATATATAAATACATTAATCACAAAAAATGGTGTAACAAAATACCTAAAGATAAATAAAGTGGCAAATAAGGAAAAAAAACAAATGAATGTGAGAATGACTATAAGGTCTCCTTTGATAGATAATCACAAAATAAAACTTTAAGAAATATAACCAAATATAGGATATCAAATAATAAGTATAAGTAATCTATAATATGAGAAATAATAGGCAACTACAGTAGCATACTCTATATTATTCTACATATAAGGAGAAGGCATACTTGTCATTCATGTAGTTGATTTTAAGTTCCTTGTATGGATAGATCTGTACCACTCCTTGGACAACCATAAACCTGATATAGTAAAGGTGAACTTGCATCCCGAGTTGCAGTATCTGTTACTATATCGTTCTCATATTCGTACCTGAATGGAACAGTTGATAATCCATTTAATATGATAGACCAATAAATTGGGTATTTCCAAAGCATAAAGTCATTCAAAAATGCCATAAAAGATTCTAAATCTTAATTTTAAATTAGTTTTTTATAATTGATTATTAAATAAAATATTTTGTGGTAAAAAGGTAAAACTAATAATTCACAAAAAAATTAACCTTTTAACCAAAAAATGGATAAATAATAATTATCCTAAAATATTATTTATACTAGTAAAATTGTAATATTTAATTATCTTCTTAAAATTTATCGATATAACTTACTTCACCAAACACAACCAAAAATATCATAATCATTTGTTAACCATTTTTTTATATTCTATTTTTAATTTTATCTTAAGGAATTATTAACCATGCAATTGAAATGAATAAATTATCCAACTTCCTACAATATCCAATAAAATATATTATTCATCACAAATCTAATTCTTAATTAAAAACTATAAGAAATAGAATATAATGAAAGAGAAATGAATAACATTATCAAAACTCATCATAATACCAGTCTAACATCGATCTGGCACTAACAAGACATTTGCTCTACACATTAATTCGACCTTGACATTAGTCTTTTACAATTCTGGCAAGAATACAAATCTGATCATAATCCTAAACTTTTTTAAATAATAAAAAATATTATTATATTCGACCTATCTACCATCCTTTCTAGAGCCTTTTCTAACCTCTCTTTTTCGCCTTAGTTCATGCTCTATTAATTTTGTATTCCTGTCTTATCAATGCTTCATGAACAAATTTTTAATTAAGTCGACATCATTAAACCCAAATAACCAAATGCTAACAAGCTACACAAGGAGTTAACATAGACTACAAATTTTAAAAAAACATTTCACAATAAGTGTATATTGAATGTGTTTATAGATGGAAATAGGCAAAGATTAAACAAAAAAATGAAATAAGTTTGTCAATGTTTCACTAGTACATTTTAATGAGAGCACCCTTAAATGATTGAAAGGACATCAATACGGCCTTTGCATAAGTTATAAAATAAAAAATGAAATTAAAGTGTAATATCAATATGACAACAAAGAAAAAGTAGCTCTTAAATAGTATCAAACAATAGCCATAACAGTACATACACTATTTCCATAAGGAAACAATTGGTAGTGTGACATTGTCGTTGAACTTTGTAATATTTTCCTATCTACAACCATTATGCTCCAATGTTTTTTTGAAGCTATAAATGTATGCTAACTGCCTCATAGGACTTCCAAAACTTGAGAAACAAACAAAGATTTATGAAAGCTAAAGAAAATATTTTATAAATTAAGTCTATGGGGAAACAAAAAATAAAACAATGTTCTGAAGATAAAAAGAATTACCTCAAAAGCTCTGCATCAGCTCGGATGTCAATATTTTCAGTCTCCCTATGGATCAATTTGTTGTAGTGCAATGTGTATACAGTGATTGACTGAAGTAACTATGAAGGATTTCTAAGAGACTCAGTTATCACAGCCATTACATATTCAGCTACATCACCTTCCAAGTCATCGAGAAACTTTGTATCATCTACTTGAATACTAGAGTTCATTCCAATCCCATCATATGCCAGGAAGGTACTTTGGATTCTTTCAATCATATGCCTTGCAAGAGACTCACATGCCGATCTAAGGATTCTATATCGTAATTTCTCAATTAAAATGACATCATTTGATGATTTGCTACCCTTGACCATTGTGTAGACTGTTTCCTTCTCACTGTGCGAATGGATCTCACCAACCGAATCAACAGGACTATCTATAATCAACCTCCTAATGTCTTTTGCTTTGCTTACATATTGATGAAGCTGTTTTTGGTACTCTACAAATGTCTTAGTTGCCTCATCGCATTGCTGATCATAACCTTCTAACATCACCTGTTTGCACCTTATATGTTAACCAAAAGAAAGGAAATAGTTATTCATTAAATGAGTACAAACCTAAAGGTAATTAGTAATTACGTCGTCATTCCAATGCAAAACACATTAGCAATATCACACAACTTCAGAAAATATGCATTTAGTGAATAATAACATGAACAATATTGTATTCATGACCTCACAAAGCAAAAAAAACCTCTTCTCCAATTCAAAATTCCAACATTTAGTTATGTATAATCCACCTACTACAAGAATCCCCTAATCTAAAAATCAAATAAACAAAGTAGACAACTCACCTAGCATTGGCCCTCTTGTCGACCATTCACTCCCGCTCCAACTCGTCTCTTTCAACCTCTGCCATCCGAGATCTCAACTCCTTCCTTTGCTGCCTGACGACATTCGTCAACCTCATCGCCTCCTCCTCCGCATGGTCCCTCTCTCTCATTGCAAATTCCTTCGCCTCTAGAGATGATCCATCCTCGAAATCCAAGCTTCCATTTTCCTTCTCCCATCTCCTCGCTTTCAGCCCTTCAGGGTGCCACTGCTCCATGAACCAAAATTTTTTGGCGAACGTCGTCGTGGTTCTCTCCAGCTACACTCTTTGAAGGAGAAAGCTCGACATGGGGACCATGTTTCCTGATAGATCTTGCAGATCTGGTCAACGGAAGGAAGCTGACAAGGGTATCCCATTTCATTTTGAAGCCAATCAATGATCGCCTCCGGCCTCGGGACTCCACCCCCTCCTTGCGCCTGCATAATGTACACTGATGGAAAAATACTCCATCGAAGAAGAATGTAATCTTCATAGTTACAGTTCAGATGCAAAGAAGCACCGATGAAGAGTTGCAAAACTGAGCAACGTCGACACGAAGTCCAAAGGAAGAAGCAGAGAATGCGGCAGATGAGTTCTAATGTAGAAGGCATTGGGATGTGAAAGGGTTAAGGGAATAGAGAAAAACGAAGGTATTCGAGGAGGGATTGAGGAGAAGGTCCCTAGAAAAACTGAAGTGAGTAAATTTTTATGATTTTTTCATCTTTTGAATTAAAATTTATATTTTGAAATATTGACAAAAAAGTTTTTTTTATAGAAGATCTTAGTTTTATGATATACTAAAAAACATATTCCTATAATTAACTATTAATCAATAGATCACTTTATATAGTTTTATGATAGGCTAAATTTATAAAAAAAATAAAATATTTAATCAAACATTATAATCATGCTTAATAATAAAAAAATACATACATTAAAATCATTTCATTATAAATCTATTTATTTCATTATAAAGAAATAAAGATAAAAAATAAAAATTATGTTTTTAATGTTTGATTTATCATAAATAAAGAAAAATCACTTTGTCTCAATTTAAATATCTAATTACCATTTGAACGATAAAGACCCCTCCATCAATCTCGTATTAAAATTTTTGTTGAATCATACCAAATCATAGTTTCTTAATTACCCATAGTTTTTATTGAGTAACTATAAAAATTATACAGCTCTTAATATGTTCATCTTTAAAATTTGTCATAAACAATGATGAATTGTTTGTATATTTTTCTTTATTTCAATAATATCTTTTTTTATGTGTTATTCTTGATATGCATATATATAAATATAAATATTTTTGAATAATACTTAAAACTTTATGTTAAATATTTTTGATATCTTTTTTTTATTCACCTAAATAAATAGTTATTTTTTATTTTTAAGAGGATTAAAGTTTTATTTTGACTATCAGACAAAGTCTAAAAATTATTTGAATAATTTTTAATTGTGATATAATAGATGATTTATTATTATATACAACTCAATAAGTTTAAATTGTTATAATAGATGATTTTTCTTTTGTTTTTGTTTTGATTTTTAGAAATGATTTTTTTTTGTTGCTACAATCTTTGAAGCTTTGTTTATGGAGGTATAAGGTTTTCATCAGGCAGAAGGTCTTCTTTTCCCTTTTACTTTTCATGCTTCAACGACCCTATAGTTAGGAATTTGTCTGCCACCACCGGTGCCACTGTTGATCTCGATCTCCATGTACCGAATGCCATTATTTATGGGTATTTTAAGCTCCACGACTTGTGTGTCTCCTTCAACACTCACCACTTCGCTTGTGATCTCTAGGTGTTCCAAGGACGAAGGTTTTTGCCTCTCTCTCTCTCTCGCTCTCTCTGGCCTTCCTTCTTTTAGTCCAATGGTTCTCGTAGGAGTTTAAATAGCTTACTGTCCATAATGATTATAAGTGGTTATTACTCTTTCCTACCTACTCTCAAGTTGACACTGGTATTTTTGTTCTAATGTTTTGTTATCTATCTTGTGCTTCACATTGTCTTGTAATTCTTGTGAGTCAAGGTTGTGAATATCTTTCTATGTAAAGTTTTGTTTTTGCCTATCATAATTTGTTTGCCTGGATCAGGAAATAAGGGCTAGTTTAGTTTCATGTTGATTAATTTGTGTAGAGTTGGCCAGGTTCCATGTTGATATTTACACTGCATGGTTTTTCATTAAATCTACTTTATTATCAAAATATCATTTAAGAAAGGAATGCCTTGCACTTTTCACAACCAAAAGTTCCATGAGGTTTGAAATCGCTCCTTTAATTAAGGTCAGATTTTTGAGTTCTATGATGATTTGTCTCATGCCATTTTATTGGATCTTGAAATTAAAATGTGCCTGGTTTCAACTACAACAGACACTCTCAATTAGTAGCATAGTATTATGGCTAGTTCAATAGAGTTGTCCAAGATCTCGATTTGATTTGTGAATGATATGTTTTATGGTCTTATTATAAAAGCTAGCTAATGTAATTTTCTTATTAATCAAAATGGTATTGAATGAAATCTTGAAGTTGGATTATCTAGCTTTTGTTAAATTGCTCCATTCTTGGACAGAATGTATTTATAAAAGCTTAATTTTTTAATATACATTTTTGGATTACTTGGCTTTGTTGTTTTTGGTGTTTTACCTTAGCATTTATCTTTCTTTATCTTGAGTCATAATCATTAACTATTCTTTTTTAGAAGATCACAAATGCCATGCGGATTGTATAGTTCTGACATCTTGTACATGTTTTTTTTGTTGTGTTATTTTTCTACGTGTTTGGCTTATGCTTGTCTTTGTTTATCTTTAATACATTATATTATATATATTTTTAACAAAATGCATAAGTTATTTTTATTTTTATTGATTTCCATTTTTTCAAGCACACCTTTTTCCTAAACATTAATAACTGAGATTGTTTATGTATCTGATGCGTCCTTTTAATACATTCTTTTAAGTATGATCTAGTGGTTCAGAAAAGGCATACTGGTTTAAAGAATCAATTAATATTCATGAATGTAGTGTATATATGCTTTTTTAATGTATCAATTAGTGTTCATAAACATTCTATGATCACATGCTTGCTTTAAGTCTCAAATATTTAACATGTGCCAACTTGTTTAGTTGATTGTATGTTGTCCATTTTACAGCTCATTCATATATTTGTTGATCAAGTTGCTTGTTTGGGGTTTGTGAACTTAAGCATTTATGATTTAAAAGACACAAGCTTTAATACCATCCATTATACTCGAATTGAGCTCCAATAGATCTAACATAATTGAACTTGAGCCTTATTTTACTTGCTTGGATCAAGTCATTTACAGCCTTGCAATTTGTAAAGTTTAAAATGAATATTTTGAGGGCATAAATCTTATTCTTCACAATCACAGTGTTCATGGAACTAATAGCCCCATCAAGTTTTTTTAGCTTGTATTATGTTTTAATTTAATGTGGGATTGGGTACTAAAATGTCTTTATTTAATATTCCTTCATACATACTTTTTTTTACAAATATAACATATTTTAAATGCTTATACCCATATACCTATTTTGTTTTTTTTTATTCATTTAATGATGATGATGACCTTGAACAAGATCTGTTCGATGGGTTAATAAGGAAGCTCTCTGAGAGATGATAATGATGGTTACTTATAATTTGATGCTTATTTTAGGCATTCTCATAAGCAAGTTGGAATTTTGGTCAGGTTTCATAGCTGTTGTTGTAATTGATATTTTTCATTTTGAATTCCTATTAAAAGTTGGTAAAACTTTTGGGAGCCATTATATAAGTAATAGCTTATTTTGTTCATCTAATGTTCAGCAACCTATTTTTCTGTCTCCCCTTTGATGAAAATTGAAATATAAAAGAATATATTATTAACTGTGTTTTTGTTTCATCTTGACTAAACATAAAGCTCTATCCATTTGCCATTTTTGGCCATCTTTTTGGTAATCAGTGATAACATTGTACTTCAATTCATGCTTTGATTTGCAAAATGGAAGCATCGCTATCTTACTGTGGCCATATTATTTGATTATATTTGTAACAATTTAACTTGTACACTAAAAGTAATGTCAGTGTGAGACTAGTCCATGAGATGATGTTTTAAAATTCTTATCTGTGCAACCACAACTTTCAGGTAATTTGCTGATGTGAATGGTTTTATCAGCATGTATGTGAGCACTGATGATAATCTAGAATAGAAAAGCGGGGTGAAAATGTAGGAATGACTTTTTTCCCTTTTTCTGTTTAAAAGGTTTTTTGGAGCTAGCTTAGCTTAAAGAATTCTTGATGCTCTTATTAGAGTGGCCAACTATTTGGACTGGATGTCTTCCCATGATAGTGCTAGCCTTTTAAGAGTTTGGGGGAGTTGCCGATGGTCATAGCAAACATAGTTTTCTTTCCATATCTCAATATTTATATCATGTTTCCTATATTTACGTTTCATTTGATTGGATACAACTTAACATTTTATGAATATTTAAATCATGGAATTATAAATGATGACATTTTAAGTTCAATTTATGTTTTCTTAGTTGGGTGTAGTTATTCTTTGATTTGGTTTTGACAATATTTTTTGCAAGAAACAAAAGTTTTGTGGAACTTAAAGTGCACATGGATTTGTAAATTCACCCAATCAAACAAAAAATATAAGAAAATTTTTTCTCTTTTGAAAAATGTTTAGCAATTGCAATCAACTAATTAAACTTTATGTTAATGTCTTCTCAAGTTGTTTTGGAATTCACTGTCTTCTGTAAGCATGCTGTGAATCTTCTCATATATAGTTTTATCAGGTCTTTTTTTTTCTCAAGTAGTAATACAAATCCTTCATTTGCCATTTACATAATATGTAGTTTATTTTTTGAGATTAAGTATCAGAAAATAAAGGGAGTTACTGAACTACAAAATAGACAAGTGAGGCCTATCCCTCCACCGCAAGTAAGGGGGCCTCCCCTGCACATTCTTTGCCCTGGTCAACGAGTAAACCGTGGAAAGGTATCTGTTAACTTGACTTCTTTCCTCCCAACATTTTATGTTTGGTGCCTATTTGTCTTCTCTAATGTATTTGTATCCTTATCAAGTTTTATGTCATAACATTTAGTTGTATTGCTTATTTATGTTCATGTTAGGAAGTTGTAAAGGAATTCTTGCTTTGATTGAAGCAAATTAGTATGTGAGAATTTGGTACACTATACTATCTTATGCTTTCCTGTGATGATTGTCTTGAAATATTAATTAATTCTTCTTAAAAATCCATTATTAGTTCACACATAGTACTTTTGCATGTTTGGCCTTAATCTTATAATTTGTACTTTTCTTTCGAATAGGGATTTCTAGTTTAGGACAAATCTACTTAACTACCACATGTTATAATAGATATGATAGAATTAAATTTGGTTTCTAAAAATAGTGAAAAATTATTGTTATAGTTTTTAAAACCATGAAATGGAAGATATTTTTCTGTACGGTTATAGAATTAGAATCAAATCGTGATGATTTAATTTTTCAAAAAAATATAAACAAATATTTTTGAAAATATATTCATATAATAATTTGATAAATTTGAGGATAATCAATCATTACATGAATATAACAATATTGTTATATTTATTTTAAGTATATGCTTAAAGTCATAAACAATTTTTTCGAAGGGTACTATGGAATCATGTTTTCATGTATTATCCATCCATAACTAATGAGGTTATAAACAATAATACTCCACAGGATAGTATAAGATCGAGGGTTGGTTTGATTGCTTAAATTTTGTACTTTTAAAAAGAAAAATACTTTTTTTAGGTCATGTTAATAACTTAACTAATTATATTTATCTAAAAATTAGGAGGGATATCACTATCGT